>CM062812.1:666942662-668142662 GCA_031772625.1 Pinus tabuliformis
GGAAGAAAAGAAGAACGAAAAATTAAGACTGTGCATATAGACGTATGGGGACCTGCTCAATATCATCTCTCGTGGCTCTCATTATTTATGTTACTTTTATTGATGATGCAACTAGAAAAACTTGGATTTATTGTTTTAGAATAAATCTGATGTATTTGATATTTTCAAGAAATGGAAAGCTTTGTTGAGATTGAGACAAGAAAGAAATTGAAGTGTCTTCGATCAGACAATGGAGGTGAATATTGTAGCAAAGAGTTTGATAGGTACTGTTCAGAGCATGGAATTCACGAAGAGAAGACAGTTCCAAGAACACCACAAGAAAATGGTGTGTCAGAAAGGATGAACAAAACAATCATGGAGCGTGCAAGGTGCATGAGATTGCATGCAGGATTGCCTTTACAGTTTTGGGCAGATGCTGTAGATACTGCTGTTTATCTAATAAACAGAGGGCCTTCAAGTTCCTTGGATGGTGGTGTTCCAGAGGAAGCATGGACAGGTAAAAAGGTAAACTACTCTATTTTAAAGCCTTTGGTTGTGAGGCCTTTGTCCATATTGATAAAGAAAATAGAACAAAGCTTGAGGCAAAGTCAAAGAAATGTACCTTTATTGGATATGGTGTTAATGATTTTGGTTATCGCTTATATGATTATGAAAATCACAAAGTCATTAGGAGCAGAGATGTAATATTCAATGAAAAGGTCTTGTATAAGAATCAGTTGCAGGAAAAGAAACAGGAAAAGGAAAACAAGGAATACACAGTTTTTGATGAAATCACTGAAAACGTAAAGGTGCCTGAAAATAATAATAATCAACAACCACAACAACAGAAACCACCACAACAACAACAGGCACCCGAAACACCTAAAGTGGTGTTAGAAGATCTGCCAGGATAAGTAGACCCCCTAAACGATACTCTCCTTCATTATATTATTTATTGCTGACTGATTCCGGTGAACCCGAATGTTATGAAGAAGCAATGTAGGTTGAAAGCAGAAAGAAGTGGGAGGTAGCCATGGAAGAAGAGATGGACTCCTTAATGCATAACCAGACTTGGGATTTAGTCAGGTTGCCTGTAGGAAAAACTACATTGAAGAATAAATGGGTTACAGGCTGAAGGAAGAAGATGGAGGAAAACAGAGGTATAAAGCTAGACTTGTGGTGAAGGGGTTTGCACAGAAGAAAGGTATTGATTTTGATGAAATATTTTCTCCTGTTGTTGAAATGACTTCAATCAAAACTATTTTAAGTCTTGTACCAGCTGAAGATTTGCATCTTGAGCAGTTAGATGTAAAGACAACCTTTCTCCATGGGGATTTGGAGGAAGAGATATATATGCAGCAGCCACAAGGATATGAGGTGAAAGGGAAGGAGAAACTAGTGTGCAGGTTGAAGAAGAGCTTGTATGGCTTAAAACAGGCTCCAAGGCAGTGGTATCTAAAATTTGACAAGTTTATGTCTGAACAAGGTTATACTAGATGTCACTCTAATCATTGTGTTTATTTGAAAAAGCAAAATGATGGCAGCTATATTATATTGTTATTGTATGTAGATGACATGCTTGTTGCAGGATCTAACATGCAGGAAATAAATGTGCTCAAAAGAAAATTGGCAAATTCATTTGCAATGAAGGATTTGGGAGCTGCGAAACAAATCCTTGGTATGAGAATAACTAGAGACAGGAAAAATCGTAAATTAACATTGTCTCAGAATGAGTACATACAAAAGGTGTTGAAAAGATTTAACATGCACAATGCAAAACCAGTTAGTACACCTTTTGCTAGCCATTTCAAACTTAGCAAGGAAATGTG
Organism: Pinus tabuliformis; assembly: GCA_031772625.1. Taxonomy (NCBI): domain Eukaryota; kingdom Viridiplantae; phylum Streptophyta; class Pinopsida; order Pinales; family Pinaceae; genus Pinus; species Pinus tabuliformis. Next base: position 666,944,471 of record CM062812.1, read on the forward strand.
CCCAAAGACCCAAGAAGACATGGATTATATGTCTAAAGTTCCATATGCATCAGCAGTTGGAAGCTTAATGTATGCAATGGTCTGCACAAGGCCTGATATTGCACATGCAGTGGGATCTGTAAGTAGGTACATGAACAATCCAGGAAAGGAACATTGGATGGCAGTGAAATGGATTCTCAGATATCTGAAAGGTACCACAAATAAAGCATTATGCTTTGGTGGTTCAAACATCTCCCTACAAGGATATGTTGATGCAGATATGGCAGGTGACAGACATAACAGGGAGGAGCACTACAGGATATGTATTTACTGTTGGAGGAACAACTGTCAGTTGGGTTTCAAAAATCCAAAGCGTTGTTGCACTTTCAACAACAGAAGCAGAGTATGTTGCTGCTACAGAGGCTAGTAAAGAAATGATTTGGTTACAAAGGTTTATGGGTGAATTGGGTAAGGACCATGATATGGGCACGTTATACAGTGATAGCCAAAGTTCCATTCATCTTGCAAAGAACTCAGTGTTTCATTCCAGGACTAAACACATACAACTCAAGTACCATTTCATACGATCAGTGTTGGAAGATGGAGAGTTGAAGTTGGAAAAGATACACACTAGCCAGAATCCTGCAGATAAGCTAACAAAAGTTGTAACCAGGGAGAAACTGAGAATATGCCAGTTTCAGTTGGTCTTCAAGGATGATGATGAAGATGAGAAACAGCCAGGTCCAAAGAGGAGTCATTGTCCAGCAAATGGAGCAGCGGTGGAGTTGCTACAATCAGTCTCCAAGTGGGAGATTGTTGGGTGTGGAGCCTGATTATCTTCTATATTCAAAGGTATCGCCACACAGGACCCCAGTTCGAAATGGGGGCGGCAACGCCGCCTGTAAAATATTCGCTGCAGGGGGGTCCGAGGGGGGCAGCTGCGACCTTTGGGAGCCCCCCCTGGCGGGGGGGTTCGGGGGCAGTGCCCCCGAAGCTAAAAACAACTGTAAAATTGCCTTGTAAAAGTATAGTAATTTATAGTCAATCTGGGCCGTTCATTAGGCGGATGATCTGACGGTAGAACTTATGTTTAGTTTAGGGTTTTTTTCCCTAGAAGGCAACCCCTCTCTTTGTATGAGGGTATTGTATTTGAGGCTGTGTGATAGATGTGTATTCTGTGAGCGAGAAACAGAGAGGTGAGACTGTGAGAGAAAACAGAGGATATTACAGCGGATTTGTTGTAGGTTGTGTCTCTTCATTTTGCTGGATAATAAAAAGGAAGGACTGGCTGTTCGGGGTGGACGTAGCCCAAACTGGGTGAACCACGTATATCTGTGTCTCTCTTGTTTTGTGCGTTTTCTGTGTTTATATTTCTGCAATATTTTATGTGTTCCATTGCTCTGTAATATATAATTTTCTAACACATTTGATCTCTAAACCCTCATTTTTCCTCTGATTTTTCACATCAGTAATAACAATGATATAATGTCCCTAAAATCACATTTTAATTGGTCAAAATCACTTAAATTTGCAAGATCTAAATTTTCCTAAATTTTGGCCACTTGGGCATCTTAGATCTAACCTAGATCTAAAAATTTGCTTGTTGGAATTTACTACATAAATAACTGAATCAATTCTACAATTTTTTGAATCACAAATCTAAAGAGGGCTCAAAATTGGGTTTTTTTTTTTTTTTTTTTTCAGTTTCGATAAATTTTTCCTATATTTGGACATATTTGGCATTTGTTTTAGCATCATTAGCTTCTTGATCTGTTGGTTTGTTTACTGTTGTAATAAGTTATTTCAGGTCTGATATATTACATAATACATCATCATAAAGTGCGCTAAATACATAAATTTACATTTGCTAGCCATTCGAAAATTTATGCTTCATATGTTGGGTAAATGCTATGATCTAAAGTAACTTCTTGTTGTTGTCATAAGCTTAATAAAGTGCTGAAATTTTCTGAAGTATTACTGCTAATTTGACTTTTGAGATCTAATACTTGCTTGTCTCATCCTAGGTTTACAAAAAATATTTGAATTTTGCACTAAAATCACTCCAACACTTAAGTATTGAATCTCTAATCTCATTGATGGTCTAAGTTGTTTGAGCATTAAGATCTAATTGGCATCATTGTGTTTGACATCTGACTAAGACATTGTTAAGAAATCATTGGATGACTGCTCTATGTTAGAGATCATAATCTTAAGAGGCTTTAATATTTTGGTTGTTTATCTTCAACATTTGGCATATCTCAAGTAATCATTGTTGAATTATACATTTGTTCTAAACGCATTGTGGAATATTTTGGAACATTGGCACTTGTGTCTTTATGCACCTATCTTGTATTAAGATTTGTATTTAATCATTGTTAAGTACTCTTGCTATAAGGTAATTTACACTAAATACTTAAATAACATAAACAATCTTAACTTAAGAAGACTTCATTCAATCTACTTTTCACAAGAATTCTAGGATCTAGCCTCCATTAAGAACTTACCTTATAGCATAAGCTAGGTTAATAGACCCCTAGGTCAACCCTTTTTCGATTAGATTGATGGATTAAACTCTTCTTAGTGGTTAACATATTGACCTTGCAATCATTATATCCATGTCTTTGTAGTATTGGAGGCACTTGGTGGGTGGAACACAAGGGTAGGTATCATTAATCAAGCCACTGCCTTCTTCCTGTTGGCTTCCATTTCTCAACCTACTCTAAAGACTATTTCTCAAAACAGTTAAGGGAGCAATTCAACTTAGACTAATTTAAGCTAAAGGTAACCAACATCCTTACATCACACCTAACTTTTAGGAATTTCATATCATATAGGATAGTATATCATAGTAAGCAGTAGGTGTCCATCCAACTACTTGGTTTCAATTTATAATAAGAAAGAATTGTGACTCCATAAGGCACTAGAATCATACTTGAAATTTAATATAATCATTAATCTTGCTAAATTCTACTGAGTAGCTAGGCCACTCATCCGTGTCTCCCAAGAAATTTGGTTCCCAACTTGTTTCCGTTTATCTCACTTCCATAGGGACTACCACCTATAGCCCGTTATTGGGAGACAACTAGAATGGAGTCGGAAAGGATCAGAGTGACAACCGCTACCCTAAGCAGTTGTCATGGTGCCTGTACAATCCGGGCAAAAACAAGTCCCACATTCATGCTTGGAACATGGCATGGTGGTCATTGGTTGAAAGAAAGATTTGGTTCAACCAATCTATGGTCAGGTGGTTCATGGAAGTCCCAAACCCGGTTGGCTTTTTCATTCATTGATAGGAGTTCATTCTCCTTGGTATTTCATGTGTTAATGTACTAGTTTATATGTGGATTCTATGGTTGTTGTATCCTTATTATTTATGGTTTTTATATGCTAGTTATGAGTATGTTTTATGACAATGATGATGTATGACTATCATCATGTTTTGATTTGTAAATGAATGAAAAATTAATATATGACCTAACAGATGATAATACAACTAATGTGATAAGGCATCAATGTTTCTTAGCGATTCTCAGATAAGCATGAGACCCCTATACTCATATCTGTTGTTATGACCTGTAGAGTGCAAATTTGTGGCATGTTTGACGAAATGCATGGCATGGATAGTAGTGTTCTAGTGAAGTATTTGCATTTGTATCATTGTTTCGATGTTACTTTTCAGTTCTATAAGTTTCATGGAGTTCTGGGTAGTGGCTTGAGTCTTGGAACTGAAAAAATAGCACAAAATCCAGGGTCACAGGCTCAAAACTAACTGAAAAAGGGCCCAGTTGCTTGCATGCCCTGTTGTGAGAGTGATTGGAGGGTCTCTAGTCGCATCCATACCCATGTCATGGGAGTGACTGAGACTCTAGATCAATAAAATGTTAAGTTGCCTCAAGGTTTGGTCACCTAGAAATGTTGGTTGGTTCCTGGAGGTTATGTGGCATTTGTGGAAGGTCATATTGGTTGTGTGGTGTCGGTTCCACTTCCTTAACTATACATGGGGAGTTGAATCAGATCATAGTTGCCTCTCAACACATGTTTACCCAGTAGACCAGTTAACTTGGGTAAATGTGAGAGGAGGGTGGTACAAAGCGGTATCAAAGCATGGTTCATCCCTTGGACAAGATGGGTGGTGTGTTGGTCATGCATTCATGTCGGTTGCATATATGTGTTCCTTATACTTATGGTCTATGTGTTTGTTGCATATGCATGGAATTGGTCATAGTTGCAGTGGTGTCATCATGTGAAAAGTCGATGGTGTTGTTGTTGTGTGTGGTGTATGTCGATTATGTATTGGTTATGCATGTCAGTGTTTATATATTGTTATGCATACATTGACATTGTTGTAGTTGTCATGCAAGAGGTCATGATGTGTGGTTGATATAATCATGCATTGTTGACTTTATTGTGGATAGGATGACATCTATATGTTGTTATGATTATGTTTATACATGTATTGCACTAATCTGGTTGATATTGTAGATTGGATATCCTCCCTGAAATATATTGAGGTATGTTGATTATGTTTATATTTTGGTTTAGATGACATGGTATGCTTCGTAGGAAGAATATCAAAGATAGCTAGAAAGATGGTAGACTACAGTTTGTGAGACTCTCCCTATGGATTAGATGAGTAGCGTGGTGTTTGGAATTCTTCTGACTTAGAAAACACATTGAGAAGCTTGAAGGAAGAATTAAAGAGTTGCAAGGAAGATAATGATAGAATCATGCAGGCACAAGAGAAGCAAAGAGAAGTCAATATAGTAATCCTTTAGAGTTTTTAAGAATTACAAAGATAGGGTCACTTTAGATCATCCATGGGCAAGAGGACAAAACTAATGGGGCATATGGTAGTAGATCTCATGGTGGGCATAGGTTGGATAGGGATGACATGGTTAGATATGGCAGGTTCTTGGACACTTTGGATATGAGAGGTGATGGACACAAGTACTATTCTAGTTCTGGTTCTAACATGCACTATGATCATCATTGTTATCACCCCTACAGGAGGAGTGGCAAGGGATATTTTCCAGATGAGTTTAAGAAAGCTAAGCCACATACTTTTGATGGAGATTTGAAGAAGTTAGAAGATGCAGAGGCTTGGTTACTTGGGATGAAGAAGTTCTTTGAAGTGCATCAACACATAGGGAATGTGAAAGCCATAGTAGCTATCTTTAATCTCAAAGGGAAAGCAGAAATATGGTGGGAATATGTAAAACAAGTCAGATACATCAGGATAGAATACTTGAGTTGTCATGAATTCAAGAGACTCTCCAGGAAGAAATACTTGTCAGAAAGGTACTATGACAGCAAAGGAAAGGAATTCCATGGGCTCATCATACTCAATATCATCAGACATCTATCAGTGAGATGGACGGTAAGCTTTGTGATCAAGTTGTTTCTATTTTGATTGACCCTAGACCTGATTATATTTCTGTTAACCTTGACTTGGTGGATAAGTGTGGTTTGAATAAAAAAGTGCATGTAAAATATTGGTTATTGTAGTTGGCTACAAGTACAAAGAAGAGAATTCATAATTTGGTAAGCCTACTTGTGCTTTTGAGTTGAATGGTATGCCTACATCATCACATTTGAATGTATTTCCTTTGGGATCATATGATATTCTATTGGGTATGGACTGGCTATATATTCATAGGACCAAGGTAGATTGTTATGTCAAATCCATTGAGTCCTTGGATGACAATGGAGAAAAAAGAATCTTGCAAGGTAAGAAGAAAGCAACATCAGTTAGGATGGTGAAAGCTACGCAGGAAAAGTGCAGTCGCAGAAAAGGGTGTGTGTTATTTGAAATGAATATTTCTAGTGATAAAGGTCAGGATGTTGAGGACGCAGAGGTATTGAGAAGGTACCCATTCTTACAACAGTTCTAGGATGTATTTCCCACATATATTTTAGAGTTACCACCTCATAGGGAAGTAGAATTTTCTATTGAGTTGGTACCACGAGCAACACCAACATCGAAGGCACCATACAAAGTGAGCACACCAAAGTTAGTAGAACTAAATCTACAGTTGAAGGAAATGATTGATAAGGGATACATTAGTCCAAGTGCATCACTGTTGGGTACACTGATATTTTTTGTGAATAAGGAGGATGGTACTATCAGGTTATGCATCAATTACAAGTAGTTGAACAAGATAACCATCAAGAATAGGTATATGTTTCCAAGGATTGATGACTTGCTTGATCAATTGAAGTGAGAAACAATGTTCTCAAAGATTGATCTGAGATATGGATATCATCAAGTACACATTAAGGAAGAGGACATATATAAGACAAATTTTTAGACTAGGTATGAGCATTATGAGTTTGTTATAGTTCCATTTGGTTTGACTAATGCTCCAGTTACCTTTATGTGCTTGATAAATAGTTTGTTTCATCCTTATCTGGACAAGTTTGTTATTGTATTCATTGATGACATCTTTATATATTCTAAAAATGAGGAAGAGCATGTTGAGCACTTAGCAATAGTGTTGAGATTGTTGAGAGAGCATCAGTTGTATACCAAGATTAACAAATAAAATTTCTTTCAGATAGAGGTACATTACTTGGGACATGTGGTTTTCAAGGAAGGTATAGCAGTGGATCCAGAGAAGATAAGAGTTATCATGTCATGGGAAGTTCCTAGAAATGTGGATGAGGTTAGATCATTCATGTGGTTAGCAAGTTACTATAAGAGGTTCATCAAAAAATTATCTTGCATTGCATATTCAATTATGTCATTGCAAAGTAAAGGTGAGAAATTTGAAAGGACAAAGGAATGTGCAACTAGTTTTGAGAAATTGTTGACAAATGTTGCAGTGTTAAAGATTGTAGATCTAGATTGCGATATGCACAGATGCTTGCAGGAGAGGACTTGGTGGATTTATTATGCAGGAAGGATAAATGGTGTGCTATGAGTCATAGAAACTGAATGAGAATGATCATAATTATCTGACACATGATCTTGAGTTGGAAGCTATCATTCATATCTTGAAGATGTGGAGGCACTATATTCTTGGAAGAAGGTTTGTATTGATGAGTTACCACAGTGGGTTGAGATAATTGTTTGATCAGCCAAACTTAAATGTCAGGAAAGCTAGAAGGTTAGACATGATTAGTGAGTTCGACTTAAAGGGAACAGGGTTGCAAATTCTCTCTCGAGACGGATACAGGTGAATCATATAGAAATTACGAGTTCTTATGGGAAATAATTACAAGATCAAATCTTATAGGCATGTTAGTATGATGACAAGTACATGGAGCTTATGAACCAGTTACAATAGGGTATAGGTGGTCATGATGTGGACTATCATCTTACAGAAGATGGTTTGATCAAATTTAGGGACAAGATCTATGTGTCAAATAGTAGTGAGCTCAAGAAGACTATCTTGAGAGAGTTTCATGTGAAATTGCATTCAGGTCACCCAGGATATCAGAAGACGTTAACAATGGCTAAGAAGTTTTATTATTGGTCAAATATGAAGAAGGACATGGAAGAGTTTGTGGCTAGATTCTTGGATTGTCAATAGGTAAAAGAAAAATGTAAGCATATAGGTGGATTACTACAACCAATTCTGATTCCAAAGTGGAAATGGGTGGGTCATTTCCATGGAGTTTATCATAGGTTTTCTAAGGACATCTAGACAACATGATTCCATCATGGTTATGGTGGACAGGTTGACAAAGGTAGCGCACTTCATTCTAGTTAAGTCTACTTATTCAACTAATGATGTAGCACAAATATTCATAAGAGATGTGGTCATACTGCATGGTGTTCCAAAGAATATTGTGTCAGACAGGGATGCTAAGTTCACTTCCAAGTTTTTAAAGGAGTTGTTTGCAGGTTTAGGGACAAAGTTTGCCTTCAATACAACTTATCATCTATAGACAGCTGGACAGATAGAGAGGGTCAACAAGATATTGGAGGACATGCTGAGGATGTGTGTGATGCATCAACAGTGGAAGTGGGAAGAGTATCTTCCACTGGTTGAGTTCGCTTACAACAATGGGTATCATTAATATTTGAGGATGAGTCTGTTTGAGACATTATATGGGTGGAGTTGTAATATTCCCATCATTTGGAGTGATCTAGTTAACAAGGTGTTGATTGGACCAGATATGTTGGTAGAGATGGAACAGGAAATATAGGTAATTAAGAAGATCTAAAGGTAACACAATATAGGCATAAAATCTATGTAGATCAGAATAGGTTGTTTAAGGAGTTTTAGGTTTGGGAACAGGTGTACTTGCATATCAAGCTGAAGAAGACATCCTTGATGATTAGATCGTGGGCCAAGATGGCACCTTGGTTTTATGGACACCTTGGTTTTTTGGACCTTTCAATGTTCTTGAAAGGATTGGGCCAATAGACTATCAACTTGCACTTCCTCCGATAATGAAATTACATGATGTTTTCCATGTGTCATTGCTTAATAAGTATGTTAAATATGTTGATCATGTGATTGACTGGTCTGTATTGCAGGTGGAGCCATATGGATAATTCCATCTAGAAACTTAGTGTATATTGCAGAGAAATATGCTCATGCTTTGAAACCGAGAAATCAAGCAGGTTAAAGTGCAATGGAAGCACTTTGGGCCTGATGAAGCTACATGGGAGATGGCAGATCAAATGTAGGCTATGTATCCTTCTCTATTCGTTGGTTGAGAGAAAATTTTTGGTATATGTTTTGGTGTGATGTTTTTGTATATGTACATATGTATATGGATGTAAATATCGCCATGAGTTGTGTTATAAAGATCCAATAAGTGGTATGGGTGTCATGTCATTATGGTTGTCATGTTGGTTTTCTTTTCAAGAGGATGATCATTGTAAATACTGCATCGAGCTAAGTTATAAAGATTAATGGGAATTATATTTTTCTTACATCAATATTATTGGTTGTAGGTGTCATTGAACACTAAGGATGGTGTTCCCCAAGGGGGAGGGTTCTATAACAACCCTAGTGAAAATTCCATGTAAATAAAGTTAATAAAGGAAAAATAATAACCACAGTTATGGGACACTTATTCCAAGCTAAATGTTGGGAAAAACATCCTAGTGTGGGTGTTCATTTGTTTATTATGGCTAAGGAAATTGGAAAAGGCAATGGCAAAGGCTTTGGAAAGGCATGAGGCATTAATTGGCATTTTATTTATGAAAATAATGGAAATTAGGAGAAAAGGAAGGTGAAAGGTCACAAGTTGCATATGAGGAGGAAAATGAAAGAAAATAATGGAAAACTAGATAAAATAGAGGCCTCTTTAATAACAAGGCTTCCGAGGATCAGTTGGTACCTTTTTGTTAATTCAATTTTTGAGCTCTCTCTCTCTATTATCTCTCTCACACACTCTTGGACATCTAGATTTTTATTGGAGCACTTCAACATTGGATCAAAAACAAAAAAGAAGGCAAAGGAAAGCAAGGATCAAGCAAGGAAGAGCGAGATCTAGTAGCTACAACGAGATTATTTGCAGGTATCGATTTTCATGTGTTATTTCCTTGCTAGATTTTGCATGAATGGTTATGCATGTGTGTTCTTGGTTCTCTTATTGTCATGGGCATGGGTTTCTCTAGGTTTGTCAATGTTTTTCAGCCTAGACTTGCCATTTTTGGATAGCCATGGTGTGATGGGATTCTCATTTTTTGGTTGAGTTGGATTGTTGGATGGATTCGAAACTGAGTGAGATGGATCTCTGAAAAAAAAAAGAACACATGGCCTAGTTATCCATGAACTGGACTATAGATTGCGGTAAAGCCTTGGCCTAGTAACCCCTGAACCAAACTATGGGTTGTGGTAAAGACGAATTTTTTGTTGCCTTAGTGGGCCTATGAATCCTTGACTAGTGAATAGTGGAACATATGATAAACCCTAGAGGTGGGTGACCTTGATTAGGACAAGGAATTATTGGCTAGTGAATGGAAGGATATACAGTAAAACTTGGAGGGTGGTTCTTGATTATAGCCTAGTGATACCTAAATCAAAATGTGGATTGTAGTAAAGCCTAGGGACTGGGAGATAGTTAAATTCATCATGGTGTAGGTGGAGAAATACAGTGGAATATATGCTTGTTAGAAGCCTAGTGATTTGGTGGGGATTGTGGTAAAGTCTGGTTCTATTGATGAGGGTGATGTGGTTTGGCCTTGGGAAGCCCTGGTTGGCTTTTGGTTATGAGTCCCACATTAATGCTTGGAATATGGCATGGGGTATATTGGATGAAAGAAATATTTCGTTCAGCCAATCTATGGTTGGGTGGTTCGTGGAAGTCTGAAACCAGTTGGATTTTTCATTCATTAATAAGAGTTCCTTATCCTTGGTATTTCATGTGTAAATGTATGGTGTTTATACGTGGATTCTATGGTTGTTGTATCCTTATTATTTCTTTTGTTTATATGTGGTTATGGGTATGTTTTATGACAATGATGATGTATGGATCTCATAATGTTTTGATTTATAAATGAATGAACAATGAATATATGACCAAACATATGATAATGCAACTAATCTGATAAGGCATGAATGATTCTTAGCGATTCTCATATAAGTATGAGACCCCTATGCTCAGATATGTTGTTATGACCTATAGAATGCAGATTTATGACATATTTAATGAAATGTATATCATGCCTAATAGGGATCCAGTCAAGTCTTTGTTCAAGTATTTTCATTTGTATCATTGTTTTGATGTTACTTTTCATTTCTGGAAGTTTCATAGAGTTCTGTGCAGTGGCCTAAGTCCTGGCCCTAAAAAAGTGGCACAGAATCTAGGGTCGCAGGCTCATAACTAGTTGCAAAAGACCCTAATCGCTTGCATGTCCTTGCTGTGAGAGGACTTAGAGGCCCCCATTCACATGCATGCCTATGTCATTGGAGCAAATGAGACTCTAAGTCAATAAAATGGTAAGTTTCTTCAGGGGTTGGTCACCTGGAAAGGTTGGTTGGCTCCTGAAGATTATGTGGCATGTTGAAGGTTAGATTGGTTAGTGTGTTTTGTCGTACTTCCTTAACTATACATAGGGAGTTGAATCATATCATAGTAGCCTCTTGTCACATGTTTACCCCAGCGTACCAGTTAACTAGGGTAAATGTGGGAGGAGGATGTTACAAATAGGATTAGAAATCAATATCTACTCTAAATTCAATGCATCTAGTGCAAAGAATCAAATAGGATTAGAAATCAACATCTACACTAAAATAAATGCATCTAGTGCAGTAAATCAAATAAGATTAGAAATCAATATCTACACTAAAACCAATGCATCCAGTGCAAGCAATCAAATAGGAGTAGAAATCAACATCTACACTGAAATAAATGCATCTAGTGTAAGGTATTAAATAATATTATAAATCGACATCTACATTGAAATCAATGCATCTAGTGCAAGCAATAAAATAGGATTAGAAATAAATATCTACACTAAAACCAATGCATCCAGTGCAAGAAACCAAATAGGAAAAGAAATCAGCATCTACACTGAAATCAATGCATCTCGTGTAAGGTATTAAATAGGATTAGAAATCAACATATACACTAAAATCAATGCATCTAGTCCAAGAGATCAAATAGGATTATAAATCAACAACTACACTAAAATCAATACATTTATTTTAGTGAAAAACTAAAATAGTCATGACTTTCTAGATCTAACTTCTATGTTTATATTTGTATTTGTGTGTCTCTTTCTTCTTCCCTCTCTATGCACCTTCCATTTGTGTCTATCTCCCTCCCTCTCTCCTTCTCTCTCTCCACCATGTCTCTCTCTGACTCTCCCTCCCTTTCTCTATCTTTCTCTTCTTCCGTCTCCCCCTTGCCATCTCTATCCATATCTCCCTCCATCTCTCATTATTTTTCTCTCTATATCAACCCCCTAAACACATGTCTCGCTCTCTCTCTCTCCCTCTCTCCATATCTATCTCTCTTCCTCCCTCCCTCTCTTTGTCTCTCTCTTATTCCCTCTCGCCCCCTCCATCTATATCTCTATCTACCTCTGTCTCTCCTTCTTTATCTCTCTATATCAACCTGCAAACATACACATTCTCTCTCAATATCTATTTATCCATCTCTCCCTCTCTATCTCTTCCTCTTATCTCTCTCTTTCTCTCCCTCTATCTATTCACCCCCTCCATCTATATCTATATCTCCCATTGTCTCTTTATCTCAACCCCCAAACATACACACACACTCTCCCTCCCTCCCTCCCTCTCCCTCTCTCTCTCTCTCTCTCTCTCTCTCTCTCTCTCTTCCACTTCTCTCTCTATATCTATCTCTCTTCCTCCCCCCTCTATTTGCCTTGCTCTTATGCCTTCTTTCCCCCTTCATCTATATCTCTATCTCCCCTTGTATTTCCTTCTCACCCCAAAAGCATACACATTCTCTCTTCATATATATCTATATCTCTCTCCCTACTTATTCCTATCCCTCTCTCTTCCCCTTCTCTTTCTCTCTCTCCTTCCCTCCTCCTCTCCCTCTCTCTCTTACCCTTCTCTCTCTCTCCCCCTTGTCTCCCCCTCTCTCTATCTCCCCTTCCCTCTCTCTCTCTCTTCCCTCTTTCTCTCCTCTCTCCCTCACCATCTCTCCCTTGTCTCTCCCTCTCCCTCTCCACCTTTCTCTCTCTACATCTTTCTTCCCATTTAACTCCATATCTCTCTCTCCTCTCTCTCTTCCTTCCTCTCTCTCCCTTTTTCTCCCACCTCCCTCTATCTCTCCCCACCATCACACACTCTCTCTCACTCCACCCTCAAACTCTGTCACTAACTCCCTCCCTCTCTCCCCCTCCTCCCCCTTTCATATCTATGTTTCCTTGTCTCTCTCTTCCCCTTCTTTCCCTATATCTATCCTCTCCATTTCTCTCTCTTCCCTCACCTCCTCTCTCCCTCATTCCATCTTCATCTCTCCCTTGTCACTCCCTCTCTCTCAATGTATTTGTGCTTCCCTCCCTCTCTTTCTCCCTCCAAATCCATCTCTCTCCCTCCCTCTCTCCCCCTCTCCCCCCTCTCTCTCTTTCTTCCTCTCTCTCCCTATCTCTCTCACCTCTTTGTCTCTCTCCCCCACTATATTCCCTCTCCATCTCAATCTCTCTCTTAAATATCATCCCATTGTATTGTATTTAAGAAAGTATCTAAAACAAAAAAAAAAACATAACTGGTTGGAAAATATTAAATTTGTATTCTGGATCAATCATGTCAAAGAAAATACAATAATAAAAAACTTAAAAGAATTAAGCACTATATTTCCTCTATCATTGTGAGTCACTTTGCTTTCTCTCTTCGCTTGGATCCTTGGTTATAATATTATTTATATTATATAAATTTCACATATGCATTTTTTTTTCCATGTAAAAAGTCGTAATTTCTATTAGATCGTAAGAAATTACATTCTGTAAATGCCGAGGCATATGCATAATGAGGTTGGTTGCCTCCTAGATAGTAGCAAAATGACGGTTGGCAACAACCATGTAACTAAGTCTTGTGCCTCCACATAGGGAGTTCATACTGTCTCTGAGAATTTTTGCAAGATAACCATATAAAAAAAAGGAGTGCACTCCACGCAGGGAGGCAGCCTGGTACATACCAAAAAACACCTAAAAGAAACAAAAAACCCGTCTGTTGGGTAGTTCTGAGATGAGTCTATTATAGATGCATTGTGATAACAGTAGATATACTCAACAGTTTTCGAGAATCCTTTGAGCCAAAAAAACTTGTGAAGGTAAGCAAAACCAGCATAAATAGTTATGTCTCCCGGATAGTGTGCATATCTACAAGCGGCTTGTGGTAATGCTGGTGGAAAACTCCATCCACTTCTTCCCGTATCAACCAATCTTCTTCCTGCCTGTGCGTTGCCTCTTTTGAAAGGTGGTCTACCCCTATATTGCGCTCCCTGTAAATGTGTTGACAAACAATTTTATCAAAAGATGCTGAAAGCCTGAGAGCCTCATCCAAAATATGTCTCAAAGAAAAAGCAGAGCAGTAAGATGTTATATTGAGCCAATTGCAGAAAAGTTTTGAGTCCCCAATAGTTGTAGCTTTGTGCAGCATTTCTCAAGTGCAAAATGGATGAGGTGTTTTGTCGTGGATAGCTCAACAAAGTTATTTGTGTCCCTTCCTAGGTGCATCTATATTTTATAGCAGTGATCGTCCCTTAGATAGAGGATGGCCCCTCCCCCGCAACCTTCTTCTTGGGCTGAACCATCAAAATAGGCCCAAGGGTATGTTTTGTCGATAAGCTCAGGGTAGATGGATCTAGGGGGAGACTGTGAGAGGTCTTGGGGGAGGAGGCCGAAATTTGCAAGGATATGAGATCTGATGTTGGGCTAGAGGGGATCCTTTTGGTAAAAAATGGCTCAGTTCCTAGCCACCTAGATAGCCCAGCACATTAGGAGCGGTATATTCCTATCTCTTCCCTTGTGTTTCTCTAGCCAGTCCAGCCAGGCCTCTATAATGGATTGCCCTTGCCATTGATGTAGGGAGTGGGAGGATGAGGATAAGAAGGTCCATTGCTCGGTGACAATAGGGCTAGACAGAATAAATGGGCGGTGTCTTCCTCATTGTTCCTGCAAAGGTGGCACTACAACAGCCCATGAAATGATCGCTTCATCAAATTTGTGCCCGTGGGGATTTTGTTGAATAGGATGGTCCACATAAGCATTCGTGTTTTGGGTGCTACTTTGAGCTTCTATAGTGTTTTCCACCATTGTTGTATGCTATCTAGTTGGACTTGCTGCATGAGCTTTAGGTAGCCTTCCTTGGGGGAGTATTTTCCATTTTTTGCATGTGCCCACACTATCTCATCTTTTGCTTCAGTTATCCTAATGTGTGCTTGTGTGAGAGCTTCCGTGAAGTCCTCCCAATCTTGCCTCCAATGTCCTGGGATGTGGAGTTCGTGTGCTGTCTTCCAGGCTTGGTGGAAAAGAGTGGTATTTGCTTGGTCTGCAATGTGGGATATATGAGTTACACCCTGGTTCTTTAGGTGAGTGATCAATTGTGTAGGAAGTTGATGAGCATTTCCGCACCTGATCCAGAGATCCATTCCTATACGGATGGCATTCCCCTGATGAATCCTCCATGTTAAGCCTTCCCGAATGAGAGGGAGGGAGTTTAGTACTGCTTTCCATATATTGGATTGCCTTTCGCTTGCCCTGTGTTCCCTATAGATCCAGCCTATATTGTTTTCCCGGGCGATGTATTTTTCATACACTACTCTTGTCCAAAGGTTGTGTGAGGTAATGAGCTGCCAACCTAGCTTTGCTGCCAGTTCTTTTGCAAAATAATCCAACCTTTTTATACCCCAACCTCCCCATTTCTTAGGCCTCGCTATAGTGTCCCATTTTACCCAAGCGAAAATATTCCCCTACTTGTTCCCCTTCCATAGGAATCTGTTGCATATATTCTGTAATCTGGCTAGTATTCCTCTTGGAATCCAGGCGAATGACATCCAGTATATCAGTGTTGCTTCCAACACTGCTTTTATGAGGGTGAGTCTTCCAGCCCGTGTAAGGTACTTTTTGTACCACACATTCAATCTCTTTTCCACTTTGACAATGAGCCAGACCCAATCTGCAATTTTATATCCCCCGGGTTTCAAACAAAAGCCTAAATATTTCAACCCTTCCTCCATAGGGTGTGTAGGGAAAGGAAACCAGTGACGAGTGAAAAGTATTTCATGTTGTGAGCAGCCTATTGCTGTGAGGGTGGATTTGTGAACGTTTATGATCATGCCTGTAGCCTTCTGGAAGAGGTCAAAAACATTCTGTAAGGTAGAGGTGTCAGCCATGCTACCATTTAAGAAAATGAGCACATCATCTACAAAGAGGAGATGGGTGAGTGAGCAATTTTCCGTAATTTTTATACCAGCAAGCATGCCTCTCCTGTGTTCTGTCCCTATCAATCTGCTCAACCCCTCCATGATAAGCAAGAAAAGTAATGGTGATAGGGGGCATCCCTGCCTGAGGCCTCTTTCAGCTGAGAAGAAGGGAGTGGGGGATCCATTAAGGAGGACATTGTAAGGCACATCAGAAATGCAACTCATTATCCATTTGATGAAAATATAAGGGAAGCACAGATGGGTAAGAAGCATACGGACATAGAACAAGCTTGCTCTGTCAAAAGCCTTGGAGAGGTCCACCTTTAGGATCATACCTTTCAAGTTCTTGCTCTGCACCGAGTGAAATAGCTCTTGTGCAGTACCAATGGATTCATGGATCTGGCAATGCTGTAGGAAAGAAAATTGTTCAGGGGATATATGTGTCGAAAGGATGGGCTTGAGCCTATTAGCAAGGATTTTAGCCATGATTTTGTAGAGGCAATTGCAGAGCGAGATAGGCCGGATGTCATTGAAAGAGGTTGGCTTGTCAGTTTTGGGGATGAGGGTGATGAAAGTGGATTTGATGGCCGTGGGGACTTTCCCTGCGAGGCGATAATGATTGATAACTTTAAGGAGGTCTTGACCCATTAGATCAAAAAAATCCAGATAGAATTCGATGGACCAGCCATCAGGACCCGGCTTTTGTCTCTTTGGAAACCCCGGATGGTAGCCTCAAGCTCCCCCAAAGAAACCTCTTTGGTGAGTTCTTCTGCTTCCCCTTCATCCACAAACCTGGGAAAAAGCTCGGCCACTCGCATGATCTCTAACAGGCTGGCTTCCCTTGGGGCCGTGTATGTGTTCCTGAAATGTGAGTTGGCCAATGAGGCAAGTTCTCTAGAGGTGTGGACCTGATGTCCGAGATCATTTTGCAGCTCCCATATAGTGTTGATTG
This sequence comes from Pinus tabuliformis, assembly GCA_031772625.1. Taxonomy (NCBI): domain Eukaryota; kingdom Viridiplantae; phylum Streptophyta; class Pinopsida; order Pinales; family Pinaceae; genus Pinus; species Pinus tabuliformis. The sequence continues at coordinate 666,961,203 of CM062812.1, forward strand.
TTTTCCAGCCATTTGCAAAGCGGTGGAAGAACTTTTTGTTTTCGTCCCCCTCCTTGAGCCAGATTTCTATGCTTCTTAGTCTCCAACTTGCTTCTCTGTCTCTAAGGACTTGAGTTCTCTACTTGATTAATGATTCATACATAGTTTTCTGTTCCAGGGAGTTGTAAGTGCCCTCTGAGTGTGATTTAAGGTATGTAATTGCCTGCTCTTCTTGGGAGATAATTAGGTCCTCCTGTTCCCTTTTCTTGTGAGCCCAGCCTCTGGATAACACCTTAATCTCAAAGATGTTTTTGAAAAACCATATAGCTAGATCTTCTTCCTCGGTGATCGGGTGTGATTTCCAGAAATCAGTTATTAGCTTGATATAGGAGAGGTCTCGGAGCCATGTGGAGTTGAATTTGAATGGGGATGTGTGCTTTTGTTGTTTTTCTCCATCCTCTAGAAAAATGGGTCTATGATCCAACATACCTCTGCTGCCAACCCATTGCCTTGATCTGGGGTGGCTGTTGTAAAATGCGTCCTTAATAATAAAATGATCTAGTCTCCTAGCCAGGCTTTGATCACCAATTCGATTATTTCTCCAAGTATGCTGAATCTTGGCCGAAGGGATATCTATCTAGAGGAAATTATCTAACAGCTGCTCAAAGAACTTAGAAAGCGGGTCAATCTGCGCCATATGTCCCCAAGATTCTGAGAAACCCAGAGAGAAATTTAGGTCCCCACCCAGAATCACGTTGCCTTCTAGAAGGAGGGGGGAGCTGAGAAGATTTCTCCAGAAGGGCTCCCTGTTGTGGCAGGGTCCATAGACATTTATGATTCTCAACTCTTCCTCCAGATCCTTGGAATAGATGTTCGCTCCCAGGAAGCCCCCTCCACCCCATATGTTCTTCAGATTAATGGTGCTATTCTTGAAACCAACTGCAATTCCCTCAGAGCACCCTGAGACATCAAGAGCGTGGAAAGTCCATCCGGGCATCCAAGAGCTGAGGATGGGAATGGTTGTTTCAGCCATACATAGGGTTTCTTGTAATAGGATGATATCAACCAATTCAGATAGAAAGAGACGCTTCAAGGCCAGCCTTTTCTCGAGGTTGGCCAAGCCCTCTGCAGTTGAAGGATAGTATCTTCATGGAGGGGGATTGGGAAGGGTCTCCTTTGCTCTAAGAACCCTTTCAATAGTGTGTTGTTTACCCTGGATTACTTCATCACTTGCTTGTTCCTTTGCTTTGTATATTTTGGAAGGTCTGCCTCTACCGTGCTTGGGCGAGAGGATAGGAGGGGTGGCTTCCAGCCCTATGACATCCGGCTCTTTCTACTTAGCAGTCGAGCGGGTGGAATACCTCGGTGTGGAATTTACCAAGGGGGAAGGCGACAGAAGGGAGGGGTTAGGGATGGATGACAGGGAGCATGAGGTAAAGATGGCTAATGGCTTTGGGAGGGGGCAGGTCATGTATAGATGCCCTGTCTGAGAGCGGGGGAGAGGGGGCCGAGATTCTACTACCAGGTCGAGAGCCAACGGGGAAGAGGGGGAGGGAATCAAGACTGGAGGGGGCAAGTGGGAGGATAGCGATAAATTAGAAGTAGAAAGATGAGAAACATAGGCGGCAGGGGGGAAGAGATGTACCTGAAGAGAAGACATCACCTTTTGCTGCCTTTGAGCGCGTCAGTGGAGGAGATGGAGGCCTGATCGGGTTCTTTCCCTTTTTTTTCTGCATAGGTGCGAGCCGCACTTCCACTGTGTCCAAGGTCTTGATTTGTTCCGCCCTTGGTACTGTCGCGACTGGTGGAGCGAGATTTTCTGCTACCAGGGGTTGGTCCTGCTCTCTGGTTTCCTGCTGGTTCTTCTTGAGGAGGGGGCAGTCTTTGTAAAGGTGTCCCACCTAGTGGCATCTTCTACAACGGTAAGGGATTCCTTCATAATCTAGCTTCTTCTTCCTCGAAAAGGATTTCCATTGTATGATGATGTGTTCCTGCAGGCCTCCTCTTGTATCCAAATGTACTAGAATTCTGGCATATGCTATCATTCCTGTAGAGAGGTATGATTTGTCAGATTCCATGTATGCACCTAGTGTGTTCCCAATTCTCCTGAAGATGTCCTCGGACTAGTACTAGAGAGGCAAGCCTAGGAGTCTGATCCATATCAGCCCAACCCCAATTTGTTCAGTCTCCAGATCGAAGAGGGGTGACGATCTTTTGAGGAGTACCGGTGCTTTTTCGAAGCGCCAGAAGGATGACAAAACCAACTCGTGTGGTCAGCCCTTGCGAACCTCAGCGCAAACAAACCTCGCACAAATGTCTGGACAAAGGGGATTTCCGCCAGATGTTGACCCCAGATCTCCGAAGCCCATATCTTCAGCTTTTCCGCAGAGTAATTTCTGCCCCTGATGCACCCCACAAGCACTCTTTCCGCTAAATCCATTGCGTCCCCCCACACTATGTATTCTTCAAGCCTCATAATGATGTCGTTAGGTCGGGAGTTGAAGCAGCATTGTTTCTTTGAAGGGCGGGAGGACATGCGCCTAGGGTTTGCAGGAGCCCTAGTTCCTTCTGGAGTAGCGAGCAGGGGGGGAGGTTAGGGTTCGGGGGCGGGATGGGGATGGCCCCCGGGGGGGGATAGAGTTGTAACAGCCAGAGGAGATAGGGGGGGCTAGTGGAGGGAGAGGAGCTGCAAGTGGGGGAGCTTCAAGGGATGCTTCAGAAAGAAGTGGGGGAGGGTGAAGGCTCGACAGATCTGAAGGGCCGACGCAGATAGGAGAGGTATGAAAGCATTCTGAGAGAAAACCAAGGGAAGCTGGGGGAAGGAACAGTAAAGGGCATCCAGGAGGATGGTTCTTCAGGCTGAAGAGAGGCGGCGAAGGCAGGATCAGTCGACTACGTAAGGTCCTCGAAACTGGCTAATAACTGTGAAAACCTCCCGAAGCTGTAAATGTGGAGTGCCAGATGGAGCCTTCCTCTAGCGAAGAGTCTGAATAGTCCACCTCGTCCAGGTCCATAATGCCAGCTGCTTGAATCGAAAACTACCTCGGAATCAGGTAACCGTCGAAAAACTAGGACCGACAGTAGGGAATGATTGGGGCCGTCCAAAGGACGAGCAAAGAGGAGCAGAAGGAAACCATCCAGGCTGAGCAGTATGGGGGGAAACGACGGGGGGCAGCCGTGAGCTATCTGTGCACAACTTAGTAAAACCCTAACAACGATCGGTGGAGGGGAGGGTAAACAGCGGGGTAAAAAAAGGGTTAAAATGAGAGTGAAATCCTACGACATTGAGGGAAAAAGAAAACCTAGGCATGGGTTTCAATAAAAAAATGTCAGGGGAGGCTGCAGGACCGATGCTGGCTTGCAACCCCGTTCCAATCCTCTGTTCAGACCATACTACTCAGGCATAGTCGTAACACTCCCCACCATCCATTCCCTCACTCGCCAATTTCACATATGTATATATAAAAGTATTCTGATTTTTAATTTATTAAAACCTCGATTTAATCTCCATGGGAATACTTTTGGTAGTTGTGAGGATGGAGGGTTTAGATATACCTCAAAAGTGATTATAACATTTTTTCTTTTAGATTTAATTAAAAAATGTTATAAAATTAAATTAAAATAAAATATACAGAAACTTCCGATGGAATAAGAATTATCTCAATCTTGGTCATATTATATTATAAGTGAAAAAACATTTTGTAGAGGAGATTTTGCTGGGGAGGTTTGGCTCTACAATCTAAACTAGGGTTTTGCGTTAGGGTTTTGTCGTTGGTCACCATGGCGGGACATGGAGGAGGGAGTTCTGCTCCCTCCTACAATGAAGTAGTTGTGGATAAAAGCAAGGGAGGTCGATCACATCACTTCAAGAAACCAATGGAGGTGGCAACATAGGATATTAACACAGAAAAATCGGAAAATATCAGACCTCATGGACATGAAGGAAATCATGAGGAAGCTAGTAGGGAGAGGAGGACAAGGGGTAGCAGTTAGAAAGTTGCTCCTATGAGTACAACAGGGGTCTGTAAACCCAAGTTGACTATTATTCCTCGGGTCATTTTAAGTGACCCAGTGCTATAGGTGCAAAGATATCACATGGCGCAATACGTGGTTATATGCAAATTTATGGGGATTTGGCCGGCGAAGAAGGCTTTGCAAGCATGGATAAGGAAGCAATGGAAACCAAAAGGGGAAATAAACCTTCACCTTGGGTCCAAGGGCTTCTTTACGGTGGTGTTCACAAGTTTAGAGGATAAAGACAAAGTGTTCGAGGGAGGACCCTATTTTTATGCTGTTGCAGGACTTTACATGTGACCATGGATGATGAAATTTGTCCTAGAATGAGAAACTTTCACATCAGTACCAGTATGGATAAGACTTTACTCCCTTCCTTTAGATTATTGGCTGCCAGAGTCTCTAAAGGCTATCGACAACAAGCTAGGGCATTTTATAAAGATCTCAAATGCGACTCTGAAAGGAAAATACACATCCTTTGCCCGGATATGTGTGGAAATGGACTTATCTAGGGCACTTCTGGACACGATCATTTTATAAGTGTATGAAGAAGAATGGGTGTAGATGGTGGACTATGAACATGTCTTATTTAGGTGCCGCAAGTGCCATGAATATGGGCACCTACACAGAGATTTCCCATTAAAAAAAATGGAGTGCAACACAAAAAACACCACAGGAAAAGATCTTGAGGGTTTTACTAAGGTTGGGGGAAAAGGGAAAGGAGGAAAGTAGTACCAAAAGAAGATTAATGGGGATGGAAAATAGAGCCACAACAGTTTCAAGATATTAGAAGAGGAAGTTGGAAACAACGGGACAAGCCAGGAAGCGGAGAATAATCCCACGGAGAAGGAAAGGGATGCTAGCATGGAGGATATACCAGAGAACAATAAAAAAAAGGATGATCTGCAAAGCATTATGAAGCTTAGTAGGAACCATGAGATGACCCCATGTGAGGCTGGAATGGAGGACCATGAACTGCAGGAGATTCTATAAAAGGAGAATTTAGATCTAGAAAAGTTTATGGAGCAAGGAATAGCCAAAGGGGTAGATTCCCTACCAAAAGAGGAGTTTGACAGGGTTCAACAGCTCTTCTTCTGGAGATCAAAATCGAAGGGTTTTAGAGTCAAAAGAAACCATGATAGCTAGGAGAATAAAGGGGTGAAAATTATGGAGGATACATCGATGCATTCTTCCAAGAACCCAGGAAGGAAAAGAGGAAGAAAAAGATAGAATGAGCTACTGACTAAATGTGGGAAACTCATGATTAACTCAAGTAAGATGAGAGATCTTACCAGTTACTCCTTTACAAAGCTTTCTTAATGAAGCTTACAACCTAGAACATTACGGGTCTAGGAAGTAAAAGGAAACAAATAAATATTAGCAATAGAATAAAAGAAGAAAACCTAGATATGGTTTTTATTCCAGAAACAAAGTTTTCGATGGACAAGATCAGAGAGATACACAAAAAGTGGTTAATAAAGCATGAGTATCTAGAGGTTAAAATGGACAACTCGGCGGGGGGTGGGGGATTCTTACAATTTGGGACCCCCAGAACTAGGAATCCTGGATGCTAAAGCGTCCAGGAACTATCTATCATTGGTGATTCAACCTTTTGGTGATAAGGAGATATACATGATCACAAACGTCTATTGTCCTGAAAAACAAGAGGAAAAACTCAAGCTTCTCACCTCCCTTGAAGAGCTAAGAGAGAGATATCTTGATGTACCCTAGATTCTGGCAAGGGATTTTAATATGATCAGATCTCTTACAGAGAAAAAATGTGATACAAGAAAACTAGGCAGAGACTCCATTGCCTTCCATAACTTCATAAATAACATGGGGCTAGTGGAAACTGATACAATAAATGACACTTTTACCTGGAACAATAAGAGGGGAAGGGCTGCTCAAGTCGCCTCTAAACTAGTTAGATTCATAATCTGAGAGGACCTCCTTCTCACAGGCCCTGAGATGTCAGCTTTAATCCTTCCCTTTGGAGGCTCAGACCACTGGCCTATCCAGCTTGAAGCTACTTTTATGGGCACACCAAGGAACAGACCATTTAGGTTTGAAAATGTCTGGCTCTCTCATCCCGACTTCCAGAAATATTGACAAATGGTGGATGGAAGATATGCCCATTCAAGGTACTAGAATGCTCATGCTACAACAAAGACTTAAACACATCAAATCCAGGCTTAAAGATTGGAACAAAAAGGAGTTTGGTAATATTTTTAAATCCAAAAGAGAAGTTGAGTAGAAACTCCAGGGGATTAATCAGATCACCATCATAGATGGTTTTACCGAGGAATGGAAAAGTCAAGCTGACTCTCTTCAAAATGAATGGGAAGATCGGTGCATGTAAGAGGAGATTTTCTGGAGACAGAAATTGAGGGTGTAGTGGATTAGAGAAGGAGAAAGAAACACAAATTTCTTTGATAAATCAACCCTGGATCACAAGTCACATAACATAATTACAAAATTCAAAGATTCTCAAGGGAAAGAGATTGTCTCTCACAAAGAAATGGAATCTATTCTAGTTCAACACTTCCTTAGCATAGAAAAGGAGCCTCTTGTCAACAGATCTCGGTTCATCAACAATTTCACAAAGCACATTCCGAAGCTTGTAACCAGGGAAGACAATCAAAATCTTAACAGGCCAGAGTTTGGAGAGGAGGTTAGTGAAGTTATCAATGAGATGAAAAATGGGAAAGCTCCGGGCTCGGATGGGTTCAATGTGGACTTCTTCAAAGCTTGCTGGAAAATAGTCAAACTAGACATCCTTGAGGTTGTGGAAGACTCAAGAAGATCAAAAACGGTTTTGAAGGCTCTTAATGCCTATTTCATAGCTTTGATTCCAAAGCAGGAAAAATCTATGACACCAGACCGATTCAGACCCTTAGCTTTATGTAATGTGGTGTACAAAATTATTTCCAAAGTGATCGCTAACAGACTCAAGCCCCTACTTCCAGCGCTTGTCTTAGAGGAGAAAATTGGTTATGTGGAAGGAAGGCATATTCTCAATAACATCATTGAAGCTCACGAGGTAGCACACTCTCTTAAGAGCAATAAGCAAGCTAGTATGATCATACAGATTGACCTAGCGAAAGCTTATGATAAGCTAAGATGGTCTTACATCAGGGCAGTGCTAAGAGCTTATGGCTTCGACCACAACTGGATAAGATGGGTTATGGCCCTTGTATCCACGGCTAGTTTTTCCATCCTACTTAACGACTCTCCCTCCAGAGACTTTATGCCTTCTAGGGGTCTCAGCCAAGGGGATCCGTTCTCCCCATTCCTCTTTGTTCTCATGATGGAAGGGCTAGGTAGAGCGATCAAAAAGGAAAATGCTGAGGGAAGAATCCAGGGTCTGAAACTCACCCTGGATGGTGTTGCTTTTACTCATCAGCAATTTGTGGATGACACAATGCTGCAGGGTATTCCCATAGTGAGGGAAGCTAGAGCTTTCAAAAAAATCTTGAACGACTTCGCTATGGCCGTTGGTATAGAGGTAAGCCTTGAAAAATCAAAATTTTTCTTTTTTAACATTGACATTGCTATTCAAAGGAACCTCACCAAAATTCTCGGGCTTCAAAGGGATCAATTACCTCCTAGTACCTTGGAATGCCTCTTATGGAAAAACCTCTAAGCAAGGGAGTGTGGGAGCTGGTAATGAATAAAATTCATGAGAAGGTCAGGAAATGGACATCCAGGTCTTTAAATTTGGTAGGGCGTCTTGTGCTTACGAAGGCGGTCCTGCAAGCTATTTCCATTTTCCTATTTTCACCTCTTCCTGCTCTTAAAGGAGTTATGCAACAGATCAAAAGTATTCAACGATATTTTCTTTGGGGCGGAGGGGAAGAGAAAAAAAGTGGGCTTTGGTAGCTTGGGACAAGGTCTGCAAACCTAAGGACCATGGTAGTTTGGGGCTTCATTACCCTGAAATTCCCAATAGAGTTTCGGGAGAAAAACTTTGGTGGAGGTGGCTTAAGGAATTGGCAACCCCTTGGGCCAAGCTTTGGAAACATAAATATGAAAATGATTGGCAAGAGTGGGATCATATCCGAATGTTATGGCTCATCAAGGGCTCCCAAATTTGGAACCTTGATTGGGATAATAGAGACATTGTCCAATAGCATAGTTTCTAGGAGATCCGAGCTAGGAACCTAGCATGGTTTTGGGAGGATAACTGGCAGTTGGAACCAAATTTGTTCAATGAAGAATTAACCACTCTCAAGAATGACAGTGACAACAAAGGTTTACTTATGGTAAGTGACTTCTGGGATCAGGTAAGGAACAACGGTAAATGGAGAATATGGAAGGATCTGGGTTATAGTGAAGAGAGCCCTTTGAAGGCCCAGGCAGTTTCTCTTGCTCTGGACTTGGAACAGAGGAAGATTTTGGTGTCATCCTTGTCTGACCAACTGAGATGGGGAAGAAACACCGAAGGTAACTTTAACCTCAAAGAAGCTAAATGAATGGCTCTAGGGTTTGATTATCAAAACCCTAATAAGGTATGGAAGAACCTTTGGTAGAACCCGCATTGGGAAAATAAAGCTGTTTATGTGGTTGGTTCAACAAAAGAAAATTCTAACTTGGGAGAATCTGCTGAAAATGGGTTTTGTTGGCCCATCCAAATGCCATCTATTTGGCTTACAAGAAGAGATGATGGATCACTTACTCAACCTCTACCCATTCACCTCTACCTTATGGGATTGGGTGGCCTCAGTATTCATGCAAACTGACAGGGATAGACTCAGCATCACCAACACTTTGAAGAATTGGCAGAAGAACTTCTCAGGCAATGAAATCATCAATAAAGCTTGGACTCTGGTTCCTGGCTTTATTTTTTGTGATGTATGGAAAGAACGCAATGGAAATATTTTCAAGAACAAAAATGGCTCAACCCAGTACATCATTTCACAAATATTACGACAGCTCAAAGACACGGTTGGAGCCCTTTTCTGGAAACTTCCTAAGAACCCCCCTTTGCCCCAAGATGCTCACATACTACTGTAGTTGGGTATCCATGTGCTAGCTCCCTAGGGCATAAACAAGGGTGCGAGCCAAACAACTACTGGTAAAGACATCTAGCATCCTCCTCCTCATGGTTTTTTGATAATCAATATAGACAGAGCCTCTAAGGGCAACCTTGGGATGGTTGGATTTGGTGGGGTTATAAGAGATGAGTAGGGTTGCATAAAGGACATCTTCCATAGTCATTTGGGGACTACCACTAATAATATGGTGGAGCTCATGGCCTTAGAGTAGTGCCTGGAAATCCTGATCGAGTCAAATTTATAGAACGTCATCATTGAAGCAGACTCTGAATTGGTCATCAATGCGGCCAAGAAGATATGTAATGGAGCGGCACCAGGAAAAGTTTCGAAACAGTGGAGGCTATCGCAGGTCTTTCAGTGTATTTTTTCCCACTTTTGAACCCTGATAATTGTCAGTTTTGTTCATGCGCGAAGAAAATCCGATATGCTAGTTGATCGTCTAGCGAATGAAGGAGTGCTTCACAAGGAAAGTTACAACAGGTACACTTGGGATTCAACACCCTCAGGGAAATTGTGTGATGATTGTCAAAGACAGGCAGCCAAAGACATGGAGCACTTCCAGACCATGAGAAATGAGCAGAAGGAAGACCAGTGGAAGTAGGAGAGAGCGGAAGTAGGAGTCAATCCTAACCATTGATCCCACAAAGAATGCTTAAGACAGAGCAAGCTACAAGGGAGGAGTACATGGTAAATAGCGGGCTAGTAGAAAGGCCACCGACCATAGATTTTGATGGCCTTCATTATCGAATGGCTATCGGGTTGAAAAATGATCAAAGGTTAAGTCTACAAGCAGACCCGAAGATTTATAGATTAGCAGTTTATAATCTTTATCGGCTCCGTAAAGCGGGTAAAGGTCGCGCTAGTTTCCGATCTGATATCTCTGATGACCATCAGATCAACAGGGGCTTGATCGTATGGATATCAGGTTTTAAAAGTGATCAGAGGTTAAGACTTAGGCCAGACCCAAATTTTCAATGGGAGAGGAAGGAACGACATAAACCTAAAGTGAAGAGAATGATGCATAGGAATCGTTTGATAATGGCATATCAACGGACATATTTGGTGGAAAAATTTAGCGAGAGTAGGAGCAGACAAAAGTTCTTGAGCCAGGCTGAAGTTTCGCAGTATTTCCTGATCGTCGATCCTTTTCCACACGTTCACGTCAAATTCCATTACGGGGGTTCAGCCATTGGTAACCTGCACGCTAGTTTGAATAGCCACAAACCGATGGATCTAAGTACGCCGTCATTGAATGGATATCGGGTTTTAAGATGGGGGGTAGTTAAGCCGATGAGCGGACCCTATTTTTTATAGATCAGAGGTTCCTTTTCTTTATTGGGTCTAGAAAGTGGTTAATGGGTGCAAGTACCTAAAGCAATGTTGCGTCAACCGTTGGATCAAAAACCAGATCGACGATGGAGATTCAATCACATTTTGTCTTTCGGTAAAAGTGTATGGCCAACGATAAACTTAGTTTTGCGATATTGCGATGTACCAAGGTTTGTGGGGATGTGATGGATTGTGGACCATCTGATCAACAATTTGATCGAATGGTGGAGACTTACTCCCGCATTTTGCAGTTTCAAAGGTTGGCAGCGTGCAGGCACTGTGATGTGCGATAAGCCGAAATGTGTTATAAGTCGAGATGTGCAATAAGCTGAGATGTGCCGAGGTTTGTGAGGTTGCGATGGACTCTCGCATTTCGCAGTTTTAGGTGTTGGCAGCTTATAGTCAATGCGAGGTGCGATGAGCCAGGATTAGAAGGAAGAGTATTCTTTTTTTTGTTTTATGTGTGATGTTTGGGGTATTGTTGACCCTGTTGCTTGTTTTCATCAACAGGTCTGTCTTTTGCTGGTCTTTACACTTGTAAAGATGTTGTACCATATGTAATATTATTTTTGAGGTTAATTGAAGGCACCACTCTTACTTGACCAAAAAAAAAAAAAAAATTAAGTATTGTAAAATATTTTGATTTTGAAATAAGTTATTGTTTTTGGGCATGTGGTATTCTTTTGCCATGGTATTGGTCCATGGTATTGTAACAAAATAATTAAAATTATATATCCATAACATAATAATCAAAAGCCTAGATGTCCCATGGTATTATAATTTTCTTCCCTCCTCTCCCTCTCTCCCTCCCTGTCTCTATCTTTCTCTTTTGGGTATTGACCCATGGTATTGTAAAAAAACCTATTTAGAAGTTAATAATATCCATGGTAAATATTCATAATCATTATTTTAATTTATATGGTAAAATGGAAGTTAATTTATAAGTTCTATTTATATTCTATATATTTTAATGTTATATGTATATTATATTTTCTTTTATCTAAAAAATTGTTCATAATTTTATAATAAAAAACAAAATTACAATATAAAAAAATTGAATTTAAAAAATATCTAACATCACATGCCCACACATCTACTCTATACACATATAACATTTAACATATCACATCTACCACCCACACATCTATCCTATAATCGGTTGTAAAGTGCCTCTTGGCACAAAAAGGTTCTCTTAACTTCGAGAGCAGACATGCATGTATTTCTTGATTTTCCTTTCCACTAAGAGATGAAATTAAACTCCATCCTCCCACCCTTAAGGTAAGAACTTCAAAAATTTATTTGTTGCTAAATTAAATTTTTAATGTAGCAATCATAATTGTAGGAAATTTTCTTAAGAAAATGCCTAATTAACCAGATCACTAAAAGTACTATTGGAAATAGCTCAAAGAGTCCTAAAAATATGAAAATTAAAATACAAAAAATGCATGTGAATTGTTGCAAGATATAGTAGTCTCTATAAAGGAGGCTAGAAATGAAAATGGATAAAACCAAAAAACATCATGAACCATGTACACAGGGCATTATAAACATTGCAACACCGTGTTTAGGACAAAGGTCTTCATAGTCTAAGAAGACTGCAATGTTTACTGAAAATCCACAAATTGACTCAAATTTCCAACCAAAACATTATATATAGAAACGTGTAAAAAGGACCATGGGGATGATTCAAAAATGAACTAAGCTAATAAAATAGTAAGACTAAATAATATATGCAACCTAAATCTCTTTATCGTATACATAACAATGATTCGGCATGCATCCTAAGCAATGAAAATAATCAATGATTTCTAAAACCCTTTGCTTGCTAAAATCAAGAATCCATGCTTCAATATTTGCAGTATTTCCAAATATACGTCTCTTACAATGGGGTAAACCGTGAGGGTTAGCTCAATTGGTCTATTTCTTGTCGTTAAAGTGTTTCGATAATAGGAGGTTATGAAGTTAATTCTCTTTTAAGGTTAGGCTTTTCTAATAAACTAGGGGATGTGATCCCTTCAAGTGGGTCTACCCAAGTAATTCCTCAAAGCTCCAAGGATGTTTGTCTTAAGCTCAACACCAACTCTCTCGGGTCCTTACTCATATCAGCTTATGGGATCCATGATTGGTAATCATCATAATAAATGAATTGGAAACCAATTTATCTCCTCATTAGTGCATGTGTGTGGGGGATCATACCAAATCTTCCCACACAAGATTCAGACTCGCAAATGCCAGTGAATAATTTGTGGTGTTATATATCTGCAAATCATTGCTTTGGGCCATTAAAATTCCCAAGTTGGCTTTAAAATTACTAATATTGATACTCCAGGGCACAATTTTGTTCCAACAATGAAGTACAAGGTTCTTATGACTCCCCATATTGAGTAGTACTCCATCCCCAACTGTACTATTCTTGTTTATAGTCCAAATATCTATTCCAAGAAGGGAAGTGTGATTCAATCCCACAACCACATATAGAATGAATTCACTAAAAGAATTGGCATTAATGAATTCAACTCGAATCAGTATTTTAAGGGAGCTTACTTGGTAAGCCATATAGAACAAATTCACTAAAAGAATTGGCATTAATGAATTTAGCTTGAATCAGTCTTTTAAGAGAGCTTACTTGGTAAGCATGTGAAAATGTAAAGTAAATGTGAATACAAAAGTTCTATTTTCAAATCCTGGGATGCTTATTGTGGTTGTGTACTAGGGGAGAGGTGGTTTATCTGTGACCGCATGCTAGTGTACTAGGTATAGATTGTTCATATGTAGCCACATGTTGGTGCTGGTGCGGTTCACCAAACAATTATAGTGACACTAGTTGGACTCGACCCCGCCTCAAAAAAATAAAACACCCACCCAATTACCAATTCCTCTATTAAAAAAAAGGAAATAGAAAAAAATAAAAAATAAAATAAAATCCAACCCATATTTGTAATTTTCATTAACAATGGGGTTCCCGTTCCCATCTCTGACTAATATGAAGAGCCCCAAAACCATGTTATAACTCTAGATCTATCAGAGATAATGATCGCTACTTTCCAGTTGAAGATAGTGCAAAAAATTACCATTCACTTAGGCTTGATCAAACACAAGGAACTCATGCTACGCATAGTGTCATAAGACTCCATGGCCTGTTAAAAACCATATCTCTCTTATTTTAGCCCAATACATATTTTTCTTAGTTGTTTCCTCTATATTTTAAATGTATGATCTCACCACTAGGATTTGGATTGATATTGTGAAATAAGTGGATTTTCTACCATAAGTTCTACCTATTACCCCTGTGATCAAGGCCATGTATGCCAATTTATCTAGAGGAGACCTTGTATATAATTTCAGTGTGTTTCTTTTCATATGTGTATTAAACAACTTTTTCATAAACAATTATGGTCAAGTATTTTGCCTCATCATAATGCAATGGAAAGAATTATATTCAATCTAAATGTTTCCAATTTAAGCAAGTTAATGGAGAGGATTTAGAGACATATGAACATGAAAGAGATCCCAGAGCACAAATCTAAACTATGGGAATAGGAAAATCCCTTTGGATGGTAGAATATTTTCAATTGTATCTGGATGGCTATGGCATCCCCTCCTTCCAAATAGTTATTAACTGGATTGTGACAAAGCACATCCCATGCCATATTTATTTAAAAGGTGGGAACATTATTCAATCAATTATCATTCATATCACCCCAAATTCAGGGTCCTGAGGTTCATTTTTGAAAAAGTCCTCAAATCTAGATTCTACATGAGGAGCCAATGTTGTATTGCCTTCATTTTCAAATATTTCCATATCATTTTTCATCTCCACATCCATGGATTTGGCATGCACTAGAATACTTTACATTGTAGGGGAGACCAATTGGTGGGAAGAATTTGTAGTAAAAGCATTGGTAAAGGTACAATTCTGATATAGTTTCTTCCCCCATCAGACTTTTCCTATAGTTTCCCTTCTCATCAGTTGTCTCAATTGAACAAGCTTTAGGGATGGTATAACCCTTGTTTAAAAACATAAGAGGGAAGTTTGGACTAGCATTCTCACCTCTCAATTTATAATTTTATCATATTCTAGAGCTACATCTTAAGTTTTGTCAAAGGTGCGCAGCACATCTTTTGTTGTGTCAAAGGTGCGAAGCTAGAGGTGAGTCCGGTTTGGCGGGAGGCAAATCTCTGCAACCCATTTAGCCTAGTGCCTCTACCTAACTCCTATATAAATCTTCATATGACTAGCCAAGCAAAGCCCCTCTTCTCACGATGCTTTCCATACTTCATCAATTGTCCTCTGGGGTTTAAATTTAGGGCGTCACTCCAGTGCCAAAGAAGTTGCTATTGGTACCACCATTACAACAGATTTTGCTTGTTATTGAAGGAAACCAAAGGAAAAATATGACTGAAACTACAATTGTTGTTGCTGAATAGAACTCTGTAAGGTCGTGAAACAATTCTGCTACTATCGGAATGGTATTGCTTCTTTCACAAGTTCAAATTTGACACACTTATTGAATTGGATTGAATTGAATAATTTTAATGACATCCATGAGACCAAAAATGGTCCAAGGGACCAAGATATCTAACCAACAAAACATATTGCAATCAAGTTTTTCTCCATAACAACCCTCTTGGCATGGATCATGATTAAAAATTTTGTCGTCTTGTGAAGCTTTACTTCCACAAATAGCTCACATAGACTATCCACTTTCAGGTCACTTTCGAATGGACTACAAATGTCCTTATAGGTAGGACATTCCATAATGAAGTTTCATTCAATTTCAACCACTCCTTCCTCACAAAAGACACAAGTTCTTTCATCCCACTCTTCCTTGGGAACTACCCATCTATATGTTTCGCATCTAAGATGATGGGATCCAGTCCTTAGATGTGTTATTAAAATCTTATCATTTTCCTTGGTTGCGACACTCAAATAGGTATTTTAATTATGTGACCATGTTGGGTTGAAATTATTGACATATATCATTTTTTTACATATGTTTTTCCCGCATGGCGGTCCTGAATTTTTCAAGTACCTAGTTTTTTATTTCCACTTTAGAATTGGGAAAGTCCTGCCAAAATACTCCCCATTTTTCCATCCACTTGTCATTCTTCTTCCTCCAAGTTTGCTTCCTACACTTCAACTCTTCTACCACGATCAACTTGGTCTACCAGTGTTCATCCATGCCATCCACCTTTTTTAAATATGTTAATAAATGGATGATTGCTAAAGCTTCCATCATAAAGAAACTAGCCTCCGCTAGCAAGATCTCACATGGGACAGTTGATTTGACTTTAAGTTTACTAGTGATTAAGTGTTTTTGAATTCTTTCTACTTGTCTCCATTTATTCTTTGACATGCTGCTCCCCCAAAATTCACACCCATAGAGGACAACCAAAGTAACTAACAATCCAAATAGAGTTTTCTTGGTTTTCCAATCCCATAATTATGCTTTCTTGAAATCTATTCTGAAGAAGGTAATACACTCTCCATCCCCCTTGAAGCTTTTTAGTTTTGCATGTCTCCCAACTAACCCTGTTGTGAAAAAAAATTCCTAGGTACTTGTTCTCTTCCACCAGCTCCAACACTTTTCCCTAAAAAATAAAGCTAACTTGTTTCTTTTTATGCTTCAAAGATAATATCATGAATTTAGTTTTGCTAGTATTTAGTTGCATCCCCACCTCTTGAAATAAGAGATCTGATGCCTTCAAATTCTCTCTCAAACCATGAGAAAATTTTGCGATTAGAATAAAAGCGTCTACATACATAAGCAACTTCACCACATATCTTGCTATTTGAATACCCTCTCCACTAGTGTTGTTCACCCATTCTTCTATTTTATCAATATATAGACTAAAAAGCGTGGGGGAAAGAGGGCACCCCTGCTTAATGCCTATGTCACTACCAAAGCATTCATAAAATCCGTAGTTCTGATTTTAGTGCTAAATTTCTTGTAATGTTTATGCACAAATGGTCTATACTCCCTTGGAATTTCGAGTTATTCCATTCTTCTCTATAGCTTATCTCTAGGGACAGTGTCAAAGGATTTCTTGAAGTCAATGAAGTTTCAAAAGGCCTCCTCACTCTGGATGTCCCAAAAATTTTCGATGAAGTGCCTAAGAGTGATGCAATGATCAATGGTGGAGTGCCTTGGCCTAAAATCAGCTTTCCCTTTAGCTCTTTTACCCTCTTTCTCTGCCCAGTTGCCAATTATATGCTCCAACATGCTCCCAAACAATTTCCAAGAAGAGGATTGACCATAATAGTGAGGTAATTCGCAGGATTACTAATGTCTTTACTTTTCTAAAGAGGGATAACCACACTCATAGTCCATTCCACTAAAAAATTGCCATGTGTGACCTTGTTGAATATCCTTTTAATGATTGGGACCAAGGTCTCAATACCCCAAGTTAAAAATTATTCTTGAAAGCCATCATGTCCCGTGCCTTACCATTTGCTAAATTTTTTATACCCCGTTTGATCTCCTCCACTGAGAACAACTCAATTGTAGAGTTGATTATGGGGGGATAACTTTTCTTTTGATCTCTCTCATAAAGGAGCTTCACATAATCTAACCAGTATGCACAGATATATTATTGTCTATTTTCTTTGTATTTTGTGGTAGCTCCCGCCAAAAATATTCAAGGTTGTTCTTTCCCAAAGAAATTAATTCATTCCTTCTCGTAGCCACGTAACTTTCTTTTTTAGTTTTAATCATATTTTTATACTTCTTCAGGGTTTCACTATTTGTCTCCTTCTTAAGTGACCTTTTAGCAGCCTTTCATTCTTCATCATACCGATGATTAGTTGGAAAAGTGTTTGAGACCTTCTTCTTAGGCCAAGATCTCTTGCAAACCTCTAAATATTTATGGATTAGAGGGATCAACACAATTCTGCAAAAGAATTTTGTTCCTCCACTATCTTCTTTGACATTTGTGTTGTTTTTTGTCACCTAAAAGTGTTGTTCCAGAGCCGCAACAAATAACTCTTGATTTTCTTGGTTCATGAGGATTATCCCACTTGCATGCACTTTATTTTGAGATTGGTTGGTCTACAATTCCTGTAGCTCATGTGTGTGCATGCCCAGCTTAATAAAGAGAGGAAGATGGTCTAATTTCATCTCAATAGGACAAGCCCCAATATTAAAATCTGACAAATCACAAGTCAATATTTTGAAGCATATCACATAATCCACCACACTTTGACCGTTGTAAGTTTTACATGTGATTCTCCTAGATCTTGGCCAAGCTTTGATACCACTATAGATAACCATGTCGTAGAGGCTACATAAGCCTAACAACTCAATGTCAAAATGGGACACACTCCCATTTCCATCCTGGAAGGTCCTTGTCCATGTGTGATACTCAATTACTTCCAACCAAAGGATGTTGGTGTCCATATTATCATCACTTCCCAATTGAATAGACTTCATGCTTGTTGTCCTAGAATTAAAATCCCCAATTAACACTATATCTCCTAACATCTTGAAGGTAGAGATATCTCTTTTCAAAGCACCAAAAGGGTCTTCATTATCTAAATATTTCTTCTTGTAAAACTGTGAGTTTTTTGGGGAAAAGTAACATGTAACCATCCTAAATGTTACTTTGTTGTTAGTTATACTCAACCATATAAATTGCTTATTTGGATCTTCTTTTTCCACTTTTACTATTCTACCCCATGATTCTCTTATTAGAATTGTGATCCCTCTGTGCCCTTTACCTGTTCTTGTTTCTTCATTCCACATTGAAACCTTATTGAAACCTTCATATTTTGGAACCCTGCATCCCTCATGCTCATGGGTTTCTAAAAGCATAATGATGTATTTCCCTTTTTCTATGAGCCCCAAATCTGATCCTCTTCTCTATGAAAAACCTCTACAGTTCCAACTTACCATGCTTAGATACTTCCGGGGGGGCCCAACTCCCTATTTGTGATTTGTTAAACGCTCGCTGATTTGGGCTTTCCTATTTTTTAGCCACCCCCACTTTCCTGCTTCTCTTTCTGATTTCACTTTCTCCCATTCCTTCCTTCAATATTCTTGTTGGTCCCATGTCAAATCATCAACTAGATATATGTGAGTGCCTCTACGTAGCCCCATATTTTTTAGGATAGCTATTTTTTCTTATGTGCTTCTTAAAGTAACTCTCACATTTATATTCTTTTTTCTTTCTGATTTCCTACCTATCCTATTTTCTTGCTGGATATAGCCTATCCATTTCAATTCATCCCTGAGAAAATACCTTGTTAGAATATTTTTTCTCTCTTTCTCTCCATAATCCTTCAAACCTTTGATGATGAAATTTGTGGCCTTGTCTTGTCTATATTTTTCCTCTCTTATTTGTCTCTCTATGGTTTCTATTTGCTAAACCAATGGTTCCTTTACTATTTGAGTCCAAGGTTTAGCCTCTTCTATTTATTGTATTTTTATTTATTTCTTTCATTTCCCTATTTGCAATTGTTGATTGAAGCTCTTCCATATGAATGTCTTCATTAGTTGTTTCTTTTTCCTCTACCACTTTCACTTGCTCTAATTATTGTTCAAAGTGACCAATTTTTGTTGCCCTCTTTCCATACTACTTTGTAAGTTTATTACCTGCTCTTTGAGGATCTTGTTTTCCTTTTCGAGTTTCCGATTGACCTCCGAAATTTATTTTAACTTAAGATCATCGAATTCCCCTTTTAGCTTAATGAATTCAATTATTTTCATCACTCTCATGAGTTCATAAACATATAGCTCATATGACCATAACAAAGAAGTGGTTTTGGGGATGTATGTGTCCATGTTTTTTTCTTCTCTATTTGCTGGTGTAACTTTGGTTTCAGCCTACATTGGACTAGACCCCTCGTGTGTCGATAAGATTTCCTTGTTTTACTGTTTTTATTATTGACAACGCTTTGTCCTATTTGTTCCTCTACTAATGATTGTAACTTGGTAGTAACAATTGCATTAATTTTAACTAATTTTGGTAGGATCCATGTGAATTTTTTTTTCTATAATTGTCTCATCTTTTTCCTTTTGGTCTGTCTACAACTTAAAATCGCCTTGTACTTCTTCTCATTCACAAACATCTGTCGAATGCATTAGCTTGATGCACCCCAGGCAAAAGGGAGCTCCAAGTCCCACTTACATTCTTAGTTAGAGCGCTGGGGTAGGGCTCATTATCCCCTCCTGAGATTCAAAAAGTGTGGTTCCAGGGTGTGCACCAACCTTCCTATAATAGCACCCTTAAAATCAAGCTCAGTGATTGCATTTAGAATTGATTATTATTTATTAACTGTTTGATATGACTTTCCCTATCTAGGATTCCTGGATTCTTGTTTTCGACCAAAACTAGTGTTTTTTCTACACTAGACCCCCTATCTCCATACTAAAATGCTTGTGCCTTTAAATTTTCTCATTAACAAAGGTTTAATGGGCCCGATTTTATAGAGATTTCATTTGATGTTTTGAAATGAAGACCCAAAACACACAGAAAATAATATGAAAATGAGAAAAATGTGTATTCGATCGGTCCCTTCAGTTGAGAATGAAACCGCAGGTATGACATGTTCACAGTTCTCACCTCACAACTCTCACCGCATCTCTCCCTCGCATTTCACCGCAGTTCTCACCGCTGATGTCCCTCGCATATGCTTCTCACACAATTGGTCGCTCTCACAGTTGCTCTCCCCCCTCACAACCTCTTGTTCTCGTTCTCCCACCTTATATCCCTAAACTCCCCTCACACAGCTGCTCGCACTCCCACCTCACACAAATTTTCTCTCTCCCACCTCACAGTCGCTCGCTCACACAGACCCCTTTAAAAACCCAACTTTACTCTCCCATGCTTTCATTAATTTATAATTTACAATTTCATTACTTTACTATTTGAAAAGGTCTTCATTCATAGTATTTCTTGTCAGAATTGCAAGCCCATTGAAAATTTCCAGATCTCTTTATTCAAGATAACGTATATATTTGTGTCATTTATTTGTTTGCCACAATATTTAAAAGGTAGTTTTCAAGGTATTAATGACATTTATTTTTGAAAGTTCATTTGGAAATATTTATTTTTTAATTAAAAAATTTTATATTTTAATATGTCATGTTCAAGACAACTAATTAACTATTCCCTTTATTTTAATAAATATTTTTTTAATTAAAAAAATTAATTTATTTAAAATATTTCATAAATATTTAATTTTGCAAAAAATTATAATAAATTATAAAAATATAACAAATTTTTAAAACTCAATTATAGGTATGTTGAATAGAATTTCTAGATAATTGTGTAATGGATTTTGTAATTTTTTTGACATTTAGGTGGACACTCCACTCATCAATGGGACTAAAAAGAAAATTGACATCAAAGGATTGTTGAATAACCTTCAATAGAAAATAATTCAAAGTAATTCAGAATAAAAGATTAAATATTAAATTAATTAAAAGTTGAGGAGAAAAATAATAATTTGACTTATGTAACTATAAAAATAAAGGAGAAATAATTGAAAGATTAAAATAATAAATATTCACAAAAGAATTGGGGAAATAAAATTTTATAAATAAACTAAATAAAAATTAAATAAGATAAATAAAAGGAGGGTTCGTATTAAAGAAAACGAGTAAAAATATGGGGAGAGAGGGGACCCAAATCCAAAAAATATATGTAAATAATATTAAACAAGAGGGAAGAGGAGGAAACAAGGTTAGGAGATATAGAGATAAGATATATAAATATAGGAGGGAGAAAAAGGGGGGCGACAGGGGTGGCAGGTTGAGCTCCCACCCGCATACATGACAAGGAATCCATGTGGATAAAGGCCTCCAACCGCATGCATAAGCCTACTAGGGTGCAGTTATGGACCAAATTCCATAGTTCAGAGGGTGCAATCTCAGATCTAGAGCCTAAATTCCAAGTCAGCCTCCAGATCACTACCCAAAACTCAATGAGACTTTCCAGAATGATAAATAAAATCAATAAAAATCCATTCATACAAAACTTGATCAAATTATTGACCTAACCAAGCCTAACCATGACAATCATTTCGTCAAACATACTGAGAACATGTAATCTACGGGTCATGAATGAATATCTGAACATAAGGATATGAAACTCATCTGAGATTCGATAGGAAGGTCTAATTCCCTTTCATAATAGCTGCAATAAAATTTATTAGCTCATGCATTCATTAACCATTTATCAACTAATTAAAACATGTCAAGAGCCATAACTAGATCGTATTATGAAACCATGCCTATAACAATCATATAACTAGAATAATAACCATGATAGAACAACCACCTGAAAATTCTTAAATATCCTATGTTGATCTGCATAAATCTTCTCTCTATCTTATGTTTCCTTTAGATTCTTCTTGATAACCTGCATTTCATGTTTCATCTATGCCAACATGTTTGGTTTAATCAATACCTTTCTCACTGGATCACTCCAATTGATGGGAGTATTACAACTCCACCCATAAATTTCCTCAAATAGAATCATCCTCAGTAACTCATAATACCCATTATTGTAAGCAAACTCAACTAGTGGAAGATACTCCCCCCACCTCCTTTACTAGTGCATAACATACATTCTCAACAAGTCCTCCAGAATCCTATTGACCCTCTCTGTCTATCCATCTGTCTGCAAATGAAAATTTGTACTAAAGGCCAACTCTATACCCAAGCCTGCAAATAACTCCTTCGAAAACCTACAAGTGAACTTGACATATTTGTTTGACACAATCTTCTTTGGAATATCATGCAATCTAATTATCTCCCTGATGAAGACCTTTGCTACCTCACTAGCTTAATTAGTAGACTTCAACAGAATGAAGTGAGCTACCATGGTCATCCTGTCAACCACAACCATGATGGAATTATGTTGTCTAGATGTACTCGGTAAAACTGTAATGAATTCCATGGAAATGACCTCCCATTTCCATTTTGGAATCCAAATCAGCTGCAATAAACCACCTGGATGGTTACATTCTTCTTTCACTTGTTTAAAATCTGAAAATCTAGCCCCAAACTCAGCCACTTCCTTCTTCAGGTCCAACCAATAATAGAACTTCTTCATAGTTATCAACATCTTTTGATATCCCAAATGACCTGAATATATCTTAACATTAAGTTCCCTCAAGATAAGCTTCTTGAGCTCACTATTTTCCAACAAATAGATCCTTTCCTTAAATATCACCAAACCATCTATCGTGAGATGATAATACACATCATGCTCACCTGTACACTACTGCTATAGCTTGTGCCTCAACTGTTGTCATCTCATTGTCCTTCCTACAAGATCTGATCCTTTAAATATGTCCCATATGAACTCATAACTGCTATGTGATTTACCTACACTCTTCTGCTAAGATCATATGCAACCCTACACTCCTTACCTTTAACGTACCTGATCTCGAAGTCAAAATTACTAAGTGTAGCTAACCACATAGCTTGCATGGAATTCACATTAAGTTGGTAAAACAAGTATCTCAGCCCACTATGATCACTCATCAACACAAACCTCTTTCTAAGAAGATAATGCCTCCACATCTTCAATGCATGAATGATTACTACCAACTCAAGATCATGCGTCACATAATTATGATCATGCCCATTCAATTTCCTTGACTCGTAACATACCACCTATCCCTCCTGCATTAGGATTCCACCAAGTCCTCTCTTGCAAGCATATGTACACACCACAAACTCTTTATCTGAATCTATAATCTTTAGAACTAGAGAGTTTGTAAGCAATTTTCTTCAACTGCACAAAAATGGTTGCACATTCCTCTATCCATTCAAATTTCTTTCCTTTCTTTTCCTTTACAAATATGTAATAGGATAGGCAATCCATGAGAATTTCCTAATGAACCTCCTTTAATAACCTGCTAACCCCATGAATTATCTGACCTCGTCCACATTCTTAGGAGCTTCCCATTGAATGATAACTCTTATTTTTTCCAGATCCACTGCTATTCCTTCCTTGGAGACAACATGTGCTAAGTAATGTACCTCTATCTAAAATAATTTGCACTTACTAAGCTTGGCATACAATTGGTGCTCACTTATCAATATCAATACCGATGTTAAGTGTTCAACATGATCTTCCTCATTCTTAAAATATATCAATATATCATCAATAAATACAATCGCAAACTTGTCCAGATAAGGACACAACACACTATTCATCAAACACATGAAAGTAGCTAGAGAATTAGTCAAACCAAAGGAACCACAACAAACTCATAATTCCCATACCTAGTCTAGAAATAAATCTTGTAGATGTCCTCTTCTTTGATGCTTACCTGATGATATCCTAATCTCAAATCAACCTTCGAGAAATCTGCTACTCCCTTCAACTGATCAAACAAATCATAAATCCTCGGAAACAAATACTTGTTCTTGATCATCACCTTATTCAATTGCTTGTAATCAATACACAACCTGAGAGTACCATCCTTCTTCTTTAAAAACAAAATTGGTGCACCCCAAGGTGACACACTTGGCTTAATGTATCCCTTGTCAAGCATTTTCTTCAACTGCAACTTCAATTCCACTAGCTCTAGAGTGCTCATCCTGTAAGGTGCCTTTGATGTTGGTGTTGCCCCTGGTACCAACTCAATAGAAAATTCCACTTCACTATGATGAGGTAACTCTAAAATATCTGCTGGGAACACATCCTAAAACTGTTGCAAGATCGGATACCTCTTCAATACTTATGCATCCTCAACATCCTTATCTTTATCAATGGAAACATGCACTGTAAATAATGCACACCCTTTCCTGCAATTAAGCTTTTCCTGCATAACTCTAACCATCCTCGCCGATGTAGGCTTCTTCTTAACCTATAATATTCTCTTCTCTTCATCATCATCCAAGAAATTAATAACTTTCTCATAACAATCTAGCTTAGTCCTTTGGAGGTACAACCAATCCATGCCCAAAAGCATACTGTATGATCCCAATGGAAGCACATTCAAATGCGCTGATGTAGGCATACTATCCAACTCAAATGCACAAGATCTTACCAAATGATGAACTCTTTTCATAGTACATGTAGCCAACTACACCAACCAATACTTTGCGCACACTTATTTTCTCAAACAACATTTATCCACGAGGTCAGCATTAACATAACTATAATTATATCAAGGGTCAATCAAAATAGAAACAAATCGATCATAGAGCTTACCTTCCATCTCAATGATGGATTCCTAGTGATACATATGCTTATTATCAAATGATCCATAGATTGGAGGAATTATATATCCAACTATTTATGCCTCCTGAGCATTGTATATATGAGGCCTACCACCCTGATGCAATGGAAAATCCTTCTTGTGATGATCCTTGCCACATGTCCAACACTACAAAGGCCCACTACCTCTTTTCTGGTGCTCTCCAGGTTGCGACCCATGTCCCTTTTCAACTGCATTAAACTTATTTTAAGGAGAAACATTGTTTTTCTCACCTACATCTTGAGGTCTTTCTCGATTCAGTGGCCACTTTCCTTTCGTATTTTCATTCCCCTTCCAACCCCACTTGGACTCAGTATTACACTTTGATTGCTCATAATAGTGCTTTAACTTGTCAATGAATTCTTCCAATGACCGAGGCTCATCATACTCAATCCCACCCTTGAATGCTAATGTTAGTCCACTGATAAATCTTTGAACTTTTGTCTTATCATCCTTAAGATAAGGCACATACCTAAACAACTCTAGGAACTTAGTCGTGCACTCCTCATCTGTCATCGATCCCATCTTTAGCTCATAGAACTCCTTGGCCTTTCCATCATATCACCTCTATGACAAGTACTTCTTCCTAAAGAGTCTCTTGAATTCATGGAAACTCAAATCCTTTGTTCTGATGTCTCTGAAATGCTTCACATCTTCCCACTAAATGTCTTCTTTTCATTTGAGATTAAAAATAAATATCATGGATTTCATGTTCTCTATATAGTCATGTAGCTCGAAGAACCTATTCATACCAAGAAACCATGCCTCTGCATCTTCTGACTTCTTCAAATCTCCATCAAATTTAGGTGGCTTGGCCTTCCTGAACTCAGCTGGAAAAAATCCCTTGTCACTCCTCTTATAAGGATGATAGCTATGATGACCATGATACCTGTCTGAACCAGAACTAGAATAGAACTTGTAACCACTGCCTCTCCTATTATGTGTATCCAATAACCTACCCTCTATGACTGTGTCATCCTTGTCCAACATGTTCCCACCATGAGACTTGATACCATATGCCCCATTAGTATTGTCCTCCTGTCCATAATTGATTCGTGGTTGTCCCTATCTCTGCAAGTCTGAAAAAATTTGAAGGATGACTACATTGACCCCTTCTTATTTTTCCTATGCCCTGACAAGTATTTCTTGTGACTGAATGATTATGTCATTATTTTCCTTGAAACTTCTAATTTATGCCTTTAGACTTCTCAAGGTTTCTTCTCTGTCTGGAGAGTAACCCTCTCTTGGTTTCTCATTTGGTTTATAAAGAGAGTCTTGTGAAATGTAATCCACCATTTTTCTAGTCATGTTTTATCCTTTTCTTCCTGAAAACATACCATGTCAAATAACCAAATATAAATATAATCAACATACCACGGTGAAGTTCAGGGGAGGCTATCTCATCTACAAAATCAATCCAGATTAACATGATACATGTATATATACATAATCATATCAATATACTGTCATCATGCATGATAACACTAATTGCATACAATGACCTCATGCATGAAAACCATAACCATGACAATGCACACATAACAACCACATAGGCATTGACATGCATGCATGATAAACACATTCTTCCCATCCAATCCAAGTCTTGAACCATGCTCTAATACCAATCTGTAATTCCACCTTGCATATTTACCCACTTTAGCTGGCATGCTGGGGTAACCATGAGATGAGGGTTACTATGACATGACCCAACCTCCTAAGTATAGTTAAGGAAGTGGAGTCGACAAAATGAAACTATGTTGACCTTCCTCAGGAGCTACAAGACACCTAGGAGCTAAACAACCACTCCGAGTGCCCAAACCCTAAGTTGAAATGTTTTTTTTTGTGACATGGGCTCCCAAATTCATGCATGATAAGGCCTCCATATAGTTGAAGGCCTCCAACTGCATGCATAAGCCTACTAGGGTGCAGTTATGGCCCAAATTCCTTAGTTTGAAGGGTGTGGCCCCAAATTCTAAGCCTAAATTCTAGGTCAACCTCCAAACCGCTACCCAGAACTCATTGAGACTTTAAAATATGATTAAAAACATGAGGAAAAATCCATTCATACAAAAATTTATCAAAGTCTTGACCTAACTAGGCCTAACCATGACATTCATTTCGTCAAACATATTAAGAACATGTAATCTATAGGTCATGAATGCATATTTGAACATAGGGGTATAAAACTTATATGAGATTCACCAAGAAGGTCTAATTCCTTCTCATAATAGTTTCAACAACATTCATTAGCTCATGCATTCATTAACGATTCATCAACTAATTAAAACATGTCAAGGGCCATAACTAGAACATGTTATGAAACGATGCTTAGAACTAACATATAACCATAATAATAACCATGATAGAACAATCATCAAAGCCACATAATAAAAAGCACAATTACTCATGAAATACAATAGGAAAATAACTCTTATTAACATATGCAAAATCCAACCAAGTCAGGGACTTCCACATACCACCCGACCATAGATTGAGTTGAACCAAATCTTTCTTTAAGCCAATCACCACCATGCCATATTCCAAGCACAAATGTGGGACTCAATACATAAAAAACCAGATCTTCCTAGATATTAAACCACCTCCATCCTCATGCTCCCATGATATCGCCAAAACCGGTTAAGAGATCACATAGGCAAACTGATACATGAACAACTAGGGATTCCCGAAGATTAAACCACTTCCACCTTAGGATATTGCGATCCTGCCAAATTGGTCAAGAGATCACTAATCCAAAAACAAGATTGGATGCCTCAGAATTTATTCACCAATACCTTGAGAAATTTTCTTGTCTTCACCCACCTGTTGAGGGCTTCTGAGAGATTAAACCACCTCCACCCCAAGCCCTTGGGAATTTCCTGAGACCACCTCACCCAGTTCCAAAACCATCCAACAATCCAAAGCTCAACCAAATAGAAGAACCCCATCACACCATGGCTATCTAGAAATGGTAAGGAAAAGATGAAACCACTATCACACCCAGAAAAATCCATTCCAATGACAACAAGAGAACCAAATATGCACATGCTTGTACCATGCATTCACAAACTAGCTAAGGAATCACATATGCAATATGTTACCTGCAAGTATTCCTACTGAAGGTGCTTGATCCAAATTTTCCTTGCTTGTACCTTTCTTTCCTTTTCCTTCCTTTACCTTCCTTGTTTGCTTTCTCCAATGCTAGAGTGCTCCAAGAATGCTCTAAGTGTGCAATAGTATGAGAGAATAGAGAGAGAGATCCAAAATTGAACTGACAAAAGCTAAATGAAAAAAAGTTGTGAACTGATCCTTAGAAGCATTTTTATCATTGAGGCCTCTATTTTCTTCATTTTCCTTCAATTTTCCTCACATGAAATTTTCTGAGCTTTCACCTTCATTTTCTCCTATTTTCCATTATTTTCATAAATAAAATGCCAATTAATGCCTCTTTTCCTTTACCAATGACTTTTCCAATTTCCTTAGCCATAATAAATTGAAATGAACACCCACTAGGATGGCTTTCCCAATATTTACCTTGGAATACATGTTCCATGACCTTGGTCTTATTTTTCCTTTATTAACTTTTATTACATGAACTTTTAACCCGAAATTGTTACACTGGTGCACCTTTATTTCACAAGTATCACTTTCACATTTTTGATTGTCGTTTTGGATTGATTTCACTTTAATAAGTGTCATTATTTTGTTATCTTCACTCTAGCCTGTGTCACTTTCACTTTCTTTAAGCCTTTGCAAGTGTCATTCACACTTTTCACTTACTTTCGTAAGTGTCGTCTTTTGGCATGGGAAGTGTCGCACATTGTAAAAGCGGAGTTATGGTTCATTTCAAGAAGAAAATTTGGTATCAATGGGTCCTATCTATCATATAGACATGTATTAGACTCATTCCCAAAGTTTTATGCACTATCGTACTAATGTCGTCACTTTCATCGCAAAGTATATCTTAAGTGTCACACTTGGAGGAGAATGTTTTTTTTTCATCGTATCAAGGGGATCATGTTGATTCTAAGTATTGAGTGTTTAACGCTGCATCTTCAATTATTCTAAGTGTGTGATCATGTTCAAGTCCAACCTTGGTTTCATCTCTGCCTCACTGATCCCACACTTAGTCAAATTCTAGAAGATCTCATGCTTGACCAACTTGAGCTCACTCTGCCCTCTTGAACTATGCATTGCGTAGTTACAAGCTTCAATCATGCACACTTTCCTCTTGGAACTACGCAATGTACAGTATCTACCTCCAATTATTGTGCATTATGCAGTCACAATGCCTAAGAATTGCCTCTTGACCTCCGCAACTACACAATCTTGCCTCCAACCTAGTCTCCTTCTGTGCATTGGGAAGTTGCAATCATCAGTCTATCTCCCTTCATTCCTAAACTACACAACTGCAGAATCTTATTGCCCTCTCTCTCTCCTAAATTTCACATTGCGTAGTTATAATGGGAAATCTTGCCTCACTATGACCCTCAACTATGCATTATTATCTCCTGGGCCTCCAATGTTTTGCATTGCATAGTCACAAGCATCAATACCTCACTCCTAGCCTCTAGCACTACACATTGTACAATCCCTGAGCCTTACTCCTTATCCAGTACTCAGTTCCTGGTAAACTAGTGGATTTCACGAAGAGAGTTAGACTAGGGGTTTTTAGACTGATTTTGTCTTTTAAAGAGTGAATTTCACTTGCAGGTATTGTACCTTAACATGACAAGATGGTGTTCAAGAAAGATGATAGGGAGGCAATGCTAGAAGACACTTGTGAAGTAGTAAAGATAGGTTAATCATTGGACAGGAAGATGAAGGGATAGTAGTTTACGACAAAATACCAAAGATCAAAATCACATGAAGACTACATATCATTTAGTACCTTGGAGGGTGAATATGAAGAACAAAGAAAATATTTCATGAAGATGAAGTATTTAATAGACCTCTCACGAAGATTGAATGCAAAGAAACAAGAATAATATATTGGCATTTCCACTTCATCATGGAGTCCATGTCATCATTGTAAAGTTGTGACTTGTACCAGTGCCATCACAATTTCATGTGTGTCCATGTGTCTTTCCACATCATTTGTGGATGTAATGATGTAATTATCAAAAGGAAAGGACAAAATGTAATGTGTGGAAGTACAAGAGTCATATGTGGAATATGAAAATTCACATAGTCATATATGGAGAAAAGAGTTTTTAGGAAAAGTCCAAAAGTCATGTAGAAGTCCAAAGGTCACATTAGAAGTCTAAGAGTCATGAGGTAAGATCAAGAGTCACGGTGATATTAAAGGTCATTCCTCTTGTTATAAATATACCCTCATAACTCAAGAAAAGGGTTTTTGGAGGCTTATCCCTTAGAGAGCTATCCTTGGCTTCTATAGCTTAGCATATGAGAGAATATAATTCTTTGGAGAAGCAAGAAGTGACTTAATGTTCCACTATTGGAGTTAGCAGCTCGCCATTGTAACTGTGTACTTGGATATTTCACCTAATAATCAAAAGCTTTTTGAGCCAAAACATTTTCATGCATGTATCATGAATATTGTAAGACTATTCTTTAGTTGTTTGTGGTATATGTTTTGTTCATATGTTCTAAGGAAATTGAACTACTTCATTGGCTTTGGTACTTATCTTGTTGAATGTGTGTTGTATTTTCTTTAATGTTCATTTTCTCTATGTGAACTATTTCACTAGATAACTAATGAATCTTTCCTTGCTCTCATGTGCCTCTCTTTGGATAATACTATTACTTTCCTTCTATAGAATCACTCTTTCTTCCCTCTCGTGAAGGTCTCCTTTTACACATTGCAATTGTTGTTTCACAATATCAACTGACTTGCTAATTTCAAAGGTTATGTGCATACTCTCTTATGTGATTCATTGCAACCAAGAAAAATCTTAGAGTCATGGTGGTTGAGCCAATACTTCGGATGGGTCTCCTACTCCAAACGATCTGAGGTCTAGTTGGAACTTCACATAAGGGACACCCCATTAGTTGATGGATTTCAAGCACCATAAACACATCACAAAACTATATGTGTCATATATGATTGCTACCTTTGTCCAACTCAAATTGATTGTAGCTCATTGTAGAATTATTTTGCATGTTTTAATTGAATTGGACATCATTCAACAACTTTGGTGAATTATTTTGGTCTACCTACACAAAATTCCTTTTATAATCCTCCAAAATTCAATTTATATATTACATTTTCCCATTGTTTTACCAATGACACCTCAAACTCATCTACTACTTGGTTTTGAAAAGTGTAAAATACTTTCCCCACTTGTGAACCTTATGTTTTTGTCAAACATAATGCTCAATGGGAGACCCCAATAATTCACAACATTATTGAAAAACAACTTTTCAACTTCCTCTCCAATACAAGGCACCTTTGTTGGCACAAATATGGCATACTTAGAAAAATGGTCAACCACCACGACGATCCCATCACACCCTTGTGTGACCAAAATTTGAGAGATGAAGTACATTGATACACTCACCCAAAGTCTCCTTAGCATTGACAAAGGCTATTCTAAACCAATTTGCATCATGGTGTCTACCTTGTCATATTGGCACACAAGAAACGTCTAGACACATTCTTCAATGTCTAACCTCATATATTCCTGATAGTAACATTGTTCCAACAATGACATAGTTAATCACCATCCTAGGTGGCTAGCTTAAGGTGGATCATTTCCCTCCCTTAATAGTTCCTTTTAAAAACATTAGATGACTTTGGTACATAGATGCATTCACCAAAGAACAAGAAACCATTATCCATCCATCATTTCCCCGCTTTTCCTTCCTTCACTTGCTTCATGATGTTCAAATATATGGGATCCTTGTGCAATCCATCCTTGATCTTCTCTTGCAGGTTTGTAAAAATCTATGTTTGACTACCCGTGAGAATCAAAAACTAGTCGTCCTCCAAGGTTGCAATTTGTTCCTTCCTACTTAAGGCATACACTACTACATTCAACTTGATTGGTTAATACTCAATGACATGTCAAATTTTGCCAAGAAATATTACCATTGTGCCTGCTTCGATGATAAATTTGGTTGGTTGAAAAAGTATCGCATTGAAACATTTCCCATGTTCACAATGAACAACTTTCCTAAAAAGTAGAGCCTCATGGTTTTAGACAATTCACCACTTTAGTCAGCTCTTTCTCATGAATATGGTACCTCTAATTGTGATATTATAGGCTTCTGCTCTCATAGGCCACTAGATGACCCTCCTATGCCACAAAAATCCTCCAATGGTGAAATATGAAGCATTTGTTTACAATTCAATGACAACTCAAAGTCTCACCACTTTAACATAGGTATTGACACAAGTCTATGCTTTAGTTCAAAAAATGTTTCCTTGCACTTATCCATCTAATTCCAAAGTTTTCTCTTTTTCAAAATTTCAATGCGTGGTGTTGGAGTCTTGAAGTAACCTTCCAAAAATCTATGGTAGTAGATAGTCAAACCAAGGAAACTTCTTACCTCATTAATTGCCCTAGTTTTCTCTTAATCCTCAACTACTCTTATCTTTGTAGTACCCATGTGAATGCATCCTTATCAAATCGAATGGCCCAAGAATGAAATTTTGGTCTACCCAAATGCACACTTAGACTTGTTTAAGTACAATTATTTATTCTTTCTTGAATCAATTACTTCTATCAACTTCTCCTTGTGGTCTTCCATGTTCTTAATGAAAACCACAATGTCATCTAAGTATGCAACCATCGTCTTATCTAAGAACAGTCTAAACACATCATTCATCAAGGTGCAAATGGTTGCTAGAGAATTACACAAGAAAAAACGCATAACAATAAACTCAAAACTACCATACTTCATCATCATGGCTATCATTTTCTCATCCCCTTATGTAATCCTTTCTAGGTATCCCTATCCCAAGACCATCTTTAAGAATACCTTGGCCTTATCCAACTTGTCAAACCAATTTGCAGCCAAAGATATGAAGTAATATTTTTTATGGTCTTTTTCTTTAATGTGTGATATTCAAAGCACATCCTCTACTTTGGGGTTGTTATTCTTCTTTTGGAAGAGGATTAGTGTGCTATACAATGGCCTAGAAGGTTGGATGAAGCCAACACCAACAAGATCAATAAAATTACACCTCAACTCTTACAAGTCAAGTCTAGAAAGTTGATATGGAGCTCTATCTAGATGCTACAACCTTGGTTATATTTCAATACAATGGTCAATGATGCACCTAGGTGGGAGCACTTTGGTAACATATATGTCCTCACTCCAACCTCAAACACTTACCAAATGATTTTTATAAAATTATGTGATTTTGGGTGCCTAGATAGCGTCTTCATGCTTAGCGTAGAGACAATATGCACCATTTAATCTAGATTCAATGTTGTTGTGCACACAACACAAGTCTTCCATCCACCAACTATCACCGACTTGTTAAAAAATGGAACGAGAACAAACTATATTCTCCTTACGATATCCCACCCAATAATGACTTCAATTCCATACAATTACAACAATGTGAAGTTAACATAGTATTTCCACTTATCCAACTATATGTAAATTGTAGATGTAAGCCCAAATACCACCTTAACCTTATAATTAGCCACCTTGATTAAATAACCACATGATCCAACTCTAAGCTCAGTTCACTTGCCAATTACTTCCATAGGCAGTTGCATGAGGCATACAAATCCACTAATGCTTGAATTTTTCTTTCATTAATGATCAAATTAACATAATAGAGTTGATGGGAACTCCACCCTTGGTTTCTAGATAAGGAACTTATCCATTGCAAATAATTATTTTAAGAAGGGATTCTTCCTTCTGTCCATAGAAACTTGTTGTGCACAACTTGTTGAAAGATATGAACAACTATAAGAAGCAACAAAAACTTTACTTCTACTTGAAGTTACCTGCCAATTGGTACCAAGCATCATCATCTTCAAAAGGGTTATGGGGGAATTCCCTAGCTCAACTTCCCTTGAACAAAATACACTCTTGTATGTGTCCTTTAAAATTGATGCATGATTCTTCACTTGGCTAAAGTGCACTCTAAGGTGCAATGGGAAAATTGACTAGGCTTTTACTAGATCAATTGCATCCTATGATAGTAGCTTACAGTTATCCTTCACATTCGTCAAACCTCCAATAAACTCCAATGATATTATAGATGACCGCCAAAGGGATCACTCCAATACCTCTACTTTGTGCTACCTCCATGAGCACCTAAACATTCTAGGAAACTTCATATCCAAATGAAATTGTTGCTATATAGATTTTCCTATATAGAAGTGGTAGTTGAATGAAACAATAAGGGATATTTCCCTTAGTGAGGGTGTATGAATTGGTGCAAGCATCTTGTTGGGAAAAACGAGCATGCTAGTAGGTTATACCTAGAGCTAACTCTACATATATAAGATGGGTGACATCACAAAATCATTGTATTTGAGAAAAGTTGGCGAGTAGAAAGTGTGACAACACAATTTTCTGATACCAACAATGAACTAGAATCATCTTTAACCTATCCTATATGATATTGTTCTGAGTGAGGCACGAAAGGGAGATCCAAGGATTTTATGGTAGAAAGTGAGGATAAATTCTTTTGACTCTCATTGTCTAGAATCAACTTAACTATGCAATCCTTCACTTGAAAATTTTGTCTGAAGAGGCACCCTTGCTCTACCAGACTATAATGGTGCACTATAATCATAAGGTGAGAATCATGTTCAATAGGATTGGCCACATTAATTGGTTCTTTATGAGCTATAAAAGGAGGATTTGGATGGAGATAAACTGTGCGAATAGTGCAGGGAATGACAATTCTTGATCTTATGTGAAGTGGTCTCACAAGAAGTAAAATATTGGCTAGTTGTCGATGGAAGTGTAGAATGGATAGAGAATTGTGGAGAGGATAGGGATAGATAGAAAGGATAGTTTGGAGTAAATGCACTCTTTCACAATTTCCACTTCGCTACAAGAGCATTTTGAAAATATTCGAAAAGAGATGCATTGCAGACTAGAGCCACTTTGTTACACCATTTGAGAAAAAAACCATAAATAAATAAATATGATATTACATACTTGTTCTAGATTAGAAATAGATATTTGTACTTGTATTCTATAAAAGACATCAATACATTGGGTGCATTGTATGGTTGGAAAGATATTATAATTGAATCCATCATGTGCATAACCTTCACTATATCCCATAGGATGAAAACACCCACATAGGGTTGTGCATAAGTCACCCTAAATAGTAATTGCATTGGAAGTGTGGATGATAGCCTTGTCATTGTGTTATACACACATAGATGCATCCTTGACCCATCAATGATGGACCATTTCCCACCATTGAGCTGCCAACCCTTGAGAGTGACGAGATGTTAACAAAATTTTATCATGGTTTTAAAGAGGTATTTATTGTATTTAAGATATGAGGAGAATTCTTTAATCCATGTGTCCAAGTCTTGATATCTATCAAACATACCAATAAACTAACATAATATTACTTTAGCCTCTCATTACATTTTAAAAGTTTTTTTTGGAGGAAGAGATGCAAATAGTGAGATCAACAAGCTTCTTCAATAATCTTGGGATGACTTCAATATGTTGTTGCATATATTATTGTATGTTGGTCAAACATTTTTTGTTGTTCCATGATCTGAGTTGTGGAAATGAGGAATGCAAATTCTTTCTCTAACTGATATGGAATAGACACAGGGGCTTCACCTTGTGAACAATATTCTACCATGTTCATTCAAAAAGGGTTTTTAGAATTGTGAAAAATAGAGCCAATATATCATAGGTATTGGGGGAAAACATGGGGGATTGGGGGTATAAAAAGGGGTACTTGACAAAAATATGGGTTATTTTTATTATATAGAGATATTGGGAGATGGGTAAAAATAAAATAAAAAATTCGAGGCTTTTACTATATGCACTATTTAATATGCCATGGACACAAGTGCTATGAAAAAAGTTGAATGAGTGGAATCCTTATGGGAATAGAATAGAAAATAGACAACTGAAAATGCAATGCTCTCTTCACTCACCAAAAACCTATAACTTTACATACCAATTAACCTCATTAACATAGGCACATTCCATAAAAAAGGAAACATTTCACTTTGATTGTATCTACCTCTTGATTATAATATCTTGTCTAATTAAATTATTAGTCCCTACCCTCAAGGATGATAGGGACTATAGTAATCAGTTGGGACTTTGCTATTAGTCCCTACACGAAAATTGATGACCAAAACTTTGTTTTAGACCAAAGTTTGAAGGAAATTATATTACCATTTTCTTTTTAACCAATGTTTATATTCACCACATTTTATTGGTAACCAAATTTTTCATTCACCATCTTATTTGGAATCGGTTGGGACTTTGCTATTAGTCCCTACACGAAAATCGATGACCAAACCTTTGTTTTAGACCAAAGTTTGAAGGAACTTGTATTACCATTTTCTTTTTAACCAATGTTTATATTCACCACATTTTATTGGTAACCAAAGTTTTCATTCACCATCTTACTTGGCCTCTTCTCGAGGTCATAGGTGCACATTGGCATCAGGATAAGAGATTGGGTTTAATCAAATTCTTTTGGAGTGAAGTAATGCTAACATTACTTCTTTAAAATTTAATGTTTATTGCAATTTTTTTCCATTTTGATGTTTATTATAAACTTTTTCACCTTGACATCTAGGTCTATGGTCTTTGTCTCACAAGATTTGGCATGTTCTACCTAGCGCAACTCCAGTTCCCTTCCATAGAGACCTCTCATCTCGGATTACATCTTGCAGATCTTTAAATTTGGTATTGTGAAAATCCTCATAGAGCCCCTTTGTAGAGTGACCTGCAATGGATGATTGGAGGGCTCTTGGTGTTGCAGGGTCCCTTTCCTGCAACATTTCCTTCCCTTCAAGAAATACCAAAAATACCAAACAACTCTCATACACTAGCTCTGGAAGATGGTAAGTATGCCTTCATAATTATTGGCTAATAAATTTCTCATTTATTTTTCATTTATTTGCATATGAAAGAATACAACTGGCTAAATCTAAACAAAGATACAACTAGCTAAATCTAAATAGGGATAAATTTATCATCTTTACTTACCCTTATTGCATGAAATACTCCCCTTCTGATTTCATTTCCAACTAAAGATAAAGACCTCCTTACCATCAGATTCAAGGCTTCAGTCTTGGGTTTGACAAGCATGAAAGAAAAGTTGTGTAAGGGGTGTTATCATTTGAATCTTGCATTTTGTTTACCCTAAATCTTGTCGCAAATTTTGTCCAACGGAGTCAGAATGGTGAAATTACCATCCATATTCAATTCAACTATTACCATCCGCCTAGTTTGAATCGATAAGCTTTACCTTTTTTCCTAACCCCACCCTTGTGAAGTATGAATACAGTCTCTAAAATTACTCAACCAGTAATAAACCATCACAGCTGGCTTTGATGCCTAAGGTTCTCATGCCCATAATTTCCCAATTGTAAGGGATTGTCATTAGAAGCCAACTCTTTGATATCAGGCTAAAACCCCACATATCTACATTATTCTTGTTAATGACAATGCATGCCTCCATTCTGTTACACTTACCTTGGAAATATTTGGAATAATAAACAATAACCCAATCATCACATACCAATCAAGAGGCTACCATGTCTTCTAGAAGAAGTCTTGAAAAAATATTCTCCAGCATGTCCGGCAAAAGATAAATGGATTCACCATCTTATGCTTTTCTCCCTAAAAAACAAATTTACTATCTTTACCAGATTTACCTCTACAAACCCCTTTTTTGTGGCAATGAAGACAAATATCTTGAAAGGATGTGGATGGAGGAATCTAATAATAGTGGTAAAACCCTCATAACTCATTGGAATTTTTTCATTGAAACAAATGAATTCTTTTCTCTATGATCAATATTATTTTTTGTAGGCATTTTTTTTTACTCTTTGCTCTAAAAGCATGTTTTTAAACATTTGGAATATTGAAACCACCTTTGTAATCTCTTCTTGGCCTTTTCTCTCCATATTAAGACTTGTAACAATGTAAGTATGGAGAGTGAAAGGTATGCCATGTGAAATGATGAGGACAAGACCCAAAACAAAGAAGGGTGGAATAATTAGGCTCATGGTGATTAGGTCAACTGGTCTGAATTTCCAGCTCTTTCTTTCTCTCTTTCCCTCAAAGAGCTTGACTTGTTCTTGTTCCTTGAAAGGAAGGGAGTCCATAACAAACTAACCTACCTATAAAAAGAAACATATTACTCTTGAAGCAGCTAAGTAAATACAAATTGCATGTAAAATGAGCTCAACCAATTCCTTAGTCGATGTTTTAGTTGGAGTCGTTAGTTGTGCCCTAATGTTGTAGATTAGCTTGCTGAAATGTTGCAGAAACAACACATGCTCGTGCACCTACCAACCCTTTTGGATGCACAAGAAAATGGGAACCATAATATCATATATAAGTGGTCACAAATGCAAATTGGTAGAAATTTGAGTATCATTCATGCATATAGAACCACATTTAAAAAGGCTTTGGTAGAGCCATATTTAGAACCACATTTAAGAAACACCAATAATGCAGGAAGGTAGCATAGGAAGGATTTATTAATGCAAGCAGATAGCATTCTTGATTTATTGACACATCTGATCAATAATGCTATGCCTCCTACATAGACATATTAACATGATGCAGTGTTAAGGGGTGTGGTTTAGGGTATGCATGCTATGTTATGGAGAAGGAGTGGTGAGGCACGTGGCCCTCATGGGAGGGCCCACATGGTCCATCAAGGTATTTTTTATTCCACACATTATGTTTAAAAAAAACTTTAATGGCTTTGTGGACCTTAACTTTGAGCTAGTTCTTATTTGTGTAGAGTTGGTTTGAAGAGCTTAGTGTTTGAGCTAGCAGAGAAAGAGCTAGTCAAATCTTCTTAGATTGCAGTATGGGGACATTATTTTTTCCTGATGTACCTCTATAAACCATTTTTGTGTGGTGATGAAGAAAAATCTCCTAAAAACATGTGGTAGTAGGAATATGATAAAAGCGGTAAAACCCTCAAATGAGATAACTCATTGGAATCTGTATTTTTTTGTTGATTATCATATGGTTTTGGTAATGTCTAATTTGGGTATGCAAGGGAAAGGATGTTGAAGGTGAAGAAGTTATCAAACCCTACACTCCTACTACCTTGGATTTTGATGTTGGCTACTTTGATATGGTAATTAAGGAAAGTGAACATGTGACTTGATTAATAGTTGTTGCCAATTTTTCATGTTCATTTAAATATACCATATTTTGGAATATTGCATGGGTTAATGCTCAGATTTTGTCGATGCAGATGTATCTACTAGGGAGAATGTCTCACCATTTCTGGAAATTACATGAGGGAGAATACTTGGCCATAAGAGGTCCAAAGGTAGGCATTTGTGCTTTGCCTTTGATATTTTTTTATTTCTCCTCATTCATGCCCCTTAACTACTTACAATGAAGTCCTTGATAAGCAAGTAAATAAGCTCTATTTTTCTATCATAGATTGCAATTTTTTATTGGATTATCTTATGCTTTTTATTTTATTATTGCTGGGGTGAGAAAAATTCAACTAATCTATGGGCTGCCCTTCATTGAAGTATGAGCATTTTGTGAATTTTATTGAATTACATGTTTGAGAAATATTTTGGAGTTTTAATCAATATTGAAATAAGCTTAGAAAATTATTGAATTCAAGCCTTCTGTATTATATGTTTCATGGTGTCTCTAGGATAGATAGTTTAGAATGATAAAAATTTATATAAATTGGAACATAATAATATCATTTACCGTATACATGTAATACATGGTATTTAGCATCTTAATTTTTGGATTTGTTTAGGGATGTTTCAAGTATTAGCCATGACAAGTAAGAGAATTTGGAATGCTTGCACGAGGTTCCAATATTACTCCAATGTTTCAGGTTTGCATAGTTTCATTTATGTAAAAGCATCCAAACATCTAACAACTATTTTTTTCTAGTTGACTAACATTCAGAACTAGAGTTAGCTAAGAATTGTGAACCAAGCCTTGCATTTAAAGTAATCAATTAGGAATTTTGATCTTGGTGAAGAGATATGATCTAAATATCAGCAGCACATGTGCATGCCATTGAGTTATTGGGATTTTTTTCATTAAGTTCATAGCAGGTTATATGTTGTTGATATGTATCATTTCATTCAATTAGAGGTGACTAGAGCCATACTAGAAAATCCAAAGGACAAGAAAAATGTATACCTCATCTATGGGAATGTGACTTATGAGGATATTCTTCTCAAGGCAATATCTGCTCACTTTTCTCTCATTGTTCTTCATTGACATTGTTGCTTTGACCCAAAACTAGTCTTTCTTGTTATACAATTGTTTTTCCTTAATAGAAATATGCATTTTTGGCTTCTACAAACTGACACCACTAACCTCAAGGTATGCTCTCTCTTACCATGCTCATGGTAAGGCTATGCCTTATCTCAATAAGTTATATGGTCTATCTCCGTAAGCTCATGGTCTACGTTCTTTTTTACCACTAAGCTATGCTTTATCTCAAATAAGCTCATATAACACTACATATGCCTTTGCCCTGCCCCCATATAATAATACTTGGGCCATTGAGACACCCCCTGGGGACCTGGGGGGGCTTCAATTCAATCAAAATTCCTCTCCTCTCTTTGGTAGAAATTGGTGATGAGAGTAACAATATATTATTTTCATGTATGAATGAACAATATAAATTCTCTCAAATTATACTTGAATGCTTTATAATAGGACAATTGTTTCTAGATATCGGTTATATGTTATTTGTGTTACTTTATCTCATCCACCATTTCAAAGATTGTTTTCCAAATAGATTTTGCAGTCTGGATCCTTGTGATTGCAAATGCTAGTGGATTTTCCTTCCCAGTATTAACCATGACTGATTCTATAGTTTCAATGAAAATTTTCTCTTTGTCATTTGTCTTATGCTTATGGTTTTTATTCTTTATGATCTTATTCTTCCTATAAAACACAAAAGTTTCTAGGATGAATGATAGATCCTAATCATTAATCCTAGAAGGAAGGTTCAATATAAAATCATTTCGCTTTAAGAGTCTTTATCCCATGCACTATCACATCTTCTAGAAAAGTGGATGATTGTAAGGGATCTGATGCACCCATTTATTTAGCGAAAGATCTGAGAACTTTCTACTTGGTACAATCTCTCTCTATTTACGATTTCCTATTTCTGCATATGAATTGAAGGGAAATTTTGGGCTCATCGATATGATTCATCTTCTGTATTTCCTTGGTTACAATATGGCCCAGTCAAACTCTGTTGGTTTAAGTGGTTGAATATTTTGTTCAACAAATCACAGACCTTGGAAGCACAAAACTATAGCTTAGATAAGTTTCTTTGGTTAGCCTCAATCCTTGTTGACTTAAAATTTGATAATGTGTAGGCTCCAATACTAAAAGGATATGCAGGGAACATACCCTGATTATGCTCTGCTTAGAATTTTCATTGAACTTAGCTATTTGATAGGGTATCTCTCTGAGCACTAACTTGTTTGAGAATGTACCCATGTATTATATTCTATGTACCAGGCACCAATTTTGTCTAGCACAACTAGGGCTTACGCAGATAACCTTGGGCTAGGCTTATGAAATATGAGATCATAAATAGAATCAAGGAAGACTTTACTCAAACCTATGTGATGTGTATTTTATCATTTCTGTTCCAAATTGATGTGAAACGCTCATGTTTTATGCTTATATTAAATGAAGAATTATTTAGAGTTTTGAGGTTGAGTGTTATAGGATGAACTTGATAACTTAGTGAAGATTTATCCAAGCTGCTTCCAAGTTTACCACGTTCTTAATCAGGTATATATACTACTTTGGAATTTTGTTTTTAACAATTTGTTGCCTTTTTTTGGAACAAAGTTTGTTATTTCCCTATAATGTATTTCCTTTCATCTTACTATGTTGTATGAAATTCTGGAAACCACCTGAAGGATGGATAGGTGGAGTAGGCTTTACTAAGGAGATGATTCAGACTCATTTCCCTACACCTACATCAAACATTCATGTGAGTGAATTTATAAGCCTTGAGTGCTTTGTTTTCTCAATCACATGCTTATTTGTGTATGTTGTATGTACAAGTAGGTACATGCAGGCTTGAAATTTCAAATCCCCTCTCCCCGTCAAATGAAAATTTGATGATGTATTTGCATTTTTCATGGCCTTCATTTTGTTTAAGAAAATTTGTGAGTGTCAACCTCCCCTTATTTGGAAACTCTCTTTCAACTACTCTTGTATCTCAACTTTCATTAATATCCCTTTGAGAGTGCCTTGTTTTTTCCTAAGTGAGCACATGTGTTTCCAGATAACATAGAACCATACTTTTAAGATTTTATAAGGCTTTTCAACTTTTGGGGGTTAATAGTTTTGTACTTGAATTTTAACATGTGAAAGGCACTAAATAAGGCCACATAGTTAGGATGATGAGGATTTTCAACCACCATTGGATGAGATGGAGTTATGCATCCCTCTAGCCATATTCGAGGTGGTAAACCTACATCAAGAGGAAAATAATAAATGGAAATAATTAGTTGTGGAAGAAACATGGTCCATCACAAATGACTTGTTGGCTAAGCCCAATAATGACACCTTTGATATTGTAGTACAAAATATGATAGCATGTGTTTAAAATAACAATGATTATGTATATTGTTAATAAACCCCTCAAGACATAAATAATTGCTTGTAATGGTTTTCTAGTACTAAACCATGTGTATATGGTTTTTGTTATTTCTACAAGATCATAGTGGAAATTTGAATGTTTAATAACACGTATATGTTTTTGGTATTCTAAGTTTCAAAATGACTTATAATGCTTCTTCATAGTTATTTTTCTACGAAATGCTAGTTTTGCATATTGTTGTATTAATTGTTATATAAGAAGTAGTTTTACAAACAAAACATAACCTAAAACTGCGTTTATACAAATATTTGAAGCTTATTCTTCCATGGAAGGAGTAAGCTAAAGCAATTTGTCATTGGTATTTTAAAAATATGTGTTAATTTTCATGGGTTTTTATTGTTTTTCTTGACTAACGTTATTTTTTTATTGGATGTTTATTTTATTTTCAAATTGTAAATGAAATTGTGATTTTAAATATTTTAAATATATTTTTGAATGTATAAATGAATTTCATATCTTTAAAAACTTTCAAAATACTTGAATTATGCAAAGTACATAGCTTAAGTTTGTAATTTTAGTCAATCTCTACCCAAAAGATAAGGATATTTAACTGTGCCTTTTCACAAAAGGTTTAGAGAGAACCTTCTAAACCTATCTACTTTCTTTGCTAGAGTGAAGAAACTTCAAAGAAGTGCCCCAACCAAAATATAGAATGCAATAGACAAAATCATGTGTTTAATTTAATAGTTTGGCTGAATCAAAGTAATAATAAATTTTTAAAATGCATTAAAAAAAATATGTTTCCATCGTTGAGTTCAATGCATCTATCCTAGATTATTAACATCACAATTACCCTATACATTTAAATAAAAAATTAATATGGTTGGTTGTCGACAATTTGTATTGGTGCATGTGGCACCTAAGAAAGGAGCTCCATGTTATTGTACCCTACAAAAAGGTTCTCTATTAGGCCTCATTGTCGTTAAGAGTGATTAGTTTCTATGATTGATATTGGTCATTTATGAGAATAAGAAAGAACCTCAGTGAGTCTGAACAAGGTAGGTAGCAATGAATGAGAGCCAATCATCAATGATCCTGAGCCAAGTATTCAATGTTGGTTCTCCAAAAGACAAAGACAACCCTATGCCTAAAATGAGCATGATTCTTACTTCTAAATGATGGATATGAAATTATTTTTGGATGTTGATATAATTTTGGTTGCCTGAGTAAAAATGTTTGAGAAATAAACCAAAATGTCAACATCTTTAAGTAAGGTTTGTGTGAATCTCTACTCCACTTTTTTCAAAGAGAAACACTCCCTCAACTAGTTGAAGTTCATAATAAGAAATGAAATCAGATACAAATTACCCTCAAGAGCTATGTCCAGATACTTGAAAGATAACATTGAAAGACATTGCAAAATGAAGAAAATTTTGGCTATTAAAGGGGTGTGTTGAAATGAAATCAAGAGAAAAATGTTGAAGCTAATTTTTCCCTATGGGCTATGTGAGGGGTTCTTCATAGGAAGAAAAAAATATATGTGAAGGGTAAATGGCATCTAAAAGAATGTGACTTTTTCAATATTCAAATTCAGTGAAAATGTGAAGGGTAAATGGTGTCTATAAGAATGTGACTTCTTCACTATTCGAATTTAGTGAAAAACTTCTTATACCAATTTTACAACAAAGAATTACATAAAGAAAGGGTCAGGGAATTGTATTTTAAAAGTTGACAAACTTGAAAGAAATGGTGTAGAAAAGAAAGTAAAAGCAAATGTCCTTCTTCATAATAAACGTATTAAAGAACCTAGCACCATAATCGTCTTTGAAAATAGGATTTGAGATTGTTACTGAAACAAATTTCTTATCTGAAGAAATTCAACAATAA
Organism: Pinus tabuliformis; assembly: GCA_031772625.1. Taxonomy (NCBI): domain Eukaryota; kingdom Viridiplantae; phylum Streptophyta; class Pinopsida; order Pinales; family Pinaceae; genus Pinus; species Pinus tabuliformis. The sequence goes on from CM062812.1 coordinate 667,005,418, forward strand.
TAATTTTCTTTGGAAGTTAGAAAAACGAACTTTGACCAAATAAAGACTGCAAATATTGAGAGATGGAGTTGCTTCTTTGGGAAGATCTAAAAAGATAAACTATTGTTTTCAAAATATTTATACTATGAGGAGCAAACTTTAATAGAGTATTTGAACCAAGTGACCTTTATTCCTTTTCAGGAGAATGAATGTTAAGGCTTGTGGCTTTGTAAAGGTGAGAAATCCTGTGTTGTTTAAACATTTGGTATAAAAAAATTTGAATACAACTTTATTTTCAAAAGTTGAGAAAATAAATTCAATGCTAAAGACTCCAGTTTCCATGTTGAAGACTCATTGGATGTTTGAATTCATTTAGTAAAATTGTTCACTCTCTTTCATATGTTTATCTTGTTATAATCCACCCATCATTTTTTATTATGTATAATTACACATTTACTGAGCTCTCTATCTTCCCCTCATTACCCAGGTGGTTGAGACATAGACTAGAGATAGATTATCATATATGGAGTTTTGGTTTCCCAATTGCACTCATTTAGAGCATTATGCCTAGCTAGCAAAAGTTAGGCCCACATCACACTAATGTGGCCTACTCCTAGGAGATGGATTTAGTAATGTCCTTAGACACTTTTAGAGCTTATTCCAATCAGATTTGCTCTAGTGTCCTTGTGCTAGTAATAATTTTGGAAGTACTCTTATCCAAAGAGAGGATATGTTCCACCATTGGAACAGATTCTTGTTGTAGCATCATTGAAATCATGATTAACAAAATCCGTAATGAGCTTAAATTTATTTCCACCTAACCTCAAAATTGAAATCAAACTGGTTTCAGGCTGACAATAGATTCTTGTATTAAACATCTAAAAACAAAAATAAATTTGCAGTCTTGTACATAAGGTGCAAAGGTACTTGTAACTTAAAGGCAGATGGGGGATGTGGTTGAGCAATTACGTTTCTTCTTAATGAAACATTCTCAATAGGTAGAAGGTAAAATGATTGTTTCTATACGGTGAATCCCATGTGAAAGAAGTCCATGTCTACCATGGATAAATCTTCCTTTTTCTTATAGAAGATGAAAACTAGTTTATCACATATGCATTTTCTATTGCATATGCTTTAAAATTAAAAATATAAAAGCACAGGGAGGATCAAAACATAAACTAATGCATTTTTTATTATCAATTATCTTGGATTTGGCATTGACATTTTCAAATTGGCTTCAAACTGACAATAGATTCGTAAAATAGAGCAAGCTCGAAATTTTTTGTTAGAGAGATCGAACACTCTCTTGATCTAAAAATTGACAAGAGAGAGCTATTGAACATGTTTTCATGTTAGATCACTTGCTCATAAGCCTCCCCTAATTCAACAACAAAAATGAATGAATCAAAATCATCATCTTTTATGGAGACTTCTTTTATATTCGAGCTACCTCTCATAAGGATCTCACTAAGAAGTGTACAACCAAAGATATGGCCATACACCCCTATAACATGTATCGAAGGACCTTCCAAACCTATCAAACCTATACTCTAACCAAGATGACTATAATCCTGCTATAATCAATGAATCATTACCATATGAAAGGACACCTGATATACATAACATGCCTTGCATGTCAACTCTCCATCTTCCAAGTTAACCTTGCTGACTAGTATGATATGATACTACACTATAAAGTTGCAAATGGAAACATGGAAATCATGTATATGTATATTTAAATGATGCAATTAGAAAATAACTCACATGAGACATAAATAAATGATCAGTGACACCATTCAAATTCGCAAGAAAATGCTAAGTGCCAATCAACCACAAACCAACCCTAAAACCAAACCTAGTAGAAGCATGTCATGTGGTAATAGTTGGAGAACGAGCAACCAATATGTTGTTTCCTTGAATTCCAACCCAAAGTAGTTCTGTGAGAGGGGTGGAAAGTTCAAATAGTAACCTTTAACCTTGCCTCTTCTCATGTCTACCAAAACATCTCACCTCATGTCCCATTGAACCATTAGAAAAAGTGGCTACAGGTTTCATATCCCAATGATCCCACTTGCTCCTCATATATGCATTATCCATGTATAGTGTCCTCTCAATCTGCTTTACCAAATGGAGAGACACATATTGAGAGTCAACGCACTAGCGGGACTTTCCCTGAATGAACTTCAATCAAATATGAGAATGGGTATGAGCGGAGTGATTTCACACAATGATCACAAGGCTCGAATTCCAAGCACGAAGTGTTCTTGGTTCTCTCAATCCATCCCTAATGGTGTTAGGGCTCTAAGGCATAGTTGGATCAATGAATCTAGATGAAATATCCATTAATTGTGGATCTTGAACACGAGGGCTTCACTTAATGAACCTTTGACATATCATGTGCATTCGTGGCATACTAAACAATACCCTTAATTTGACTACACATTGGCAAATACCTCTAATAATCACATTATTTAACCCCCTACCAATATGAACCCAATACACCTTCCCAATTAAAAAAACCCTAATTTCACTAGATATTGTAGGTATCCATTTTTTCATTAACATTACCCCTTTATATTTTTTCATTCTTTGAGCTTCATTTTTTATACCTGCCAATATAAAAACCCTTTATCCTCTATTATATGCTCACTATATTATGTCATTTTTCCCTCAATATATATCCCCCAATATGAATGCACGTGGTATGTTATTGCTCCCCTAATGAAGCCCTTGTGATCTTGAAAAAGAGGGATTAATGTTCAATTCAAGTTACTTTAAGTTCGATGCTTTTCTATTAAATTAGTAGAGGTGGTTTTGTTACTAAATGCACATACACCTACAATTTTGTTGCGTGCTCTAAATGATGTTTGAATGATTAGAATATCCACTATTCCAACTTTTCTGAATCATCTTGATCCTGATACATCAATGATAAGGAGTACACATAGATCAAAGTTTATGGGTGCACTTTGGAACCACTTCTCCTGATAAGATATTACTATTTTAGGGAATCCACACAACTATTGGATAAGAGGTAAAACTAATGGCAAAAAAAGACAATGCCTTTCTACATACAACATTAAAAAAAAAAGAAACAAGATTATATTTGTATATCCTTCTTTATATATACATATGCAAAGATATATCCTTAGTATTCGATGAAAGGCTATGATTCGAGATAAGAGCTTGGAACAACTACTTTCACTCACTCAAGCTAGGCAAAAGCTTGGAACAACTACTTTCACTCTAGGAAAGAGTTGTTGCTCTGCAACACCTCTAATTAATATCTTCTACTTATCTTTAAAAATTATTTCAATTATTATATTCCACTCTACCTTCTCTCTACCTTCCCTCCCTCATTGATTTCATTAGAAAATTTTTCCCCAAGTTGTCTATATATACTAACAAGCATGGCCACATTGATAACTTGATTGATATAACATCGTCTAATGTAATAAGATCTTAGCTTTGTATATCTTATAATGCAACATAACTTAGTGGTGATGTCCATAATGGAGGTTTATACATTATTTTAAATTGAGATTATATATTCATTCGATATATTTATATGATTTAATTTTATTGTTAACATTTTGTGCGATGTTTTATAATGATAATTTCTTTTGGATTTTATGTTTTCTTATTATTGCAGGTCACATATGATATTTCATTTAATTATTTTTTCTATTTTAGTTAAATCATGATATGGATATTTAAGGTTGAGTGAGTGTTGATTGTTGAATATGTTTCATATATTTGTAATATCATATTATTAATTATATATATATATATATATATATATATATATATATATAATATATTTATATATATAGCCCCAAGGGTTAGCTCAATCGGTCAAGCCGGGGCCTCGCCAATGGGAGGTCACAGGGTTGAAACCCGAAAGCCCTTGGGGTTAGGTCTGTGATGGCCGAGGGGTGTGACCCCCTTCGGGTGGGGTCCACTCTAGAGACTTTCGATCCTGGACGTAGCGGACCACTGACCATGGTATCCGTGAACCAGAAGTGAAAAAAAAAAAAAAGAAGAAGAAAAAAAAAATAAAATATATATATATATAATTACACTAAAAAAATATTTACATTAGTTTAACAAAATCATTGTTTATGAATTGTTATTTTGAAAATTAGATTATAGGTAGTAAAGTAGAGTTAAGAATTTGTAACATTAGAGGAGATTCTATGAAAAACATATACCAAAATTATTATTTTTTCTACTAAGGGGGAGACTAGCGACAAGAGACAAAAATTGATCATTGAGTTGTTTAAATGTCTTTTTTTTCTTTTTTCATGTGAATTCCAATCCATCTTGAGAAGTTGTTGGGAGTAGATGACTTGGAGATAATGGTTGCATTTCCTTAAGGCATTTCTATTTCTAGAGGATCTATAGTAGTGGTTGCTTCCTTATCACAATCCAAGTGATCTAATTCGTGAAGACGTTTATGCCCACTCGAGGACAAAGCCAATATCATGGTTGTATCTCTCTCCATCCTAGGGATCCTGAAGAGATTGGGGAGATGGAAAATGAGGAGGAGGGATCATAGAGTCTATGGGATGAGTTGCGTTGTGGGGGGGTTGAGCTGAGGTTGAAGGACTAGATTTGGCTGCAATTTCTTTTTGTTATTGCATGTTCTCTTGCTTGTGAATTAAGGAATTCTTATATATTTTTGGATCTTACCATCCTTGATCATTTTTCTTGGCATCAAGGGGATGAGAATGTCATTGAAATGAAGGGAAGTAATTTTGGATATGACCTGGCTATTGAAAATACCTACAGTGGAAAGTTATGTTTTCATAATCCACTATTTGTAAAAATGTTATGCTATTCCAATTAAGAAGGATCCTATTAGGTAACCCTTTTCTAAGATCTATTTCAACATAGATGTGTGTAAAGGTTACAATACCCCTCTCATCTTATTTGTATCTATCTTAACAGAATGGCCTAGAGAGTTATCTAAAAAAGCTAAGAAATCTAGAGTTAAAAAATGAATGGGCATATTAGGAAGTCTTACCCAAATTGGAGTGGTCAGAGCTATCATGGATAAAGGGTTGTATTCAAGAAACCATTGCTAAAAGGAGAGTCTGGAATGACACCAAAACCAGTGTCCTTAATAAAAAAAACTCTTTGGTAATCCTCTAGTTTTTTGAAATAAACAAGAAAGAAACCCATTTAACAGAAATACATATGCATATTATGGGACCAGGCTTGATGCACCTATTCCTAGAGCATGGATGATGATGGCTAGAACCCATTAAAATGGAAGATTATGACATTCAACTCATAAGATAAGCTAAAAATATCAGATCACGAGCCTTCCACTTCTAGTTTTGGAATATATTTTGTTTGAGAGTGGAGATTTCCACAGTGGCTCATATTGTCAGAAAAAAAAAAAAAAAAAAAAAAAAAAAAAAAAAAAAAAAAAAAAAAAATTAAATAAATAAATAAAAAATTGGAAAAAAAATGTGTAGATTTTTACCCTATCTAACGTCTTGGGTGGAAAATCCAGCCATCACCAGGGACTAGAAAGAAAACGAATGATGGGTGGAGTGTCCACTCAAAATTTCGAACAGGGTAAACATCTACATAGTTTTTCCTAAAAGTTTTTTGACAATATATTCTATTTGTTCTACAATAAGGTTGGCCTTGAGATATATTTGGGAGTAGGTTGCAAGAGCCCTAGATTTAGAGCATCATTAAAGCATTGTGGTTAAGAAGAAGACAACACACCCCAACCTTTGGATCCTCCATTTAGGCTTGAGACTAAGAGGATTAAGGCATCCTTAACATGCCATAATATTTTAGAAAAATCCCTTCTTGAAGCTACCTACCTCCATGGAGGAGCCACATTGATATGGAAGGGATTCCTTTCAATCTTGGGTTCTAGCTACGAGAGTAAATACAAATTCAACGACTTCCACCTGCATAGAAAGGGTATCCCATGAGAGTGACCTCATGAAGATCGAAAATATCAAGTGATATGAAGCAATGCCATCACCTTGAAGGAGGGAAGAAACTTGTTGCAATTTTTTTTCTCATAATTTAACGAATCTGTATCAATGGAGATGCAATGAGCGAGATCCAAATGAATGGAAGAATTTCGACGCTAAAATTTCCCCGAAGACAAGGTGGCGCCTGAAGGCTTTACGATTTCCATTATGATCCTAAAAAATAAAAAAAATTGTCAAGGATCACAAGTTTAAATCAAATGTTTCAAATTGTTTGTTCAAGAAATTTTAAATATATATTTATATTAAATATTATAATGAATATAATTAGAAAATCATTAGATAAAGAAGTATTTTACACTTCAATATACTTTAGTACATGTTGGTCAAAATACTATATATGTTAATTATATATTTAAAAAATAAGAACATATTTGCAAGAGAAAGATATAGGACATATATTTTTAGAGGAAAGGCTTTGGAGGATTAGTAGCCAATAAGAGATTTATATATGGACTTTATAATTTAGAATATTCTAAAGCCTTTGTAACATGGAGAGATGTCCAATTTTCTATACTTCCTCGACATCTATGCTACCAACATGATCTTACTGATCATTCTTAGCAAGTAGTTGTTTAATACCAAAGAGGATGAGGCCAATGAATTCAAGGACAAGGTGGTGGAGCTCAAGCTCTCAATGGAATACTTTAACATTTGGGACTTCTCGTAGGGTTTCCTAAGGAGTTTGGAGAAATTCTACATGGACATACTAATAGTGAGAATGATAGAGGAACATTAGTCAATGGCCAAGGAGTGAATGCATTATTTAGATTTCTAAACATGGTTATGAATTAGAGAGACAATTGTGATGGAAAAGGTGGGTGACTCACTAATGTCAACACCTTATCTCTACTATCTCTACTATTGGTTTCATATTATGATAGAGTTTCTTGCGAGGTGTTATAAAAGGCATACATGACGAGTGTTTGACAAAATTTTTACCTATCATCCTTTTTCTACATAGAACATTTTTAAGAGAATACTTGCATGTAAAGTGTCAAAAGAAATCCCTGTTTGATAATTTTTTGTTGCAATTTCGCATAAGAAGTCATAATTCTAGGTTATGGTGAAGCCTCTGTTTGGGACAACTATATGCATGGGGTGAATTCTAAGAGCTATGTGGCATATTCAAAGCAAATATTGGAGCATAGTCTAGGGATTTATGTTGTCCAATGGCACATTCTTTGTGAGGGTAAACAATTGGAGGGTCTTAGTTGGTTGATTATCATATTACAAAGATTCAATTCACATTTTAATATTGCAATTGTGTGGAGCGGTGGGTACTAGGATGTCTTTTAGAGATGCAATTAAAAGAAAAGATATATCTCTTTAATTGATTTGAAGTATTCTCCTATTTATAATTCATATATAATAAAGCATGTTGAGGAGGTAACGATGGTGAAGATTAGAATACTGGAAGCCACAAATCTACATTTTCTATATGAGAAAGGTCAAGTCTTTTTTTATATTTAATGGATGTTGGCTTCCTACATTAGCATTGTTCTAGTGGCTCCACATGACTTGGACAAGGATTTGTGAGGTCTCTTCTTGTTCGAAAGGTTTTTTAGTGTTCAATTCTATATTCTTGTTGATTAACAATAGTGTTTGAGAAGGGTCACTATTTTTGGGGAATCATGGGACATTTTATAACCCCTTGATTCCCATATTTTGATCCTAACACTATGTCCATTACTAAAATGTTAACTTGGATGTGTCCTCCCAATTTTCCATTACATTTTTGGGATTCAATAGTTTTTTAGCATATTGTGAAAATTTTGGGCACTTGCATAAAATAAGATCTTGATAGATTCATATTTCATGAGCACCTAATTGATAAATTCAAGCCTCCTTCTATGAACATCATTCCGTCCTTTATTTCCAATCATCAGCCCATTACTATCCAATGGAAAAATTCTGGATGCAGATTTGGCTATCCCTTCAAGTTCAATCGAACTTGGCTTGCTGATGAATCTTTCAATACTTTTATTAAGGAAACCTGGAAGCATTTCCCCAAGCTGGATAGTGTTCCCACTTGGCTTTTCATTGAGCGCTTGCATACCCTTCAAAGGGAGGTTAATAAATGGAAAAAGGAGAAGGCGGCCACCAACAAAAAGGAGTTAAAAACCATTTGCAAGGAACTGGAAAAGTTATCTGCCCTTCTTAAAAATTCTCACGTGCCATCCTCCACAAAGAACTGCATTTGGAATTTAGAAAAGAGAAAACAAAAAATCTTGAAAGAAGAAGAAGCATCGTGGAGGCTTAAAAGCTATGCATTATAGCTCACGGAAGGTGATAAGAACACCAAGTTCTTTCATAGATTTGCAAATAAGAGAAGGGAATCAAATGCCATTTGGGAAATTAAGGATGAGTATGGAAATTCTCATACCACACAGGAGGACATCTCTAGGGAGGCTGTAAAATATTTCAAAAGGGCATACAACGAGGGTTCCGTTTGCAGCTTTGAGGATATTTTTTGGGGTATTGACCCTTACCCCACTATGTTTGATGAAGGCCTAAAAAATGCTCTCATTGCTGAAGTTTCAGAAGAGGAATTATTGGCTATGATGAAATATTTCCAGAAAGATAAGTGCCCCGGGCCGGATGGGTGGACCATTGATTTCTTTATCCATTTCTTCGAATTATTCAAGGAAGATATCCTCAATATGGTTGAGGTCTCCAAAACTCAAGGATTCATCAGTCAAAATATTTCCTCTACATATATCTCCATTATTCCTAAGAAAAAGCTCTCATTTACATTCGCTGATTATCATCCCATATCCTTATGCAACATGCTATATAAGATTATATCTACAATTATCGCCACTCGAATCAGGAACACTCTCTCTCTCCAATTGTCTACTGAACAACACGGGTTCCTCAAAGACAAAAGCATTACTAAAGTGGTGGCCCTCACCTAGGGATGTATACATTCTATGCACAACAGGAAAATTAATGTGGCACTTCTGAAAATCGACTTGAAAAAGGCTTATGACTGTGTGAGCTAGAGCTTTATCAAATGCCTTCTGACCAAAATCGGTAGAGACAACAGGTGTTCTCGATGGATAATGGATTGTGTGGTGGATATAAATTTCGCAGTCCTCATAAACGAGGTTCCTACTCCTTATTTCAGAGCTGCAAGGGGCTTATGCCAGGGCTGCTCCCTGTCTGCACTGATCATCATACTTGTCATGGAATCCCTGAGCTTACACATCAATATAGCGATTCAACAAGTGAGAATTAAGCCTCTCCCCATTAGTAGGCATAATTACATATCTCACTCTCTTTTTGTCGATGATATTCTTCTATCAGCGATTTTGTGAAGATTTATGTGGCTGTGTATTTTTGATATTCTGCTGAGGTTTCAAAATTCCACAGGAATGCTAATCAAAGATCTGAAATCTTCTTTCCATGTCACTGATGAAAATGCTGATACCATCACTTATATTTTAGAACTTTTCCATATTAAGGCTTTTCCTATTATGAATGGTTTCAAATACCTTGGCTTCTATTTGAAACCTGCATGCTATAGAGTGGCTGATTGGACATGGTTACTGGACCGTTTCTACAACAAAATTTCCTCTTGGGAGTTTAGATGTTTATCAATTGGGGGTCGTGCCATCCTTACCCAATCGGTTCTGGTACAAATCATGGTTTGCTGGGCCCTTCTCTTCTATATCCCCCCCGCCATTATTAACAAATTAAACAGGATGATCACCATTTTCATATGGGGTGGACAGAAAGAGAAGAATAAATTCCATCTTTGCAAGCTGTTGATGCTGACCCGGCCAAGATTCATGGGGGGCTGGGGCATATTAGATTTACACTCCTTTAGAAGAGTGCTTCCATGCAAAACTATGTGGAAGGTGGTAATGGGGGAGTCCAGCTAGAGCAAATCTATCAAGGCGAAATACATGGATGACCGCAACATAACTTATTGGTTCAGGCAACGCTCCATTGGGTCAGCCAATGGCTCAATCATTTGGAGAGGGTTTAAAAAACTAGAGCAATTCTTCAGAAAAAATTTGATATGGAATTTCCAAACGGGATCCAACATTATTATGGGTTACGATGAATTTGCAGGTTCAGGTGAATCGATCCACTTCTCCCAACATCTCCTAAGATATTTGCACTGTAAGGGACATTATTTCTAGGCCACTGTTATCAAAAAATGGGACAGCGCCATCCCAATATGGAAAACTGCAAATGAGTTACAACTGAACGGTGTTCTTGCAGCCCAATGGAAAGACATCACCCTTTCATTACAAACGTGTGGTCTCTATCGTTCCAGGAACAGGGATGGCATCACTTGGAAAGGACTTAGCGGATCTTTGGTTGTATTTGCTAGACACATATATTCCTAGATTTTACTTACTGAAACCGATACCTCTGAACATATCTTTCCGCCTATTTTCTGGAAATCTGGTTGCCCTATTAAAATCAACATTTTTGCATGGCTGGTTTTTCATAACCGGAATCTCACTTGGGAGAATCTCTAGAGGCATCAGTGGTTTGGACCTGCTATTTTCCTCCTCTGTGGGTCGTATTCTAAAAACAATGTTCACATATTTCTACAATGTCCCCAATCCCTTCTGATTTGGCAACAAGTATCTGCACATTTTGGATTCACTTATGCCAACCCGCCTACTATCTTCGAGGCATTCTATATATGGAGAAACATGTGTAACAAGAAGTGGCCGATCCCTTTGATCACCATATGGACCATCTGGAAATGGCGTAATCAGTTGATCTTTGATTCCAAAAGGAGCCCGATTAAACTGGTCTTCGAATCTATCCTTCAACTTTATGAAGTGCTTGATCAGCCCCGCCTCCCCAAAATCAAACATGGAGTGAATCAATGGCCCATAGATAAACTTGAATATCCTTATGCTTTTTTTGACGGCGACGCTCAGCTGGACATTTGTGCCTGTGGCTTTTTTATTATTCCAGTGGAAGGTCAAGCTTTTGATATTCATTGGAATGGTGGACCTGGAACCAATAACAAAGCGGAAATCATGGCTCTGGCTGGTCTCATCATTTTCTCTGATTTCCTGGGTCTCAAAAACCTTCACATTTTTGGAGATTCCAAAGTCACCATTGACCATGTTTTGTCCAAAAATCACATTAAAAATATTCACCTAGCCGGCTGGTTGGACAGGCTTGAGGCTTTGTGGCTTAACAGGAAGGACTACATAATCTTCCACATCGACAGAGGAAAAAATCAGAGAGCTGATGCATTGTCAAAGAAGGACTATCAGCACCGCAAGGAATATGGAGGCTGCTAATTTCAGTTGAAAACTCCTCCCACTAGATCCAAGAATTTTCTATGCAAGGTTCTTCTTTCACTATTTTATGAGTACTTCACTGATAGGAATTTTGCTCCCCATCCTTTGTCTCATTTATTGTCTTATGATCACTCATACTCTGGCTCATGGGACTGTTTATCAGTTTTTTCTATATCAAGATATCCCCAATATACATCTTTTTCCTCATGGCTGCCATGAAGTTGATCTGCCTAGAAGGCACATATCCTTTCTCCTCGAGGTTTTATGCTTTCTTTCTTTTCTCAAATCAGAGTTTCCCAAGACTCTCATCACTATATTTTTCATGATGTTTTTTGAACAATCATAATATAACTATAGAGCTTGAGAGAAGAGTAGTGGGTTAATATATATACATGTAAACATATATATGTTGAAAGAGACCTTATTAAAAGTCTTATGGACAAAACAATTCTTATACGGAATTTTTTTCAATACACATAGATCATGGATTATGAAAATATGATATTTATCTATAAAATATAACTATCTTTCTAAAAATAATTACAAGTTATTTTTCAGCATGCTCATTTTGATAGAAAAAATGACTCTATATATATTCTTTTACCATTTATTATTTTGAACATTGATAATGATCATAATGAGGTAAATCAACAACCTAATAGTGACATGAATCCGAGTGAGGTAAAATCAACACGCGATCTTGGGATCCACTCTTTTTTATTGGGTAGAATACAAGAAATGGATATAGGGCTTTCCTCCGTTCTCAATGGAACAAAAATATAGCATGAAACTAATACCTCCTATTCTAGTTAAAAAAAAATGAATTTTTTAAAACATTTTCTATATATTATATATTTATTATTATTATGAAATTATATATATATATAAACCGTGAATGATTAAACAGGTAATTTGGAAACTGATATAGTGAATAAAAAACTATGTTTAATATTATTTTCAGTTATTATGAGAAATATTAATAGGATAAAAAAACCAATATCATTTGACTTAAGTTTGAAAGATATAATTAAATTTCACATCATTTAAATGAGTGTAAGTCAATTAGTTTATACAAAATTTAATCTCTATTAAATCTTAAACTTAAATATATATATATATATATATATATATATATATATATATATATATATATATATATTATATTATATTATTATTAAGATAGATAATAAAATTATTTATATATTAATTATAAATACATTTGTAAAATTAACAATAAATTTATTAATTATATATTTGATATATTTTTAATCAGGTTATACACGATTTATAAAAGAAATTCCTAACAGGTTTACAGACCTATATTATGGAGATGGATCAGAAACCTATATTAAGGAAATTGATCAAAATAAACTAACAAGAAGTTTATGACTAAATCGAGAAAAGGAATTATGAATGTATGTATATGTAAAACACTTCGGAGAAGTAATAAGTTCGATGAAACAAATATAATCTATTATATCATTATTTTGAATTTATTTATTAATTTAAATTATAAATTAAATGTATTTTACTATAATTTTAAACATTAAAATTATTATTTTTTTAATATTTTAATTAAAATGGTGTAATGTAATATTTTGGTAATAGATTATAAAACTTTTAAATGTTTTTATTTTATTGTTGAATTAAGAAATTATATCATATATAACTAGTACGATTTTTCTCATTTATTTGCTATTCCATAAGCAAACATGTAGCTAAAGAGTAACATTTTTATTCAAAAAATAATAAAGAAAAATAATGTTTGTGATGTTGTCTAAACATAAAGATAAGAAACATAATTAAGAATATATAAATACTTCAGAAAGAGTTGTTATGATCCAAAAGTATAACCATGAGAGCAATAAGGTAGAGGTTGAGACATCTATGGGAGTAACTAGAGTGCCAAGAGAGGCAGGTCCTTTTCCTTTGGTAAGAATATTTCAATTCTTGCAAGCATGAAGGCCATATCACGGTGCTCTAGAAACATCTTTGTATTCTCCTCTTGTATATGATCCATCTAGGGAGACAATTCTTTTTTAGCTTCATTCTCTTCTGAGAGGCTCTTACCCATGAGAGTTTTCATATTCCAGTGAACTACACTGAGCATATATATAAGTTATGCCTCCCTTGAGTATGTCTCGAATCAAGTATCCAGTTAGCTATAGATTCAAGTATTTCAGAATCAGAGTGCTCCTCCCTTTCATCCATAAGCTTCCAAAGAGGCTTAGTTTATTTCCAACTTTATAGGGTTTGGTGTTGTGTCGTGGTATCTTTGAGTAGCTTCATGGGCTCTCTAATGGGCATGAGAACTTCTTTCTCCCTAAGAGGAGAAGCCACTTTGGTACCTTTCCAACTAGCAAGGCATTGCAAATCAGGTCAGATAACTAGGGGACAACGACATGGAAGGAAAAATGAGATGATGATTATAAGGGAGGTCAACCAAAACCTGAGCATACAGAGATAGAAGGTTAAAAGTAAGACTTACAATGAGCATGGAGGGTGTTTTCGAAAGACATGCAAGTAGTGAGAACCCACACTATAACCCTGGATATGATCCAGAGATCAAAATTAGGGTAAAAACTGAAAGTGCTCAAAATCTATTGAAACTAGTGTCAAGTTGTAGTGTTCATCATCCTGATTCCAACGACGTATGAATCACCTCAATCCGACATCATATGACAAATTTATGATGTTTTGAAGTTTTTGGCCAATAAAAAAATGCAGGTGGTCTAACTGGGCTGTTGATTGGGAAGTCCATGTTGTTGATGACATCATGATGTTGGGATGCCAACTAGACTTATGGAGGGCCAATCAAAACTTGTCATGTATCGACTCCGTACAGGTGTGTGTTGGCTTCATTTGATTGATTTGTGGTGTTTTTAGGTGGCCCAACCAGAGGTCACCACGTGGCACCTCCACATTAGTCAACATTTTTGTTTAAGGCCTGGAGGCCTCGGTAGGGATCAATCACATAACCTGCAGCAGCACATACTTCGACCTCCACCATCGCACTATCAATTTGGATCTTCCCATACTAAGCTCTGGGGTTATATTTGAAGTCAACATGTTTTGGCATTGGGGGAAAGGGGTCTGACGTTAGCCCTGCCCCTGGCCCCTAGTCACAACACCGCCACAGGACCCTGGGTTGGAGTTTAGCAGAGTGGGGGTAGAGACCATCCCTAGACCCTCGTCACATGGTTCTTCACAAGACCCTGCGAAGGTGTGAGTGGAGAGGGCAGAATGTAGGGGTTAGGCCCTTGGTTACCGGAACTACCCATACAACCATTGCCGAAGACTTGGCTACTAGACAGATGGGGGTGGGTGGTTTTCCCTAGCCTATGACCACGTTTATGCCATGTGCCCACAATAGGAGGAGAGGAGGTCTATCTGGTGAGTGCGGGCAGTTGGCCTCGACCCCCAACCACGTCGCGCTACACGTGACAATAAACCAAAGGAAAAGGTACCAATGCCAGTGGGGTCGAAGTGTTGGCCCCAGCCCCCGACCTCATGGGTTCCATATGGCCCTAATTTTGAGTTTAGGGGGTTATTGGGAAAATTAATTAAGTGACCAAATACACCATTTGCGGGAGGCCAAGAAGAGCCTAGATAGGGGTTTTTGGGCATTCTGAATCCATTGGAAGCCTTAGTTTTCTGATTGGAGAAATTTTGGAAGGAATTTTTGCAGGATTCAGTCTTTTAGTGCCAGAGACAATCAAAGGTTTGAAGCAGTTTTGAAGTCATTTTGAGCATGGAGAGAAACTTGTAGGGGTTTACCAAACTTCATATTTCAACTACAACAGTTGTGACTTCTATAGTGAAGCTCTTCTTTGTCTCTTCCCATTATGTGTTTATGAGAGAAGCTCTTTTCAATACTTCAATGTGGAGTTGTTGTACATTTTATGCTTGGTTTTTAGGTGGAGTACAAGGACCTAATGTGTGAGTCCTTTTCATGTTGACCTTTTCGTGACTTGCTATAGGTGGTCATATTTTTGGAGTGAGAACTCTTTGCAGGATAATGTTTCCTTGTAGGGAAACAAGCCACTCAATTTTCAACAATTTGCATGTACTCTTTTACCACTGAAATCAATAGAGCGGTCTAGTTGTTGGAGCAGGCCCGCAGACGTAGCCCAAGAGGGGGTGAATTCCATCATCAAATGTTGTTATCTTCTCTTCATGTTTTCCATTTTGAGTTGCAAGTGAATGTGTTTCTTTTTAAAAGTTCATGTGAAAACTAACTCACCACCTTGAAGATATTTTGAAACTTGTCACCTTTAAGACCCATTTTGGTTACTTGTAAAGCATCAGAGGATAGTCAATTTTTGAGATGAGAAGTTCTCCTCCATTTTCAAATCATTTTGGTATCAGAGCTGGTTTTGACCAAGTTGTAGGTATGGGCAAGAAGTTGAAGCGGGAAAGACTCCAAGAGTCAGAGGAGATTAACTTGTCTCTCCGAATGGAGAATATTGAGCTGAGGAGATTGCTTGAAGTTGTTGAGGAGGAGAAGAGGAAAATGTGCCTTCAGTTGCAGCATGTGCTGGAGGAACAGTTTGGTGAGAATTCCATTCTAGAAGTAGCAAATAATTCTTCCAAGATGAACCAATTTGTGGGCATGGTCCTACTGATGGTGCTGGACTCGCCAGCATTTAGGGGATCACCTCGGTATGAAGTCCCAACTAGACCTCACACTATTTGGTGTGGGAGTCCCATTTGGTATCATGGCCCGGTTACCATTGTCTTAAGGATTTGCCTCAACTCTTTCTTGTCAGCACATGAGAGTGATTCGATTTGTCTTCGAAAAGTAAGGTTCACATGCGTGGTGAGTGTAAGTGTACTTGTGCCAATGGTTCTTTCACTGTGAGGGGAAAAAGGTGAAGGTGAGTTCCAGGTTGAAAGGGATCAGTCCCAACTTGGCTAGGAACACACAGCATAAAGGACATACATATCTTTCAGTGGAGAAGTCCACTCGGATGCGGCAGTCACAACATACAAGGTAAGATAACATGTACATCACTCACGGATTAGTTTGAGATGAGTGCAATGGTTGTTACAGCAAGGTTCATGTGAAAGGTTTGTCTGATGTCCGGCAGAGTAGTCGACATAGACGTGACAACATTAACAACATATACAACATATTTCCATTAATAGATTATGCATTACAAAAAATGAATCAATTCATATGTAGAACACATCGTTAAAGCAACATGCATTACAAGTGTTAAAGATCAATATTACAACAAATATAATACATGTGTGAAAACGTGTTGGCCTGTTGATAGGCTTCTAAATTAAGAAAAATTTCCAAGACACATCATTACACCATACATCACTAACCCATCAGTGGGGCATTGGAGCCACTACTTACTCCTCAAAGAAAAGATTACAGACTCTCTTGGCTATGTGGGAGGAGCTGAGGTGAAAATTCATTTCATGTACAAATGAGGGGGGTATTTATAGCCAAGGGTGAAACTGACCCTTGTGGCTGTTTGACTACCCTCATGACTGTTCGACTTCCATGACTCTATGTTCAACAAGTGGGTCTCTTGGACTTCCATGTTACATCACATTGATTGACAACAAGCCCATAGTGGAGATGTGGGCAACATGACTCATGACTTGACTCGACATGACTTGACATGACAATGCCGGTACATTTGTGTTGTTGTTAGAGTGCATGTCGAGCTAGAGTGCTACTGAGTGATGAATGTCTTCATGGTGTACCATAGTTTCACCTTTGCATGGCGATGTGCGCGGAGTCTTCGATGGTCCTTGGTTTGCTTGATGAAGATTTAGCATGTTGTTCCTTGCTTTCATGCTGGAAGGCTTGACAAGCTCACTTGTTCGCGAAGGTGCATGTTCGTCGCATTCGTCTGTTGTTGAACCTTTCCATCTACATGTGCTCCCTTCGTTCATCTTGTTTGACTTCCATGACTCTATGTTCAACAAGTGGGTCTCTTGGACTTCCACGTTACATCACATTGATTGACAACAAGCCCATAGTGGAGATGTGGGCAACATGACTCATGAATTGACTCGACATGACTTGACATGACAATGCTAGTACATTTGTGCTGTTGTTGGAGTGCATGTCGAGCTAGAGTGCTACTGAGTGATGGATGTCTTCATGGTGTACCATAGCTTCACCTTTGCATGGAGAAGTGCGCAGAGTCTTCGATGGTCCTTGGTTTTCTTGATGAAGATTTAGCATGTTGTTCCTTGCTTTCATGCTGGAAGGCTTGACAGGCTCACTTGTTCGCAAAGGTGCATGTTCGTCGTGTTCATCCGTCGGTGAACCTTTCCATCTACATGTGCTCCCTTAGTTCATCTTGTATGTCGTCTTGACATGTTTGTTGGTGTACCTGTACCTACAGTCACTCATGACAAGACAACATCAAATCCAAAACCTCCTAGTCTACCATGACACATGATCATTCGAATGCAGGTGACCGGGAGAGGCAACAAGTCTGTGATGAGGGATGATGGATCTGGGCAACTACTGATGAAAACTATGCAAGAGTCATTGAGAGATGGAGACAGAAAATCTGAGTCGACAATGACTGTCTGCAAGGTCTGGCTCGACTGGGAGGAAAAATTGTGCAAATTTTGGGAGGGACAGTCTGGGCTGCAAGAGGGAAAAGCAGACATGCTCTGCGAATTTTCCAAAACGAACAGTCAGCAGGGGCTAGATAGCTATATTTGCCCAATTTTCTAGAGGAACAGGCTAGGATGCATGAAGGGTCAGCAGGCAAGGATTGCGCAGTTTTTCTGGGGAAGTTCCTGGGAGACTGGTAGCCAGATCTGTGCAATTCCCAGAGGGAACTGCCAATTGGATGTTGGGGTCACTGGCAGCGATATCTACGCAATTCCCAAAGGGAACTGCCAGTTGGCTACTAGGGTCACTACAACCAGATCCACGCAATTCACAGAGGAAACTACCAGTTTCCTTCTAGGGTCACTGGTAGCTAGAACTGCGCAATTCCTAGAGGGAACTACCAGTTGGCTGCTTAGTCACTGGTAGCAGAAACTACGCAATTCTTGGAGGGAACAGGCAGTTTGCTACTGGGAGCTGCTAGTTGGGAAAATTGCATTAAGGATGGGAGGTCGGCCTGCTGATCATCTCTGTGCAATTTTTGAGCTGAGCTAACTGATGGGCAATGGGAGGCCTACTCATGAGCTGAGATGAACAACGGGTCAACTGTCTGGGTGGCCAGCATAAGTGCTGATTGAGTTTCTTGCCGGCAGCACAACTTGAAAGAACTAGCTTGGTTCTTCTACGTTGTTCTGGTTGACAATCGATCAAGTCGAAAGCAAGGCGATGGTCCAGTTGTCAAGGAGGAGTCTAGTCGTCAAAACTTTAGCAAAAATGACTGTGTGTGAACAGTCGAAAGATGCATAGGTGATCATATAGACACACACTCACATGAATGGAAGATGAAATGACCAAACCATCCAGACACACATGTTGAACATGAATGACCATTGGTGCAAGTGAAAAGCATGACACTCATGATTGATTGTTCATGATCGAGACAACGCTTGTGCAACAGTGAATGTGACTCTGTGTGTGAGTGCGAAAGATGCTTTCATGGCAAACACAACAAACACATATGAAGCAAATACTTTGAGCATAACCAGAACACGGTCGCAAGCATGACTTAAACATCAACATGCAGAGACTTGAATGCAATAAACAAGAAAGGCGAATGTAAAGACTTACACAAGCCCACGAAGTGAACCCAAGTGTGTTCAGTCATTAAGTGCAACACTTCAAGGGAGACTCTAAAATTGTTGTAGGCCAAAATTTTGGAGGGTGGTTGTAGCTGCTACAACACTTGGCAACACACTGGTAAAACTCCAGCTTCTCTGTTTCGGTTCATTTCTAGTACAAGACCTTGGTCTTTCGGGGAGTATCGAATCGCTGTGAAGGTTAATTCAGTTTCCCCACTTACCCCATGGACATACATGGTTCACCCTTTGCCAAATCAGTCAAACAAAATCAAAAAATCAGCTTAGATATTAGTGTTTCAAATCTGGGAAGGGTAGTTCAGCTCGCAAATTGAAGTTTTCAGAGTATAAGTTTTCATCTCTAGTGTTGCTCTACTATTAGCAGGCCTTGAAAATACCCCATAGAGTCACACAGGAACGCAAACATTGCTCCACTACCAGCAAGCTTGGTCAGTACCCTGCTGGAGTTGCATGCTTCACCTCTCCGCACAAGAAGATTTTCTCTTCTTTTGCCTTTGTATTTTTAAAGAGAGTTGTGCATAGGCACTTATTTATTTTTTGGGGCGGAAGAGGGATCCTGAGTTATTGAGAGGAGAATAGTTTGTTCCTTTAGAGAATCATGTAATACCTCTGACATAGGTTTACTCATTTATATTTTCCCCTTCTGTGTTTCTACTAATTGGATTAACTTCAACACACAAAGCAAAAGGTTGAGTATAGGCACGGGGTTTCCCTTACAAACGGTTCATATTTTCTGTCAGGACTTCATCGGTCGAAGGTTGTAACCAAGCATAGAGAAAATGGACACAAGACTGGCCAAGTGTTGCAGTGTCACAAGTCTCTTCAAATTTCAGCCACATACTCCATTCAAAAGCCAGAACATAGTAGTTGGAAGCACTTATTTCTGGAAACAAAAATAGTAATATATCAAACAAAAAAAATGAACGTGAACAAAAATAGTAAGAAGAATCAAACAAAGAGAAAGCAAAGATAATAAGCAAAACAAACCAAACGAAACAACAAATAGCAAGTAAACTATGTACATGGCACGGGCGCTGCTCGACCTACTAAAACTAGTGTTTGAGAACTTGGCCATTGACAGGAAGATTATCAATCCTCTCGTCAAGTAATTGCGAATGATAGGTGTGTGAGCCAAGTTTCTCGTGGACTAGTTTTGGTCCACCGGGCTAAAATGCCGGATCCTAGTGGTATTCTAGAAGACCTTCAAGTGAAGTCAACACCAATGTTTCAGGAACTGTGTGCAACATGGGCTTGGATGATGGCATGGGGTAGTTGTTTTTATTCTGGGAAGGGTTTAGGTTTATGAAATCAATGCATAAGCAGATCTTCCCATATTTCTTATGTGAAGGATTTAAATCAAAACACCAAGTATGATGACGAACTTTGCAAGTAATCCAACCACTTAAAATATTAGTCAATCTATTCAGTGAAAGGAGTGAAAACAACATATATGTGTTACCTGTTCTTTGTTGTAATGGCTTGTCTTCTCCTTTACCTAGAATCTCATGTTGGATTGTTCACATGTAGTGGGTACTCAGGTCATCATCTACTCGTGTAGGCCTATCTTGGTACTATTCGATCAAGTGGTCAATGATTGGTCGTTGCTGCAATGTGAAACTTGTACCAAGATTAGCCATCTTTAGATCATGGTGGATTCCCAAGTTGCTCTATTCGTTCATAGTGTTGGTCCTCCGTGTGTTCAACATGAGTGCTTCAACATCATTGTTTGTGACTTTGAACTTCAAACAACTTGAAATCATGCATTGTTCATTGTTTTTGATGACTGAGATGCACTCGGTCCTTGAGTCATCATGTGTTCCTAATTTATCAAGACTCATGGTCCACAACTTGTTTGTACATGGACCATTTGGCGTGTTGGTACTGCTGCTACTACCATTGTTGCTACTACTGCTACTAACAGAAAAACAAACTGTACAAGTTTCATTATCATCAGTTGGGCGAGGAAGGAGTCCCAACTACTTGTCTGATGATGTTGAAGTAGGCCGTGCAGGATAACACTCCAATGTCTTTTCCAGGAGGCAGTTGCCAAACATGAGTTCTACGAAGGCCAATGGTTCGTTCTCACTATCAAGGGGAGTGACATTGTGTTTCATATACCTCTCAGATAACACTCGAATTTGGTTGCATTTTCCCTTGTACAGAAGCCACAGGTGAGACCAATCTGTAGCAAAGTATCCATCTAGCTTGCTAGACCAGTCTCTGCTGAGCAATAGACCATATGCTTTCGGTATGTCCACAACTACTATGTTGATGCACTGGTGGACTTGACTATCATGGGATAGTCAGATGATCATATCTCGTATTTCACCAATGGATGGTACTGATGTTCTATCAAGTTGGATGATTCTCGTGGATGTTTCTCTCCATCGTGCATTGATCTTCTTAGCAATGGAGAGCAGCATGACATTGGCTGCCGTGCCAGAATCAACCAAACATTTTTGGACATTGTAGTTGAAAACTTCGAATGAAAGTAGGAATGGAAGGCAACCTGAGTTTGCTTCTTCCATCCAGAGTGTATTGAGCATAGTGGATAGTGATTCGAGAGGTGTGCATGCTCCCTTTTTGGTAGAGGTCACGTTGTCTGTTTCCATTTGTCCCAATGCATGCAACAGGATATCTCGTTGGCTCTATACTTTGGCTAACTCGAAAAAACTGATGTTCTCTCAAGTTTTCTTCATGTCATCGACTATGTTGTCCTCCAGAGATGGTAGAATCTATAAGGTGTCCGAGGTGGAACGAATACTCATGATGTCTAGCAGACTATTCTACAACTTGCTGCTCATGGATGTGTTCTTATCCGCCACTATCTTCCCAGACTTTCTCTGTGTTTATTTCTTTGAGGCAACTGGTGGATCGGTCTTCTTTATCAGCCATCTCACTTTCTCTTGCATCTCCTCAAGTGTCAGGGGAGCTCCTTTACTCCTAATATTGTAGCGATCAGTTTTCTTTTGGGGCTGCTTCTCGGTGTTCATCTTTAAGGCTACTTACGAGCACTGATATGCATTCACCACATGCCCAGAACTTGGTGCTTCATCTGGTGCAACCTCTTCATTATCATCAGTGTCTTCCAATTGCTTCTATATGTCACCATCCACATCGAGTGTATGGGTATAGACAGAGGTAACAACTCGCTTCCAATCTGAACAAGAGTGCTCGGGATGAAATTCTTCATGGAAGGAACAATACTTAGGATCAACACATTTATCGAGTTGGAACATAGGCTTTTGCGCAAATTTGGAATCGAACCGGCTGTTGCTTGATGAGCCGGTTGATGAACTGATTTCCTGTCTCTGTCTGGGCAAATGACTATTTGCGAATGTGTCCATCTTCCATTGCTTGAGTTTGGACATTTCAGTGGTTAAGTTCTTGACAAGGCGAGTGAGGGTCTCAATATCAGTTGCTTCCTTGTCTCTGCCTTTTCTCACTGTTGCTTAGGGCTTTCTGCTAGCATCCTTGGAGTATTTCATTGATTCGTCATCCTTGATGACTCCAATGGCACACAAGTCTTTCTCAACAGCAATAGCCTCTTCACATCTTTCTAACAATGTTGGGTTCGCAGCTCGCTTAACGAACTGCACAATGGTGGTTTCTTGTGCATATGTGTAATATTCGACAGTGATGGAGTCATGAGATTTGGTGTCTGCTGCAAACTTGTTCAAGATACGCATAAACCTCTGATTGAAATCTTTTACTTTCTATTTTCCCTCCATCTTGAGGCTTCCCAATTCTTTGAGTAGCATGGCTAGAGTCTTGTCATCATCAAAATTTTCAAGGAACATACGCTTGAAAGAACCCTAGTTTTGTATAGAGTTGGGTGGAAGGCTATGATACCAAGTAGCTACCTGGATGTCCAAGGTACATGGAAACAATCTACATGCTACGTCGTCATAACGTACCTCAAGGGTCTACAGTTGTAGGTAGAAGTTGTCTAAGTGGTCTTCTGCATTCATCACATTGTTAGGGTTAAACTCGATGTTCATTCTCTCCGCTCACTTTGGCATCTTGTGCAGAACATCTAGGAGAGCCAATGGTCCCCGAGTCATCCATTCAAGATTTGGGTCAGCCAACTCTTTGTCCTCTTCGTCCTCTTCATCCTCTTCATCTTCTTCCTCTCCTTTGGAATCTGATGGTTCTGGATCTGAGTCTGTCAGTTCGTCTCTGCCCCACTCCCTCCACTACCTTCCCCTCCACCTCCTATACCAGATTTTGATCCCAAGATCATAGGAGTGCCTTGTTCGTCTTCAAAGAAGATTGGAAGTTCCTCTTTTTCTTCAATAGCTTCTTCCAAAACTTCAAGAGTAGCAAGGATTGCTTCTTGCACCGATGATACAAACACTCCTATGGGAGTGGCCCTTGGCTTCTTAGATGCGTGTGGAAGGTATTGTATGCCTGGGATCAGTCCAACTGCTTTCGTGAAGTGTCGATTGATGGGATGGATGAAGTGAAGGTGTTTATATGAAATTCCGTGTTCAATTCTGGGAGGTGAGGAGTAACTAATTGCATAGTCATGAGAGAGGGGTTGCGAGTTACTTCCCTGACCAGATGGTTGATGAGTGAGTGTGATGGGAATTTCAGCCGTGTACAACTGGCTGCCCTCCTTCTAGCACCAGAAATGTTGATGATGCTGGACCCTCCAACATTTAGGGAATCACCCCAATATGAAGTCCCAACTAGACCTCACAACGTCTGGTGTGGGAGTCCCATCTGGTATGGTGGCCCAATTTCCATTGTCTAAAGGATTTGCCTCAACTCTTTCTTGTCAGCATAGGAGAGTGGTTCGCTTTGTCTTCAAGAAGTGAGGTTCGCATGCTTGGTGAGTGTAAGTGTACTTGTGTCAATGGTTCTTTCAATGTGAAGGGAAAAAGGTGAAGGTGAGTTCCAGGTTGAAAGGGATCAATCCTAACTCGTCTAGGAACACAAAACACAAAGGACATACACAGCTTCTAGCGAAGCAGTCCACTTGGATGTAGCAATCAAAACATACAAGGTAAGATAACACGTACAACACTCATGGATCAGTCCAAGACGAGTGTAATGGTTGTTACAGCAAGGTTCATGAGAAAGGTCTATCTGATGTTTGTAGAATAGTTGACATGGTCGAGACAACATTAACAACATATACAACACATTTTCATTAATAGATTATGCATTACAACAAATGAATTAGTTCATATGTAGAACACATGGTTAAAGAAACATGCATTACAAGTGTTAAAGATCAATCTTACAAAAAATAAAATACATGTGTGAAAGTGTGCTGGCCTGTTGACAAGCTTCTGAATTAAGTGAAAGTTCCAAGACACATCATTACACCATACATCACTAACGCCATCAGCGGGGCGTTGGGGCCACTACTTACTCCTCAAATAAAAGATTATAGACTCTCTTGGCTATCTGGGAGGTGCTGAGGTGAAAAGTCCTTTCATGTACAAATGAGGGGGGTATTTATAGCCAAGGGTGAAAATGACCCTTGTGGTTGTTCGACTACCCTCATGACCATTCGAATTCCATGAATTTCCAACTTACATGACTCTATGTTCAATGAGTGGGTCTCTTGGACTTCCACGTTACATCACATTGATTGAAAACAAGCCCATAGTGGAGATGTGGGAAACATGATTCATGACTTGACATGACAATGTTGGTACACTTGTGTTGCTGCTGAGTGCATGTTGAGTTAGAGTGTTGTAGAGTGGTGTACCATATATTCACCTCTGAATGGCGAAGTGCGTAGAGTCTTCGATGGTCCTTGGTTCGCTTGATGAAGCTTTAGCATGTTGTTCCTTGCTTTCATGCTAGAAGGCTTGATAGGCTCACTTGTTTGTGAAGGTGCATGTTCGCCGCATTAGTCCACTTCGCATGCTTCACTCGTTCATTCATTGGTGAACCTATCCATCTACATGTGCTCCCTTCATTCATCCCATTCATTGTCTTGACATGTTTGTTTGTGTACCTGTACCTACAGTGACTCATGACGAAGTTACATCAAATCCAAAACCTCTTAGTTTACCATGACACATGATCATTCAAATGCAGGTGACTGGGAGAGGCAACATGGCTGTGATGCAAGATGATGGCTCCAGGAAACTGCTAATGAAACTACACAAGAGTAACTAAGAGATGGAGACAAACAATCTAAGTTGACAGTGACTGTCTGCAAGGTTTGGCTCATCTGGAAGGAAAAATTGCGCAAATTTTGGGAAGGACAGTTTGGGTTGCAGGAGGGCAAGGTAGACATACTTTGCATATTTTCTGGAATGAAAAGTCAGTAGGGGTTGGACAGCCAAATTTGTGCAATTTTTGAGAGGAATGGATCGGGCTTCATGAAGGGTCAACAGGCAGGGATTGCACAGTTTTTCTAGGGAACTGCCCGGGAGACTGGCAACCAGATCTGCATAATTCCCAGATGGAACTGCCAGTTGGATGCTAGGGTCACTGGCAGCCAGATCCACACAATTCCCAGAAGTAACTGCCATTTGGCTGTTGGGGTCACTGGCAGCCATAACTGCACAATTCCCAGAGGGAACTACCAGTTGGTTGCTCAGTCACTGGCAGCAGAAACTATGCAATTCATGGAGGGAACAAGCAGTTTGTTGCTGGGAGCTGTTGGCTGGGAAAATTGCATTAAGGTCAGGAGGTCAGCCTATTGATCATCTCTGTGCAATTTCTGAGCTGAGCTGAATGATGGGCAGCGGGAGGCCTACTCATGAGCACTGCGCAATTTTTGAGATGAACAGTCGATCGACAGTCCAAGTGGATAGCATGAGTGTTGATTGAGTTGATTATGGATAGCACAACTTGAAAGAACTAGCTTGTCGCTTCTACGCTGTTCTGTTTGACAGTAAATTGACTTGAAAGCAGGGTGATGGTTTGGTTGTCAATGAGGAGTCTGGTCGTCAGAACTTCAGCAAAAATGACTAAGTGTGTGAACAGTCGAAAGATGCATAGGTGATCATACGGACACACACTCGCATGACTTGACGACAAAACGACCAAACCATCCAGAAACACATGTTCAACATGATTGACCGATGGTGCAAGCGACAAGCACAACACTCATGATTGATAGTTCATGATCAAGACGACACTTGCATAGCAGTGAATGTGACTCTGTGTGTAAGTGCAATAGATTCTTTCATGGAGAACACAACAAACACATACAAAGCAAAGACTTTGAGAATAATCGGAAAATGGTCGCAAGCATGACTTAGACATCAACATGCAGAGACTTGAATGCACTAAACAAGCAAGGATAACGTAAAGACTTACACGATCCCACGAAGTGAACCCAAGTGTGTGCAATCATTAAGTGTAACTCTTCAAGGGAGGCTCTAAAATTGGTGCAGGCCAAAACTTTGGAGGGTGGTTGTAGCCACTACAACAGTTCCAAACATAGGAATTAAAGCTTATGTAGAGAATGATGCTTGTGAGCTTTTTCAGCATCTAAAAGAATCTCCTTATGTACCTGTTGGTAAAAGTGGGTGGCTTGTGTTATCATATACTTCGTGATCAATATCTGAAATAGAAAATATGGGTGGGAAACCAAAGGAGGTAATTAGAAACTCTAGTTCTACTCCTTAAGTTTATGTTGATAACACGTCTTTTGCAGCCTTTGAAAAGTATACTAAAGGCATTGGTATGAATCTATTAACTCATATGGGTTATGAAGGAGGAGGTCTCAGAATCAATGGCCAGGGTATCACTAATCCTGTCGAGGTGAAGGAGTGACCATGATATGAAGGATTAGGTTATGGCCATGGAGAGTTTGGAGAGTGTTCTAAACTTTTTGAGTCAAAGAAATCATCAAGTGATGATATGTCACACCATGATGGTAGTGATAATGGAAATTTGTCTCCCAAGAGTGATGAATGTTTCAAAGGACATGCAATGTCTAGTCCTCGTTGTCAAAGTCACAACCCAAGGGATAGGTATAAGTGTCATGGGAATTTTAATTTTTTTGGTGATTTTGATTATTGATGGGACATGTTTCCTTGCACATTTTGTGATGCAGTTGACCATTATGTGACTATTTGTGAGCAACACAAAGTGATGGTCAAGAGAATGGACCAAATTCTTGGAATAAAGCATGAAGAACCACTCTCAAGTTTGAATACTTCCATGTCGATGGGAAAGAGAAAGTATTTTGTACCCATTGTAACATGAATGGGCACTAGATAGAAAGGTGTTGGAAAATTCATCAGAAACTTGGTCCCAAGAAGGAAAAATAGGTCACGCAATCGATTGCAAGGAAAGTGATAGGTAGAAAAGAGGAAACTGATGGAGTTCCTAAGGAAACCTTCGAAGTAGAGGGGGTGCATAAAGAGAACCCAAGCCTAAGATAGGCAAATATTGGGTAAATTTTTTTGTATAGTTTCCTTTCTTTGTAAAATTGTAAATACTTGTTGTACATTATCATTTAGGTACTTTGTAAAGTGAATTTGTGAACAATCACTTATTTACAACAAGTGTGTTTTCTTTGACATGTTGTGTTGTTATGGTTTGATGACGAGTCCAATTGTTTGAGGACTTTTTGGGATGAGCATTTGTATGTCATCTAGTATGTCTACAATTGCATCATGTACTCACTAATACAAGTGTTTCAAAATGAAGCTTTCTTGTGAATGTAATCTTTGATAAATATTGTGTAGAAGATGACTATGTTTATGTGGACAAATTAAAGTGTGTCATTGAACAAATACAACAAGTGTACATAAGAATGCAAGTGCATGGCAACCATTGAGTTGCTTCTAATTTCCAAGATGGAAAATCAAGTTTGTCTTCAAAAAAGAGGGACTTCAAGATGAAGTTTGTTTGAGCCAAGAAAGATAGTTTTTGGAGATAATGTTCAGATTCGATCCATAAAAGTTTTTGTTTCTACATGTTTAGAACAATTGTGGCTCGATTCATGATAGGAAGATAATCACTTCACGTAGAGGATAGGTGGCGTACCTTGATTGGAGCTTGAAATCACCAATTGAAACAGAACATGAAGGATTGACATTGGAAAATTTTATGAGCTTTTTCCTCATTTATTTCCTAGGAGAAGATAAACTTTTGGGGTCCAAAAGTTCCTAGTGGGGGGGTATGATCCAAAGATCAAAATTAGGCTAAAAAATAAAAGTGTTCAAAATATCCCAAAACCAACGTCAATTCATAGTGTTCATCGTCCTGATTCCAATGATGCTTGAATCCCTCAATCTGATGTCGTATGAAAAATTTATGATGTTTTGATGTTTTTGACCAACATTTTTTTTTTGCAGGTGGGCTGACTGGGCTGCTAACTGGGAATTCCGTACTACTGATGTCATGATGATGACAACATTCTAACTGGACTTAAAGAGGGCCAACCAGAACTTTCCATATGTCGACTCCATATAGGTATTTGTTTGCTTCATTTGATTGGTTTGTGGTCTTTTTAGGTGGCCCAATAGGAGGTTTCCACATGGCCCAACTAGAGGCCACCACGTGGCAACTCCACATTGGTCAAAATTTTTGTTTAGAGCCCTGAGGCCTCAGCATGGATCGATTGCATGACTTGCAACACACAAACTTCAGCCTCCATCATCACACCATCAGTTTGGATCTTACCATACCAAGCTCCCCGGTTATATTTGAAGTCAACATGTTTTGGCATTGGGGGAGAGGGGTCAGGCATTAGCCCTTGCCCCTAGTCACAACACTGCCACATGACCCTGGCTTGGAGTTCAGCAAAGTGGGGATGGGGACCAACCCTAGATCCCAGTCACATGGTGGTTCACAGGACCCTGCCAAGGTGCAAGCGAAGAGGGTGGACCGTTGGGGTATGGCCCTTAGTTACCAGAACCACCGATACGAATGTTGTTGAAGAATTGGGTGTTAGACCGACGAGGGTGGGTGA
Organism: Pinus tabuliformis; assembly: GCA_031772625.1. NCBI lineage: Eukaryota > Viridiplantae > Streptophyta > Pinopsida > Pinales > Pinaceae > Pinus > Pinus tabuliformis. The sequence goes on from CM062812.1 coordinate 667,034,343, forward strand.
TTAGCCCCAGCCTCCAACCACAATGACGTCATGTGCCCATAGGAAGAGGAGAGGAAGCCTATCCAACGAGGTTAGACAATTAGCCTCGTCCCTCTACATGTGACCACAACCCGAATGAAAAGGTGTTAGCATCGGTGGGGGCGGACTGTTGGCCCCAGCCCTTGGCCTCATGGGCACCATATCGCCCTAATTTTGTGCTCAAGGGGTTATTGGGAACATCAATGAAGCTTCAAAATGCACCGTTTGTGGGCAAAATTGTCACATAGTTTGTTAATTTGGACAAATTGTAGGATGACTAGTAGAATTTGTTCAAGGAGGCATAACTTGATCATTTTTTTGTCTTTTTGAGCCAAAGAAGAGCCTAGACAGATGTTTTTGAGCATTCTGAATCCATTGGAAACCTCAGTTTTTTGAATGGAGCACTTTTGGAATGATTTTTTTTTTATTTTTTTTTACAGGATTGAGCCTTTTAGTGCCAGAGACAATCAAAGGTTTTAAGCAGTTTTGAAAGCATTTTGAGCATGGAAAAAACCTTGTAGAGGTTTACCAACCTTCTTATTTCATCTGCAAAAACTGTGACTTCTGTAGTGTAGCTCCTCTTTGTCTTTTCTCATTATGTGTTTTTGAGAGAAGCTCTTTTCAGTACTTCAATGTGGAGTTGTTGTACATTTTATGCTTGGTTTTCAGGTGGAGTACAAGGACTTGATGTGTGAGTCCTTTTCATGTTGACCTTTTCGTGACTTTTTGTAGGTGGTCATATTTTTGGAGTGAGAATCCTTTGTAGGAGAATGTTTCCTTGTAGGTGAAACAAGCCACTTAATTGTCAACAATTTGCGTGTACTATCTTAGCACTGAAATCAATAGAGCGGTCTATCTGTTGGAGCAAGCATGGAGACATAGCACAGGAGAGGTGAACTTCATCATCAAATGTTATTATATTCTCTTCATGTTTTCTATTTTGAGTTGCATGTGAATGTGTTCCTTTTTAAATGTTCATGTGAAAACTAACTCACCACCTTGAAGATATTTTGAAACTTGTTACCTTTAAGACCCATTTTGTTTAATTCCAAAGCATAAGAGGATGATCAGTTTTTGAGAGAAGAAGTTCTCCTCCATTGTCAAATCTTTTTGGTATCAGAGTTGGTTTTGACCAAGTTGCAGGTATGGGAAAGAAGTTGAAGTGGGAAAGACTCCAAGAGTTAGAGGAGATTAATTTGTCTCTTCGAATGGAGAATGTTGAGTTGAGGAGATTGATTGAAGTTACCGAGGAGGAGAAGAGGTAAATGTGCCTTTAGTTGTAGCATCTGCAGGAGGAACAGGTTTGTGAGAATTCCATTCCAAAAGCAGCAAGGAATTCCTCTAAGATGAAGCCAATTTGTGGGAATGGTCCAAACATAGGATATGGACCCTATGTGGAGAATGATGCTTGTGAGATTCGCTAGCATCTAAAAAAATATCCTTATGTACATGTTGTTAAAAATGGGTGGCTTGAGTCATCATCTACTTCAGCATCAACATCTGAAACAAAAAATATGGGTGGAAAATCAAAGGAGGTAATTAACATCTCTAATTATACTCCTTTAGTTTATGTTAATAACACATATTTTGCAGCCTTTGGAAAGCATACTAAATGCATTGGTAAGAAGTTGTTAACTCGATGGGTTATGATGGAGGAGATCTCAGAATCAATGGAAAAGGTGTAATAGCCCTGGTGAAAATTTCATGTAATAAAAGTTAATAAAGGAAAAATAAGACCACGGTTAAGGGACACTTATTCCAAGTTGAATGTTGGGCAAGATATCCTAGTGGGCATCACTATATGTGTGTTTTGGCTAAGGAAAATTGGCAAAGACTAAGGTTAAGGCATTAAAAGGAAAAAAGTCATTTTAGCACATTTATTTATGAAAATAAAGGAAATTAGGAGAAAAGGAAGGTAAAAGGTCACATGTTGCTTGTGAGGAGGAAATTGAAGAAAAATTAATGGAAAATGAAGAAATTATAGGCCTCATGCATCAAAAGGCTTCTGAGGATCAGCTCATGGCTTTTAGTCAAGTTCAGTTTTGGAGCTCTCTCATTACTATCTCTCTCTCACTCTCTTGGTCACTTAAAGTTTTCTTGGAGCACTCTAGTGTGGATCAAAGGAAATGGAAGGAAAGGAAAGGAAAGGAAAGGAAAATCAAGCAAGGAACAAGAAAAGGAAAGCAAGATCAAGCAACTTCAACAAGAATACTTGCAGGTAACCTTTTTCATGTGTGATTTCCTAGCTAGTTGGGACATGCATGGAATTGCATGTTGGTGTATGGTTCTCTTGTTGTTTGTGGCATGGTCTTTCTAGGTTATGGCAGTGGTTTTCAACCTAGCCTAGCCATTTTTCAGATGCCATGGTATGTTGGGAGGTTTACTTCGGTTTTGGAACTTTGGAATTGTCGGATGGATTTCAGAATATGGGGTGAAGGTGGTCTAATGGTTCATTCCCAAAGGCCTAGGAATCCCTTGACCGTTTTTGGCAGGATACGAGATAAAGCTTGAGGGAGCAGTCTTGATTTAGGGCCTAGTGATCTGGGTTTGCATTGTAGTAAAGACTAAGAGACAAGGAGATGGAAAATTCCTCAAGGATATTGATGGATTCTGGATGGCATTCTAAGTTTTGCTCGGTTGTGATTAGAGCACCGGTTTTGGTGTGATCACGAGTTGGATGAGGGTGTAGGTGGTTTAACCTCTGGATTCCCTTGATTTTTCTTGGATTGGTTATTCTATTAGATCCCACATTCATGATTGGAATATGACATGGGGGTGACTAACTGAAAGATAGATTTGGTTCAGCCATGTCTATGGTCAGGTGGTATGTGGAAGTCCTAAACCTAGTTGGATTTGCCTAAGATTAATAAAAGCTAAGTTCTCTTACTTTTTCACTGATTTATATGTGGATTTAATGGTTGTCATATCTCTAATATTTATATGGTTTTATGGTGGTTATAAGCATGGTTGAATGGTAAGTTCATGTCAAGGTTATTTCATATATTTACTTGTAACTATTAAATGGATGGATGCAAGACCTAATTGATGATGTAGTGGTTCAATGGAGAAGGAGGTGATCCTTCTGGTTATGTTTCTTAAGTTTTTTCAATCATTTATGATTTGTCTTGTATCCTAGACCTATAGGTTGCATTGATGCGAAGTGTTTGACAGAATGTCAGTCCCGGTTGGGGAAGCTCATGCCTAGTTCCAAGGGTGATTTCGATTGATTAGCATGTTTATCACGTTTTCAATGATTTCTTAAAGTTACAACAATTTTTGGGCAAAGGCTAGGATTCTGGGCTAGAAAAGTGGCTCAAATCCCAGGGCTGCTGACATAGAACTGGCAATTCTAGATCACAGTTGCTGGTGGGCAAGCCTGTGAGAGTGACTTTAGGTTGTTGGTCGCTCCCTTGCCCATGGCATGAGAGGATTATGGCTTAAAAGCTGCAGAATAGCAGTGGGACCTGGGGACAGGCTATCTGAGTGGCTAACTTATCTCTTGAGGGAAATGTTGATGATGTTGGATGATTTTATGTGATGTTCCATTGATTCCACTTTCTTAAGGTGACATAGGAGGTTGAATTGGATTGTAGTAGCATCTCTCCTCATGTTTACCCCCATTTGGCATGGTTACTTTGGGTAGACTTGGGAGGGCGTGTTACAAAAGGTATCACTAATCCTATCAAGGTGAAGGAGCGACCACTATATGAAGGATTGTGTTATGGTCATGGAGATTTTGGAGAGTGTTCTAGCATTTTTTAGGCAAAGAAATCATCAAGTGATGATATGTCACACCATAATGGTAGTGATAATGGAAATTTGTCTCCCAAGAGAGATGAATGTTTCAAAGGACATGAAAATTCTAGTCCTCATAGTCAAAGTCACAGCCCAAGGGACAAGTATAAGTGTCATGGGAATTTTAAAAATGTTGGTGATTTTGATTATTTATGGGACATGTTTCCTTGCACATTTTGTGATGCAGTTGACCATTGTGTGGCTGATTGTGAGAAATGCAAAGTGATGGTCAAGAGAATGGACCAAATTCTTAGAATAAAGCATGAAGAACCTCTATCAAGTTTCAAGACTTCCTTGTTGATGGGCAAGAAAAAGTATTTTTGTACCCATTGTAACATGAATGGGAACCAGATAGAAAGGTGTTGGAAACTTCATCTACAACTTAGTCCCAAGAAGGAAAAATAGGTCATGAAATCCATTGCAAGGAAAGCGACGGGTGATAAAGAGGAAAATGATGGAGTTCCTAATGCAACCTTCAAAGAAGAGTGGGTGTAGAAAGAGAACCCATAAGCCTAGGATAGGCAAATATTGGGTAGATTGTTTTGTATATTTTGCTTGCTTTGTAAAATTATAAATACTTGTTGTACATTACGATTTGGGTACTTTGTAAAGTGAAGTCATGAACAACCACTTATTTGCAACAAGTGTGTTTTCTTTGACATGTTATGTTGTTATGGTTTGATGATGAGTCCAATTGTTTGAGGACTTTTTGGGATGAGCATTTGTATGTCATCCATTATGTCTATATTTGCATCATGTACTCACTGATACAAGTGTTTCAAGATTAATCTTGTTTATGAGTGTAATATTTGATAAAGATTGTGCAAAATATGACTATAGTTATGCGGGAAAAGCCAAGTACTTCATTGAGCAAATACAACCAGTGTACCTAAGAGTGCAAGTGCACTTTGAGGACAGTAAAGAAAAGTATGAATCAATACATGACAAGCATTGAGTTGCTTATGATTTCCAAGATGGAAAATCAAAGTTTGTTTTCAGCAAAGAGGGACTTCAAGATGAAGTTTGTTTGAGCCAAGAAAGATGGTTTTGGAGAGAATGTTCAGATTCCATCCATCGATTTTTTTTTTTTTTTGCATGTTTAGAAGAATTGTGGCTCGATTCTTGATAGGAAGATAAGGACTTCACATAGAGGATAGGTGGAGTACCTTGATTGGAGCTTGAAAGAACCAATTGAAACAAAACATGAAGGATTGATATTGGAAAAGTTTATGAGATTTTTCCTCATTTATTTGCTAGGAGAAGATAAACTTTTGGAGTCCAAACACTAGTACAAAATGACTAATTAGTTACTAAAAAAACAACTAAAATTTTCATATAAACGATCATTTTTCAGTCAGTGACCAATAGTAGCTAATTTACAGTATCTTATAATGTGACCAACTTTTAGTCATTTTTAGCTTAGTCATTGATTGGTTTCCTCAATTTTACCATCTAGTGGTATATTTAGTCATTAATTTGGTCATTAATTTTTAATTAGTATAGTCATAATTGTCGCGATTAATGACCAAATATATAACAAAATATATTACAATATGAATCCTCAAGAAAACCAATTAATGACCAAAGAGATATTACCAAAACGTTGGTCGTGTTATAAGATATTGTAAATTAGCTACTAATAGTCATATATATGCAAATTTTAGTCATCATTTAAAACCAGTTAATGACCAAAGAACTATGATTAAATTTTAGTCGTGTTATATGATGCTATAAATTAACTACTAATAGTTGTATATATGCAAAATTTAGTCATCATTTAATAATAAAAAATTTATCAATTGTAGTAGTCATTTATCCTTTTTTGGTATTTTCATCTTTATTATATAAACGAATAATTTAGTAGTTTCTATTCATTTCATTTATTCATGTTCATCATTAATTAATATAAACTACTAATTTAATAGTTCTATATTGATTTCCCCGGATGCGGGTGCCAATGCGACAGCCAGGGAAGGGCCACATGCCGTGCATGTGCCGCCCCGTGTTGAATTAAGGCAGGCACTTCACACTGCCGCCGAGGATTGAAGAATGTTTGTTCGTGCTCAAAAGCATTCAATGCCGCACAGGGTGAAACGCTGGAGCTGCAGAGTGCAGTTATGGCGGGCTACTTTCGAGAGAATGATGGACAGGTTAAGAGCGGCAAGGGAGCATTGCAGGCTCATTTGTATTGTGAGCATTGTATGGTGCTGGCTCTGGAGAATTTCGGTCTGGGGGGCGTCCGTTCCCTGCAAGCTTCAGCTACTGCTGTTGCAGCTAACCAGCACGAGGTGGTGGAACAATTACAGTGGGAACTCACGGGCGAGAGTCATTCGTGTGAATTTGGTCCGGGAGCTGACAGAGGAGGTCTCAATTCCACAGGGGGGCGACGCAGGGTGGAGAATTGTTCCTCAGAAGCTCCAGGAGGGAAAATGGTTCGTCCAAGGCAAAGACTGCTTAGCAGGCGGGGCTCTGCTCGCGGAGGCTCTTCGCGCAACCCTGTCGCAGACTCTCATCACCATTGTTGTTGTCAATATTGCCACCGAAGGTCAGGCGCCTCTCCTTTACGGGTTAGCCAGTATATGGATTCCGGCAGTCCCAGTGCTGGGCCGCCCCCGCTGCCAGCGTTTGGCACTGTCGTTTTCACTCTGGGAGGCTCAAGGAACAACGCTCGTATCAATGCACATATATCTGTTCTTTTCATGGAGGACCCTGAGGATGAGGAGGGAGGCTCAGGTAGCAAGGAGGAGCCCTCAGAGGACATGCAGGAAATCATTGAGGAAGCACAAGTGGGAGTTCTGGAGCAGACTCCTTCCCATCCACAAGCGAATGAGGTGTCGACCTCCAAACAGGCTGAAGTGGACGCATGGGAAGGCCGCCCTGAAGGAGATGGATGGTGCCGAATCCTCGAGGAGAAGCCTGAGGAATGACAACCCTCGGCAAGCTCCGTCTCCATCCTCTTTTGCTCAGGTCCGGTATCAGCTCTTTGTTTTTATCTATGTCGGATATAGGCCAAGTATCTCTGTCTGGGTCTTGTTTGTTTTTCCTTATGTTATGGTTATCATAGTCCTGCCAGTTCGGCTAATGTCAGTGTTTGTCAAGGATCCTCGGTCACCCCTGCGTGGGTATAGTTCTGTTTTTGGATGGAAACCCCTGCGTGGGTCGCTGATGCAAGTAGTGGGTACAGTTTTGAATTTTGTCATAGGCTGGAAGCAAGTAAGTCTGGTTAGGAAGCCCCTGCGCGGGCCTACTTTGAGTCATGAACAGCCTCAGTTGGCCCTGGGCCACATGTCATTCTGGATGTAAGGTTTTACTGTACATAATATAATAGATTAGTCTAGTTTAACGAGAAAAAAAAAAGTTCTATATTGATTTTATGTGTTTATTATTAATCACCATAAATTAATTAGTATGATTTTGTGACTAAATTTTAAGAAAATGTCATACAATGTGCATGTTTATCTAATATGATAACACAAAGTTACATATGTTAATTACAAGACTAAATAATATCAAGTGCAAAAAATATTAATTTTAACCATATAAATTTTATTATATAAAATATCAAGTATCATAATATGAGTTTCCAACTTAATATGGGTTGGACTACAATTTATACATGAAATATTGTTTCATCATTTCAAAACATTATCACTGTGTTGCCAAAGCATTGCAAGTGAATTCACCAACTCTAAAGGCTTGACCATCAATCTCTATGAGTGTGTCTTATGCAAGATATTGGCTCTAAGGGTATCACTAGATAGATTCTCTTCTCTCTCTCATTTTGCATTTGTCGCTCCAGTGTTGTTGTTCTCCTCTCAGATTCTCTTCTCTCTCTCATTTTTCATTTGTCGCTCCAGTGTTATTGTTCTCCTCTTTCTTCAATTGTTGCTTCTTACCATCAATATTGAGTTCCTTTCTTGAAAATGAAAGAAGATACAATGCAGATTATAAGACATGAAAGACGATGAATACTTGAATATAAAATAAAGTAGACTATAAAAGATTTATATGACATATACCTCAACATTCAATAATGGCCACTATGTGGCTAGATGACCTGTATAAACAAAACAAATAAAATGTCACCATAGAAAATGGAATTGGAGGGGGATTCATCATGCATGCTAGGATTTTTTGTGTGTGCACACATCATATTGCTCACTTCTAATTGTATAAAAAACAAAGAGTATGCACAATGACATGTAGTGACATGTGGGTGTCTATTTGACTCAATGATATGCCTGATTTTTTAACCCATTCCAATCCTACCACAATGAAATTAAGAGAGACAAGGACACAAAAAGGACTATCAATAAATGAAATTAGAGACTTTAGAATGCAACACAATTGTACCTGAATGTAATGATAAGTATTTGCAGCTTCTTGGTCACTGATGAGAATCAAATCACACTGTGAAAAATTCCTTGCATTATGATAATTTGGTTGCACCTGCACTAATCCTCTATAGTAGTCCTTTGACTTGCCTATAGATATAATTTTAGAAACAATCCTACTCCTGCAATTCTTCCCTATACGGATCATCTTTGTCCCCCCTATTGATAGTTATTTTTCAAGGCAACAAAATAGAAGTCTCCAATTACATCATTGCCTTTAAAAACAATACTTGAGTATTTCCAGGTGATTGTTGAACACTCAGGTCCATGAATTCCTTGATTTGTCTCCATTGCAAAAACCTCTTTTCATAATAAAATTATAAATCCCACATCTGCATTCCTCTTCCTCGACATAACAATTATTTAAAGTGGAATACTTTATCATTGCTCCCTCGGTGCAATAGAGATCCACTACTGTGGCATGGAGATGATTGGTGTCATAAAATGGTATAGCTCATCCTTCAATATATGTCACAAAACTCCTCTCATCTACAAAAATAAGAGTCCTCTCAAAATGCCTGGTCTCCATCTCATTCATCCTAAAATAAGTGGATATTTCCATGGGTGACAAAGTGTGCTTGGAGATTTAATAGAAGGAGCTATCACTAAAAAAATAAAAATACAATGTAGCATAATAGTTATCAGTAGGAGAAACAACCCTGCCAAGCTACTTCCTAACTAGATAAAGATACTCCTAAATTACCTCTTATAACAAACAAAAGATAACCTCTACTACCTAAAGAGTCTACCTATGCATGGTAGCAATGAAAACACTGTCGAAAACAACATCTACAATAGCATTGGTCAATCTATTCTTCAAGTCAAGGGCATGCCCAACTTTTCAAAAGTATCAAGCAGGTGAGGGTCCACCTCATCCAAGCTCCTCTTCTTCTTCTACTCTCTCTGTTTAGGTTCAGAATAATACCAAAGGTCTTCGAAATTGATGGGTGGGTAAAAGTTATCAGACCAAAGAGTTCTTCCATTTTTAATCTTTGTATGTAAGAATTGAATCTAAATTGCAAAACTTGTTCATGTTCCTTATTTTTAGCTGAAATTAACCTAAGCTTTGGAGAGTTGTAAGGTTTAATGGATCTAAATATATTCTATTTAAAATATAATAACATGGTTTAAAATTGTAGGCATTGAGATCAGAATCTAAGGATGAAACAGAAAATATTTTATGTTCATGATTAGAAGAAATTTTAATTTCATGTAACAAATTTTGAGGAAGGTCTAACATTTGTATCCTACCAGAAAATTTTCTTGCATCACTTGAGACCTTTTAATTTTGGCATGGTAAAGTCCATTACACAAACAATCAACCACTAAAAAAAGGTCAAAAGAAAAAAAAAAAAAAAAATCATGCATTCTGACCCTAGAAAATTTAGGGAGGAGCGAACTCATCCGTACAATAAGTACATGCAAAATGCTTACTTGCCCATTGTCTTTTGATGAATTATTGGCCGCAATCAAGATCTGCATTATCATAATCATTAAACCCTTTGTACAATAAGGACATGCAAAATGCTTACTTATGCATTATCTTTTGATGAATTATTGGATCTGCATTATCATAATCATTAAAATCTCAACTCTAGATAAAATTTATGATTTGATCATATAAACCCTCAAAATTATTTACCCATAAGAACAAAAACCCTCTTTAGTAAAAAGGAAGAATAGAGTCCAAATTCATACCCATGTACAAATTACCAAAATATCATAATCATTAAACCCTCGACTCTAAATAAAATTTATGCTTTGATCATATAAACCCTCCAAATTATTTACCCATAAGAACAAAAATCCTCTTTAATAAAAAGAAAAATTCATACCTATGTACAAATTACCAAAATATTCACACCCAATGACATTTCTTTTATCATAATCATTAAATCCTCAACTCTAGATAAAATTTATGCTTTGATCATATAAACCAATCCTCTTTAGTAAAAAGGAGAAAAATTCATACCCATGTACAAATTACCAAAATATTCACGCCCAATGACATTTCCTTTATCATAATCATTAAATCCTCAACTCTAGATAAAATTTATGCTTTGATCATATAAACCAATCCTCTTTAGTAAAAAGGAAGAACATAGTCCAAATTCATACTCATGTACAAATAACCAAAATATTCATGCCGAGTGACCTTTCCCTTTCCATCTAATCATTGATGCTCTCCTAAGGTGTTTCCCATGCAAACTACATCTGGGGTTCGAATCCCATGAAATCCATAGATCACATTGATGGTCTTCCTTCTTCTGGAATTTCCACGCAAATATAGAGAAGGCAGAGAAAAATATAGTGCTACAATGTGATGTTGTAATCTGTGAATATTTTATTTGAATCGAGCGCTAAACTGGAAATGAAAAAGAAAAAAAGCAATGAAATATTTATAATAGAAAAATAAAAGAAATATTTATAGTATAAAATAAAATATATAAATTGCAATTGGGTGAAATGATATATTTTTAATAAGAATTTGTTATTTTTTGGTAGTTAAAAACGATATTTGGATGAGTGTAAACATTTAAATATGACCTCAATTAATAATAAAAAGTTAAATTAATAAAATAATAAAATTTAATTTGTTATATTTTGATTTTGTTATTAACTTCTGAATAGGCTTCGTTACGATACCATGGCTTATCAATACTACAAGTCCAAAAACATAACTTATTTCACAACCAAAATATTTTACAACAATATCACAAAATTCTTAACTGTGGATATTCACCCCCACATTATAGTAGATAAAAAATAGCCTTTGTTACAATACCATGGGTGGATACCATGGATTATCAATACCACACGCCCAAAAAACATAAATTATTACACAATCAAATATTTTATAACAATATGACAAAATTGTTAACCATGGATATTCACCCTCACTTTACCATGGATATTAACTTGTAAATCCGCTTTGTTACAATACCATGGCTTATCAATGCCACACGTCAAAAAACCATAACTTATTTCATAATAAAAAGATTTTATTTTAATTTAATTTTACAGCATTTTTCTAATTGAATCTAAAAGGGAAAATGTTACAATTTGAGATATATCTAAACCCTCTATCCTCACCACTACTAAAAATATTCCCATAGAAATTAAATTAAGGTTTGAATCAAATTAAGCTAAGATGGATAGATGGATAGATATATATATAGATATAGATATAGATATATATATATATATATATATATATATATATATATATATATATATAATCAACATAGATTCATCTTAGCTAAGGATCCAAGGGATGAGAGCAAGCAAATTAACTAATTATAATAGATTAAATATAGTGCATGATTTTTTTTAAGTTTTTCATTATTTTATTTTCTTTGACATGATTGATCCAAAATATTGGTTTAATATTTTACAACCAATACCATGGCTTATCAATACTACAAGTCCAAAACCATAACTTATTTCACAACTAAAATATTTTACAACAATATGACAAGATTCTCAATCGTGGATATTCACCCCCACGTTTCGGTAGATATTATTAACTTGTAAAAAATAGTCTTTGTTACAATACCATGGGTCAATACCATGGATTATCAATACCACATTACGGTAGGCATTATTAACTTGTAAAAAATACCCTTTGTTACAATACTATGGGTCAATACCATCGATTATCAATACCACATGCCCAAAAAACATAAATTATTTCACAATCAAAATATTTTATAACAATACCACATGCCCAAAAAACATAAATTATTTCACAATCAAATATTTTATAACAATATGATAAGATTTTTAACCATGGATATTCACCCTCACTTTACCATGGATATTAACTTGTAAATCCGCTTTGTTACAATACCATGGGCCAAAAAACCATAGCTTATTTCATAGTAAAAATACTTTATTTTAATTTAATTTGACAACATTTTTTCAATTGAATCTAAGAGGGAAAATGTTACAATTTGACATATATCTAAACCCTCCATCCTCACCACTACTAAAAATATTCCCATAGAAATTAAAATAAGGTTTTAATAAAATTAAGCTAAGTTGAATCTATGTCAGTTCTATATATATATATATATATATATATATATATATAAGGATATAGATTAAATATAGTGCATGATTTTTTAAAGTTTTTTGTTATTTTATTTTCTTTGACATGATTGATCCAAAATATAGGTTTAATATTTTACAATCAATTAAGTTTTTCTAATTTAGATAATTTATTAAACACAACACAATGTGATAAAATTTAAGAGAGAGTTGGGGAGGGGGTGGAGAGAGAGAGTGAGACGGTGAAAACGTTGGAGGATAGAGAGAGAGAGATGGAGTTGGAGTGGGAGAGAGAGGGAGGAAAGAACAAAGACATAGAGATATAGAGGTGGAGAAAGAGAGGAGTGAGAAGGGAGAGATGAAGAGAGAGTGGGAGAGAGAGGAGAGGAGGGAAGAGAAATAAGAGGAGAGGATATAGATAGGGAGAAAAGGGGAAGGGAGAGAGATGGAGACATAGAGATGGAGAAGTACGGGGGGGAGATAGTGATAGAGTTGGATGGAAGAGAGAGAGAGAGGGAGAGTGATTTGGGGGGGAGAGATAGAGGGAGGTGGGAGATAAGGGATAAAGAGGAAGGAAGATAGAGATGAGGAGAGAGAGATGGAATTGGAGGGGGTAGGAGAGGGAGGGAACAAGAAAAAAATAGAGGGAGAAAGGTGGAGAGGGAGAGGGGGTTGACAAGGGAGTCATGGAGAGAGAGTGAGGGAGAGAGGAGAGAAGGATATAGATAGAGAGGGAGATAAGGGGAAGAGAGAGATAGATAGAGGAGGGTAAGAGAGGAAGAGAGAGTGTGTGTATGTTTGGGGGGTGAGATAGAGAGAGGGAATAACAAAGAGACACAAATACAAATATAGATATTATATAGTATTATATAACCAACCTAGATCCATATTAACCCTATAATTATCAAGTGCCGAGAGGGATCCAATCTCTCGAGGTGAAAACATTTCCTCAAGTTTTGCACTAGAAAAAAGTTTGCACCTCGAGAGATTGGACCCCTCTCAATGCTTGATAGATCCGGGGTTAAAATGGATGTAGGTCGGTTAATATGAAATTAAAGTAGTTTTTCTTTAATATTATAGTCTTAAAAATTAAAATTTCCGTTTAAATTAATTTCAAATTAAAACTAGATCCAATTAGATTCAATGAATAGATTTTTAAAAAATACATAAAATAAATTTTTTTATTAAAAAATATAATTTTATAATTACAAATTATTAGAGATACATAGTGCAAATTTGGCTCACCTATATACCATGTGACGAGGAAGAAGTGTTTAAGGAAGGATAACCTTTCAACCAAACTTTAACAACCTTTCAATCCCCTATCAGTTGTAAGTTTAGATTGCTTGACGCAATTAAGATGACTAACATAAAAAACTGATTCATATTATTGTAGTACTTGTTAGGTAGTTGTATTTTTGTTCTTAGACTAAATTAGTCATTCATGTTAGTCATTTTTAGTTGTATTACTTATTAGTCAGTCACATATTTTAACCCGTGACTAAATTAGTGATTTATGTTAGTCGTATTTAGTTCGGTCACTTAAGATTGCTCATTTTTGGTAGTATTTCACATGGAAAAGCTATGGTGAATAACTTTTTTAGTCACCTAGTCATCAATTGCTCATTTTCTACTAGTGAAAAGTTCCTAGTGGGTAGGTATGATCTGGAGATCAAAATTAGGTTAAAAATGAAAGTGCTCGGAATCTCATGAAACTAACGTCAAGTCGTAGTGTTCATTGTCTTGATTCAATTGATGCTTGAGTCACCTTAATCCAACGTCATGTGAAAAATTTATGATGTTTTGAAGTTTTTGACCAATGATTTTTTTTGTAGGTACGTTGACTGGGTAGTCCATACTGGTGATGTGATGATGACATCAGCTTGCCAACTTGGCTTACGAAGGGCCAATTAGAACTCACCATGTGTGGACTCCATACAGGTGTGTGTTGGCTTCATTTGATTGGTTCGTGGTGTTTTTAGGTGGCCTAATAGGAGGTTGCAACGTGACCCAACCAGAGGCCACCATGTGGCACCTCCAGATTGGTCAAAAAAAAAAATTAGAGCCCAGAGGTGTTAGCAGGGATCGATCACATGACTTGCAACACACAGACTTCTACCTCCACCATTGTGCCATCAGTCTGGATCTTACCATACTAAGCTCTTGGGTTATATTTGAAGTCAACATGTTTTGTCGTTGGGGGAGAGAGGTCGGGCTTTAGCCCTAGCCCCTAGTCACAACACCACCACAGGACCTTATCTTGAAGTTCAGTGGAGTGGGGACCGGAACCAACCCTATATCCCAGTCACATGGTGCTTTGCAGGACCCTGTGGAGGTGTGAGTAGAGAGGGCGGACTATTGGGGATTGGCCCTTGGTTACCGAAACCCCCCATACGACTGTTGTTGAAGACTTGGGTGCTAGAATGGCGGGGGAGGAAGGTTACACCTAGCCTCCAACCACATTGATTTCATGTGGCCATAGCGGAAGGAGAGGAGGCCTATCCAGCAGGGGCGAGTAATTGGCCCCATCCACGTCACGTTACATGTGACCACAACCCAAAGGAAAAGGTGTCAGGGCCGATGGGGGCAGACCGTTGGCCCCAACCCCCGGCCTCATGGGCACGATACCACATTGGTCAAAAAATTTGTTTAGATCCCAAAGGCGTTAACAGGGATCAATTGCATGACCTACAACACACAAACTTCAACCTCCACCATCGCACCATCATTTTGGATCTTACCATACTAAGATCCCGGGTTATATTTGAAGTCAACATGTTTTGGCATTGGGGGAGAGGGGTCAGCCTTTAGCCATAGCCCCCAGTCACAACACCACCACGGGACCCTGTCTTGGAGTTCAGCGGAGTGGGGAGTGGAGCCAGCCCTAGACCTCATCACATGGTGCTTCACAGGACCCTATAGAGGTGCAAGCAGAGAGGGTGAACCGTTGGGGCCTGGCCCTTGGTTACTGAAACCACCCATACAACCGTTGTTGAAGACTTGGGTGCTAGACTGGCAGGGGGGCGGTTAGACCCAGCCTCCAGCCACGTTGATTCCAGGTGGCCATAGCAGGAGGAGAGGAGGCCTATCCAGCTAGGGCAGGCAGTTGGCCCCGGCCCTTGGCCATGTCATGTTACATGTGACCACAACTCAAAGGAAAAAGTGTCAGGTCTGGTGGGGGAAGAACGTTAGCCCAAACCCCCAGCCTCATGGGCACCATATGGCCCTAATTTTGTGCTCAGGGGGTTATTGGAAAAATTAATGAAGTGATAAAATGCCTCATTGGCGAGCGGAATTGTTGCCTCCCAAATTAATTAACGGGTGAAATTGTCGCACAATTTGCAAGTTTGGTCAAATTGCAAGACGAATAACAGAATTTGATCAAGGAGGCATAACTTGATCAATTTTTGGTCTTTTTGAGCCCAAGAAGAGCCCTGATAATGGTTTTTGGGCATTCTAAATCCATTGGCACCCTCAAGTTTTTGGTTGGAGCACTTTTGGAAGGACTTTTTATAGGATTGAGTCTTTTAGTTCCAAAGGCAGTCAAAGGTTTGAAGCAATTTTGAAGGCAGTTTGAGCATGGAGAGAACCTTGCAGGGGATTTCCAACCTTCTTATTTCATCTACAACAGCTGTGACTTCTATAGTGCAGCTCCTCTTTATCTTTTCTCATTTTGTGTTCTTGAGAGAATCTCTTTTCAGTACTTAAACGCGAAGTTGTTGTGCATTTTATGCTTGGTTTTCTGGTGGACTACAAGGACCTGATGTGTGAGTCCTTTTCATGTTGACATTTTTGTGACTTGTTGTAGGTGGTCATATTTTTGGAGTGAAAATTATTTGCAGGAGAATGTTTCCTTGTAGGGGAAACAAGGCACTCATTTGTCAACAATTTTCATGTACTCTTTTACTACTAAAATCAATATAGTGGTCTAGCTATTGGAGAAGGCCTGAAGACGTAGTCCAGGAGGGGTGAACTTCATCATCAAATATTGTTATCTTCTCTTCTTGTTTTCCATTTTTAGTTTCATGTGAATGTGTTCCTTTTTAAAGTTCATGTGAAAATTAACTCACCACCTTGAAGAGATTTTGAAACTTATTACCTTTAAGACCCATTTTGTTTACTTGCAAAGCATCAGAGGATGGTCATTTTTGAGAGGAGAAGTTCTCCCCCATTTTCAGATCAATGTATATGATTGAAGGGTACCAAAAGGAATAGGGTAAGGCATAAAAAGTCAAAAGAAAACAATTGTGTTGGGCATGTGTTATATTCTTTGCACAACTAATTGTAGGCGTTGTTACATCATGTTGGGTGTAGCGAGAGGTCATAGGGGGGTGAAAGCCCCCCCCTGCAAGGGGTTTGGGGCAACGACCCAATTTTTTTATTTATGCAGACCCAAGGATGGTGGGTGGGCCCACCCATGGTTTTGTGCATGGCTTTGGGCATGATGGTTTTCCCCGTTGTATTTTATAGATCCGTTCAAGGGAACTATGATTATGTTCTAATCCAGGGTTAATGGATTGGGGGTTTATGAATGCTTCGACATATATATAATTTCTTGTAACATTCAAAGGAATAAAATATAAAATCAATGTAGTTTTCACTAGTAGAAAATGGGGAAATTAGTGACTAAGTGACTAAAAAATTTAGTCATCGCAACTTTTCAAAGTGAAATACTACCAAAAAAGAGAAATCTTAAGTGACACAACTAAAAACGACTAACATAAATGACTAATTTAGTCGTGGGGTAAAATATATGACTAGCTAATAAGTAATACAACTAAAAATGACTAACGTGAATGACTAATTTAGTCTAAGAACAAAAATACGACTACCTAACAAGTAGTACAATAATATGAATCAACCTTTTATGTTAGTCATTTTAATTGTGTCACTTCAATAATCTAAACTAATTACAAGTGATAGGGAATCAAAAGGTTGTTATAGATTGATAAAAATTGTATACTTCCTTAAACACTTCTTTATTGGATCAGTGGATGATTGGAGTTATGGAGTTGATTAGAATCTTTAGGGTTATATCCTTTGATCTCAATCACAGGGAATTAAATTTAGAGGCTGAAAAATTATCGAAAATGGGAGTGGGCCGACACCTCTTTTTGCAACATGACATAATCACCTATATATGTTGCAACAAATTTCCAACTTCTTTAGTGGGTTGCACATCTATTTCACATGTCTTCTTCGCCTTGCAAAGTGGTAGTGCCAAGGAGAGGGTGTCAATTTCAATCAACGAATATTGTTCATTTAGTACCCCTACCAAGTTTTCTAATTCGTATAACTTGTCAAATGTCTTAATTTTGCTTCACAACTTCTCATGGTGCTTAAATTACTTTTCTAGACCTCTAGGTAAGATTAAAATCCCTAAAACTTTTTAACTTTTTGACCTCTTCAATCCTTGTTAGAGTCTTCTTGGACATGCACTCATGCCTCAAACATAACATAACGCTAGCATCCAAAATGTGCATGCTTGTTCCCTCTTTTAATGCCTCATTGAAACCACATTATCACATTGGTTAAAATGAAATGTTCACATCTCAAGGCAAAGCACCTACTTTTCTTATGACAACCTAAACTATGTGAATGACTAGGAGAGGACTCCATTTTCTCAAGATAAAAACATACCATCTCACAACCCCATTCACGCAACAATTTGAATATATTTAACCTAAAAAAAGATATGCACCATACCCCTTCCAAATTTTACATATGACTTTTAAGAAATTAACACTAAGTTTTAATTATTAAATCCACTTACTATATACTCTATTTTGTTTTCTCACATCTAACATATGAGAACACATAAATATTTTTAATAAAACCAATTTAAGACCACTTGTTTCCTTCAAACATCTCAAATTATACCTCAATAAGCTTTAACAATAATATCATTACATAGAAATCATCATCTTAAAATCATACTATTATTATTATAAATACCACCTAATATGAAATAAAAAATTTCACACACAATCAAAAACACATACAATGTTGTTAGTTTCTCCAATACAACAAATTTGAAGTTAAGTGAAAATAAAATATGAAATCTATTAAATCTAAACCTTGGGCATATTTTGATGGTTCTGCTCAGGAAGCAGGCTGTGGTGGGGGAGCCATACTATACCTGAATGATACCCACTGGTTTAAAATTCAAATAAACTTGGGGACGGGCACCAACAATTTTGCCGAACTTTGCTCTGCTAAACATCTCATTTATTTTGAATTAACTCATCATTGCAGACATCTTCAGTTATTTGGTGATTCTAAAATTGTATGTAATTGGCTCAACAACGCATCACACTGCAATGCATATACACTCAGGCATATTCTAGGGGAAGCTCGTAGAATGATAGACATATTTGACTCTTTTGTCTGTCGACATATCTACAGGGAACAAAACTCGGAGGCTGATCAACTTTCAAAAGAGGCAACGCATCTACAGGACAATGTCTGGTTGATACAGGAGGAGATCGATGGTACTCACCATCAATATTACCACAGACCGCTCGTAGAACAAGGACAAATAGGGCTTTAAGCCCATGATTTTGCAGATCTCATTGTAAAAAACATGTTTATTCCTCATATCTATTATTCAGCTGTAGATACAACAGTTTTGGTATGGGCATATATAATACTCTCTCTGCGCAGAGAAGATATAATTTTTGCTCCTTTTTCCCTCTTTCTATTAAGGGTAGTTTTGATACAACATAGATATTACAGACTCCCTGTGTGGAGGATCAGCATTTAGCAGTAAAAGTTTTATCTAGACAGTTTTACATGTATCTTGATAGGCAAGTATGCCTCCATATGCATATGCCTCGGCATCTACAAAATGTAATTTCTTATATATTAATAGAAATTACGACTTTTTCCATGGGAAAAAAAAAAATGAAATCTATTGTTTTTGCGATGGAAAATTTTGCAAAAATTTTAGATTTTTTAAAAAATTAATATTTAATTTTTGTTTACAAAATCCCTCCAAACCAAAGCTTCGTATTTGCTAACTTTTCACAAGGCGGGAGCAAAAAAATCATATTTGTTCACTTTTCACAATGGGGAGCGAAAACCAGAATTTAGTATTGGTTTACTTTTCACAAGGTGGGAGAGAAAACTAGAACTTCATATTTGTTCACTTTTCACAAGGTAGGAGCTAAAATCAAATTTCAGAGAGTCTCTAAACCATAACTTCGTATTTTCTCACTTTTCACAAGGCGACAGTGAAAACTAGAACTTCGTATTGGTTCACTATTCACAAGGCACGAGCGAAAACTAGATATTTCTATTTTTTCACTTTTCACAAGGCAGGAGCTAAAACGAAATTCAAGAGAGTCGGTAAATAGGGTCTTAGTAGTAGCAAAACCCAATATCAAGTGCCACCATTGGATTTCCATTCCATTGACATTGCCAAGGTATATTTCATTTTTAGCTTCAATGCATTTCCACCCACATTTAGTCTTCCACATAAAGAGGAGTACGCACACCTCACGTCTCTGGTTTAAAATCCACTATTTGTTTGCATTCACACTTGTATCCTTAGGTTTTAATCTTTGTACTCATTTCACAATTAAAGAAAGGGAAACCCAATCTTGCTTCTTGTTGGTCCATGTAATTGCTTCAATACCTTTGTTGAAAACATTGCTTGACATGGATTTCCTATCCTCCATTGATTATACCTAGTATAAATCTCAATAATCACATAATTTAGGTTCTTTATTCTTCCATATAGAATGTGAAAATCTAATTTTCTTTCTATCCTTACACTCTTTTTGTTGTTGTCCAGTGTTCTAAACTTCTACTTTTGAAGTGGATATGTATTTGATTCCATAACTCAATTTATGTCTAATGTATAGCAATATAAATGAGGCTTCCCACTAATTACCAGAAGATTGATTCATTAACTACTTTAGAATCATTCTCGGCTGAATGATTCAAGCCTTTCTCAAAAAGTGTAGATATATTTTGAAATATATCATGTTGAAACCCATCTCAGAAACGTGTGCCCTACATTCTGTGAACAAAAATATGTTTATCTATTTTCCAAAATTCTACAACTAAGTAGTAATGTAGGAGGCCTAAGTTAGTGATGTGAAAATTTGCATATAAATTGGATTTTACCTATGAAATAATACTTTCCTTGCTTCTTCTACTGATGATGTCATATGCATATATCATTGGAATAATTACATAATATTGAATGATTTTGATGTAAAGATTGGGATTTGGAGGGCTTTGATGGAATTATGGTTCACCCAAATATTTGTCAATTTTGATGTACTATGTTGTAGTTGCATGTTTTAGGGCATAGAGAGATTACTTCAGTTGATAGACAAGATTATTTCCATAAAATTTGAAAATCTAGTGGTTGGTTATATCAACATGTATACTTCTTCCAAATCTCCATTGAGGATGACACTCTTCACATCCATTTGGTATAGATTCCAGCTAAATTATGTTTCCATGGCTAAAACCAAATGGATTGTGCTCATCTTTAATGTTGAAGATTATTTTCATAATCAATTACTACCTTTTGTGCAAATACCTTTGGAAGCTATCTTGCCTCATGTTTTTCAAGTGTCCATTCTGCTTTGCACTTGACTTTATAGCTATACACCCTTTTGTAGCTAATATACCATAATAATCCAAGAGAAAGAAGATCAATAAACAAAGCCTCGCATGTACTTTCTTGAACCTTCACTTCTTCCTCCGATGTTATATTCAAGTAGGTTTAGAGGGGTTTTCACTATGAATTCAACCGTGAATAAATAATGGAGGGAGTGAATCCTTATATTGGTTTGAGCTCCATCTCCTTATCATTTAGTGGAATCTAGATCCACAAATCTCTCCAAATGATAACAATAAAATATTTCTAGATTCATAGGTCTCTCAAAGAAAAACAATATAATAATACACCATAGGGCTCTCTAAGAAAAAAATAACCAATGTAGAGTAACAATGGTGAAGGGGATGCCACATGTATCTTTTTCAAGAAAAACACCTCCTTCGATGAAGAATCTTTAACCAAACAAGTAAACATCTCATGCTGCTTCTTCTCTTCTATGCTCACTAATCATGCATTTATTTATTAGTTGGGGATGTCCACCATCTTGGGAGGATATGTTGTCATTCCCCTACCAAAGATGTGAGATGTTCACCCACACATGGGGACACCTACCCTGACAATTACTCATACATGCATCAAAAGTGACATGTGACAATTTTTGTAAGAGTATAAGACTCAAGTCTTCATACATAAATGTTCTAAATGAACTACTTTTATGATTTTATGTGTTCTATTTATTTCACTGATAAATGATATAGTCCATTCTCATGTATGCATGAGAATTTTTTTTATCCTTGTCTCTTTTATCTTGGATGGGACCTAGTTGCATTAAGGATGTGTCCCACCTGTAAGGGATGCATCCACTGATGGAGAAATTAGTGGATCTATGCTTGTTGTCAACCCACCCTAAATGGATCCATCCACCATCAAATGCAAAATGAAAGTGGATTGGCTTAGACTTTATTGTTTCCCTATCCATGAGGTACAAGGAAACTATTGGGGACATCTCTTTTCCTTTTGGGATGTTACCCACATCCCAAAAAATTGGTGATGTAAATGTCCCTGAGGATGGGAAAATGTCCCTCAACTGTCTTAGGAATGTCTAGTTTCCACCTGTCAAAACTAGTTCCTCTTAAGTGTGCTTGATGAAAAGTGAAAAAAAATCTAGAATTCCCTTGGGTGTGCTAGCATGGGATACAATGGAAGGCAAGAAAGCAGTGGTGTTACTATTAGAGCTATCAATAAATAAAAAATATTGGCAATAAAATATAGAGTTCAAGGCTGTATTCTTATACTAGTCACCATGCTTAATAATGAGACCCATTCTCTAGAGTCTCCTTCCTTAAGAGTAAAGACCCCATGATGTAGAGGATTGTTGAGAATCTCACAATACTTTATTAGATGATAATAAAAATATTGTCTGAATTGCAAAAGCTAATAATTTCAAGTCACTTTCCTAATATTTGTCTGAAGGCAATATATGTTCTTTCTGAAGGAATTCTTAAAAACCTTCAACAAAGTCTCAGGTTATTGCAAAATTTTGTTACCTCCTAGGTATATAGGATTTGTTACTTAAGCATACTTACTACTTTGGTCAGCTATTTGACATTTATTAAGCAAGTTTTCTTGCCACGTTATCATTTATATTGAAATGTTGGAAGTTGTTGTATTTTAGTTTATCCCAATGGAGTTGCCTAAATTCCTTAAACTAATCCAACAAATATTTTAGCACTCTACATGCTATTGGAAAGTGAAGTCATTTTCTTAGCAGTTGATTCCATTTTCCTTCTCATTTGTGTGAATATAATTTGTTCGGTGTCTTATGATTAAACATTAACCTATAAATCTAACAAATTAGTATATGCCCATTACTTCTATATTTATGATAGTAGTAGACGGTATTGGTTGTGTATTGTTTAGTTGTCTTTTATCATTCTTCTCATTTGATTGTACATCTTTTGTAGGTTGTTGGCCATGTTTTTCTTGTAAAAATATGTTTTTGGAAATTTTGTCTGCTGGTGCATTTTCTGGAGGTTTCTCTGACATTGGAACCATATTAGAGGCACCAGAAGTTGTAGCATTTTGGGTAGTAGTTCTGGTAGATTGTGAGGGAATTGAACTAGACAAACATTCTTGTTGGCTATTGGGATGAGGCCATCACCAAAACCTCTTCAAATGAAATCACAACTCTAGGGCCATCTAAAGGTCAACTTGTAAACCTCCCTTTCGTGATGGAAATGACAAGAGTAGTGAAAATATTCACAAGTGTAGGCCTCATATAACATGACATGTAATAAACCAAAGAGCCACAATTCTCCAAGTGCAGCCTACTTGGGTGGGGTCTTCAACTGGATTAATTCTCATGCCATATGATGGGTAACAAGGCCCACCAATCATGCATTTATTTATTGGTTAGGGATGCCCACCAACCTGGGAGGATATGTTGTAATTCCCCTAACAAATATGTGAGAGGTGCACCCGCACTTGGGGACACCTACCTTGACAATTGCTCATACCTACATCAGAAATGACATGTGACAATTTATGTAAGAGTCTAAGACTCAAGTCTTCATACATAACTGTGTTAGATGAAATACTTTTAGTCTATTTTTGTCACTGATAAATGATATAGTCCATACTCATGTATGCATGAGATTTTTTTTATCCTTGTCTCTTTTATCTTGAATGGGACCTAGTTGCAATAAGGATGTGTCCCACCCCTAAGGGATGCATCCAATGATGGATAAATCAGTGGACTTATGCTCATTTTCAACCCACCTTGAATGGATTCAGTGACCATTAGATGCAAAATAAAAGTGGGTTGGCTTAGAATTTAGTGATTCCCTATCCATGAGGTACAAGGAAACTATTGGGGACATCTCATTTTATTTTGGGATGTTACCCACATCCTAGAAAATTGGTGATGTAATGTCCCTAAGGATGGACAAATGTCCCTCAACTGTCTTAGGAATGTTTGGTTTTCACCTGTCAAAACTAGTTCCTCTGAAATGTGGTTGATGAAAAGTGATAACAAATCTAGAATTCCCTTCGGTGCGTTAGCATG
This sequence comes from Pinus tabuliformis, assembly GCA_031772625.1. Lineage (NCBI taxonomy): Eukaryota > Viridiplantae > Streptophyta > Pinopsida > Pinales > Pinaceae > Pinus > Pinus tabuliformis. The sequence goes on from CM062812.1 coordinate 667,058,239, forward strand.
GGATATAGAGGAAGGAAAGAAAGAAGTGGTGTTACTATTAGAGCTATCAGTAAATAAAAAATATTTGCAACAAAATATAGAGTTCAATACTGTATTCTTCTACTAGTCACCATGCTTATTAATGAAGACCCATTCTCTAGATTCACCTTGCTTAATAGTAAAGACCCCATGCTATAGAGGATTGTTGGGAATCTCACAATACTTTATTAGATGATAATCAAAATATTGTCCAAATTGCAGAAGCTAATCATTTCAAGTCACTTTCCTAATATTTATCTCGAGGAAATATATGTTCTTTCTGAAGCAATTCTTAAAACCCTTCAACAAAGTTTTAGGTTATTGCAATATTGTGTGATCTCCTAGGTATATAGGAGTTGTTACTTAAGCACACTTACTACTTTGGTGAGCTATTTGACATTTGTTAAGCAAGTTTTCTTGCCACATGATCATTTATATTGAAATGTTGGAAGCTGTTGTATTTTAGTTTATCCCAATGGAGTTGCCTAAATTCCTTAAGCTTATCCAACAAATATTTTAGCACTCTACATGCTATTGGAAAGTGAACTCATTTTCTTAGCAGTTGATTTCTTTTTCCTTCTTATGTGTGTGAATACAATTTTTTTGGTTTCTTATGATAAATCATTAACCTATAATTCTAAAAAAATTGTATATGCTTATTAATGACAGTAGTAGATGGTATTGGTTGTGTATTGTATAGTTGTATTTTATCATTCGTCTCATTTATTGTGCATATTTTGTAGGCTGTTGGTCATATTTTTCTTGTAATAATAGGTTTTTGGAAATTTTGTCTGCTGGTGCACTTTCTGGAGATTTCTCTGACACAGGAACCATCTTAGAGGCACCAAAAGTTGCAGCATTTTGTGTAGCAGTTCTGGTAGATTGTGAGGGAATTGAACAAAACAGACATGCTTGTTGGCTATTGGGATGAGGCCATCACCAAAACCTCATCAAATGAAATCAAAAATCTAGGGCCATCTAAAGGTCAACCTATAAACCTCCCCTTGTGATGGAAATGACAAGAGTAGTGGAAATATTCACAAGTGTAGGCCTCACATAACATGAGAGGTAACAAGCGAGAGAGCCAAAATTCTCCAAGTGCAGCCTACTTGGTTGGGGTCTTCAAATAGATTAATTCTCATGCATATGATGGGTAACAAAGCCCACCAATCATGAATTTATTTATTTTTTGGGGATGCCCACTAGCCTGGGAGGTTATGTTGTCATTCCCCTACCAAATATGTGAGATGTGCACCCACACATGGGGACACCTACCCTGACAATTACTCATACATACATCAAAAATGACATGTGAAATTTTCTGTAAGAGTCTAAGACTCAAGTCTTCATACATAACTGTGTTAGATGAAATAATTTTATGATTTTATGTGTTCTATTTCTGTCACTGATAAATGATATAGTCCATTCTCATGTATGCATGATAAATCAGTAATGTCATCTTGCAAGAATAGTTAATCCCATGTTCCTAGGATAACAATTAGTCTATGGGATAAATTGCCAGAGATGTGGTAGTTATTCCAACAATTTGTTGATATAGTGTCTAAATGGATCAAATTTAATGAAAAAACCTATAAACATTATGTAGTAGTAATAGTTATCCTGATGGAATATTCCTTGTTTTTATTCTCAAACCTTATAGGCAGAGGCTTACCATTTGAAGAGCATCCACGGATGATAGAAATGGTTAGTTAGGTTTATTTGTTTATGAAAATATAGAGCTTGATATTTTATCACTTTGAAGAGTTGTCATCTTCTGTCATAGTGTGGGTTAGCCTCCACGACTTACTGCTATTGCCTTGGCATGAATGTATATTTTCTTGGGTGCAAAAATCTGGGTTCTTATTTGATGCCAGCAAAGCTCACAATAGAACGAACCAATCTATTATACACAATATTGGGTATGGATTTTAAGCCAAAATTAACCTTTACATACTTTAACTCCACTTGAAACTAAAGGAGTATTTGTGGGAGAAACATATTTGAATATGAAAATGTCCCTTTGAATTGTAATATCTTCTCTGAAACAGGGCATTTGGAAAATTATTGTGCAAATGGGTATGCACCCTTGGCAATCATTAGGGGCGTTGTACAGGAAGTGTAAGGCGCATAATTATGGGTAGTGTACAAAATCGATTACAACAGTCCTTCGTTTTGGCTAAGTTGCAGTAGTTGAAGTGTATTTACCCTTTTAAAATCACCCATGATTTGCACCTAGTTTTGATTCTCATCCACAACACATTGTTGGACATATCACATTTGTCTATTTTTCTACACAATCTATTATCATTATGCTTGACAAAAACCTCATACTCTTGGTGAAGCCACAACTTAATGCTAGATCTTACCATGTGTACTGATATCCTTACTGTCCCTTTCCTTTTTGGAAGGAGTATTTTTTATTTATTCAGTTGTTTGACTTTCAATGGAATTAAGTGGTCTTTCTAAGGTTTCTTATTTTTTCATTCTTCTTTCCTTTGTTTTTTCCTCCTCTCTGTGTTTTTTACTTCCCATTTTATCTCTTGGTCTTCACTTCTCTAGATATTTTCTTTAATTCCCTTCAAATTACTTCAAACTATTTTATTATGTCACTAGTGCTTAGAGTCTGTTTGTACAAAATAGTACATGTCTCAAGTTAATCACACTTAGCAATACTCTTGCCCATGCTGATATCAATATAAACTTTGCCACATGTAATGAAGGCCTCATATTTATAAATATTATGACAGGGAAAAAGCTAGCAATAGACTCCAGGGTTCCTGGTAGCTACCAATAGACTATTAGTTGATATAATCATGAATATCTTATTCATAAATGATGACCAACCATCTCAAGCAGTAGTTGAGGATTCCATATCAAAAGAACTAAGAGAACCTTCATTTGTAAAATCATTTGTTTCTCCTCTTGTTCAATCTACTAAGAAACATGTGAAGGTTGGGTTGCTTTTTAGATTCCTTAGCACTGTTATTCATGGAAGTCAATAAGAAGCCAACAAGCACCACATTAGCTTCAACAATATTCGGCTTTCATCGTGAAGATTGTAAGCTGACATTTTGTGCCCCAAACCAATACCATTATCCTCAAGACACAAGTAAACCAACACTCCTCTCCCAGCTAGCTCAATCTATTACATAGTTAGTTCCAATTGGTTTTCATAGTCACACCTAGCCAGCCCAAAGATATCTCCCATGAGACATTTAGAATGAACCCTCACCAATACATCTAGTCCATCACCCATGTTACTCTTAACCATGGAAATATGTTCCATGCCTTCCAACTTTGAACGGTATAAATATGCTTGAAATGGTCACGATATTGTAGGCAACCTAAGGATAACACTTAGTTCAACCAGATTTTCATGTTTCTTCCTATACCTAACAAGATCTGTAATAGATATAAGTGGTAAATTATGCTCCTTTGCAAATTTTTGCAACCTTGGTAAGCGAGCCATTGAACCATCATCATCAACTATCTCATAAAGCACTGCAGTAGGATTTAATCTTGCTAATGTTGGCAGATCTGCAGATGCTTCTGTATGACTAGATATCTGTAGGACTCCCCCTTCTCTGTATTTCAGAGGGAAGGTATGACAAGGTATCCTAAAATCACTAGGTTTAGAATATGGAGATGTGAGGGCCAAAATTATCTTCACCCTATCTATTGTTGATACCTCAGTAGTTGTACCCTCTTTTGCATCCACATATATTCTAAATGTAGTAAGAAGCTTCTATTCATTTTCTTTGTCTGGTACCATAAGTGGCAATTCAAGCCTTCTTAGGACTTCTTCCTTTATGGAAGATGATTTTTGCAGTTGATTCAAGCTAGTTATAGTTTCTACTTTAGTGTAAAGTTCTATATTCTTCACTTCTGTATTATCCCTTTTGTTTGATTCTTTTGTAATAGTCATATCTTTTTATGACACTAACATACACATGAGCTGCGATGGAGTTGCAAGATGTGTTGGGTTGGAGATTACTCAACACTTAATTGTTGTTATGCTTGGATTCATTGTAGAACATAGGTGAATTTGTCCCATCTTCTCATCATCTTTCCTTAAACAATCGTCCAACTTGCAATTATTACCAGTTGCCTCCCAAGGAGCCATATTAGGCATATCAGGTAAAGTTGTAAGGACACTATTAATTTTTCTTGCCAACAGATATTTTGGGTCTCTAACAGAAGAAACAACTGCTAGTGTCTATTCAAGGTTACTAGATGGACTCTCTGTATGTAACATAAGAATAACAGGTTCATACATAGGCAGAATATACACATGCTTCCCATTCCTAACATAGTAGCGTTCATGAGCCTACACTACATCCCCTAATCTTATTTTAAGATGTTATATAACAACTTTGTTCCTTCTGACCTTATGCTCTTCACAAGTATCATCAACCACAACAATGAAAATCATATGCTTTCTCTTTTCACTCTTAACAAGGGTGCTATTTCCCCTAAAAAACTGCAATGCTTTCATAGGCTCCTCTTACTGCAGTCCCCCACTAGATTCTAACCAAAAAGTACTTCAAGAAAGCCTTCAAGATTATAAACACATGTCAAACTCAAGAAAGGATTATCTTTTAAAATAATTGGCCTATTGAATCAGATAAGTGTGGGTCTTCAAAGTGATTATAGTTGCATATGTGTTTTAGGTAGATCACCTAATGGAGGAGACTTGTCTTGAAAGTACTCATAAAACTCTGCCTTTATGATAATGAAATTCTCGAAGGGATATACACCATGGAAAATTTCAAAGGCCATGAGTACTGATTCAATAGTGGGATTTTCGGGTTCCTTCTGCAAACTAAGATTTCTATTATTCTCCTCTTGAAATTGATTGATTCCATATTGTCCACATACATACCATAATTTCTCAGGGCCTTTTCTATGCATGCAGAGAGGAGCTTCAATTTGAATGGGAATAGAAGACAATGTCTAGGGTGCATATGTATTAAGGCTTCCTCTACTCTGTTGCATCTCATTCCAAAGAACACCTCCTAGGTCATGAACATGATTAGAAACACTTCCATATAAAGCTAAAAATTCAACTGATATGTCCCCTTCACTAGCAATAGGGTCATCTACCCTTTTAGTTGGGAATAATAGTAATGCTAGATATAGCTCCCTTTTCTTTCAATTTGAATATTTCAAGAGTGGACTGCAATTATTTAGGGTACAGTCTCTTTAGAAAACTGAAGGAGATCCATTGGTTGGTTCATACTTCAAATGATCACCCTCATCCACTGTAAATTTTCTTTCAACATACGTTGAATTTCTGCAGTGTTTAAAACAATGGTGTAATTTATAAACAACCAGGTCAGATTTACAAATCCCACACCAACCTTTGCTAAAAAACACCAAGGAATCCTTCACAGACTAGTGTTGTTTCGTTCATTGTAGACCAGTAAAGGTTTCAATGGACAATGTTGTTGCTGCTAATTTCTTCCTCTCAAGTTTTGAGACACGCTTGAGAAAATCCTTATTTAGACCTTCCTCATTATTTCCACTATGGAGGTTTTTATTTATCTATAGATTCTGCTCTAGCTTAATGACCTCAGAGGCATTCTTTACCACATGAATCTCTTTCTCAACCTCTGAGCCAATACAATTTAAATTATTCACATCAGTTTGCATATTGTGTTTCTTAGGAAATCATAATTTTGGTTGATGCAACTTTGTACATTTTTCTTTAGTGGGAGTTAATTTTTCTCTTTATGGAACATGGGTCTTTTCAACCAGGATTCCACCCAAAACTTTTGCATTTTGTTGTTTTGTTTCTGCTACTTTGGTATTGGATGCATACGTTCAACTTTGGTATTGGATGCATATCCTAGGAAAATTATGAAATGGATAAAAATGTTCCTTGACAGAATAATCCTACCCCCTTCTCTCCATAGATGTTTCCTTGAGAATCTCCATCAAAGAACCCAATCAGGGAGGTCATGTGATATTCCAGGAAATTTGATCCTTCTCAAAAAATTTCTAGTTTGAAGAGAGAAATATTACTTGTAGAGAGAAACAATCTTAGAAGATTGAAGAAGAATGAAAATACTCACATTTTGGAAGATTACCATGTTCTTAAGCAACTAGATACCCTAGGAAATAGAAATAGGCAGAGTGAAAAATGTTTTATACTTCTCCCCCCAGTGAAAAAGAAGGAACTCAAAGGAGATATGATCCAGATTCTCCCTAATGCCCAAAACCAGAAGAACTACATGCCAAATTTTCTTATCAATAGGACAACAAATAAAAATATGATCAATAGATTCATTGAACTATTTTTAGAGGAAACAATAGTTTGGTCTACTGAGGCATCTTTTTTGCAGATTCTCTTAGGTTAGAACTTTGTCTTGAAGAACAAGAAAGATGAATCATTTTAGGTTGTTGGGAATATTCCATTTCTGAATAAATTTGTTCCACCAACTAGAATCTTGGACCACTGTAGAATGAGCTATTGCATCATATTAAGCAAGACCAACTGTTTCCTTACCTGAGGAAGAATACAACTCTAGACTTGGAAGTCCTTGGAGTTACTTAATTATACCCCATTGATAATTTATCTCCTTAATGAAAGAGTTCCACTCCTTTGCCAAAGAACCATCCAGTCCCAATTTAGCATAACTCAACTAGTAGTTCTTAGAAGATAGAGCGAAGACCATTCTTTAGCATTATGGAGGGAGGAGAGGCATTTTTCATTTAAGCATTGGATCATATTAGAAGATAATTTGAAGACATAAGAACCACCTATAAAAGGGTCCTTTCCTAAGATCACTTTCTTACCATCCCCAACTTTCCAGGAAAGCTAATTAAAAAGGAATGGGAGAGAGTCAATAAGGGTCTTCCAAACGATGGATCTCCTCTTAACAATTTTGCTTGCTTCTCCTCTAAAAAATTCCAACACCAACATTATTTTTAGATGCGTTTCCTTTAAAAATTGGCCCCAAAGTCCCACACCAAATAGGCCTCTCCACATAATTTTTAGGGCCAAAGCTTTACCAAACCAATGTAGATTTTTAAATCCCCGCCCACCAAGACTTTTGGTTTAGATAGGGAGTCCCAACAGGCTAGGTGAATATGTTTCTTACTATTTTACCATTCCTCCATAGGAAGCTGAACATTTTTTGCCTGGGATTATTTATAACAGAAATAGGGATTTTAGGGATTATATTTTACTAAGACTTGAATGGAGTAAAAACAATGGAGAAATAAGTTCTTACTGGTTTCCTCTCTAAATCTACAAAGGAGACATATTCCATGCCTTATTTCCACTTTAAGAAATTGGCTGTAGGTAAGGATTTTTCCCATAAGAGTATGCCACATCAATATTTTAGTTTTAGCTGGTACAATTATCTTCTAAATATTGGACCAACACCACTTAGCATTTACTTCTAAATTTAAAGCTTATTTATATCCTAACTCTATTGTGAAAACCCCTCCAACTTCATTCAAACTCTAGATTAAAGAATCGTAGTCTTGTATTAATATAAACCGACCCATTTCTAACTCACATATAAATGTATGCAAAGTAGGAATAAAATCCCCAATCAAACCTAATATTTAGCAAAGAGTCGCCCTTGTGACTATCAACTTGTAGACTTTAGTTTGTTGATTTGATTTAACATGAAATAATTGTATTCATGTAGGTGACAAATCAGGTTCTCTAACAAAAGAATGTATTGACTCTAACACATAATAGCATATTTTCCTAACATAATTTTTAACCATTCCCAACCCTTTAGGCTAGAAATTTCTTTGCAAGAGGGAACACTAATGAAAAATATTTCCAATGATTAGAACCTCCCTAAAATCATTTTAGCTCCTAATGGATCCGATCAATAATTGAACCAAGATCAATATAATTTTGCATAAGAATATTTTCCAAAGTATTTTAGAGGAAATGAATAGATTTGGCCATTAATGAACACCCAAAGGTAAAATATCCTTCAATCCCCAATCTCCCCTAGCCTTAGGTTTTGTTATATTTTCCTAACCATCCCAATGATACCTCTTAAAGTTTAAGCACCCTTTCTAGAGGAAATTATTACAACAATTTCTTATATTTTTTCTACCACACTCTTTGGGATTGAGGAAAGAGTGTTAAAAAATAAGGATAGTTTCTAGAATGGATTTGACCAAAACCAACCTACCTCTATGAGAGAGCCATTTGTGACACCAAATACTAATCCATTTTTCTAAATTTTTAACAATCCATTTCAATTCATTTCATCTATGAAGCAAACCCATGGCACATCCTCATTTTTCCAAGGTTATTCAGCCTCATCCTTATGCAAAACACCCTCCAATGTTTTCAATGCTTTGAACACTTCCTATGAGAATTGTTGGACCAGAACTATCTCCCTTGAAGTTGCAGGTTCCTTCTCACTTAATATGGTTCATATCTCATTTTTTTCAACCAATCACACTAAACTGTCTTCCCATGAGTAGTTTTTAGCCAAGAGGTTTTGATTTCAAAGGAAACACACAACATCTTTGTTTCTTTTCTTTGGTTGTGTTATTTTTGCAATAGTTCCATTTGAGCAGAGTTGAGCACCCTCTCTCCTAATCACACTATCCTCTAATCACCAATATTAAACCATCTCATCCAAGACCTTGGCTTCCTTGCTTGGTGTTTCTTGTTCCTCCATTGATTCCATAAATCATGCCATCTTTCCTGACTATCGATAGTGCTTCACATAATGATTTTGTGAGCAATAGAAGCCCTTGATCAATTTACCTCTCCTTGTAAGCATGTTGGATCACTCCATTATTGTCACAACCTATTGTTGGTCATTCTATGTGTTATTCTTAATGTGTTTTGCATATCCATCCTTGGCTTCACTCATAAAAAAATCTTGGCATGATCCAACCATTTGCAAATCTTGTGGTGAATGTGGGTCTTGCATCTTACTTTGTAAAACATTCGACCCAACCTTGGTAGGATTCACCAACTCATTCAATCAAGTCACCTTGTTTGCATATTATTCTACAAAGTGTTCTCCTTAGCATAGACAACATCTAATGGATTCACCAACTTTCTCAACTAGAAAATGTCATTCCAAGATGGCAAGGCTATTAGTTTGGCCATATCCTATCTTGATTATGTCCAAGATCGACAAGTCTTGTAGGTAAGCTTCCATGTTAACAATAAATATTTTAGTTAACTCACCCATGACATCTATCACGCGATTATATCAACCATCCTCTTTAGTCTTTGGTCCACTACTTCTCTATCTACTTGTCATTCTATGTCATCAAGATGATGCCCCATTCCTGCTAGAGTCATGTCTCCTATACTATTTCCATCACTTGTCTCACATATCAAAAAATCTCAAGCATATATATGAGATTGTTCCATAAGTTTGAATGTTGCAATGTTCCATATGGCATAGGCCAATCATGTCACATTGCAATACTCATCCACATGTGAAGTCAAGTTGACCCAACTTCTGTGTGGTCCACAACTTAGTGAGTTGTCTTGTGCATCCTCCTACAAACATCATGTTGACACATGCATATCATTTCAATTTCATGTCAAAATATGTGTCACTTGCTTCATTGCAATACCACCTGGTTTGTCATATAAGTCATTCTACCATCCACCAACATCATGTGCTCTGCACAACAACTAGACTGTAGACATAACTTGTCTAATCAACCTCCATATGACCACATTGGAACTTCATACAGCGAATATTCTCCCCTTGCTCATTACATATATTGATTGCTTCATCATGTATCAAGTGCACTCATCCACCTAGCCTATAGTTGTTTTGACCATTTGTTTAAGAACATGTTGGTTACTCGATTATGGTCATTCCTTTTCCTGCCACACAATTTGTGTTGATGAGCCTTATATAGGTCTATCACACAATGTATGGGCCTAAAACTAATATTCATACACAACTTGATATGTGCATCCACAATCCTTTTTTTAGTTTGTTACATGGTGTGTGCACCCAAGCCCTAGTCTCGACTTGTCACATTGTATGTGTGCCCAATATGTCTGACCATCCCCATGAAAGCCCCTTAGAATTTCATATGCCTAAATTTTACCAACATCCATGTTATAGGGTCCATCTCAACCTTTGTCATGTCGAGCACATTTTGCAAGACTGTAGACATTCATCCCATGACTCAAGCTCTTATGTTTCCCTTGACAAGGGCTTCAAAAAATCCATTTCCAAGCATATATTTTGATTTTCTTTTAGAAATAAAATAAATGAAAGGAGTATTACCATTTTTATCATGGTTATAAATAATAAAAATGAAAAAAAATTGTACCAATTCTCATTAAAGAATGTGAGGTATTTGACAATATATTCAACCTTGTGATGTGAACAACTATACCCTTGGGCCTCCTATCTCAACCAACTTTGAGTGGGCCATGACAAAGTCATAGGTTTGAAACTGACCCCACATTGTTGACCACTAACAACTCTACAAAATGAGGATTTTTCATTGGCTAGGATTTTAGAACATGGATATTTCTTTCCTATTCTTTGTTAAGTAATTGAAATATCTCAAAACTTCCATGACTTTGTTAGTTCCATGAAGATGTACCAATATTATTGGCTATTCTTCTATTTCTGCAAAGGTAGAATGAACTTCAATGTTGATGCCTCATTAATTGATGAAAAATTCTCCAAATTCAGGTAGTCATTGTTGCTAAACAAATATTTCCAAAACTTCCTTGAAAATCTTCTAATTGTTTCTCGACAAGTCCATTTCTGAAATTTAGGAAGCCCATGATGAAGATGTTGGTTTCTCTCATGATGAAGATGATGACAAAGATGAGAGACAATGCCAATTGTCCATTCAATTTTGATCCAAATTGATTGAGTTTATGAGTAGCCCAATATGGCCATTGGTATGAAGCCTGAAATGTAAGCTGATGGAAAATACTACTTATAACTAGATAAAAAAACCATTAGAAAATTGGTTTATTTATTGATATTGCACTATGACTTTAGATGCAAGCACCTGGACCCCTGCATATTTATTATCCCAACTAAATTCATTCATGTCCTACATTTTCCCACTAAGTGGACCTACACTATCAATCATCTAGTTCAAGTAGTATTGGTCTTCTATTGCTTCATGAAGCCATGTTTCTGCCCATAACAGTTCATCCTGAACAAGGTAGACCACAATATCCAAACCCAAGACAAAGGTCTATCTCTTCATGCACATAATTTGTGTTAACTTTCTTTGATTTGAAAAGAATTTACAACATATCCAATAATTGACCCATAATATTCTTTGAATTGTTTAATACTGATATCATACTTGAGCAGTTGTATGGTTGAAAATAGACTCATTATTCAAATTAAGCCGCAAGGAGGATACATAGTATATAAGATGTCAATTATTTGACATACACCCTTAGTTTGAGAACTGAGCAACATGCTCAAGAAAGCGATTAAGGGCCCCCAAAACATTAAAACCAACAAAGCCAAAGGGTGGCCTCAAAAGTGAATACGAGTCAACCCAATGGTGGGAAACATGCATAACATAACTGAGTCGTTGATCTGCATCCGCGAAATCCAACACTGAGAGGGATATCAGGTGGGATAAAAGAACTAGCATTACTCGTCCGATGAGGGCGGTAGTCAAAACAGCTTGGAGACACGTGTAACACAGTCACTGGAATCGGAGGCATATCCAAAAATCTGCTTATGGTATAGCTGATGCCCGATAACCAGGGACACTATAGAAAAAATGTCACGGTCCCACCAGCAAAAACATCTTGGTCTTCCTAGTGCCACGTGTAACTCCTTTTGTGGCATCAGAGACATTTTGTTAAAACCCCTTCCGGTACACTCTACCCTCCGATAACCCTAGTAACTACTACAAAACCATCCAATTCTGAAAAGAAGATTCGAACCACCTTTTGGTTTGACGTTTTTTCCTCCCTTGCCCACCAGTCCCCTGCAAGATCCTAAACTTGGGCTACCAATTAGAAGTACCTGTAGAGCCTTGAAACTGTACCTTCCCATACACCTCTCAGCCTCCTTTTCCCACTCATTTCATACACCAAGTTGATTAAATCATTGTATTTTAGGGATTTTTACATGATTTTCTAACTATGCTAAGTGACTGTTGTTTGGTTTAGAATTTTGTTCAGAGTGCTGCATTTCCGCAGCCAACACAGGTTTCCGCAGCTGATCCAGGTTTTTGCAGCTTGCACAGGATTCCGCAGCTGTTTTATTAAACGATATGTTACAGGTGTCCTCTGAGAAGATGAGCCACATGGGCAAGTTCCAGGGGTCAAGGACATGGTACGTGTCCCTCCAGATCACCCAGAATAGCCATAAAAGCCTGCGGTCAACGAGGAGGCAAATACCGGTCAACAGAAGTGTTCAGCGGTGGCACGGCTCTGCGTTGTTCTGTTTTTGTGCACATGAAGCTAGGTGGTATCATCCTCAGCCACGGAGACAATCTAGAAGCACGAATCCAACAACCATATTCTCTAGATTGAATGAACACGATGAAAGTTACCTAGATCCGGGGACGCAGAGGATTCACGTGTTTTTAAATAGCTGGTTGAATAGCATAGATCTCGTTAAAGTAGTTTTCTTTCTCCTTATAAATAAAGAGTCCTTGAACGCTGTAGAGTTAGTCGTTTGGTAATCATTTTTGTATGTAATTTTGAGCTCCCTACTGTACTTTTACATTTGTTGTCAATACATGAGAAGACTGTCTTGCATTTAAGCGTATAACTGCTCCTTGAACCGGCTGAAGTAGGCAGAGGGCCCCTGTTTGCTGAAGCCCTGTACAGTAACCTTTAATTTCCTGCATTTCTTTTTCTTGTTTCATGTATATTAGCTGTACAGATGTCTTTTAAATTGCTGCGTTTTTATTTTTCTTTTCAACATGTATATTAGTTGTACATAAACTTTGATTTCTGTTGATTTACATTTCTGCACTTTTATGTTCATAACTGATCAGTGTGTTATGCAGGTTTCTTAGGCAAGCCCGGGACAGTTTTCCTTCTTTTCTTTTCATAACTAGTGGCATGCGTGATCATCTTGTCTATGTTGCTGACATTCATTGTTTTGCAGTTTTGATTTTCCTTACTGTCATTTCTTTAACTTGCATATTTACTTTCTACTCTTAGATATCAAGTTATTCATCTATTGATGGTTCCTTTTCCATAATCAAATAACTTTATTGGGAGCAAAAATATCACGTAGTATAGCTTGATTTAGTCTGCTTTAGAACTCACATTACTTGACTTATTCATAACTGTTTCTTACATGATAAATTCAGCTGAAAGGCAAAAGGTTAAGAGAAAGTTAAAGTGTTGTGACTAGTCTCTTTTATGTAGTTTCACTTAGATTTCACATTGCTTAACATTTCATGATATATTTTCATAGAGAAGATTAAGTTGAAGAGTTGAAATAGTGTGAGATAGTTGTTCTTACTTTTAGTTGGATTTAATATAGATTTCATTTTCATTCAGCAGCAGAGATACTGGGCCGATGTCATTATTCCTTATTTGATGTCTTTATTTTCCTTTAAGAGTTGATTTTATTGCAATTGTTGTTCAAGCTTTCTTATAGAATACTTTTTAAGTTTTGAGAAATCATTTAGAGATCACCACATCATTTAGAGATCACCGCAATCATCCACATTTCACTTGCTTTATTACACTTCCATCACATCACAGTAGGAAAGATACATTCGAAAACAAACTTAAAAAGCTAAAAACGACAAAAGACTAAGAAAACGGTTACCTAAGTACATATAGTACACCTCACTTCATCAGCTTACGAGCCCCGGGTTGACATTTAAAAGTTGCAATTTAGACATCACTAAATTGACCAAACATTTTGGCGCCATTGCCGGGGAAGTGAAATTAGGTAGCCAATTTCTAAAAAAAAAACAAGAAAATTTCAAGGAAGGAAAATTGATAACATCTCAAAGTATGCTCTCCTCTTGCACTTAATGTGATCTGGAGGATCAGAAAAGAGAAAGTTATTGGTTTAATAGTTTCTTGAGTATGCTCTCTTCTTGCACCTAGATTGACCTGGAAGATCAGAAAGAGAATTCTTAGCCCGACTTGAAGAAAAAATAAAAAAAAATGACATGCATAGAGCAAGAGATTCTAGGGGAAGGTTTTTAGCTAGAGCCAAAAGCTCGATCTTTACAACTCCATCTACTTCAGGGAATAGACAAGAGACACCTCCATCATCTCCAACTTACATTCCTAGCCCTAGGATTCCTGGAATTCAAGAGGTAGGAGTCGACTCTCCCACACCTTCCATCGAATCTGAACTAGAAAGAGATCCTTTCCTTCCTTCTATAGAGAGACAAATTGTAATTGAATAAGTAGAATCATCTGAAGAAGAGGGAGAAATTCCTTCTCATACACCCTTAGTAGAAGAACCAGAAGACTCTGAAGTCTCCAGGGAAACTTCCAGGACAGAGGAAGGAGCAACTGGATTTGGTAGAGGTAGAGGTAGAGGAGGAGGAGGAAACAATGGAGGAGGTAGAGGTAACATTGGGGGAAATAGGGATGGGGATAACTCATTCGGGTTTCTTATAGTTGATGAGGACTCCCGAGCTACAATGAAAAACATGTCACCATCTGTCCTCCCAAACTTCCATGGGTTTAGGAATGAGGACCCTGAAATATTTCTATTTGAGTTTGAGGTAGTGTGTCAAACTTATGATTATTTGGAAGACTCTCAAAAACTCAAATTGTTTCCTTCAACATTGAAAGGAGCAGCCTTGAAATGGTTCATGGGATTACTCACTCAATCCATTAGGTCTTGGAATGATATGAAACAAGCATTTTTGGATAGGTACCTGGACTATTGTATGCCCACCAATCACAAGGATGAGGTATTAAAAATGATGCAAAAAGAAGATGAAAACTTGGAGGAGTTACTTGAAAGATTTCAATATAATCTGAAAAGAGCAAAAATGAGTAACCTGGATGAGGAGACCTTGAAAGCCCTTTTATTAAAAGCCATTAGAGATGAATGGATAGATATTTTGAACATGATGGGAAAAGGAGATATATCTCAACTTCCACTTTCTGACATAGCAGAATTATGTGTCCATCTCTCAAGGGGGAAATCTAAAACTCAAAAAGGACCTAGAGATCCTTCTCTCATCAGAGAAAATAAATCTGCAACTGGATCGGTAAGTAGGGCTGAGATTGGCAACATGCTTGATGAATTCAAAACTGATATCTTAGGGAGTCTTAGTGAGCAACTAGACACCCTTAAGATTCACAATAAGCAGAAAGCAGAAGCTGAGTCTTTGGCCATCTTTTGCCCAAAGTGTAGGAAGAAACATGCTCTAAGGGAATGTCCCTTGGATGCAAAAGTTGTAGAAACATGTGTAATTTGTTCAGAGAATCATGAGACCAAGGATTGTCCTTCAATTCCTGGGCTCAAAGCTATATTTCAAGAAGATCCAAATACAAGCGAATCTCTCTGTTTTGTTGCAAGGAGATCTTGGCAGGGGCAACAAAATCAAGGGTTTAGCAACTCTATGAATTTTCAACCCCCACCAAATTGGAATCCTTGGCAACAACCTTGGTCCCAACCTCAAAATCCTTTTCAATCATGGGTACAAGGTATGAAAAATCCTTATGGGAGATTTTCTCAATTTTACCAATATCCTCCATCTTTTCAAAACCAACAAGCTCCACAACTTCCAAATCAAAATCCACAACTATCATTGCCATTTCCACAACAACAACAACCTTCTCAACAGAATCCAAACTCTCAACTCTTGCTTCCATTCCAACAGAAGTCAAATCAACTGCCTTCTCAGCCATTGCCAAACCCCAATAATAAAAACCCTCAAAATGCTTACATGATGGAAGGTCAACAATTTCCTACCTATATGATTGTTCCTCTCAATGAAGTACAACTCAGATCAGGTAGAGTCCTAGATAAACCTTCTATAAATGCTCAAGAGAAAAGCATTTTTGAGGAAGAGTCTCTTGAAGCCAATAAGGGTTCTGAAGCATCTCTTCGAAACCCAAACACTCAAAAAGAAAAAGAAAAAGAGTTAACCCCCACAACTCCCATAGTTGAGCAACCTGCATCTTTATCCACACCTACTTTTCCTGAAATATTACAAATTGACAAGGGAGTGGAAAAACAAATTTGGTTGCCTGACTATAATTTTCTAGATGAATTGAAGAATGTATGTATCAAGATTCCCTTGTTACAAGCCATTAAAGAGATTCCTATTCTAGCAAAAACAATAAAGGAGTTGAGTCTTAAAAGACCAGGAAGGAAACCAAGAGATACCAGAAGGATCCACCTGGTAGGGAAAATTGCAGATATCATGATGGGAAAAATTACTATGCAGAAATATGTAGATCCCGGTAGTCCAATCGTCAAAACACATATCAATGGGGTAGAAATACCAAATACTTTGATTGATTTAGGGGCTGCTATCAACATCATGAGTAGATAGACTATGGAACAACTAAAACTTCCTAATCTTCTTTTTACACCTACTTTATTGCAACTTGCAGATCGATCAATTATTAAACCAGATGGTGTATTAGAAGACATTCCAGTCTCCCTAGACTCTTGGGAATATCCAGTGGATTTCATGATTTTAACTCCCAAGAGTAATCTAGGAGGACATCCTCTTATTTTAGGAAGACCTTGGCTAGCCACAGCTGATGCTTTCATAAGTTGTAGGTCTGGGGATATGTATATTTCTGATGGTAATTCGACAAAGAAGTTCAATCTGTATCCTCCAGCAAAAGCAATTACAGAAATATGGGATAATGAGTGGGTTGATGATGAAGATACTATACAACCTGTCTTTACCATTTCTGAGATCAGTGAAGATAGTCAAATTCTAAACACATTAGAAAATTTTGAACCATCTTCAGAATATGACCACACACAATTTCAGTTGGATTCTGACATTGAGTGTCTATCATCTAGACAAATGTCTCTTTTCTCTATGGAAGAGTTTGGTAGTTCTGCCAATGAGATTTTTCCAGGAAAAACATTGAATATCAACAAAAACTTGGAAAAATCACAACAGGAAGAGCTAACCAAAGTCTTGCAAAAACATTCTACTGCATTTGCATGGGAGTATACTGATATGAAAGGTATCGACCCGAAGACTTGCATTCATCACATCTACATTGACGAAAACAGTAGACCAATCAGACAACCTCAAAGAAGGATGAATCCAAACCTTAGGGAGATAGTGAAAGAAGAGCTCCAAAAGTTACTTAATGTAAACTTCATTTACCCCATCTCAGATAGCCGGTGGGTTTCTCCTTTGGCTATAGTACCTAAAAAGAATGGTAAATGGAGGATTTGCATTGATTATAGGGAATTGAACAAAGAAACTTTGAAGGATCACTTTCCTTTGCCCTTTATTGATCAAGTATTAGATATTTTAGCAGGCAAAAAGTATTTCTCATTTTTGGATGGTTTTAGTGGTTACAATCAGATTCAGGTAGCACCTGAAGATCAGGACAAGACCACATTTACCTGTCCATGGGGAAATTTTGCTTACCAAGTACTTCCTTTTGGATTATGTGATGCACCCGCAACATTTCAAAGGGCAGTACTAGGAATCTTTTCTGATCTAATTCATGATTGTGTAGAGGTCTATATGGATGATTTTACAGATTATGGTAATTCATTTGAAGAGGCATTAGAAAATTTGGAAAAAGTCCTTATAAGATGTAAAGAAACAAATCTTTCATTAAGTCATGAAAAATGTTTTATGATGTTTACTGAAGGGATTGTTTTAGGACATCATATTTCAGGAGATGGAATTAAAGTTGATAAATCAAAAGTTGAAGTCATCTCCAAGTTACCTATTCCAAATTGTCAAAAAGATGTTGGAAGTTTTCTTGGATTTACTGGATATTATAGAAGATTTATTGAAAACTTCACTAAGATAGCATCTCCGCTTTTCAAATTACTTACAAAAAATTGTGAATTCAATTGGGATCCTGACTGTCAATCTGCATTTGAAACTTTAAAAACAAGAATATCTGAAGCACCCATTTTGAGAGGGCCAAATTGGAAACTTCCTTTCCATATTTCTATAGATGCTTCAGATACAGCTCTAGGAGCTGTGTTGGGTCAAAAGGATTTAATTCCTTACGCCATTTACTACACCAGTAAAAATTTGACTCCTACTGAGTTAAATTATACTGTGACTGAAAAAGAGTTCTTAGCTGTTGTTCATGCAATCAACAAGTTTAGACATTATATAACAGGCTATGAAACTTTTGTCCATACTGATCATTCTGCAATTAGATATCTCATGAACAAACCTGTTAATAATGGCAGAGTTATAAGATGGCTTTTACTTTTACAAGAATTCAATATTACTGTGTTAGATAGACCAGGAAAACAAAATACAGTAGCTGATTTCTTGTCTAGAATCCAAAATACTAACGAAGATTCTCCTGTAGAGGATAAGTTTCCAGATGAATATTTGTTTGCAGTAACTACTAAAACTCCTTGGTATGCAGATATTGCTAACTATTTGGTTACAGAGAAGCTACCTCCACACTTATTTCCTAATGAGAAAAGGAAAATAATTCAGGAGAGTTCAAAGTGTTCATGGATTTCTAATGAATTATTCAAAACAGGGCTAGATTGTGTGATCAGAAGATGTGTTCGGGAAGATGAAATGCCTGACATCCTTAAGGCATGTCATGATGAACCGTGCGGTGGACACTTTGCTGACAAGAGGACTGCCTATAAAATCCTTTCTTTAGGATATTATTGGCCTTCTCTCTTCAAAGATGCAAAACAATATGTTAGAAGGTGTGACAGCTGCCAAAGAGTTGGGAGACCAACTCTTTCAAATGAAATGCCATTACAACCATAGGTACTCATCGAACCCTTTGAAAAATGGGCTTTAGATTTCATTGGACCTATTAATCCACCATCTAGACAAAAGAAGTATATATTGGTTTGCACTGATTATGTTACTAAATGGGTAGAAGCCAAGGCATTGCCTTCTACCACTGAAAATTCAGTTGTTCAATTTCTTTTTGAGGATATTTTTACTCGTTTTGGTGTCCCAAGAGAAATTGTGACAGATCAGGGAAGTCAATTTACTTCTAACTTGATGGAGAAGCTGATGGAAGAATACAAAATCAAGCACAGAAAATCTACTCCATACCATCCGCAAGCAAATGGTCAAGTGGAATCTACAAATAAAGTTCTTGAGAGCATCATCACCAAAACTGTTCATCTCCATAGAAGAGATTGGGTAGAAAGGCTTCCTGAAACCTTATGGGCCTATAGAACTACATGGAGGAACACAACAGGACATTCTCCCTATGAACTTGTTTATGGAAAAGAAGTCTTGCTCCCCATTGAGTTTCAAGTCAAGACCTTCAAGATGTCAGTTCAGTTGGGGATGAATCTATCAGAAGCCCAAAAGCACAGAATGGAGCAGCTGAATGAGCTAGATGAAATAAGACAAGATGCAATTTTAAGGAATGATCTAGTTCAGCACCAAAGAACTAAGTGGCATGACAGATATATTAAAGAGAGAAAGTTTCAAAAGGGAGATTGGGCGTTACTGTTTGATTCCAAGCTTAAAGACTTCAAAGGAAAATTTCAGACTCATTGGCTTGGACCATATGAGATTGATGAAGTCTTTAGCAATGAAGCAGTTCAAGTCAAGACTATTGATGAGTTTCAAACTCCTCTCATTGTGAATGGCCACCGATTGAAAATTTATCATAAGCCACTCTCAAAAGAGGACTTTGTCAAAATGTTTCAAGAAAATTCTGCAATGAGGTTGGTGGAGAAGAATTCTTCTCCTCCATCAGCCTAGTCTTTGTTTCTTTCAGTTAAAGAAAAAAAAAAGGAAAAAAAAAAAGAAAAAAAAAAAGAAAAAATCTTTTGTATAAGCCTGAAAACCAATCATAGATTGGCAGTCTTATACAGAAAATGTAGAGTGAAAATCAGGGACACCTGACACTCTATATTTTCCAAAAAAAAAATCTCTCTCCCTTTCCATCTTCACTCCACCTCACTTGTCATTTCCATCTTCACCTCCATCTCATCTTCATCTCCATTCCACTTCACTCCACTTCACTTCCATCTCATTCCACTCATTTCATTCCATTCCATCAATAAAAGTCCCTCTCAGGACTATTTCATTCAGTTAGTTCTTTTTCTAACTATATTTGTGCAGTTAAAGGGGTGTTGTCTCAGTTTCCGCAGCTGGGAACCGTTCCCGCAGCTAGCACCAGTTTCCGCAGCTCGAAACGATTTCCGCAGCCAGCATCACTCTGTCTCTACAGCCAATAACACTCTGTTTTCAAAAAAAAATTACAGTCAAAGGTTAGCATCATCATCACCAATGGCAGCAAAGATATGAGGCATCTGCAAGATCAAAAAGCAATAATGGGTCAGAAGCCTTAATCAACAAGTGGCAAACTTCCAAAGGTATGATCAAAATCTCTACCAAATAACAATTTAATGTCATTGTATGCATAGTTATTAGATCATGGAAATTCCACTAAATACAATGATTTGATACGGAAAGATTCATATCACTCCTCTTCCACGATGATAATCCATCCACCTCATTCCTTTCTAACGGTCCCATAATCTTTGGATTGCAGGTTTCTGTGGAGTGGTTTTTGAGAGATAGAATTCGGATAATCCACAGTGTTCATCTTTTTCTTGTCGACGTTTCAAGTCTAGAGCAAGACTCATCATCAGGACTTGATGTACAGAGAAGAGGAAAAACCATTGTGATAAATATGGTGAAGGATGATAGCTAGGAAGTATTAGCCGACCATTGATCATTTAATAATTTATTAAATTTTATTAAAAAAAAATTTTATTAAATTTTATTATTTTAACCCATTAACTGAATAGCCCTAAACCTAGTTTTACTTTTGAATAGGTGAATGATGTTGTTTTATTAAAATTAATAACTGGAGGCATAAAGTATGCGCCGAGACGCTGCTTGTTTCAATTAACCTGGATTTATTTTGAATTGGATTATGAATATTGTATAATAATAAGTTTTATATTGAGTAATTTATATAGATCTAGGTTGCTCTAATATGTATGGTCATATTTTGTTTTATTAATTGGATGCCTATTATTAACTACAATAATACTCTAGGTTTTATATATTAGGTTTATTAGTTTAGATTTAATAGTCCAATAACCTAGATATATATTTTTTTATGAAATGTATAATTATAATTGTATAGTTATATGATGTTTAATTAATATGGTTTTATATTGTTTTGTTTTCCAATTATCTTGTTTAATAAAGTTAATATATTAGGTTTTATATTGTTTAATTAATCTAGTCTATATTGTTTTATTAATCAAGTCTATGATGAATATTGTATAAATTAATTCAGTTTTGTATTGTATAATATATATAGATATCTGTTGTTTAATTATTTTAGTCTTATTTTATTTTTATTTTAGATGCCTATTTAAATTAACTGTGGTTAATACTCTTAGGTTTTATATATTAGTTTTATTAGTTTAGATTCAATAGTTAATTAATCTAGTCTATATTGTTTTATTAATCAAGTCTATAATGAATATTGTATAAATTAATTCAGTTTTGTATTGTATAATATATATAGATATCTGTTGTTTAATTATTTTAGTCTTATTTTATTTTTATTTTAGATGCCTATTTAAATTAACTGTGGTTAATGCTCTTAGGTTTTATATATTAGTTTTATTAGTTTAGATTCAATAGTTCAAATTAACCTAGATATATAATACTATGAATTGTATAATTATTGAAGATTTATATAGTTATATGATGATTAATTGATTAATATAGTTATATAATGTTTTATCAATTATGTACCATAATCACTCTTAATTCAAACTCGAAATGGGGCTGCTCTTTCATTTATTGGCCATACGTGGAAGAAGTGACCTACTGTACTACGGCTCTCCTCCACCATAATTTCCGTAGCCAACGTTGAGACGTGGCGTAAACCAACCAATTCGAAAGGACTCAGCCGTTATACTGCCCAGTTATCACTTCGCTCCCGCATGCATTTGATGCTAAACCCGTGACTGTTGCTTACCTCGTGCTCATACCATTCTCTGCTCTCCATTTCCGCTGCAACCTCCATAGCTTTGCTCTAAACCCTGATCACAGTCACTGCATACGCTTTGCATTTCGATTACGGCCACTCCACTTACCTTAAGCATCCCGTAATCAGCTCGTTTTTCCCTTTAACGTCCACACACAGTAAAATTTTCAGCCGGGGTTGAAAGCTGAGAATGGGAAAGTTACTCAGAGCTGAACCTGAGGGCCCAAAATACCTGGAGGGGTATCCGCAGACAAAGGAGTCATTGAAGAAAGCAAAGTGGTTGAAATTTATTCAAAAGTTCAGAGGTTATAATAAGGAAGTCACTAAAGCTTTTGCTCGGTCCTTTAATGGACACGTAGTGGAGGTAGGGGATTTGAAATTTCCAATAACAGAGGCCACAATAGTAGCAGCAACCTGTTTACCACAACAGGGAGACAGATGGTTTAAAAACAGAGGTCTGGATGATCAAGGATGGAAAGTCATGCTCAAAAACCCAGGTATGGATACTTCCATATTTACTAAAGGAATTCCTATGCATATAATCAAAGAAGAATGGTCTACGCTGTTATTACTTGTTCAGAAGTTTATTACATGCGAGGGTCGTTTTGGCACTATGTACATATATCATGCAAGGATTATGATGAATTTTATGGAAGGCCATGCCCTTAATTTACCTTACTTTCTGTTAGCAAGCCTGAAGAAAATGAGCTCTACTGTTCAGAAACATGTAGGCCATATTGAATCCCACCTTTACCATCACGGGCTCATCAAAATTCTCATTGAAGATCAATTGAAAAATAATAACGATACTTGGGAAAAGTTTTTGATCAGAAATCACTTCCAAGAAGTGACTGAAGCCTCTGCCAGCATTCCCCAAAAATCCCAAAAAGAAGTAGAAGGAAAGAAAGAAATGTTACAACCCAGGACTCTCCTACAAAAGACACTCATGAAACTGTTCAGGAGGAAGAAGAAGAGGGAGCTAGAAATAAGAAGCAGAAAAAGGACAAAGGTAAAATAACTATTCAAGAGACATATCCATCCCACGAACCATCTGTAGAAGAAGAGTCTCAAACCCTGGCAGAAAGGTTAGCAAATCTTCAAGCTGCTGCCTCAGCAAAGAAACAAAAAGAAAAACAGAGTGCCCAGAAAGAGAGCACTAGTCCATATGTGAGAAGAAGCAGTAGGCTCAAAAGAAAGAAGAAAGTGACCCAAGAAAAACAATCACACTTCATTGATTTAGGTGAAGGAACACCTGAAAAAGGTCCAGCTCAGCAAGACATTGAGGCAAGTCCTCCACGTGAGGAAAGTCCTTTTCAGCTGGAAAGAGAAAATAGTCCTCCTTTACCAGAATTTGAGTTCAGGCCGAGGAAAACACCCGAGGTAGATTCCACCCAGCAAGAAGCATATAACTACTTAGAGTCCTTGGAACAATCAGCTGCAGGACCAAGCACTACCTTGCCACTTGATGCACAAGTACAGTCTTTAAAACAGGAAGTGTTTGAGCTAGAAGTCCTAAACAGGCACATTAAACAAGAAAATGAAGCATTAAAAGAGCAAAGTAAAGTGGACAAGATTGTGCATGACAATACCATGCTTCACTTAGGACTGTGGCAGAAGAAGAATAGAAAGTTGAAGAAAAAGTGTAAGAAGCTGAGCAGGGCATTGATTAATTTGAAGTTCAGGTGTCTAGTCAAGAAACCAAGGACCATTTTGGCATCAAGGAGAAAGAGAAGAAGGCTGGATGTTCTTGCAGAAGCATCAGAGCACATGGATTGAGGAAAAGAACTAAGTTTTGGTTGCATGAGGACATGCAACACCTTCACAGTGGGGGTATGTAGAGCCTTGAACCTGTACCTTCCCATACACCTCTCAGCCTCCTTTTCCCACTCATTTCATACACCAAGTTGATTAAATCATTGTATTTTAGGGCTTTTTACATGATTTTCTAACTATGCTAAGTGACTGTTGTTTGGTTTAGAATTTTGGTTCAGAGTGCAGCGTTTCCGCAGCCAACATAGGTTTCCGCAGCTGATCCAGATTTCTGCAGCTCGCACAGGATTCCGCAGCTGTTTTATTAAATGATATGTTACAGGTGTCCTCTGAGAAGATGAGCCACATGGGCAAGTTCCAGGGGTCAAGGACATGGTACGTGTCCCTCCCGATCACCCAGAACAGCCATAAAAGCCCGCGGTCAACGAGGAGGCAAATATCTGTCAACAGAAGTGTTCAGCGGTGGCACGGCTCTGCGTTGTTCTGTTTTTGGGCACGTGAAGCTAGGTGGCATCATCCTCAGCCACGGAGACAATCTAGAAGCACGAATCCAATAGCCATATTCTCCAGATTGAATGAACACGATGACAGTTACCTAGATTCGGGGACGCAGAGGATTCACGTGTTTTTAAACAGCTGGTTGAATAGCATAGATCTCGTTAAAGTAGTTTGATTTCTCCTTATAAATAAATCATCCTTGAACGTTACAGAGTTAGTCGTTTGGTAATCATTTTTGTATGTAATTTTGAGCTCCCCACTGTACTTTTACATTTGCTGTCAATACATGAGAAGACTGTTTTGCATTTAAGTGTATAACTGCTCCTTGAACCGGCTGAA
Source organism: Pinus tabuliformis (assembly GCA_031772625.1). NCBI lineage: Eukaryota > Viridiplantae > Streptophyta > Pinopsida > Pinales > Pinaceae > Pinus > Pinus tabuliformis. The sequence goes on from CM062812.1 coordinate 667,082,948, forward strand.
GTAGGCAGAGGGCCCCTATTTGCTGAAGCCCTGTATAGTAACCTTTAATTTCCTGCATTTATTTTTCTTGTTTCATGTATATTAGCTGTACAAATGTCTTTTGAATTGCTGCATTTTTATTTTTCTTTTCAACATGTATATTAGCTGTACAAAAACTTTGATTTCTGTTGATTTACATTTCTGCACTTTTATGTTCATGACTGATCAGTGTGTTATGCAGGTTTCTTAGGCAAGCCCGGGACAGTTTTCCTTCTTTTCTTTTCATAACTAGTGGCATGCATGATCATCTTGTCTATGTTGCTGACATTCATTGTTTTGCAGTTTTGATTTTCCTTACTGTCATTTCTTTAACTTGCATATTTACTTTCTGCTCTTAGATATCAAGTTATTCATCTATTGATGGTTCCTTTTCCATAATCAAATAACTTTATTGGGAGCCAAAATATCACGTAGTATAGCTTGATTTAGTCTGCTTTAGAACTCACATTACTTGACTTATTCATAATTGTTTCTTACATGATAAATTCAGCTGAAAGGCAAAAGGTTAAGAGAAAGTTAAAGTGTTGTGACTAGTCTCTTTTATGTAGTTTCACTTAGATTTCACATTGCTTAACATTTCATGATATCTTTTCATAGATAAGATTAAGTTGAAGAGTTGAAATAGTGTGAGATAGTTGTTCTTACTTTTAGTTGGATTTAATATAGATTTCATTTTCATTCAGCAGCAGAGATACTGGGCCGATGTCATTAGTCCTTATTTGATGTCTTTATTTTCCTTTAAGAGGTGATTTTATTGCAGTTGTTGTTCAAGCTTTCTTATAGAATACTTTTTAAGTTTTGAGAAATCATTTAGAGATCACCACATCATTTAGAGATCACCACAATCATCCACATTTCACTTGCTTTATTACACTTCCATCACATCACAGTAGGAAAGATACATTTAAAAACAAACTTAAAAAGCTAAAAACGACAAAAGACTAAGAAAACGGTTACCTAAGTACATATAGTACACCTCACTTCATCAACTTACGAGCCCCGGGTTGACATTTAAAAGTTGCAATTTAGACATCACTAAATTGACCAAACAGTACCCTTGACTTCTATCCACTTAGATATCTACCGGATTTTTCCTCTTGGAGTGATGATAAAGATCCTTATCTTTGCGCGCCTGAGTGCTGCAGTCCTTTCTTAATTGTCCATTCTGAGCAAACTCCCACAAACAACACTTGTTTTCTCTTGCGCAAATTGCCCCTTCATTGGCTAGCCTGTCAGCCACTCTATTGGCATCTCTGCGCACGTGAACAAAGATCAAAGTTTTAAGAGTTTTGAGATGAGATTTAACTCGATGAAAAGCTTGCGAGAGTCACCAATGGTTTGAAACTTTGTCTGGTGTTGTGCTGGTGCTTATCCTTTTGACCGAGTTAATCATTAATTACGAGTCTGCCTCTATGATAGTGTTATGTAAATTGTAGTCTCTCAAGATTTATAGGCCTTGCTCCATGGCCATGAGTTTAGCCATATTTTTGGTAGCCCTCCCCAAATGACTGTGAAAAATGATTTTGATATTGCCCTCTGCATCTCTAATGACTCCCCCAAAGCCCGCGTCCCTTAGATTCCCTTTTGAGGCTCCATCTATGTTCAGTTTCGGGAAGCCATGGGGAGGGGGTTTCCAGAAAACCTTGCCATCTGATCTATGCCTTGCTTTCTTATGGGTTTCAGAAGGGCCGTGATACTTAAGTCGCGACTTTTCAAGGATGTGAGTGTCCCTTTGACTCTGCAGTTTCTCTGGAGGATGGTTCAGAAAGACATTAAATGTTTCTTTGAGATGTTTTAGGATCTGAGCCATGATGCCTTGAGATAAACCAGATTTATCCTTGAAGATCCTATTCTTTCGTTCTTTCCACACATCCCAAATCAAAAAACCTGGAATCAGTGTCCATGCTACATTGACTCTCTCACATTCCAAAAAGTCTTTTCTCCAATTCTTTAGAGTAGCAGTAATATCATCATCCTTCCTGACTGTCTGGTTGAAGATGGAGGTTACCTAGTTCCATATAGAGGAGGTGAACACATAAAGGTTAAGAATGTGATCCATGGTCTCCTCCTGCAGGCCACATAAATGGCATTTTGAAGGACCTGCAAAACCTCTTTTCCTAAGATTTTCCCAGGTCAGAATCTTTTTATGCTGAACTAGCCATATGAACATTTTGATCTTCATCCAGTGAGGGTTGCTCCAAAGGTTTCACCACGTCTTGTCAGGATTTGGATGATCAAATCCGGTGATTATTCTTTTGGCTTCTTTGAGGTTGAAGTTGCCCTCATTGTTTCTACCCCACCTTAGCAGGTCATTCGAGTTAGAAGTTAAAATTTGCTTTTTTCCAGGATCTCTTCCAGGACTTTAGCCTGGGCTTTCAAAGGGGTCTCTGCCCTATAATCTGGTACCCTCCAGATTCTCCATTTCCTTTCCTCTCTTGACTGATCCCAAAAGTCACATAACCTTTTTAGACCTTTATTGAGGGTGTCATCTCTGATGATATCTAGGCCTTCCCTGCTGAGATTTTGTTCCTGCTGCCAATTGTCCTCCCAGAACCAAGCAAGATTCCCATTTCTTATCTCCCAAAAACTATGATTTTGAACTAAGGCTCTGTTTTCCCAAGCCTTGTTCCAAATGTGAGAACCCCTAATGTGCCCTGACATCCGAATGTGGTCTTGTTCCTACCACTCCATTGCATACTTTTGTTTCCATAGCTTGGTCCATGGGCTGTTGGTTTCCTTTAGCCATCTCCACCAAATTTTTGCTCCCAAGACTTTGCTCAGGGTATTTGGGTCATGGAGACCTAAACCACCATGGGTTTTGGGTTTGCAAAGCTTCTCCCATGCTAACAAGGCCCATTTCTTTTTCTCTTCTCCTTTACCTCAAAGAAAATTTCTTTGAATATTCCTAATTTGCTATAAAACTCCTTTTGGGGTAGGAAGGGCTGAAAACATATAAACTAGAATGGTTTGAAGAATAGCCTTTGTTTGAATTAATCTTCCTACTAAATTCAAAGATCTGATAGTCCAGTTATTGACTTTGTCCTTTAGTTTATTCGTAATTGACTCCCATACTTCCTTCTTCAGAGGTTTCTCAGTGAGAGGCATTCCCAGATATTTAGATGGAAGACTCTCTCTTTGAAATCCCAGAATTCTGGAGAGATGTCTTTGGATGGAAATATCCATATTGAAAAAGAAAACTTTTGATTTTATGAGGCTTACCTCCGTGTCGACGACCATGGTAAAGTCATGCAGGATTTGTTTGAAGGCTTTGGCTTCCTTGATTGTGGGTGTGCCTTGCAGCATAGTATCATCCACAAATTGTTGATGAGTCAAAGTGTCCCCATTCTGAGTGAGTTTTAGCCCCTTAATTCTTCCTTCTTCCTTGGCTGAGTTTATCATTCTACCCAATCCTTCCATCATGAGAATGAAGAGGAATGGGGAAATAGGATCACCCCACTTGAGGCCCCTTCAAGGCCTGAAGGTTCTTGATGGAGAGACATTGAGAAGGATAGAGAAACTTGTTGTGGTAACCAAGGCCATAACCCACTTTATCCAGTTGTAGTCAAAGCCATAAGCTTTAAGAATTTCCTTTATGTAAGGCCAGCTTAGCTTGTCATAAGCTTTTGCTATGTACAATTGTATTATCATGCCTACTTTCCTTTTGGTCTTGAGGGAGTGCACCACTTCGTGAGCTTGGATGATATTGTTGAGAATTTGTTTGCCTTCCACATATCTGGTTTTCTCCTCTGACACAAGTGATGGAAGTAGAGGTTTGATTCTGTTAGCAATAACTTTGGAAATGATTTTATACACCATATTGCATAAAGCTATGGGCCTAAATATTTCAAGTGTCATGGCTTTTTCCTATTTAGGGATTAATGCTATGAAAGATTCATTAATTGCTCTAAGAATTGTTTTGGATTTTCTCGAGTTCTCCACCACATCTAGAATGTCAAATTTGACAATTTCCAAGCATGTTTTGAAGAAGTCTACATTGAATCCATCCGGGCCTGGAGCTTTCCCATTATGCATCTCTTTGATGACTTCATTGACCCCTTCTTCCATTATTGGCTTGTTGAGATTGTGGTTGTCTTCCGTGGTCACCAATTTTGGAATGTTCTTTGTGAAGCTTTTGATGAATTGAGATCTGTCTGCAATGTTTTCCTTGGCTATGCTTTGGAAATGTTGCACCAAAACCGATTCCATTTCCATGTGAGTATTTAACTCTTTCCCTTGCGGATCTAAGAGTTTAGTGATCCTGTTATGAGCCCTGTGTTTCATGGTGGATTTGTGAAAGAATCTGGTGTTTCTCTCCCCTTCCTTTATCCATTTTATTCTAGATTTCTATCTCCAGAAGATTTCTTCCTGCTAGCATCTGTAGTCCCATTCTTGCTGCAGAAAGTCTGCCTGTCCTTTCCTTTCCTCTATGAATCCTTCCTTGATGAGAATTTGATTAACTTCTTGTAATTTTCTTTCTACCACTCTTTTGGCTTCAAAAATGTTTCCAAACTCATTTATGTTCCATTCTTTGAGCCTTTGTTTGATATGTTTGAGTCTCTGATGCAAGAGGAACATTTTTGTGCCCTGGGTGGGCATGTCTTCCACCCACCAATTTCTAATATTAGAAATGAAGTTGGGGTGAGCGAGCCATGCATTTTCGAACCTGAAAGGTCTATTTCTGGAGGTTCCAATAATAGAAGCTTCCAACTGGACCGGCCAGTGGTCCGAGCCTCCAAAAGGAAGGATCCACGAAGTCATAGAGTGACTGGAAAGAAGGAGATCCTTCGAGATTATGAATCTGTCTAATATCGAGGAAACTTGGGAAGTTCCCCCTCTCATGTTGTTCCAAGTGAAGGTGCCATTTGTTGTTTCCATACTCACCAGTCTCATGTTGTCTATGAAGTTCTAGAATGCCTGTGAGTCACGTCCTAACATTTTGCTTCCCCCTTTTTTCTCAGAGAGGGATTTGATCATATTGAAGTCCCCTCCCATAATCTAGGGGATAATAGAGTGTCTCTCTCTTGGCTCCTCGAGAGAGATAAGAAGCTAAGTTTTTCTTCTAGCATTTTAGGACCATATACGTTTGTGATCAAGTAGCACCCTTTGTCTCCCAAAGGTTGTATTACAATTAAAAGGTGATTTCTAGTAGCTTATGCATCTATGATCTCAAATTTTTGTGGATTCCATAGGGTAAGAATTCCCCACAGCTGTGTTTATTGCTTTTACTTCAAGGAACTCGTAATTGTAGAGCCATTTTCTGTGTAGTTCTCTGATCTTGTCTACTAAGCATTTTTTTCTTGAATAAACACCATGTCTGGTTTTTCTTCTTTTATTCTGTTACTAAGATTTCTTTGTTTTCTCTTGCTACCCAACCCCCTAATTTTCCAGGATTTGAGCTTCATAATGATATGTTCGTGAAAGAGTAGCTGGTAAGATCTTTTATCTTACCTGAATTAATCATGAGTTTCCCACATTCTGACGAGAGTTCATTCTGTCTCCTTCTTCCTCTTTTCTTGCCTGGGTTTTTGGTGGAGTATCTAGAAGTAATATCCATTTGTCTGACCCCTTTATTCTCCTGGCTTTCATGGTTTCTTTTGACTCCTGCAACCTTTGTTTGGGACCTTCGGAGGAATAGTTGTTGCACTCTATCAAACTCCTCTTGTGGTAGAGAGTCTATCCCTTTGTTGGCTCCTTGTTCTAGAAAGTGTTCTAGTTCCAGGTTCTCCCTATCTAGAATCTCCTGTAGGTCTTGGTCCTCTGTTCCTCCTTCACTTGGGGTCATCTCTTGGTCCCTTCCAAGTCCTATGGTGCTTAGTGGATTCTCATTTAGTTCATTATCGGGTTGTGTGATGTCCATGTTGTCCTCTTTTTCTTTTTTGGATGGAGTTTCCTCCACATCCTTACTTTGTCCATTTTCTTCCCCCTCTTCTTCTAAAATCTCAAAACTATTATGACTTGGTATTTTGTTCTCACTAGGTTTCTTTTGGTGCTCTTTCCCCCCTCCTTTCTCCCTGCCTGCCACTTTGGTGTATCCTTCAGGATCTCTTCCGATGCTGCCTTTCAGTTTGTCCTCTCTTTTGTTGAGTGGGAATTCTCTAAAGAGGTGCCCATGTTCATGACATTTGCGGCATCTGAAAGGGATGTGTTCATAGTCAACCGCCTGAACCCATTCCTCATCATACACTTCCAGGATGACTTCATCCGGGAATTCCCCCGATAAGTCCATTTCTACACAGATGTGGGCAAAGGAGGTATATTTTCCTCACAGAGTCGCCTCTGATATCTTTATAAAATGTCCTAATTTATTACCTATAGATTTTAAGGATTCCGAAAGCCAGTAATCTAAAGGTAAGGAATATAATCTAATCCATACCTAGACCGATGTGAAGATTTCTCGCTACGGTACAAAGTTTATCGTCCAAGGTTACATGTAGAGACCTGCGGCATCATAGAAGTATGGTCCTCCTTCGAAAATTTTTTCTTTGTCCTCCAAGTTTATGAATACCATGTAAAAAACCCTTAGACCCAAGATGTATGTTTAGTTCTCCTTTTGTTTTCCAGTTTTTTTTTTATCCATGTGTATTCTGCTTTCTTCGTGGGCCAAATACCCATAAACTTGCATATGACCGCATAGGTTGCCATGTGATCTCTGTTCTCCTGTACAGCCGGATCATTCAGGACCACCCTTGGTTTAATATTGGACTTGGGTTTATAGGATCCCATTGTAGCTTTACCCTCCATCCTCTAACCACTGTCACCCGCTTTCGTATCCTGTCGAACCCTCTCGTGGGTCCCTTTCTTATCATGGGGTTTGTTGTCTTTCATCTTTTGGGTTCCATTAGTTTTTTTCTGATTCTCCGAAGGATTTTGGAGCTTGTTCCTACTCATCCCTTTGCCTCTGTTTGAAACTACATTACTGTAGGAGGGAGTGGAGCTCCCTCCTCCTTGCCCCTGCATAGTTACCAACTTGCTTCTATCGCCCCTGTTTCAAACCCTAGCTTTTTCTCCTCTGATCAATTTCCCTCCACTTTCAATAATAATTCATAAAATGGTCAATTTTACAATAAGATGTGTAATTCCAAAATAGACTCATTCATCATATATTGTATTGCTGATTTATTTTACAGCCTTAGTAGGGCTGGACAATTTTCATTTTAGGGCTTTTATATGCCCTTTTAATTTCCGAATTTTTATGTTAATTAAAATATAGTATATTTTTTCTTTCCAGCGCTAGTTTTCATCGGGATTCAAGTTCAAGGGCTAATTTATTTGGTGTTGTAATAACTTGTGTTCTGAAATATATTATCTTAATTGCAATTTTTGGCAATAACCATAACTTTTTCTTCATTTGTAGTGTTTGTGGTTTACTCTTTGACTTATGCTAACTTGATAAACATCCAAAAATGGTCTTAGAAGGTTTATATGCTAAAATATGCAAAATCCCCTCACAAACCATTTTATTTCTTACCTTCAATGTTAGGTTTAAGTTGTAGTAATAAGTATTTAGTATAGAAGGCCCTAGACTTGATTTTGTCTTGCCTAAGGATTCCTTAAGGCTACAAGGGAATCCTCCCTTGTGTTGGATTTATATTTCACTAAAAAGAGGAACTGGTTACTTATGTGACAATGGTAATATTTCTTCATAACAATCCCATAGCAGATATTTCTTCATGGTTGAACGAAACACTAAGTCCTTGCACAATTTGTGTGTAGTTGAGCATTTTTATTTTTTGTAAGTTTACTATTTCTAACATCTCAGTGTACCAAGCATTGAGTCTTCTCTTGTAAGATCAATTGGCTTGTCATTCTAAAGTTGGAGGAGTGGATCTTGATGAGTTGCCTTATTTCTTATGCTTTATCTTCCATCCATTAAAATATAGAGTGGTCATTGCCCTGTGAATATACTTTCTTGATGCTTGACACCAATCTCTAGAGAAGGAAGGATAAGGATCTGGCATACTTCCTTCCATATACTATCCAGCAGGAAGAGTTGCAAAATATTTAGAAATGACAATACAAAAACCCATTCAATAGGTCAATCCCATCTACATTTGTTGTTATGGAGCTAACTGACATGTTAAAAACAATCTTCTCCAGTATTTGATGGTCACACCCTTTTGTATATAGGAATATTGATGCTCACCCTTGCCACAAGCTTGCATGCCTCTTCTTGTCTTGACATATGAATTGTGATAATGATTTTCTATCTTGCACATTAAACTTTGAATAAATCATAATTAGAGCTCATGGTATAGGGACAATGAGGAGTGATGTTCCTTCCATTTGTAACTAGTTTTATGGATTGTAGGAAATATGTTGCATTTATTGAATGATCGACCTTTTGGTTTAGTCCTCTTAGCACATGGTATAAATCAATGAAATCAAACCTTTTTTTCCTATCGTTTGATTCTTGAGATTATTCTTGCATGATTAAGAACCATTGGACTGGATAAATTTGGCATGTATGTCATAATAAGAGAATAATCTCATATGAATATCAATTGATCAATTATTTGATGCCTCCCTAGACCCCACCCACAATTGTTTCTATTTTCCCCCTAGGATCAAGCACATCCCCACCCCCACACCGGCCAGTGGATTACCCTTTGAGTCTGTTGAGAAAGAGTATTTTTTCTAAGATTTGCCAATTTTTGGATTCATCCTCATCCATTCAAATTTGCCACATCTCCACTAATTTGGTTTTCTTGAGGATACATTTTGGATGTGACATCCCTCCTGGCAATAGATCTTTGATCCAACTCTTTTCCTTCTACTCTAGTATCTAGATATTATTCCTCTTCATTCCATTAGCCTGTATTGTTTCCATCAACATCCCTAAACTTTGGCTGCTACTTTTTTGACATATTGTTTTCTTGATGGATGATAATTTTGTTTCTATCCAACCACATTTGCAGACATATGAATTTAGGCATGGTCAACAAGGTGTGTTTTAGAATTTGGTTTCTTAAAAAAGAAATTGTTCATATTTTTTGTGCCATGAAGTGAACATCTCTACTCATGTTGAAGGCATAGCCAACCATGGAAAAATTTAATGTGACCATGACAATGAAAGGTATTATTATTGTTGTTAGTGTGTTTTTTTAACTGGTGACACTTAGGCCTCAACTATAACCCCATGCTTCCCACTTACTCTGTTGCATGGGAGTCCACAATGGCCATTTGTGTAAGCTTGGGCATTCCTTAAGTTTTTCCTCTTATTACAGGTGAACACGTAGTTAAAGCTTATTGAATTGCCTCTAATGTCATGGAAAGGGTGGTGTACACTATACTTACAACAATATTTGCTCATTTATCTTGAGACAACCATTTGTGAAAGATGTAATACTATTTTTTTCATAAGATGATGGCTTAACTTCTTAAAGCTTTAGAATCATGGGATTTAGCAATGTTTATATAGCCATTGGCCATAAGACAATTTTTCTTGTTATTAATATGCTTGTTAATGCTCAACGTGTTGGTTGTTTTGTAAATATGAAACTGCTATGATTTCCTCACCTAGAATCCAATGCATCCAAATGGATTTATGGTTGTTATTTTCACTTCCCATAAAGATTGCTACCCACATATAGATAAATTCTAGATCCCACCATGTGGCACAAATGATAGTCTCCTAATTATGTTGGAAGATGATAAAGTGACTATTGTATTCTTAAAAACACCATATTATGATGTACTTTCTTTGCAATATTCTTGTTTTGAAATTCATTTGCTAATCTTTTACACAATCTTTTATGTATGCTTTTTGAAATTTCTACCATCATATCAATTTCATGAATAAAGGATTTCTTATTGTTCTTAAATAGATGACTATGCAAGAACTACCTCCAAATTCAACTATGAAGAATTTTCTAGACAAAATAACATATGGAAGTATACGTTTTACATTATATGGCTAGCAAATACAAGAGGAACTGAGGCATTTGAGCCATAGACTTTGGAAATGTTTCTATTAGGGATTCCTATGGTTTTTAATGTTGTGATTCTTTCACCTCATGGTTATTTTGGGCAAGCAAATGTTTTAGGAATGCTAGACAAAACACCGGTGGACAGGTAAAATCCACAAAATGTATCCCTAAATTTGAATCTTGGGAAAAAAAAATATGATTTTTATCATTTAAATGATCCATATCTCTTGGAGCCCAAAAATCAATTTTCTTTGGATAAGCTTTATCTATAACCTCAAAAGGAACCCTATTATAAGATAAAGGACCATTATGTCTTCTTGAGTCTTGAGAAAGTATGATGGAATGAAATTGGGTGAGGACCAGATCCAGGTTTACCATGTCAGAACCTAGGTTCATCAAGATGACGACCTTGGTTTGAAGATATCCACCATACAAACTAGGACCACCCATACTTACCGTTTCCATCTCTCTTTCATCATCAAGACTAACATACTGAGAACTTGCAACCCATGGAGGCCCATGGTAGTCATTGCAATGCAATTTATTAGAATACATGCCATGTCCACAAGTTTTTATATTTAATCTCTACATCCAATGTGGCCATTTATTATTATGAGATTTACCACATCCGAAAATGACATCATTCACATAATTTTGAAGAAGTCTACAAAGGTCAACATATTTTTTTTCACATTTACAACCTACCTCGCATTTGTTGGTTTCTGAAGCTCAAGCACTTTCATAACAAAAATAGGCAAAGTCAAGCAGCAAAAATGGTCCACTCTCTTTTCATCTGGTGATATTAGAATGAACTTTTATTAGAGACGTTGTTTGTTTGTTTTTTTGGTTAGAAAAGGGTTTGCTCTTGGTTTTTTGTGACTTTCAATTTATCATATGTAGCATGTTGAGAAATGGGAAAGAATAATGTGTGACATTTATCTTGCAGAAATTGATGTTGAATGAAAGGATACAAAGTTTAACCAAGCTACAGTTCACTTTGGTAAAGGTGGAGGAACATCTTAAAAAGATGCCTAAGAATACACCATATACAGAGTTTGAACATAAGGAATATACGGATTGTTCTTTTGCAGATATGTTCTTTTTTCTACCCAAGATATCATAGCAAGAAAAATATTGATATCATAGAAATTGTTTGAGGACCTCATTGAGGTTGATTTTTCTAATCTCATGCTGGATTGATACCTTCTCATATGTTAGGAAGACTTTAAATATGAATAAGTATGTTCCTGAAACAAATCAGATTCAAATTTTATAGATATAAAAGATAAAAACAAATGTTAATGCCTTCGTTTGATTATTACTTTAATCATAGCAAGAAAAATATTGATATTGTATAAATTGTTTGAGGACCTCATTGAGGTCGATTTTTCTGATGTCATGCTTGATTGATACCTTCTCATATGTGAGGAAGACTTTAAATATGAATTAATATGTTCTTGAAACAAATCAGATTCAAATTTTATAGATATAAAAGATAAAAACAAATCTTAATGCCTTCGTTTGATTGTTACTTGACTTTGTTGTGGGCAGGTTATAGGAAATATGATTGGAAAAAGGATGGGGAGACAATGCAGAGCATGTATTAGATATGATTCATTTGTTGTTAGAGATCCTTCAGTCACCATAGCCATCAACTTTGGAAATGTTTCTAGTAGGGATTCCTATGGTTTTTAATGTTGTGATTCTTTGACCTCATGGTTATTTTGGGTAAGCAAATGTTTTAGGAATGTCAAGCAAGACATTGGTAGACAGGTAAACATATATTTTATAATTGCACTCTTCATTCCATGATATCCTCTCTTTATTGTTTGATTGTATTTTGAACGTTTCTTTTGATTTTGTTGTATTTTAACTATGAAATAGAAAATAATTTGTATCATGTCCATTTAACAACAATCAAAGCTTGAAGATGGAATTAGTATTACACAATATTGATTGGAATTCTTATAGCTATTTTGTGTTAAAAAAATCATGATTATAAAAAAAGTTTACTTTCATGTTGTTATTTGAGCACATGTTGTTTATATACTTGACCAAGTTCATGCATTAGAAAATGAAATGTTGTTGTGAATAAATGACAAGAATTAAACATCACACCTCAGATTATTTGTTTTCACAAGTTATATACAACTTTAGCTTTTTAGCATGTAACTTAGTTGGCATGATTGTGCCTTATCTTTCCCTGAAGGTTGAATACTAAGTTACTAAGGTTTTATTTTATAAGGTGACATTTTATTTGCTTTGTTTATACAAGTCATCTAGCCACATTATAGTGGCCACTATCACCCAACTAAAGAAAACTTGTTCAAGCTTCTTGCTTGTGTGGGGAAAAATGGCTTTGAAATTGCCGATGTTGAGGTATATGTCGTATAAACTCTTTATAGTATACTTTAGTTTATATTCTAGTGTTCATTGTATTTCATGTCTTACACTATGCATTGTATATTCTTTTGTTTTCAGAAAATGAATTCAGTATTGATGGTAAGAAGCAGGAATTGAAGAAAGAGGCTGAGAGCAATAACACTGGATCGACAAATGCGAAAAGAGAGAGACACGAGAGCTAGTCTAGTGATACCCTTAAAGTCGATATCCCAGACAAGACACACACGTAGAAACTAATGGTCAAGTCTTCAGAGTTGGTGAATTCACCTACAATGCCTTGGCAACACAATGATAATGTTTTGAAGTGATGAAATATCATTTCATGTGTCAGTTGTAGTCCAACCTATATTAAGTTGGAAACTCATATTGTAATACTTTAACATTTCATATAATATAATTTATGTGGTTGAAACTATTTATAGTTGCACTTGATATTGTTTAGTATTGTAACTAACATATGCAACTCTGCATTTTTATATTAGATGAACATGCACATTGTATAACATTTTTTAGATTTAGTCGCAAAATCATACTAATTAATTTATGTTGATTAATAATGAACACATAAAATCAATATAAAACTACTAATTAGTAGGCTATATTGATTAATGATGAACACAAATAAAATGAATATACAACTAAATTAGTCATTTATAATGATTATTAATGAAAGTAAATGAAATGAATATAAACTAGTAAATTAGTCGTTTATATAATGAATATGAAACTACCAAAAAATGATAAATGACTACTGCAAATGATAAATTTGTGATTACAAATGATGACTAAATTTTGCATATATACGACTATTAGTAGCTAATTTACAGTATCTTATAACACGACCACAATTTAGTCATATTTCTCTAGTCATTAATTGGTTCCAAACGATGAGTAAAATTTGCATATATATGACTATTAGTAGCTAATTTACAGTATCTTATAACACAACTAATATTTTGGTCATATTTCTTTGGTCATTAATTGGTTTTCTTGGGTGATCATATAGTAATATATTTTGTTGTATATTTAGTCATTAATTGTGGCAATTAATGACTAAATCAATGACTAAATTTATAAATAAATTTACTACTAGACGATAAAATTGAGACAACCAATTAATGACTAAGCTAAAAATGAATAAAAGTTGGTTGCGTTATAAGATACTGTAAATTAGTTACTTCTAGTCACCGACTGAAAAATGGTCGTTTATATGCAAAATTTAGTCCTTTTTTAGTAATTAATTAGCCATTTTGTACTAGTGTTTCTCGATTTTGGGTTCTAGGAGAAAAATATGTGTATATTTGTAACTACCTCCTCCCACATTTACCCACTTTCATCGGTTTTCCTGGGATAAACATGAGATGAGGCTCACTATGATAAGACTCAACTTCCTATATGACCTTAAGGAAATGGAGTCAACAACTTAATACCTTATTGACTTCCCTGAAGGTTGAATACTAAGTTACTAAGGTGTTATTTTATAAGGTGACATTTTATTTGCTTTGTTTATACAAGACATCTAGCCACATTATAGTGGCCACTATCGCCCAACTGAAGAAAACTTGTTCAAGTTTCTTGCTTGTGTGGGGAAAAATGGCTTTGGCATTGCTGATGTTGAGGTATATGTTGTATAAACTCTTTATAGTATACTTTAGTTTATATTCTAGTGTTCATTGTATTTCATGTCTTACACTATGCATTGTATATTCTTTTGTTTTTAGAAAATAAATTCAGTGTTGATGGTAAGAAGTAGGAATTGAAGAAAGAGGCTGAGAGCAATAACACTAGAGTGACAAATGCGAAAAGAAAGAGACAAGAGAGCTGGTCTAGTGATACTCTTAGAGTCGATATCCCACACAAGACACACACATAGAGACTGATGGTCAAGTCTTCAGAGTTGGTGAATTCACCTGCAATGCCTTGGCAACACAATGATAATGTTTTGAAGTGATGAAACATCATTTCATGTGTAAATTGTAGTCCAACCTATATTAAGTTGGAAACTCATATTGTAATACTTTAACATTTCATATAATATAATTTATGTGGTTGAAATTATTTATAGTTGCACTTGATATTGTTTAGTATTGTAACTAACATATGAAATTGTGCATTTTTATGTTAGATGAACATGCACATTGTATGACATTTTTTAGATTTAGTCACAAAATCATATTAATTAATTTATGTTGATTAATAATGAACACATAAAATCAATCTAAAACTACTAATTAGTAGGCTATATTGATTAATGATGAACACAAATAAAATGAATATACAACTAAATTAGTCATTTATAATGATTATTAATGAAAGTAAATGAAATGAATATAAACTAGTAAATTAGTTGTTTATATAATGACTATGAAACTACCAAAAAATGATAAATGACTACTATAAATGATAAATTTGTGATTACAAATGATGACTAAATTTTTCATATATACGACTATTAGTAGCTAATTTACAGTATCTTATAACAGAGCCACAATTTAGTCATATTTCTCTAGTTATTAATTGGTTTCAAACGATGAGTAAAATTTGCATATATATGACTATTAGTAGCTAATTTACAGTATCTTATAATACAACTAATATTTTGGTCATATTTCTTTGGTCATTAATTGGTTTTCTCGAGTGATCATATAGTAATATATTTTCTTGTATATTTAGTCGTTAATTGTGGCAATTAATGACTAAATCAATGACTAAATTAATGACTAAATTTACTACTAGATGATAAAATTGAGACAACCAATTAATGACTAAGCTAAAAATGAATAAAAGTTGGTCGCGTTATAAGATACTGTAAATTAGTTACTACTAGTCACCGACTGAAAAATGGTCATTTATATGCAAATTTTAGTCGTTTTTTTAGTAATTAGTTAGCCATTTTGTACTAGTGTTTCTCGATTTTGGGTTCCAGGAGAAAAATATCTGTGTATATTTGTAATCATCTCCTCCCACATTTACCCACTTTCATCGGTTTTCTTAGGATAAACATGAGATGAGGCTCACTATGATAAGACTCAACCTCCTATATGACCTTAAGGAAATGGAGTCGACAACTTAATACCTTACTGACTTCCCTCAGGTGCTACAAGACCTCCAGTAGCAACCCAACCCCTCCAAGTGTCTAACCCCTGAGATAACTCTATTTTTCACTGACCTAGAGCCCAGTCACTCCCTTTTCGAGGCATGCAAGTGACTATAGCCCTCTAGTTGCACCAATAAGCCTACCTCCATGCGACTGTGGACTTTTACAATCAATTCTATACCAACGACCACAAATTCTAAGCCACCTTTTCAGGCCTAGGACTCAGGCCTCTGCCCAGAACTCAGTGAAACTTCCAAAAATGACAAATGACATAGAAACAAGGTTTATGGACAAAAAATTGAACCAGGACTTGACCTAACCTCTCCTAACTGGGACTGACCTTCCGTCAAACACATGGTGAACATGCAACCTACAGGTCATGAATTCAAATATGAACATAATGATATGAAAATTTATCTGAGGATAGAAAAGAAGGAACAATGCCTTCTCAAAATGGTTGTCACAACACCAATTAGGTCTTGCATCCATTATCTAGACATTCATTAATAGAAATGTGTTAACATCCATACTTAGATCTGTCAATTAATCATGTTTATAACCAACATATAACCAAATAAATAAAAATGAGAGAACAACCATTAAAACCACATAACAACAAGTATATTTACTCATCAAAAGAAAAAGAAACTTAGCTCTTATTAACCATATGCAAAAGCCAACCAAGTCAGGTACTTCCACATGCCATCCAGCCATAGATTGGGCTAAACCAAAACTTTATTTCAGCCAATCACCCTCATGCCATATTCCAAGCATGAATGTGGAATCTCATGGGATAAAACCATCCATAAAAAACCAAGGGAATCCATAGGTTAAACCACCTCCACCCTCACCATACCATGATCTCACCTAAACCGGTCCCAAGATCACAAACCAAACTGAGCTTGGATGCCTCAGAATTCCTTCACCATCCCTTGAATAATTTTCCCGTCTCCACCCACCTAT
Source organism: Pinus tabuliformis (assembly GCA_031772625.1). NCBI lineage: Eukaryota > Viridiplantae > Streptophyta > Pinopsida > Pinales > Pinaceae > Pinus > Pinus tabuliformis. The sequence continues at coordinate 667,099,376 of CM062812.1, forward strand.
TGAGAGCTTCCCGGAGAAAACCATCTCCACCTCCAGCAATTGGGATTTTCCTAAGACCACCTCACCCGAATCCAAAACCTTCCGAAAATCCAAATCTCAACTGAGAAATAATCTCATCACACCATGGCTATCCTAAAATGGAAAGTCAAGGCTAAAACCACTGTCAAAACCCGACAAAATCCATGCCACCGACAACAAAAAAAACCAAAATACACAAATGTATATGCCATGCATGCCAAAACCAGCTAGGAAACCATACATGCAATATGTTACCTGCAAGTATTCCTATTGAAGCTGCTTGATCCAACCTTTCCTTTCTTGATCCTTGCTTTCCCTGTCCTTCCTTTTCTTGCTTTCTTTTCTTCTCCTCTTGGTGCTCTTGTCCTCTCTGATACTAACTCCAAAACTAAACTAACAAAAAACTACCAACTGATGCTTTGATGTATTTTTATTATTGATGCCTCTAATTTCTTCATTTTCCATTATTTTTCCTTCAGTTTCCTCCTCACATGCAACCTGTGACCTTTCACCTCCGTTTTTTCCTAATTTCATTTATTTTCATAAATAAAATTTTGATTATTTCCTCTTTGCCTTTTTAAATCCTTTGTCATTTCCTTTTCCAATTTCCCCTTAGCCATAAACAAAACAAGTGATGCCCACTAGGATATTTTTCCCAACATTTAGCTTGGAATAAGTGTCCCTTGACCTTGGTCTTATTTTTCCTTTATGAACTTTTATTACATGAGCTTTTAACCTGGGGTTGTTACAATATTTTTTGTTCACGCCATTGTATATTTTCTATTTTTTAAGAATTCGTTTACAGGTAATTTGTGTACAGTGTTAAAACCTTCAAACTATCCCAACATCAACATGAGCCAATGCACCAAACAAACTTAAAAGAGATATTAAATGATAATTGGAACACATCAACAGGGCGAGGTAAATAAAAACCATGCACAAAGCTGGGGGACATGGACATGGTTCATTACCCACTTGATTGCATGATATACTCTGTAAATTGCCACCACAAGCCTTCTACCCATCCTCTCCTACATAGGCCTTCGAATTTCAGGCTCACTAGCCTATCTCTGCAAGTGATTGAGATTAATTTTCCAAGTTGATTTTTCCAGAGTGATTCTAAGAGGTGAGTCAAGGGGGAGGTCATGTTAGGGGGACTTGGACCTTCCCCTAGCAATAAGAAGGAAACAATAAAAAAACTTATTGGTACGAGATCCAGATTGGCTAGATGCATTTCTGACAAGAGAGAAATGAGTGGATTTCCTTGTGAACTAGGAATGTTGCCTTTCTTAAACACTTCTCGACTTTCCCACAACGCTATCATAGTTGTGATTGAATGCTTGATGTTGTGGTTCTTCGACATCTTTGATGAATCATGCATTGGGAAAGTGTAAGGTAAGGCTACCATGCCTCCCCCTGCCAAGGCTCAAGTTGATGACATAGGTAAGCTACTCACCCCAACTTGCATTATTCCCATGACATCACATTATATCACCTTGTGTAGGAATTTACAGGGTAAGTTCCTCAGACAGAAACACCAAAGGACACCGCTCACAAACAGATCACAGATCAATACACCAGTATTTTTGACTTGGTTAAAACCCTCAAATAGGGAAACAGTCCATAGCCTGAGCCAATGCAACCACTTCAGGAAATTTATTCATAAAAGAACGAAAATTTACATAAGCTTCTCTCATGGACGGTTACCCTACAAATGACCCTCCATTTTCTTTAAATAGAGATCGTGGACCAATCGGGTGTTAAGCCATGGATCAAGTGTCAGTAATACCGAGGAGAGAATGAACCGTCAAATCACTACATATCGTGACCGTCGGATTGTAAGTTACAAAAAGTACATAGTAAAGAAACACACTTTACCTAACTCTATACTAGACCAAGTTATACTAGACCAAGTTATACTTAACTGCTTCCTATGTGTTGGAATATCCTAACATCCCCCCTTAAGAACAACTTATGATAGGATTGAAGGATGTACAAATATGAAACAATAGGAGAAGGAAGGAGGCACTAGAGCCTATCCTCCCTTAGTGACAACTTCCTAAACTCCAACCATAAATTGAAGTTTAGTAAACTTCGCCTCTGTGAGAGCCTTTGTAAAGATGTCTGTAACTTGATCAGCTGTTGAACAATATTGCACTTCAAGAACATGGTCATTAATGAGCTTTCTAATGAAGTGCATGTGCAATTAAATGTGTTTGTTGTGCTGATGTTGGACTGGATCTTTGCATAGTTGAATGGCACTTTGATTATCACACCAAAGTGTAGTCGGATGCTGCTGCTGAAAGCCAAACTCTGACAGGATCTGACGAAGCCACAAGGTTTCCTTACTAGCTTCTACGACACCACGATACTCTGCTTCTAATGAAGAAAGAGAAATCGCACCTTGTTTCTTGCAAGACCATATAATAGGTCCTGAACCAAGAGTGAACACATAACCTGTAGTAGACTTCCGATCCCCATGGTCACCAGCCCAATCGGAATCAGTGAAACCAACCAATGGAGGAGCTGCTTTGGCACTGTAATGAATCCCAAACTGAACTGTACCTCGAACATAATGAAGTATTCTTTTAGTTACTTTCCAATAACTTTCATGTGAGTTTTGCATAAATCGAGCAACAAGGCCAACAACAAAGGAAAGGTCAGGACGAGTATGGGTTAGATACAAAATTTTTCCTACAAGTTGACCGTATAAGGTAGCATCAACTTCAGGAGAAGTACAAGTGACTGAAAGTTTGACTCCAAACTGAAAAGGAGAAGGGGCTAGCTTACAGTCTTCCATGTGAAAATGGCGTAGAATATCACCGGCATACTTGGACTGGGAAAGGGAAAGACCTTCCTTGGATTGCAAGACTTGAAGACCAAGAAAATAATGTAAGTGTCCTAACTTTGTCATTGATCACGTGCTCATGTCCTAAGTGTCTTAAAATGCTCAAAATTTAAAATGTTCAGAACTGGTTCAAAGTGGAATGATTAGAAAGTTCTCGTCCTCCTGATTCTGGTGCCATGAACGGTTCGAAAAACGGTCGCTGTATGAGAAAGTTATGGAAAAAAGAAGAATTTCTCAGTAACATTGGAAATTTGAATTTTTCAAAAAGAATAAAAAAAGAATATTCCACAGAATATTCCTTGGAATATTCTAGGGAATATTCCTTTTCAGCAACCAATCACAGGCTGCCACGTGGCAAGCCCGGAGGCTGCCACATGGCCCTGGGTGACGTCAGCAAGCGTATGTGCATATGGTTCAAAAATTTGGGAGTTCCGTGGTTTGAACACAACCTACATTACAACACTCCGACGCCTTACCGTTAGGCCACAGGAGCAGCTCTTATTACATGGGCAAAACAAATAGTATTTAAAGTTTAAAATGAGTTTGGGTGGGGCTCGAAGGGGGCTAGCCCCTAAGTGCCAGCCCCCATTCCATATGACCTCAGGCCCAGAACCTAGGGTTTAAGCCCCAACCGCCAGCACACTAACCACCAGTGCGCAATCCAAGGTAAACCGTTCACATACGCATTAAAGATAGACAGTTAAATCTAGAGGTCAGGCCAGATTTGGTGGCGGAATTGGCGGAACTCCAAAATTGGCGGGCTTATCTGGCCTCCAACTACAGTTAGTTGGAGTTTTTCGAGGGGCAGATTGGAGAAACTTTAATTGGCCATAACTTTGGCTAGGAAAGGCGGTTTTGGACGAATTTTTTTTTTGGATTTTGGGTATTTTCGACCTTCTGAAGCCACTGGTGCAAGTCTTACAGTCATCTGAGGTCATTTGCAGAGGTTTTGGAGCCGTGAAAATTCTAGGAGCCACCAAGGCCCAGTATTGTGAAGACTGTATAGGGTTGCAGGTATCCATTGGAGGTGAACCAGTAGTCAATCCTGAAGGATTCAAGTGTTTTGAATGCATTTTTACCATCTATTCCACCTATAGATACTTCTATTCAACTGTATATTCAATTTGAGCATTTAATTAAAACCAGGACAAGCCCATTTGGGAGCTTTGGACCCAATAGACGTAGCCCAGGAGGCGTGAATTGCTTTATCAACTTCTTTTGCATCTGTGGTTGATTTATTTTTCACAACAAGTTGGTTTTAGTGTGTTAAACAGTAAAAGGAAATAAATCTGCTATGCTTAAATGGGTCATGAACAGCTGAAAATTTCATTTGTTTTCTTTCTGCAAGACATGGACATCTTTTAAACATGTATATTTCTCAATTGAATACCTTGCAAACAATTTACAAGTAGTTTCAAATTCAGATCAAGTTGGTATCAGAGCAGGGTTTTGTGCAAAGATCTTCTAACTATATTGCAAGTATTGATGCTTACCAGGTTGAAACTTAAAAGAGGGGAAGGATAGTTGACTAGAGAACGAGAGAATCCTCAGTCAAGGAAGGCCAGAGAGTCATCACCTCCACCTTCAATTTCACCCTCAAGAATCTCAACAGAAGCTTCAAGAATGTCTGCACATGAAGGAGAAATTCTTGCAGACATGGATCCAAAAGAAGAAGAAAGAGTCTTCAGAAAGGCTTTCTTGGACCTCACTGAAATGGTGAGGATATTGTACCAAGAAAGAAATGAGAAATTGGCTGGAGAAGGGTCCAAACATCCACATGAAGGAGAGGGTTCTTCAGGAGGTAAGAAGGATGATGATCATTCCAAGAAAGGACATGGAGGAAATGGTGATCCACCACCCCCATCGTCACCTTCTTCCTCTTCATCCTCATCTTCTTCTTCTATGCATAAGCATAGATCCTCTGGAAAAATTCCTTTTTTGAAGCTTGATGTAAAATTCGAATTACCTATGTTTAATGGTGAAGTGAATGCAAAAAAGCTTGACAACTGGATTAGGTAGTTGGAAGTTTACTTGAGGATCCAGAATATGCATGATGATGCCACAAAGATTCAGTTGGCTTCTTTGAGAATGGATGGAGCAGCATTGGTCTGGTGGGAGGCCAAGACTAAAGAGGAGATCAAGAAATTTGGTAAGGTTACCTTAAGATGGCCTCAATTTCTGTTAGCCATTAAAAAACAGTTTTATCCTCTTGCTCACATGCAGAAAGCCATTATGAATTGGCAAAATTTCAAACAAATTAAGGGTCAGAGTGTCCAAGACTACACCCAAGAATTCAAGAGAAGAGCTCTTGATCTGGATCTTGGGAGGAGGCCCCCAATATCTAAAAGATTGAATTGGATCTTGGGGGGAGAGACCCCCAAGATCTGAAAACTTGAAATGGATCTTGGGGGAAAGGACCCCAAGATCTGAAAACTTGAAATGGATCTTGGGGGAAAGGCCCCAAGATCTAGAAGATTGAAATGGATCTTGGGAGGAGAGACCCCCAAGATCTGAAAACTTGCATTTCCAGAAGAAGAATAGGAGAATGCCCAATAAACAAAACCACAAAGAAACTTTTTTATTAAAACCGATAATAACTATAAAGGCTACATTGTGGCAGACAATCTGTCCTTTTACAAAATGTGAATTGTTACTTATAGTATTTTTCAGTTACAATACCACAGGTCAATTCCATGGGTGAATGAATACCATGGGCGGATTTTACAATACCACGGGCAGATGCCATTTACAATACCATGTGTAAATTCCATGGGTGAATGAATACCATGGGTGGATTTTACAATACCACGGGCGGATGCCATTTACAATACCATGGGTAAATTCCATGGGTCGATGAATAATATGGGTGGATGAGTACCATGGGTTGATGTCATTTTCCATTCGGATCATTCCTCCCTCCTTAAGAAGCAATGGTCCCCATTGCGTAAAGTTCCCTCCTGCAAAGCCTTTGTTGAATATGAAGATCTACTGAAGATAAGGGTTTTACGTGGTTAATCCAAAACCCTGATAAATGAAGATCCGAGGATAGAGATACCCTGTAATGCTTGTGACCAACTGTGATTCTGACAGTGTATGGCCTAGCAAATGGACTTCGATGAACTGTGGGTTTGTGGATGACCCATAACCATGAAGAACAAAGATCCGAGGATAGAGATACTCTGTAATGCTTGTGACCAACTGTGATACTAACAGTGTACGGCCTAGCAAATGGACTTCGATGAAGTGTGGGTTTGTGGATGACCCACAGCCGTGATGTTGGTTGCTGATGAAGTAGCAGGTGCCTACATAGCCTGGGGTGGGAGGGCACATCTCCAAATAACCCAAGCCGATTGCTGCTATGTTGAAACTGATGAATGTGAAGCAGGTGCCTACTAAAGTGGGGTGGGAGGGCACGTCTCCAATGGAAACCCACTCCGAATGCTGCTCCAGAATTAAAATGGACATAACTCGGCCAATATAACTCAGAATATTTATTATAACCTGTTTTTGGAAGCAGAAGGACCATTTTTCATCTTCCCATGTGATGGAAATCCTTATCTGGGCACTCTGAGATCTTAGATTCGCGCTGCAACAGTTCCGCCGTCACAAAAATTCTGATAAAATAGCTGATTTTAAATCAGTGATATCTCCCACATCCGAACTCCGATTCGACCCATTTTTTTTTTGAAATTGGGTGATTTTTTGAGAGGAATCCAGATCTAGTATTTGTTTTTGTAAATTTTGTACCAAATGTTTCAGATCTGATCTGCAAAGTCGCCGCCCAAAAAATTCCTGCAAAAAAATGAGAAAAGAAAAATTCTTCCTGCTTGACCCAAGAAAGTGCTCTGTGGAGGTTGTAGCACATGCCTGAAGTTTGTTGAATATTGCTGCAAAATTTGAAACTAAAATATGCATCAAACCCTCATTTCCATGGAATCATAACCTGCTCTGATACCACTGATCTGGATCTTGGGAGGAGGCCCCCAATATCTAAAAGATTGAATTGGATCTTGGGGGAGAGACCCCCAAGATCTGAAAACTTGAAATGGATCTTGGGGGAAAGGACCCCAAGATCTGAAAACTTGAAATGGATCTTGGGGGAAAGGCCCCAAGATCTAGAAGATTGAAATGGATCTTGGGAGGAGAGACCCCCAAGATCTGAAAACTTGCATTTCCAGAAGAAGAATAGGAGAATGCCCAATAAACAAAACCACAAAGAAACTTTTTTATTAAAACCGATAATAACTATAAAGGCTACATTGTGGCAGACAATCTGTCCTTTTACAAAATGTGAATTATTACTTATAGTATTTTTTAGTTACAATACCACGGGTCAATTCCATGGGTGAATGAATACCATGGGCGGATTTTACAATACCACGGGCAGATGCCATTTACAATACCATGGGTAAATTCCATGGGTGAATGAATACCATGGGTGGATTTTACAATACCACGGGCGGATGCCATTTACAATACCATGGGTAAATTCCATGGGTCGATGAATAATATGGGTGGATGAGTACCATGGGTTGATGCCATTTTCCATTCGGATCAGCTCTCTTGTTAGGGGTAGATTTACAGACCCAAGAAACCTTGCTGAAATACATTGGTGGCTTGCATAGCTACCTTAGACACACCATCTTGATGTTTAACCATACTAGCCTGGACGAGGTTTGTGTCCAAGCTACACATTTAGAGGCAAGGGGAAAAAACACATTTGAAGAGGGTAGAAACAAACCCCCCAAGGAGAAAAACAAAGAGAAAACCTCCAAGGGAAAGGGCAAAAAGAATGCATCTGTCAAACAGGAGAGTGAGAAAGTGATTTGTAAACACTGTTCTAAACTAGGCCATGAGGAGAAAAATTGTTGGAAATTACATCCTGAAAAAAGACCTCAATCTAACAAATCCAAAGGGAAACATAAAACTGTTGCTACTACATCTACACCACAGGATTTAGGGGATGATTCGGGTGATGAAACCAAAATTGCAGCCATGGGTTTGAAAAACTTGAAGGGAAAAGAAATTGAAACTCAAGCCAGCACTAGTACCTCAAACTGCCATGTACAAGCTCCTAATGAGGAAGAAATAATTGAACTGTTTCATGTGAGGGTGATAATTTCAAAACATACTAAAATTGACACACTTTTTGACAGTGGGTCACAAGCAAACCTTATATCAGAGGACTTGGTCAAGCAGCTTAAACTTGAGACCGTTCCACATCCGAAGCCATATCCACTTGGATGGATTTGCAAGGATGCAAATTTGCAAGTTTCAAGAAAGTGCACATTGCGCTTTGCAATTACTGCACATTTTATTGACACAGTTGAACTTGATGTGGTACCTTTTGATATAGCAGGAATTGTTTTGGGAAGCCCTTACTTGTTTGACAGGAAAGCTATCTTTCATCGCCATGAAAACAAATATCATCTTTTCAAAGATGGCAAGGAGTTCATTGTTAGAGCTCATCGTAAGAAGACAAATATAGCGATGGTGAATGCAGGACAGGTAAAAAGGCTGGTCAATTCAAGTAAGAATTTTGTTCTTCTTATGATTAAGCCCAAGGTTGATGTGAATCATGAGTCATTTGAAAATTGTGATCCAAAACTTAAATCAGATCTATATGATGTAGTTGATGCATATCATGAGATGTTTCAGGAGCCAACAGGTTTGCCTCCTAAGAGGGAGATTCAACATGAAATCCATTTGCATCCAGATTGTCCTCTTCCAAACATAGGCATGTACCGCATGTCTATTATGGAGAATGCTGAAATAAGGAAGCAAATCAAGGACTTGTTGGACAAGGGTTTCATAAGGCCAAGTACTTCGCCATGTGGGTCACCGATTGTATTGATTCCAAAGAAAGATGTCACTTGGCGTATGTGTGTTTATTTCAGGGCCTTGAACAAGATAATGGTAAAGAATCGTTACCCACTCCCAAGGATAGATGATTTGCTAGACTAGCTGAAAGATGCTCGATATTTCACTAAGCTAGACTTGCGCAGTGGATATCATCAAGTAAGAATTGAAGAAAGTGACATTTGGAAGACAACCTTTAAAACCAAACAAGGACTCTTTGAGTGGCTTGTGATTCCATTTGGTTTGTGTAATGCACCTGCAACTTTCATGTGGGTAATGGATGATGTCTTGCGTCCTTTTCTTGATGATTTCATTATTGTCTACTTAGATGACATCTTAATTTTCAGAAAGTCTAGAGAAGATCATGTCATGCATGTTAGGAAAGTACTTGATGTTTTGAATAAGAATCAGTTATTTCTTAAAATGTGAAAGTGTGAATTTGGAAAGACTTCTTTGGTTTATTTGGGACACATAGTAGGAGGAGGTGCTTTGAGAATAGATCCTGCTAAAATAGAGGCTATTGTGAATTGGCCTACTCCCAAATCCATAATAGAGGTAAGAAGTTTTTTGGGTGCAGCTCAATATTGGAGGAAGTTCATCTCTAACTTCTCTTCTATAGCAGCTCCTATGCATGCAGTGACAAGTGTGAAGCATGCTTTCCAATGGGGAGGCAAACAGAAAAAAGCTTTCAAATCTTTGAAAGAGAAGATTAGTTCAGCTCCAGTCCTTGCATTACCGGATTTGAGACAGCCATTTGAGATACAAACCGATGCTAGTGATTATGCCATGGGTGCAGTTCTTCTACAACATGGTAAGCCTATTGCTTTCCATTCTGAAATTTTTAATGGTGTTGTTGTAAATTATCCTACATATGATAAGGAGTTGTATGCATTGGTCCAAAGCGTCAAAAAGTGGAAACACTATTTGATGGGCAAAGAAACTGTTATATATACCGACCATCAGCCCTTACAATATTTGCAATCACAAAGCAAGTTACAACAGTCACGACACTTCAGATGGATGGGCTTCTTGCAACAGTTCCATTTGGTAATAAGGTACAAGAAAGGTACTTTGAATAAGGTTGTTGATATGCTTTCAAGGCCTATTATTGGTGTTGTTACTTTACTTAAGAATGATTCCATTGTACATGATAGTTACATAGAACAATATGCATCTGATGATGACTTTAAAGATGTGTATGCTAACTTGAGTAAAGGGAATCATGTAGAGGAAAATGACTATCACATGCATGACAATTTTCTATTTCATTTGGGCAAGTTGTGTATACCACAGGGGGAGAGAATAAATGTCATAAGAGAAGCTCACTCTTCTCCTATTGCTGGCCATTTTGGTGTGAGCAAAACAGTTGCACATCTACAGAGGTATTGCTATTGGCCTCGCATGGTAGATTCTGTTTCAAGGTTCATAAGAGGATGTTCATTATGTGCTACAAGCAAGCCTAGCAATAGGAAGCTTGGCTTGTATACTCCTTTGCCGGTACCTTCTAGACCATGAGAAAGCATCTCTATGGATTTTGTAGGAGGTTTGTCAACATCTAGAAAGCAGCATGATTATTTATATGTAGTAGTTGATCGTTTCAGCAAAATGTCTATACTTATGCCTTGTAAGAAAACTATAACTATTGTACAAACTGCTGAATTATTTTTTCATCATGTATGGATTCACTTTGGTTTGCCTACTTCCATTATTAGTGACAGGGATTCCAGATTTGTGGGGAATTTTTGGTCCAACCTATGGGAGATGATGGACACAAAGTTGAAGAAAAGTACTACTTTCCATCCGCAAACAGATGGACAAACAGAAGTTGTGAATAGAACCATTGTGTACCTCTTGAGAGGATATTGCAGCAAGCATCCCAAGCTGTGGGATGAACATTTGCACTACATACAACATGCTTACAATCATGCCAAGCACTCTTCCACAAACACCTCACCATTTGAAGCTTGTTTTGGTTACTTGCCAAAATCACCTCTTGATTTCATTCTTGAGAAAGATGTTGCCATTGAGGGACATAGTGATATTGACAAAGCTCGTTCATTCATTGAAAGAATTCAGCAAATACATCAGCAAATTCAAGAACAGCTTGAGAAGAGTCAAGGCAAGTACAAGGAAAGACACGACAAGCATAGAGTCGATCACAAGTTTCAAGAAGGGGATGAGGTATGGTTGTACATTAGTAAGGAAAGGATGCAAGGAGAAGGTAAAAAGTTGAAGCCTATTCGTTATGGTCCATTCAAAATCCTCAAGAAGGTTGGAAATAATGCTTTTCAATTAGATTTGCCTTCCTACATGCAAATGTATTCTGTTGTCAATGTGGAGAACTTACATTTGTATGAACCTCCTTTGATTGTTGATCATGAAAGTGTTGTTCAGCTGCCATCTATAGAAGATTTCTCACCAGAATTCTTAGATGAGCTGAAAGAAGATACAATCCTTGACAGAAGGACACGCACTTCAAGGAGGGGCAGTGTAGATTATGTTCGGGTTGGTTTCAAAGGCAGCAAACTGAACAAGGCAAAGTGGATGGAGGTGGACAGAGTGAGGGAGCTGTACCCTCACCTCTTTAACAGGTAGTTGAAGGCTTTTGGGGTCCAAAAGCTTCCCAATGGGGAGGCGTGATCAGGTGCTCATGTCTTAAGTGTCGTAAAATGCTCAAAATTTAAAATGGTTAGAACTGGTTCAAAGTAGAACGAATCGAAAGTGCTCGCCCTCCTGATTCTGGCGCTGTGAACGGTTCGAAAAATGGTCACCGTATGAAAACGTTATGGCAAAAAGAAGAATTTATGAGTAACATTGGAAATTTGATTTTTTCAAAAAAAAATTTAAAAAGAATATTTCTTGGAATATTCCAAAGAATATTCCTTGAAATATTCCAGGGAATATTTCTTTTCATAAACCAATCACAGGCTGCCACGTGGTAGGCCCGGAGGCCTCCACGTGGCCCTAGGTGACGTGAGCAAGCGTATGTGAATATGGTTCAAAAATTTGGGAGTTCCGTGGTTTGAACACACAACCTACATTACAACACTCCCACGCCTTACCGTTAGGCCATGGGAGCAACTCTTATTACATTGGTGGAACAAATAGTATTTAAAGTTTAAAATGAGTTTGGGCGGGGCCCGAAGGGGGCCAGCCCCCATTCCATATGACCTCGGGCCCAGAACCTAGGGCTTAAGCCCCAACCGCCAGCACACTAACCACCAGCGCGCAATCCGAGGTAAACCATTCACATGCGCATTAAAGAGAGACAGTTAAATCCGGCGGTCAGGCCAGATTTGGTGGCGGAATTGGCGGACCTCCAAAATTGGCGGGCTTATCTGGCCTCCAACTACAGTTAGTTGGAGTTTTTCTAGGCGCAGACTGGAGAAACTTTAATTGGCCATAACTTTGGCTAGGAAAGGCAGTTTTGGACGAATGTTTTTTTGGATTTTGGGTATTTTTGACCTTCTGAAGCCATTGGTGTAGGTCTTATAGCCATCTGAGGTCATTTGCAGAGGTTTTGGAGCCATGAAAGTTCTAGGAGCCACCAGGGCCCAGTATTGTGAAGACTGTATAGGGTTGCAGGTATCCATTGGAGGTGAACCAATAGTCAATCCTGAAGGATTCAAGTGTTCTGAATCCATTTTTACCATCTATTCCACCTGTAGATTCTTCTATTCAGCTGTATATTCAATTTGAGCATTTAATTAAAACAAGGACAAGCCCATTTGGGAGCTTTGGACCCAGCAGACGTAGCCCAGGAGGGGTGAACTGCTTTATCAACTTCTTTTGCATCTGTGGTTGATTTATTTTGCAGAACAAATTCGTTTTAGTGTGTTAAATAGTAAAAGGAAATAAATCTGCTATGCTTAAATGGGTCATGAACAGCTGAAAATTTCATTTGTTTTCTTTCTGCAAGACATGGACATCTTTTAAACATGTATATTTATCAATTGAATACCTTGCAAACAATTTACAAGTAGTTTCAAATTCAGATCAGTCATTTCAAACTTCCTTTTAAGACTAGACTTCACATGGTTTATAAGGTTGGGATCACTACCAGTCAGGATAAGATCATCAACATAAAGAACAAGAATGATAAGAGACTTGCCCACTTTCTCGGTGTAGAAAGTATTGTCAGAATGACACCTAGAAAAGCCAGTTTCTAAAATAAAGTTATCAATTTTGGCATACCAAGCTCCAGGAGCTTGCTTGAGACCATAAAGGGATTTCTTAAGCCGACATACAAGGCTGGACTCTGTTTGTATAAAGCCAATAGGTTGTTCCATATAGATTTCTTCATGCAAATTCCCATGCAAGAAGGAAGATTTAACATCCATATGATGGACTTCCCATTTGAAAGAGGCAACAAGGGAAAGAACAAGGTGGATAGAGTTCATTTTGGCAACAGGGGAGAAGGTTTCAGTGTAGTCAATGCCTTCAACTTGTGAAAAACCCTTATCAACAAAACCAGCTTTATGTTTATCAACTTTCCCATCTGGTCCATACTTGGTTTTGTAAACCCATTTGCATCTAACAAGTTTTCGTCCCTTTGGTAGAGGAACAAGATCCCATGTATAATTTGACAATAATGAATGATATTCTTCATTCATAGCTGCTTCCCAATCTGGATGGCCTGAAGCTTCTGCAAAGGTGTCAGGATCATAATTCACTGAAGCTTGAGCCAGTAAAGAAAAGGCTCTATCGAACTGAGGACATGTACGTCTCGGATCTGTAGGATCACCGGAAATATCACCTGCTGCATCCTGAGTAGCACGGACCCATTTTGGAAGCTGAGGAGCTAAAGGAGGATCTTGAGAAGGTGGGGGAGGATTGTCATCCTCGCTTTCATCATCTGAAGAGGAAATGGTTTCAAAGGTAGAAGAGATAGGGAGAGGTGACACATCTATCGAACTAGGCTCGTAGGCCGATATATTTTCAGCAAACTTTACATCTCTTCTAATGATAACATTTTTTGACTTAAGTGGAATAAGTCTATATCCTTTGACATCTTCAGAATATCCAACAAAAATACATTTTTCACTCTTAGGTTCTAAAGCTTTATGTTTCTCATCTGGAATATGGGCCGATGCTTCACTTCCAAAAACACGAAAGTGATTTACATCTGGTTTAATTGAGCTCCATGCTTCGTCTGGAGTGATATTCTTTAAAACCTTAGTAGGAGTGCGATTTATCATGTAATTTGCACAGTTAATTACTTCTGCCCAAAAATTAAGACCAAGTCCTTTAGATTGAAGCATACAATTAGCCATTTCCTTTAAGGTGCGATTCTTCTTTTCAGCTACACCATTTTGTTGTGGAGTATATGGAATAGTATGTTGCATTTGAATTCCATTCTCAGTGCAAAAGCTGATGAATTTGTTGTTAACATATTCTCCTCCATTATCAGATCTTAGCTTAATAATTTGATGTCCATATTGTTTTTCAACAGGGGCCCTAAAGGCCAAGAACATGTTAAATACTTCACTCTTGAGTTTTAAGAAGTATACCAAAGTGCGTATGGAGAAATTATCAATGAAAGTTAAGAAATACTTGTAGCCAGAGAATGAAACAATTGGAAGTGGACCACATAAATCACTATGCACAAGCTGTAAAGGGGTTGAGGCATGCCAAGAGGTACGTTTTTTAAAAATATCCCAATGATGTTTTTCAAGTACACATCTGGAACAAACACCATCTCTGCAAGATACCATTCGAATACCTGTCACCATATTTTCTTTACATAGATTCTAAAGGGATTGATAGTTTAAGTGACGAAATCGCTCATGCCAAAGTTTGCTCACTTCATCGTTATGAGCAACAAATACCAAGGGAAGATTTGATGACCCAAAGTTGTGAAACTTATACAACCTTGTAGAATCATCAGCAATGTTAGTAGCTAAAATCTGTTTAGGATCTCTTAGGTCCTTAATTACAACATCTTGAAGTGAAAATTCAACGATTTTACCTTCACCTGAATGAGTTATCTGATATACAGATAGAAGGTTGCAGGATAAGGATGGAACACATAATACATCATTAAATTGACCATTGTCTATATGAACAGTTTCAGTCCCTACAACACTAAGAGATCTATCATCACCAACATATATATTTTTGGTGTTACAATCATTTAAAGAAAAAAACATGGCTTTGTTTTTGGCCATGTGATAAGAAGCTCCAGAATCAATGAGCCACTCATGAGAATGAGAAGAAGAAGATACATTTAGTGCATATCCAGACCGAGATGCTTGACAACCACATGCAGAAAGTGTTATTCCTGAAGATGAAGTTGAAGTTGAAGAGTGCTCCAAATGGATGTTATGCTTCTTCATTGCTGCTTCCAAGGCTTCCATTTTCTTAAAGCATTTGGATTCTAAGTGGCCATCTCGATTACAAAAGTTGCAATGTCTATTAGCCTTCTTCCCTTTATTTTTATTTCTCTTATCATTTTGTTGAAATTATTTTTCATTTTGAGGCTGAAATTGCTTAGGACCCTTGTTTGGTTTAAGACCATTCCTTTTAGGATACAACTTCTTAGGATTCTTTGAATTTGGTTGTTGTTGGGTGGCTAACGCTTCTTAGAAGAGTTTCCAAGATTAAGAAGACCGAGGTGTAAGAGTTTTTCTTGTTCTCTTATTAAAGAATCACAAAAGGAACCAAAGGAAGGGGACTTGTAGGCTTGTCCTTGAGAAATGAAGGCTTCTCTTGTAGAATGGAAGGTGGAAAGAAACACAGAATAGGCTGGTCCCAACTTAGTAAGAATGGAATAGATAAGGTTACTATATTCTTTCTTAACCTTAACACCTTCCAAGAGAAGTCTAAGGGTCTTGAATTTGGACAAAAAAATTTCAATTCAAGAAAAATTATTGGGTTCTAATGTAAGAAACTCATTTTCGAGTTATGGGCTTTAAGTTCATTTTTAATTCCAAAAACTTTAGTGATCTATTTCATTGCTTCCTCAGGTGTATCAAGTTCTACAATATGGAATCTAAGATCTAGAGAAATAGACATCCCTATCAACCCACGTGCTTGATCTTGCCTGTTTTCCCATTTAGCTGCCTTATCTTCATCTTTCGGTTTGGTTTCTTGGCCTGAGGCTATTCTGTAGAGACCTTTACTTCTAAGTAAATCCACAATGTAGGACCACTATTGGAAGTAGTTGGTGATGTCAAGAATAACTTGGCATGAACTTTCCATTTTAATAGAAATTGAAGCTATAGGTGCTAAAACTAAGTGTTCCAATGGAAAGATCTCGAAAAATTGGGTTGGTTCAAAAAAACGACTCTAAAAACGACTTCTGGATGAAGAAGTTATGGCTTTTTGAAGAAAAGTTGATGAAGATGCGGACGAAGTGCAGGAATGTGCGGAAATGAATGATAATGTTATATTTAAAAAAAAATCCGCCCCCTTTCCAAACTTAATCTAATTAGCTCAACAAAAAGAAAACTTGAACTCAAGACCTCTACTCTCATAAAGTAGCTTTGGACCAAGTGAGTAAACTAAAAGTTTAGTAATTTTTGGAAAAGAGGAAGGGGTTTTTTTTTCTGTTTTTTGTTTTTTTTTTAGTCGATGAAGCTTTGGGTTGCGTGCTTACTTGAGAAAACTCTTTTTTCCTAGAAAACAGAAAACAGAAAACCTAACACGGACATACAAAAAAACAAACCTCACGGCTTGAAGTTAGCTTTACCCGGAAACTAAATATTATCCTCAATGTTTCTGATTTTCCGAGATCACACTAAGGCGCGGCGGAAAAGAGCATACACATGAGAAAAATCCTTCTTCTCTATTTCTGATTTGCCCAGATCGCACAGAGTCACGGGGCAAAGAGCATACGCAGAAATGAAAGGTATAGATCCAGTAATAGAAAATGAGCTAAATAAACCGAAATAATAAACATAGAGAAAATAACTAGAAACTGCAAAAAGACATTGTATACCTCCAGATCTTAAAAATGACATAGCTAGGGCTACTAGAAACCTTTTCGCATGAAACGAAAGGGGTTCCTCACTGGAACATATGCTACAAATATAACATAGCATTCCTCTCAGCGTGAAAGCAGTAAAAAATAGTGGATCTAGGAAACGGTAGTTGGATGCAATTCTACTGGCTTCAGATTTGGATCACCAACAGACGCGGCCCTCAAATAGCTCTGATACCATGTAGGAATTTACAGAATAAGTTCCTCAGATAGAACACCAAAGGAAACCGCTCACAAACAGATCACAGATCAGTACACCAGTATTTTTGATGTGGTTAAAACCCTCAAAGAGGGAAAGAGTCCACGGCCTGAGCCAACGCGTCCACTTCAGGCAATTTATTAATAAAAGAATGAAAATTTACATAAGCTTCTCTTATAGACGGTTACCCTACAAATGACCCTCCGTGCTCTTTAAATAGAGATCATGGACCAATTGGGTGTTAAGCCATGGATCAAGTGTCGGTAATACCGAGGAGAGAATGAACCGTCGGATCACTACATATCGTGACCATCGGATTGTAAGTTACAAAAAGTACATAGTAAAAAAACACACTTTACCTAACTCTATACTAGACCAAGTTATATTTAACTATTTCCTATGTGTCGGAATATCCTAACAGGTTGAACACGAAATAAAAATTATAAATATTGATAAATACAACAATTTTTATTATATGTTATTATATATGTATTTTGTAATTATAATTTAATTAAATTTCAAAAAAATTAATAGTTTATAAATGGTTTTTAAGATGTCTAAAAATAACTAAATTTAATAAAAAAAATCTTATAACTTAAAAAAATTATATTAATTTGTCTCATAACTTATATACATAAATGAAACTTTTTCATTTTAAATATTTTAAAAAAATAAATTAATATTTTTATTCAACCATTTGGCAATTTACAAAGACTAGTATGGTTTCAGGCTCGTGTACATATAAATGTGAAGTGGTCACTGCTTGACTGTTGTCACAGCGTTGATTAAAACACTTTGTCTTCCAATCTCGTTGATAAATACACACAAGTTTTATGTGATTTTGGTAGCGATTTCAAGTTTTATGTTTTTCACGGCATTGATGTGAAAAACATTTGGCAATTTTGGATGAAATAGTTTGGTATTAATGCGTATTATTGTAATGTTTTGGTTCTTTAATTAAATTATTTTGTTTTTTATTATATATTATGATTTGCTAAGTTTTTCAATTAAATAAATAAATTTCTATACCTTCAATATGATGTTTCATCGGTGAAATTGATGCTAAAGTCATGATTCTCATCAAATAAAAGTCTGGTAATTTAGGTATATTTTTCTAATTGTAAAATTGTTAATAATATGATAATTTTCATTACATTGTTTTTATGAATTTTAAAATAATAATTTTATTAATAGTTGAATTGAGGTTTCTGTGATCCATAATAATTGAAAGAATAATTTCGGCGTAAATCACATATTTACGCATGTAGACAGACATTTGTCCAAGCGTTTCGAATCAACAAGTGTAGTTTATCGTCAGGACAAGTTGAAAAAACAGATCTAGTTTAGTATGTTAAATAGTCTGAGCAAAGACTCCAAGGACTAAATCGACCAATGACTAATTTTGACCTCAAATTATTATTCATTAATTTAATATTATTATTATTTTTAATATTAATACATAAAATATTTTTAATGGTTAGTTTTAAAAATTAATTAATTAATATCTATATATATATATATATATATTAAAGTTATAATATTAGGTTATTAAGATAAAAGTTAGGAGTAAAAAAAATAAAATACTTTTAGTGGTTAGTTTAAGAAGATAATTTACTTATTTATTTAAATTATTTAATAATTATTGTTTATATATATATATATATATATATATATATATATATATTATTGAACTGTGACTTCTGTGATCCATATCAATTTTTATGAAGAATCTTGGGCGAAAATCACATAGAAAAACTTATGTCAACGTGTTTCGAACCTTCCAGTGCGGTTCATCATCAGGATTGAATGAGCAGATCTTATTTAGCACATTAAATAGACACGGCAGCGAATCCATGACTCAATGGCTAAAAAATAACAGCTAGAAAATGATAATGGTTAGTTTGACAGAGATAAAGGGAAATTAATAATAATAATAATAATATTAAAAATATTTTCTTTTAAAATTAAAATTGATAATAAGTAAATCAAAATTAATAATTTTAAATATGTTGAAAAAATTAAAATGAATTAAATTATATAAAATGAATCACTTTTCAAAGTTTTAATAGTTAACTATACATATCAAACCTATTATTATTATTATTATTATTAATATTTTCTTTTAAAATTAAAATTACTAATAAGAAAATCAATAAATTCAAATATGTTGAAAAAATAAATTGAATTAACTTAAAATTACTTTAAAAAAAAATTTATAGTTAGTTATAAACGTCAAACATGGTGTAATAAATGAAAAAAATACAAAAAATAAAAAAATTATTTCAAATTAATTTAAGGACCCCTTTAAATTATTACAAAAAAAGACAATAAAATAAAATAAAATTATTACAGTAATAACAATTAATTTAAGGAACCAAAAGTATATTAGTTTTACATTAAAATTAGATTAATTTTTATAAATTAAAATAAAATTAATACGTAAAGAAAATACATAATTATAAATAAAACTAAATATATTAAGAACCATTAATAGTCTAAATAAATTAACTAATATGAAATTAATTTCAGTGAATAAATTATAATTAAATCAAAATTGAAAAAAAGAAAAATTAAAATATATATATATAATAAACAATAATAATAAAAATAAAAATAAACAAATAAATTGATAGAAATTGCAAACAATAAAAACAAATACTAAGGGAGAGAAAGAAGGCAAACAATTAGGAGGAGAGGGCTGGGACTCAAAAACTACTAATCTTCCAGCCATCCTCTCTATTTAGATTGATCGGCCTTTTTTCAATCTCAAGGGCTTCTCTAAATTTTCGGTGATGGAATTGAGACACTCTAGCAATCACAGTAGCTTCCTGAAATCTGACAAGGGTGGGGCTGCGGTCATTCTTAATAAGGTAGACTACCTCAATAAAATGCTAGATCATCTTCATAATAGCGGTAATTATAAGAAGCTTCCCAAAAACCCGTTAAAGAGGATCTCCAGGATTGTGGCCCATGCCATTAAAACCAGTGACTCAGTGAGTCCCCTGCACCATAAACTCATTGAGAGCAATCCTATCACGCCTAGAATCTATGGGCTCCCTAAAATCCATAAGGAAGGAGCTCCCCTTAGGCCTATTGTCAACACCATTGGAGGTCCTACCTATCTTCTTGCTAAGTTTCTTGCCTTGAAGCTTAAGCCCTTAGTTGGTCATTCTCCGTCCTTCGTTAAAGACTCGGCTTCCTTTATTGAGGAGCTCAAGGACATCAAGCTTGACTCTTGTGACATTCTGGTCAGTTTTGATGTTGTTTCCCTCTATACTTGCATCCCTATTAATGAGGCCATGGACGTGATCTACCGTCTAACTGATCCTGATACCGCTCGGTTAGTTGAGATCTGCCTCACCTCTACCTTTTTCAGTTTTGAAGGGGAGTTCTTTGAGCAAACTTATGGGGTAGCCATGGGCTCACCCCTATCCCCTATTGTTGCTAATCTTTTTATGGAGGATTTTGAATATAATGCTCTGAACTCAGCCCATCTCCTACCCAAGCTCTGGAAAAGATATGTAGACGACACGAATGTCATCTGGCCTCATGGCCAAGAGGAGTTGGACCTCTTCTTCGATCATCTCAATAGTCAACCCTCGGCTATTAAGTTCACTAAGGAACAAGAGGTCGATGGTTGCCTCCCTTTCCTTGATATTCTTATCTCTAAGAATGAGGATGGTTCCCTTTCCCACCGAGTTTTTCGCAAGAAAACTCATACGGAGCAGTATCTTCATGCTAGTTCCCATCATTTCCCGGCCCAGAAGTTGGGGGTTCTCAACATCCTTGCAACTCGTGCCTTAAGGATTTCTGAAAAAAATAGATTCGATGAGGAAAAATCCCGTCTCCTTAATGTCTTTGTTGATAATGGTTATAGCAGATACTTAGGACAAAAGGCTTTCCTCAAAGCAGCTAAGAATTCGTGTACCAGGAAGGAGCCTAAAGAGAGAATTCCTGGAGTCCATCTTCCGTATGTTCATGAGACCACAGATAAGATTGCGAGGGTTCTTACGAGGCATAATATCCCCGCAACGTTTAGACCTCTTAACACCATTCGTAAATCCTTAAGATTTGTAAAGGATCCCATCTACCCCAAAGACATGAAAGGGGTTTATATTATTCCTTGCTCTTGTGGGACCCCTTATATTGGTGAGACTGGTCGTTCCATTAATCAAAGGATTAGTGAGCACGCGGCTGACCTAAAGCATATGAGAACTAAATCTTCCGCATTAGCAGAACATGTAGACAAAACCAATCATCATGTCTGCATCGAGGAAGCTAGTGTGATTGCTAGAGTGTCTTAGTTCCATCATCGGAAATTTAGGGAAGCCATTGAGATTGAAAAAAGGTCGATCAATCTGAATAGAGAGGATGGCTGGAAGATTAGTAGTTGTTGGGTCCCAGCCCTCTCCTCCTAATTGTTTGCCTTCTTTCTCTCCCTTAGTGTTTATTTTTATTGTTTGCAATTTCTATCAATTTATTTGTTTATTTTTATTATTATTATTATTATTACTATTTTTTTTTTTCCGAGGAAAAAAACTAACTTTTTTATAAGAAATAAAAAAGTTACAAGCACATGAATTAATATTCAGTAGTTTCTGTGATCTTGAGACCATCATCAGTCCTTAAGGAGAGAGACGTACTCCCCCTTGATTCATCAAGTCCAACAAAAATGAAAATAAGCCCTTTCTCGCTTACTTTCAGCACTGTACCATTGCCTGCTAGAGACAACTCTGTCAAAAGATTTTTAAAACATGTCAAAAATAATACATGGGCCTCCTTTTAACACAGGAAAACGACCCACGGATCTGTTTTTGAGTATTTGTTTCCAGCTAATACATATCCGAAAAACAGGAAAGAAGTAACCAACAGAGTTTTTACTTTACCGAAACAAAAAGTACAGGATATAAACAAAACTGATTATAAAACCAATATCCTGTAACAGCTGAAAAATTTATGATAAAGTTAAGAATGAGGAGGGAGATCCGACACACGGATCTGGTCATGCATTTGTTCTGTTATCCTCCACGAATCCACAGCGAGCTGCAAACCCTCTTTAGAAAACCTATCTGCCTCTTCATTCCTGTCCCTGTAAATATGTTCAATGGAAAAAGAATTAAAATGGAGCTTTAAGTTTTGAATCTCTTCCAATAGTGGCCTCAGCATATAGTTTTGACATCTGTATTTCCCATTGACCCAGTTTATTACATTTAAAGAATCACCAAAGATCTGAACCGAGAAGATGTTTCTGTTTATTAGCCAGCATAAAAGAAGTTTCAGGGCGGATAGTTCAGCAAAATTGTTGGTGCCGGGTCCTAATCCCACAGCGGCTTTGAGAGAGTGAGATGGGCTAATATGAATGACGATTCCAGCTCCCGCATTATTGTTTTGGGCTGCCCCGTCAAAGTAGGCCCATGAAATGCCTTCCCTGATTCGCTCTTCCTTTTTGGGCGCTGAGTTCCGTGTTTCTTCAGGTTCCGGGATGCTAGACAATATAGCTGAGCTTTGTATAGCAATCACCTCTGTTGGGGTAAGCTGTTCTCTGAAGATGCTTCTGTTTCTAGCAATCCAGATACCCCAACAGATGATGGGGGGGAGATTTCTAAGGTTCCTTTTTGGATAATGGTTCCACCAATATTCCCAAGCTGAAAGAACAGTATCCCCCTCCCATCTGACAATTCTCCCTAATAACTTCTGCATTTCTTCCCAAACTTTCCTTGCAAAAGGACAAGCAATGAACAAATGGTGAATGGATTCTGAGTCTGAGAAACATAAGGGGCATCTACCTGGGCCTTGTTTGAATCTGGATTGAAGAATGTCCCAGGTAGGAATTTTCCTTCTTAGAATACACCAGGAGAATAATCTAGCTTTCTTGGGGCACTTCAATTTTAGTAGTGGTTTAACCCACCATTCTGGGTTAACCCACCCTTTCTTCTTCATTAAGAAAGAGTACCCCATCTTTGGGGAGTAGGCACCAGATTCAGCATGTGCCCACACCAATTGGTCTGGCCTATCTTGAATTCTGACATTTGATCTCTTTAACTCCTGAAGAAAACTCCGCCACTCATTCCTCCACCTGGGGTCGATTCCTAGCTCTTCTACTGATTTCCATGCTTGGCCCCAGATGGTTGACTGACCCAAATTTGCAATCTGATTTAGACCATGAATCCCCTTCGAGTCAAGGTGAGCATTCAGTTCAGGGGAAAGAGATTACTATTTATTATTTTATATATATATATATATATATATACATTTTATTTTTTGTTTTTTTTTTTTTTTTTTTTTTTTTTTTTTTCCAATTTTGATTTAATTATAATTTATTCACTGAAATTAATTTCATATTAGTTAATTTATTTAGACTATTAATGGTTCTTAATATATTTAGTTTTATTTATAATTATGTATTGTCTTTACGTATTAATTTTATTTTAATTTATAAAAATTAATTTTAAAATTAATCTAATTTTAATGTAAAATTAATATACTTTTGATTCCTTAAATTAATTCTTATTACGGTAATTATTTTATTTTATTTTATTGTCTTTTTTGTAATAATTTAAAAGGGTTCCTTTGAAATAATTTTTTTGTTTTTTATTTTTTTTTATTTTTTTCATTTATTACACCATGTTTGACGTTTATAACTAACTATAATTTTATATATATATATATATATATAAATAGTAATTTTAAGTTAATTCAATTTATTTTTCAACATATTTGAATTTATTGATTTTCTTATTAGTAATTTTAATTTTAATAATAATAATAATAATAATAATAATAATAGGTTTGATATGTATAACTCACTATTAAAATTTTAAAAAGTGAATCATTTTATATAATTTAATTCATTTTAATTTTTTCAACATATTTAAAATTATTAATTTTGATTTACTTATTATCAATTTTAATTTTAAAAGAAAATATTTTTAATATTATTATTATTATTATTATTAATTTCCTTTTATCTCGGTCAAACTAACCGTTATCATTTTCTAGCCGTTATTTTTTAGCTGTTGAGTCATGGATTCTCTACCCTCTCTATTTAATGTGCTAAATGAGATCTGCTCAGCCCGCTTAACGCTTCCAAGGTCTCGTCGGTTCGGTGAATCACTTGAGCCCCGATACATTTTCGGTGCCATGGAGCTAGACAAGTCATGATGATGAACTGCACTGGAAGGTTTGAAAGGCGTCGACATAAGTTTTTCTAAGTGATTTTCGCCGAAGATTCTTCATATTCATATATATATATATATATAATAGGTTGTTAAGGACGAGAATAATTTCAATGGTTAGCTTAAAAAGTAATTTATTTATTTATTTATTAATAATCATATATATAGATATTTTAATTAAAATCATAAAGTTAGGGTTAAAAATATAAATAAATAAAATAATTTAAATGGTTAGTTAGAAAAGGTAATTTATTTAAATTATTTATTATTATATATTAATATATAGTTTTAATATAGGTAATTTATTTGTTTAATTAAATTATTTATTAAATATAATTAATATTATATTAATAATATAGTCTTGATATAATATATTAATAATATTAGTAGTCAAATTATTATTTATTAATTTAATATTATTATTATTTTTAATAATATTATTATTATTATTTATGGAAATAAGTTAAATTAGGTAAAAATATATAGATAAATAAAATACTTTTAAAGATTAATTTTAAAAACTTTAATTTAATTTATTTATTTAAATTATTTATTAATAATTATTTATATAAATAAATTATATATATATTGAAGTTATAATATTAGGTTATTAAGATAAAAGTTAGGATTAAAAAATAATAAATAAAATACTTTTAGTGGTTAGTTTAGAAAGATAATTTACTTATTTATTTAAATTGTTTAATAATTATATATATATATATATATATATATATATCTTTTTTAATTAAAATTATAATAATAGGTTGTTAGGGACGAGAATAAAAGTAATTTATTTATTTATTAATAATCTCATTCATATATATATATATATATATATATATATATATATATATATATATATATATATTAATTAAACCTTGTCGTGACGATGAACCACACTGGTTGGTTCGAAACGCGTCGACAAAGGTCTTTCCTCATGTGATTTTCGCCGAAGCTCTGCTTACAACTAAAATCATAAAGTTAGGGTTAAAAATATATAAATAAATAAAATAATTTAAATGGTTAGTTAGAAAAGGTAATTTATTTAATTTAATTAAATTATTTATTATTATATATTAATAATATAGTGTTAATATAGGTAATTTATTTATTTAATTATTTATTAAATATAATATATATTAATAATATAGTCTTGATATTAATATATTAATAATATTAGTAATATATTGTATATATTAATAGAAATTAGTCTTAAAAAAATAAAAATAAATAAATAATAAAATAGTAAAATAAAAATTATATATATATATATATATATATATAATAAGAGTTCAAAAACAAGGAGGAGGCAGAAAAACCGACTAAGAAGAGAGTGCTGGAATCCAGCACCTACTGATTTTCCAGCCATCATCTCTATTGAGATTGCTTGGCCTCTTTTCAATCTCAATAGCTTCCCTAAATTTACGATGATGGAACTAAGCAACTTTGGCAACAACCTTGGCCTCCTCAATACACACCTGATGCTTGGTCTTTTCCACATGCTCTGCCAATGCTGAAGACTTGGATCTCCCATGTCTTAGGTCGGCCGCATGTTCGCAGATCCTTTGATGGATGGAGCGCCCTGTTTCCCCAATATAGGGGGTCCCACATGAACAAGGGATCAAGTAGACACCCTTCATGTCCTTAGGGTTAACGGGATCCTTCACCGATCGGAGGGAATTGTGAATGGTGCTGAGGGGCCTAAAGGTTGAGGGAATATCATACCTTTTAAGGATCTGAGCAATCTTGTCCGTGGTTCCTTGGACATAGGGAAGATGGACACCTAGACGGCACTCTTTTGGCTCTTTCTTAATTAACACAATTTTAGAGGTTTTATGGAAAGCCTTCTGACCTAGGCACCTACTATATCCATTCTCCACAAAGACATTGAAGAGATGGGATCTCTCCTTATCAAAGCTCTCACAATCAGAGATCCTAAGGGCACGAGTAGTGAGGGTGTTAAGAACACCCAACTTCTGAGCAGGGAAATGATGGGAATCAGCATGAAGATACTACTCAGTATGCGTCTTCTTTCGGAACACAGAGTGGGAGAGATATCCATCCTTACTTCGAGATATAAGAATATCCAGGAAAGGGAGGCAACCATTGACCTCTTTTTCCATGGTGAACTTAATGGCAGAGGATCGGGTGTTGAGGTGATTAAAGAAATGATCAAGCTCCTCAGGGCCATGGGGTCAGATGACATTAGTGTCATCCACATACCTCTTCCAAAGCTTGGGAAGAAGACGAGCTGAGGATAAAGATTTGGCTTCGAAATCTTCCATAAAAAGATTCGCAATAATAGGGGAAAGAGGGGAACCCATGGCAACACCACAAGTCTATTCAAAGAACTCACCCTCGAAACAGAAGAACGTGGAAGTGAGACAGATCTCCACGAGATGCGCAGTATCGGGATCTATTAGGCGATAGATCACTTCAAAGGCCTCCTTTATAGGGATGCGGGTATAAAGGGAGACCACATCAAAGCTGACGAGAATGTCCTTGGGGCTAAGCTTAATATCCTTGAGTTCCTTAATGAAGGATGCAGAGTCTTTCACGAAGGACTCAGTGCAGCCAACCAGGGGCTTAAGTTTAAGGGCAAGGAACTTAGCCAGAAGATAGGTAGGGCCGCCAATGGTGTTGACGATAGGCCTCAGAGGGCCCCTTCCTTGTGAATATTCCGTAACCCATAGATCCTAGGAGTAATGGGACTACTTTCAATGAGCTTGTGGCACAGGGAATTTACTGAATTATTAGATTTGATGGCTAGATCCACTGTCCTCAAGATCTTCTTCAGAGGGTTCTTAGGCAGTTTTTTATAACTGCCACTATTATGGAGATGATCTAGCATCTTCCTCCAGTCATCCTTAACAAGGATGATTACCGGAGGAAGATGCTATATCATCTCCACAATAGTGGCAGTTATAAAAACCTGCCTAAGAACCGTCTGAACAAGATCTCGAGGACAGTGGCTCTAGCCATCAAATCTAATAATTCAATGAATTCCTTGTGCCATAAGCTCATTGAAAGAAGTCCCATTGCTCCTAGGATCTATGGGTTACCGAAGATTCACAAGGAAGGGCCCCTCTGAGGCCTATCGTCAACACCATTGGCGGCCCTACCTATCTTCTGGCTAAGTTCCTTGCCCTTAAACTTAAGCCCCTGGTTGGCTGCACTGAGTCCTTCGAGAAAGACTCTACATCCTTCATTAAGGAGCTTAAGGATATTAAGCTTAGCCCCGAGGACATTCTCGTCAGCTTTGATGTGGTCTCCCTTTATACCTGCATCCCTATAAACGAGGCCTTGGAAGTGATATATTGCCTAACAGATCCCGATACCGTGCATCTGGTGGAGATCTGTCTCACTTCCACATTCTTCTGTTTCGAGGGTGAGTTCTTTGAACAGACTTGTGGTGTTGCCATGGGTTCCCCTCTTTCCCCTATTGTTGCGAATATTTTTATGGAAGATTTCGAAGCCAAAGATTTATCCTCAGCTCGTCTTCTTCCCAAGCTTTGGAAGAGGTATGTGGATGACACTAATGTCATCTGGCCCCATGGCCTTGAGGAGCTTGATCAATTCTTTAATCACCTCAACAACCGGTCCTCTGCCATTAAGTTCACCATGGAAAAAGAGGTCAATGGTTGCCTCCCTTTCTTGGATATTTTTATATCTCGGAGTAAGGATGGATATCTCTCCCACTCTGTGTTCCGAAAGAAGACGCATATTTAGCAGTATCTTCATGCCGATTCCCATCATTTCCTTGCTCAGAAGTTGGGTGTTCTTAACACCCTTGCTACGCATGCCCTTAGTATCTCTGATTGTGAGAGCTTTGATAAGGAGAGATCCCATCTCCTTAATGCCTTTATGGAGAATGGATATAGTAGGTGCCTAGGTCAGAAGGCTTTCCGTAAAGCCTCTAAAAATGCGTTAATTAAGAAAGAGCCAAAAGAGCGTCGTCTAGGTGTCCATCTTCCCTATGTCCAAGGAACCACGGACAAGATTGCTCGGATCCTTAAAAGGTATGATATTCCCTCACCTTTAGGCCCCTCAGCACTATTCGCGATTCCCTCCGATCGGTGAAGGATCCCGTTAACCCTAAGGACATGAAGGGTGTCTACTTGATCCCTTGTTCATGTGGGACCCCCTATATTGGGGAAACAGGGCACTCCATCCATCAAAAGATCTGCGAACATGCAGCCGACCTAGGACATGGGAGATCCAAGTCTTCAGCATTGGCAGAGCATGTGGAAAAGACCAAGCATCAGGTGTGTATTGAGGAGGCCAAGGTTGTTGCCAAAGTTGCTCAGTTCCATCATCGTAAATTTAGGGAAGCTATTGAGATTGAAAAGAGGCCGAGCAATCTCAATAGAGATGATGGCTGGAAAATCAGTAGGTGCTGGATTCCAACACTCTCTTCTTAGTCGGTTTTTCTGCCTCCTCCTTGTTTTTGAACTCTTATTATTATTATTATTATTATTATTATTATATATAGATATAGATAGGTATACATATATATAATTTTTATTTTATTTATTATTTTTTTATTTATGTATTTTTTTTAAGACTAATTTCTATTAATATATATATAATATATTACTAATATTATTGATATATTAATATCAAGACTATATTATTAATATATAATAACAAATAATTTAATTAAATTAAATAAATTACCTTTTCTAACTAACTATTTAAATTATTTTATTTATTTATATATTTTTAACCCTAACTTTATCATTTTAATTAATATATATATATATATATATATATATATATATATATATATATAAAAGATTATTAATAAATAAATAAATAAATTACTTTTATTCTCGTCCCTAATAATCTATTATTATTTTATATATATATATATATATATATATATATATATATATATATATATATATATATATAATATAAAATATTAACAATAATTATTAAACAATTTAAATAAATAAGTAAATTATGTTTTTAAATTAACCACTAAAAGTATTTTATTTATTATTTTTTAATCCTAATTTTCATCTTAATAACCTAATATTATAAATTTAATATATATATATATATATATATATATATATATATATATATATATATATATATATATATATATATATATATATATATATATATATATAATTATTAATAAATAGTTTAAATTAATTAATTAAATGAAAGTTTTTAAAACTAACCATTAAAATATTTTATTTATCTATATATTTTTACCTAATTTAACTTATTTCCATAAATAATAATAATAATAATATTAAAAATAATAATCATATTAAATTAATAAATAATAATTTGGCTACTAATATTATTAATATATTAATATCAAGACTATATTATTAATATAATATTAATTATATTTAATAAATAATTTAATTAAACAAATAAATTACCTATATTATTAATATATAATAATAAATAATTAAATTAAATAAATTACCTTTTCTAACTAACCATTTAAATTATTTTATTTATTTATATTTTTAACCCTAACTTTATGATTTTAATTAATATATACATACATATATATATATATATATATATGAGATTATTAATAAATTAATTAATAAATTACTTTTTAAGCTAACCATTGAAATTATTCTCATCTTTAACAACCTATTCTCATCTTATATGGCTATGAGGTTTGGGGTTGCAACATTTCCATAGAATCATGGAGAAAGATTGAGCAAATCGAGAAGCGTTTTATAACTTATAACCTGAAAATTAAAAGTAATACATCCTATCCTATTCTCCTTATAGAAGCAGGTCTTTCCCCTATTGAGAGCCTAGCTATGCTTAGGTTTCTGTTGTACAAGCACAAAATCAGTAACATAGACGATCATAGACTTCCTAAGCTAGCTTTAAATTCTAGCCAAAACCACCTAAGGCTCAATCGAGGGTGGAATAAAGACATAAGGGCCTGGTTAAGCTATTGGGAGATCAACGAAAATGATGCATTGCAAAACATAAATAACATTAAAGATATTGTTACTTCTAAGTTCAAAGAAAAAATGTGGTGTGAGAAAGACTAAGCGGCTAAAAGAAAATTAAGTTATTATAAGAAGGTCATCAACCCCACCCTAGAAGATCAAAAGTATCTCTCTATTTTAACTAGCTCAAAGAAGAAAATTAATATAGCAAAGATTAGAACGAATTCTCATGAGCTCCATAGTGAAACAGGTCGTTGGGCAGTTCCTAAAACGCCATGGACGGAAAGGATTTGCCATATATGTGAGAATAGGAACATCGAGGATGAAAACCACTTCCTCTTAGAGTGCCCCGCGTATAACCACATTAGATCTCAGTTTCACAATCTTTGTTACAATACTGACCTTCCTAGCCTTTTACAATGTCAAAATTATAGTGAGCTCGGGAGGCTTCTCTCCAAGCTTTTTGAGCATAGGAATAAAATCTTAAATCAAAATAGATAATTTGTTTCTTTAGCTCCGATAGACCATTATTTGGTCTCAACGGACGTTAACCATCATCATCATCATCATTATATATAAATATATATATTATATTAACAATAATTATTAAATAATTTAAATAAATAAGTAAATTATCTTCTTAAACTAACCACTAAAAGTATTTTATTTATTTTTTAATCCTAACTTTTACCTTAATAACCTAATATTATAACTTTAATATATATATATATATATATATATATATTAATAATTGTTAATAAATAAATAAATTAATTTTTAAAACTAACCATTAAAAATATTTTATGTATTAATATTTTTTATTTTTTTTTTTTTTTATTTTTTTTTTGTATAAAGACTATTCTATTAAGATTAAAAGAGAAAAATATTTACAAAGAGGTTTGAACCTCTGAGGGGGCTGTAGCCTGCCCTCTATCAAAAAGACTGTTGCAAGTAGCACATTGCCTTCTGTTTACAAAAATGAAAATCATAGACCCAAGACTAAACAGAGCTAGATAAGATCGACGCTTCAGAATGAGCTGACCTTTTACAAAAATGCTGTCCTTTGTCACTATTACAAAAAAATGGAAAACCAAAATTATGTCCTGGAGATTGTAAAATTTCATGCTGATAATAACAGAAGCCATGCACATTGAGAATTACACACAAAACCCAGAAATCATAAGATAACTTGCTGTCATGTCGCTGAAGCCAAAAGTAATTAAGCCTGCGGTGGCGAGTCTGTAGCGTTCTCATTTGCCTGGTTGGGGGAGCTTACCCAGGTTACCATCACATTATCTTCAGCTTCCATCATGTTGCCTTCTGGAGGAAGCACAAGGTTCAGAACACTGCCAGAGAGGCGCGCCGGCTCACAAGCTATAATTTGCTCTTGAGGAGAGTCTGGCTGAGGGCGAAAGTCTTCCTGTTGGCCCTCTTCGTGCAGCGCAGCAGAGTCATTGAGGACGACTCCAGCCAAGCTACCCTGAAAATCACTGGAATTTTGAGAATGAGACTGTTCCTTGGAGGTTTCATCTGAGCTTGTAAGCTCATCTTCTTCCTCCGAGAAGATAACAGTTATTGTAGCTGAGATAAGAGGCTTGTTAAGCCTGCTTCTGAACTTGAACCGGGTTGTTTGAAAAGAGCTGTTTAGGGTAGGTCTAGAATGGTCAGAGGGCGGAGAGGATGGAGAGGCAGAGGCTAACGGAGTTATACGTTGAGGCACAGAGCCACCACGACCCCGAGAACCTCCACGGGACCCTGAGTTGCTGCCACGCCTGGGGATGCCGCGACGACGGGCCATTACAGTATAGATCAGCGGATTGAAGGTGCCGGAGGACTGAGGGTGAGAGTGAAGCGGCCCGACACAAACTAAATGAACCCAGATTGAATACCAGACCTCTGAACTGAAGACCCAAATGCAGAGCACACAGTAGATAGAATCGACCACAAGAAAAAACCCAACAACGACTGAATAAACCCAATACACTTTCAGAGAAAATTAAATCGAAACACCTTACAGAGATGGGCAAGAAGACTGACTTAAAACACCAGACGCATATGGAGAAGACTGATTTAATACACCAGACGCCGTCGGAAAAAGACAGAACCATATACCTGAAGCAGGCAAAATGGGAGCACTTATGAAGCCATGGGGGCTTCCAAATTCTCTGGGCTGCGCAGAGGCTCTGAGGACATAACCACCAGAGGAGAACAATGCCTGAAGAACCCGGAGCCACTATGTCAATGCCTGAAGAAACCGGAGCAAATGTGCCGTGGAGAATGCGCGCCATCCTGAAATCTTTCGCCTGCGTACCTCGAGCCCGATGATCCATTAATGCTTGTTAATGACCTACCTCGAACCGCCGAAACCTGCTCAGTGGATTGCCAGTTGCCTGCTTCGCATGCCCAAGCATTAACACGTATTTAAGGCACCCGCATCCGGCTATTTTATGTATTAATATTAAAAATAATAATAATACTAAATTAATGAATAATAATTTAACTTGGGTCCTAACGTCAAAATTAGCCGTTGGAGTCTCTGCTCAGACTATTTAACATGCTAAGCTAGATCTATTTCTTCAACTTGTCATGATGATGAACCACACTTGTTGGTTCGAAACGCATCGACAAATGTCTGTCTACATGTGATTTACGCCGAAGTTATTCTTTCAAATTTTATTAATATTTAAAAAAAAAAACTATTTTGCAAAACTTATTATTTTAAGATTATAAATTTAAAATATATTTTTAATTAAATAATAAAAATAAATAAAATAATATAATAAAAAATAAAAAATAATTATTCTAATTATTTTTTAATAATATTAAAAATAATTATTTGTATTTTTTAATAAAAAATAATAAGAAGAAGAATAAGAAAAACTAAATATTTATAAAAATTAATATTAAGAATTAATTATTTATAAAAATTAATATTAAAAAATAGTTATTCTTAATAATAATAATAAAATAGTTTAATTTTAATTTTTAAATTATTATTATATTTTTATATTATTTTTAATTAGTTAATGCCACTCTTGTGAGTATGTTGGTCTCTGATTTTGTTAAGCGACTGTGTCTATTACAAGGTCTGTAGAGATATAAAAGGATCGACATTCTGTTAGCCTCCACTGCAAAATCACGAGACTGGATTTGAAATCTTCAACATGACTTTAGTTTCAAAGCATTGACGTTGTTGCCGCAGCAAAAAATAAAATGCGGTTTACGTACCATTTCATCATGGTCGATCGAAAATTACAATATGTGTTCCCTTCGAATAGTCACAGTTGAGATGGTTACAGTCTCACATAATATAGTGTCGCATGGTCAATACAGTCTCGCATGGTTATAGTCTCGCTCCATGTTGCAGTTGACTTTCAGATTTGTAATAGTCTTGGTGAAAATTCCATGTAAAAGTATATAAATACCACGGATGATGGGATATGTATCCCAAGTTAAATGGTGGGGAGGACATCCTAGTGGGTGTTCATTTGGTTGTTTATGGTTAAGGAAATTGGCAAAGGCAATCACTAAGGCATTAAAGAGGCAAAAAGGTATTTTGGTACATTTATTTATGAAAATAATGGGAAATAGGAGAAAAAGGAGGTGAAAGGTCACAGGTTGCATGTGAGGAGGAATTGAATGAAAATAATGGAAAATGAAGAAAATAGAGGCCTCATTCATAAAAAATTTGCTGAGGATCAGTTGGAAAGCTTCTCCTTTTAGAGTGAACCTTTTGTCAGTTCAGTTTTGGAGCTCTCTCGCTATTCTCTCTCTCTCTCTCTCATACTCTTGGAGACTTTGAGTTTTCTTGGAGCACTCTTGGAGGGTGTGGCATACTTAGATTCTTGGAGCAAGAAGGCAAAGGAAGAGCATGAAAGCACAAGAAGTCATTGACATCAACAGGTACATCAGATTTGCTTGCAAGTACCGAGTTGCGTGTATGATTTCTTCACTAGTTTTGGGCATGCATGGCATATGCATGTGGTTTATTGGTTGTGATTTGTTATTGGCATGGAGGATTGTGTGGTTCGATAGTGGATTGCCTTGTCTCTCCATTTCCTGGATAGCCATGGTGATTGTGGGTTTACTTTCATTATTTTGTTTTGGTTGGTTGTCATGTTTCCTTAGCTTGGGTTGAGTTATTAGTCTTGGAAGCCCTAGTTGAACAAATGCTCTGGAAGCCTTGTAATACCTTGGGTTGAGTTACTAGTACTGGAAGCCCTGTATAAGCTGTGGGTTGAGTTACTAGTTCTGGAAGCCTTGGCTTGAAAAGCACTCTGGAAGCCCGGGAAGGCTTGGATGGAGACCAATCTGATGATGGTTTTTTTGGTGATGTCTGACCGTGAGGTGTAATCACTGTTTGATCAGTTGAGGTGGATGGCCTCTAGAAGCCCTGGATGAGTTTTGATTTATGTGTTCTATAAGATCCCACATTCATGCTTGGAATATGGTACAGGGGTGAATGGTTGAAGAGAGATTTGGCTCAATCATTCTACGATCTGGTGGAATGTGGTAGTCCCATCTCCGGTTGGTTCATTTCATTCATTAATGAGAAATCCATTCCCTTGATTTTCATGTGTAAAGGTACTGATGTATTTATGGATTTAATGGCTGATATGTTTATTGTATTTGTGTTCTTATTATGCTTGTTGTATGCACATTTTATGACATCAACTATGTGCTTGTTGTATGCACATTTTATGACATCAACTATGTATGGCTCTCAGCATGTTTTTACTTGTATGTGAATGGATAATGTGTGTATGACTTAATGGAGGATAATGCAGGAAATGGCATGAGGGAACAATGGTTGATAGTGATTCTCAGATAAGTATGATATCCCTACACTTAATTATGTTATTTACATCTACATATTACATATCGATGATATGTTTGACGAAATGCATGTCATGGCTAATGGGGTTCTGGTTATGATCTTGTTTAGTATATTTCTTTTTCGATTCCATTTCCTTAAAGTCACCAAGGAGGTTGAATCTTACCCATAGTGGCCTCTTGTTGCATGTTTACCCCATCTGGCTGGTTTCTTGGGTAGATATGGGTGGAGGGTGTTACAAAGTGGTATCAGAGCATGGTTCAAACACTTGGACTGGATGAGCTCTATCATAGGTGAAATGAAGAACAAAGGTTTAAATTTTAGACCTTTCTTTCATCTCTGTTGTTGAGTCTTGAAAATGTCATTCATTTCCATTACACTTTCACTATTATGTCCATTATATCACCTCCATTTCACCTCCATTTCACTACTATGTCACCACATTCATCCCACTTTCATTATCATTGGGCTACCTTTATGTTTTTCCAATATTTATTATTTCTAAGCCTTTTAAGTGAATTTGTGGTTAAACATTAGAAAATAATGTGCATATGCTTATACCTAACAAATGGGTTGAGTTTGTTGACATGTGTAGGTTGAAAGGAGACTTCTAGAAGGCCCTTATGTGGCACTCTAAAGCCAAATTCGAATTTGGTTGGAAAGAATCATGGGATCATGAGGATATGTGTCACATCTCCTAATTGTATTGTAACTCTAAAAGACATGTGTCTTATCAGTTCCTATTTTGATTAGGACTCTAGAGGTAGAGGGAGAGATTCATGGATTATCATTAATGAGATGGCTCTCATCTTTTTGTATAAATAGGAGGTCTCTCTCCTTCATTAGTTAGTCTCTCTTTAGTCTTTCCTTTAGTCTTTTCTTAGTCCTTTTAGCTTGTTAGTCTCATGGCTTTTGAAAGCTTTTGTACTTTGCACTTTTGAAGAAATTGAATAAAGCTTTGATGTTCTCAACATGGAAGGAGATGTGAAGTAGATGTCATGGAGCATATTAGGATGTAAGTAGATTAGATTTCATTTTGTAAATATTGCTTTGTAGAATGTAAGGTAGATTAGATTTTCATTCATGCAATTTTAATTTATGCAAGTGTGTTTAATTTTGCTTTGATTTCATAGGTAGAAGGGGGCCCCTGCCTTGTACAGTTTGAATTACTGCATTTTATTTTCTCCCGGGATTTTGTGTGTCGTATTTGCTTTAATATCTAATGGTAGTTGCAGTTGTCTTATTCATAGTGCTGCCCTTTTTACTCTGTTTTCTAGATTAGCTTTTAGTTTAGTTTTACAAGTTGTATGCTAACTAATTTATGGTCTCTTTATCATGAATTATTTATCTTTAAGAGAACCGAATACTAATGAATTACAGCTTGTTTTGAAGTAGTCTTGGCTTGTATCACTAATTCTTTTTCCACTTGTTACACATAATCATGTATGTAGGAAGCAGTATGATGGAAAAGGCATAGTAGTGTTATAATTTGTCATTTAGAGTTTTTATCATTTCTTGGATTTGTCTTTAGCTACTTCCTAATCGTGTTTTACACAGTACTATGTGATAGAAGTAGGGAGTTAGGAAGAGATAACCATTATCATCAGTCCTTGAAGTGATTTTCTTATTTCTTTTATTTGCAGCAATATGAGTAGTGACTAATGCCATTAGAATGTGGTCATTTACTTTCAAGTCATTTCAAGTTTCTTTGCTTTCAGTTTCATTTCAAGTTATTTCTTTCAAGCTCTTTCTTTGCAAGTTTAAAGCTTGATTACTTTCTAGACTTATTTCTAACTACTTCTTAATCGTGTTTAACATAGTACTATATGTTGAAGCAGGGAGTTAGGAAGAGTTGAACATTATAACTGGTCTTTAAAGTGGTTTTTCTTACTTGTCACCTTAGAGCTTGATTACTTTTTGGACTTATTTCTGACTACTTCTTAATCGTGCTTAACATAGTACTATATGTGAAAGCAAAAGGTTAGGAAGAGTTGAACATTATAACTTTATAAAACGACGAAGTAAGAAAGAGGTTAACTAAGCACATATAGTGCACCACACTTCATCAGTTTACGATACCCGGATTGATAATTTATGTAGAGCAATTTAAGACATTAAATTGACTAAACATCTGTTATAAATTATCTTCTGTGGCATATTAGAAGTTGAAAATTGTCCATATTAAACGTAAATCCCACTGATAATGTGGTAAAAATTTCAGATATGGGTTCACAATACTTTAGGAATTATGATCTAAGGAAGATGACCTTCCTTAATGCACCTTTAAACAGGTAATGTTGGAATTTATGCAATAACTTATCTTTTGTAGGCTTTCAGAAGCTGAAAAATTATCCACATTGAGGGGACACACCACTGATTATGTGGTAGAAATTTCATATATTGGGTTGCAATATTTTAGGAGATATGAGTAGAGGGAGTCGAGCCTTTTGAATGCTCCTAAAATTAGGCCTCAAGTAGGTCACGCTGACATGTTTGTTATAACTTTTCGTCTGGGAACTCTGAGGAGTTGAAATTTTTTCCACAATGAGGGTAAATCCCACTGATATTGTGATAAAAATTTCATACATTTATTCGCTATATTTTAGGATATATGACCAGTGGAAGTCGAGATTTCTCGATACTCCTAGAATTGTGCACCAAATAAGATTGTGTTGGTATTTTTGTTATAACTTTTCATCTATGAAATATCAGAAGTTGAAACTTGAACCATAGTGAGGGAAAATACCAATGATCATATGGTTCAATTTCGATAACTTTTACTACTACAGTTTAGGATATATGCATTGAATCATTCACTATATTAGTTTGCATGCAAAGTGTTTGATGAAATGCTTAAATGGTTCAATGATTAATTGCATACAAACTGTTTGATAAAATTCCCCAATGAGTATGTTGTTTGTGGTCGGGGATAGTATTTATGTGTAATAGTATTTCTATAGTTGCTATATTCTTACTTGTATGCAAATAATTTGCTATATTAGTTTGCATGTAAAGTGTTTAAAGAAATGCTTACATGCAAATGTAATGGTATAGTGGTTGTTTGAAGAAAATGTAAAAGTATGGTAATTGTTTGAAGAAAATGTTATTTTCTTGGATGGGATAGTATTGTAGTATGATAATATGGATGTAGTTGATCTATGCCTATTTTCATGCAAATAATTTGAATAGTTGCATGTAAGGAATTTGAAAGGTTACATGCAAGGAATTTGAAAAGTTGCATGTAAGGAAATGGAAATGTGGCATGTTTTTAGTTATTATGTTACAAGTGGAATAAGTGTAATGTTTTGACTTAATTTCATACAAAATGTATGAGAAATGAAAATCAATTTCTTTTCAAGTGTGGTTAAATTTAGTAGAGATTTGGAGATCCCATTTCCATAATTGGACATTGGAGATCGGTCCATTATAGTAGCTTCCTCATTCTACCTTAGTGTGGACCATGGATAGTAAGGGGGTATGTTTATAAGTTGTTTGAATGCTTGATTAAGTGCGTGATATGTGTTTGTGCTTATAAAATTGTATGAAGGAATGCTCTTGTTTTAATACGGTTGTACTAACACAATATGTGTTGAGACAATTGATATGCACTTGCGTGCAAGTGGGTGCTAGTTTTAGTATTATGACTATGATTGTGAGTTGATTGCCGACTATGAAAATCGGATTAGATTGGTTCTGTCCATTTGTGTAAATGGAAAGTGCCAATATAGTCATGAGAAACGTAACAAAAAAAGGTAAAGTAAATGGATTTGAGGCATCAGATGTCTTGGCTATGTTGGGAATTATTGTTCTCAATATCGTGCATGTTATGCATGAATAAAGGAAGTTCTTGTAACCTTGACCTTGATATCTGGTAATAATTTTATGATCATGATTATGTTGTTGTTTATATATGTATACATGTATGTATGTATGTCATATTTGACAGGGTGATCATGAATCATGATTATTTTATGTTAATGTTTATATGTACATATGTATCTATGTATGACATTAACTGATAAGATCATTATTATTTTATGGTGTATGTATGTGTACATGTATCTATGTCACTGTCTGAAAGGGTCATCAAGAATCATTCTTGTGGATGAATGATTGCTTATATAGGCGAATGGCATGAAGAGGTTCCTGATCTCATGAGGAATCAAGTGGAAGAGTATTCATGACAAATATATGAGGTCAGTGTCATGTGAATATGAATTTATATACTTGTATTATGCCTGTGTTTATGTTATGTGTACATATGATGTTATGTACATGTTGGATATGTAGTGCTATGTACAAGTGGTGTTGTGTGCATGTGGTACATTGGTACTATGTACATATGGTGTGGTGTGAACGATTGTACAAGCGATGCCATGTGCATGTGGTGTTGTGTACATGTTGTACAAGTGGCGTTGTGTGCATGTGTTGCTATGTACATGTCGTCCATGTGGCGTTGTGTACATGTCATGTCGTGTACATGTCACGTGTGTGGTACAATGTACATGTGGTATTTTGTACATGTTGTACAATGGTGTAGTGTACATGTGGTGTTGTGTACATGTTGTGCAGGTGGCGTCGTGTACATGTGATGTTGTGCACACGTTGTGTAGGTGGTGCAGTGTACAGGTGGTATTGTGTACATGTTGTACATATGGTACTAGTGCAAGTGTGGTATTGTGTGCATGTCATACATGTTGTTTTGAGGGCATGTGGTACTATGTATGTGCATTGTGTAGGTGCATGTATTGTGTTATGCACTAGGTGTAGGAGTATGAGTTGCGTTGTACATTAGGTATAGGTGTACAAGTTTTGTTGTATACTAGGTGTACGTGTATGCATTTTTTGTTGTCGCATGTTGTGTGTGGATGTATGTCTTATGATGTACATTGTGCACGTATACGTACATACACTGGGTGTAGGTGTATGTGTTGTATGTCAGGTATAGGTGCATGTGTTGTATGATGTTGTATGGCATGTGTGGTTATATGTGTGTGATGCACACTATGTGTATGTGCACCTCATGGAGGAGAAGGCACTAGGTGTTTGTTGGGTGTGGCAACCGATTTGGTGTGTGTATAGAAAGAACAAAGGAAAAAGTAAGGATCGATGAAGGATAAGTATCGGTATTGTATTTTGGTTTTAGTATACATGTGATTTATGATTATGGTCTATGACGATTACATGTGATCTATGATTTTGATTTATGATGGTTACTTGTCATTTATGATTTTGATGGTTATGCTTTGAGCTAACCTGATGTGATATTTTCATACATGTTGATTTGGTCAAATATGTTAGTTTGACTTGTTGTGACAAGAAGAGGACATGATTGCAAATATACCTTATTGATGAGCTACCAATTAGGTATGATGTGAATTTATTTCAAATATAATGGAAGTTATGTGTTTGGTACATGAATAAATGAAATGCCCAATTGGGTTATTGAAATCGATTGCAAGAATTTGCAGCAACAACAAAAGAAATTGGAACATGCAACAACATGCTGGTAAAGTATTCAGGAGCAAGGCCATTGTGGGACACTGATACCCAATAGTATCCATTGATTTCCATGAGCATGCTATGACTGATATGATGGTTTTAAGGCAAGGATATGCCTTGGTTGTTGTATCTTCTGATGCAAGGAAGCCTTACCAGGGGATGAAATGCCCAGGATCTGGGTGCTAGCAGAACTTGGAAGGTGAGTGGTTGCATGAAAGGGGTGACCGGATTCTTGAGGGACTGTGTAGCATAGAAGGGAAGGTCACAGATGGATTTTGTTTTTGTCATTAACATTGTCAGATGGAATCAGATGCACATTGGGAGTGCACCCTAGAACAATGAGCCAGTAATTGTTCGCTAAGAGGACAAGTGGCACAAGATTAAAACGTTGGACATTGGATGCAGATTTGACTTTGCAGTGGATTTTGGACTTTCTGGAAAGGAGGTGAATCCTGGTATTACTTTGAGGGTGGAGGTGTGAGCCTATGAATTCCCTTGTTTATTGATATGGGCATCGTATCCTTTAATTATTGGTTAAGTAAATGTGTATGTGTGTATATCATTGTAAATATAGTAATGAGTTGTGTTATAAAGCTCTAATATGCGGTATGGTTTTTATCTGGTCATGTTGTCATGATGTTTTGCTTTTGAGTGGGTCATTCATTGTAAATACTACAACGAGTTGTGTTATAAACCTCCATGGGAAGTATGTTTTGTTTTCATCAGTCACGTTGGTTATAGGTGTCTGAACATCGAGGATGGTGTTCCCCCAAGGCGGAGGGTTCTATAACAGCCCTCGTGAAAATTTCATGTAAAAATATATAAATACCAAGGATGATGGGACACATATCCCAAGCTGAATGGTGGGCAGGACATCTTAGTGGGAGTTCATTTGGTTGTTTATGGTTAAGGAAATTGGAAAAGGTAATGGCTAAGGCATTAAAGAGGAAAAAAGGTATTTTGGCACATTTATTTATGAAAATAATGGAAAATGGGAGAAAAAGGAGGTGAAAGGTCATAGGTTGCATGTGAGGAGGAAAATGTAGGAAAATAATGTAAAATGAAGAAAATAGAGGCCTCATTCATAACAAGGCTTCTGAGGATTAGTTGGCAAGCTTCTCCTTTCAGAGTGAACCTTTCATCAGTTTAATTTTGGAGCTCTCTCACTATTCTCTCTCTCTCTCTCATACTTTTGGAGACTTAGAGTTTTCTTGGAGCACTCTTAGAGGGTGTGGCATACTTGGATTCTTGGAGCAAGAAGGCAAAGGAAGAGCGGGAAAGTGCAAGAAGGCATCAACATCAGCAACTACATCAGATTTATTTGCAGGTACCGAGTTGCATGTATGATTTCTTCACTTGTTTTGGGCATGCATGGCATATGCATATGGTTTCTTGGTTGTGATCTATCATTGGCATGGAGGATTACCTAGTTCAACAGTGGATTGCCTAGCCTTGCCATTTCCTGGATAGCCATGGTGATTGTGGGTTTACTTTCATTATTTTGTTTTGGTTGGTTCTCATGTTTCCT
Source organism: Pinus tabuliformis (assembly GCA_031772625.1). Lineage (NCBI taxonomy): Eukaryota > Viridiplantae > Streptophyta > Pinopsida > Pinales > Pinaceae > Pinus > Pinus tabuliformis. The sequence continues at coordinate 667,141,259 of CM062812.1, forward strand.
TATCTTGGGTTGAGTTATTAGTCCTGGAAGCCTAGTTGAACAAATTCTCTTGAAGCCTTGTAACGGATTGGGTTGATTTACTAGTCCTAGAAGCCCTGGTTGGACAAATGCTCTCAAAGCCCTTGGTGGCTTGTGTTACTAATCCTAGAAGCCTTGGTTGGACAAACGCTCTGGAATCCTTGTATAAGTTGTGGGTTGAGTTACTAGTTCTGGAAGTTTTGGTTGGAAAAATGCTCTAGAAGCCCTGGAAGGCTTAGATGGAGACCAATCTGATGATGGTTTTTTGGTGATGTTCGATTGTGAGGTGGAACCACTGTTTGATCACTTCAGGTGGATGGCCTCTGGAAGCCCTGAATGAGTTTTAATTGATGTGTTCTACGAGATACCACATTCATGCTTGGAATATGGCACGGGGGCGAATGGATGAAGAGAGATTTGGCTCAGCCATTCTATGGTCGGGTGGAATGTGGTAGTCCCATCTCCGGTTGGTTCATTGCATTCATTGAAGAGAAATTCATTCCCTTGATTTTCATGTGTAAAGGTATTGATGTATTTATGGATTTGATGGCTGATATGTTTGTTGTATTTATGTTCCTATTATGTTAGTTATATGCACATTTTATGACAACAACTACGTATGGCTCTCAGCATGATTTTACTTGTATGTGAATGGATATTGTGTCTATAACTTAATGGAGGATAATGCAGCAAATGGCATGAGGGAACAATGGTTCATAGCGATTCTCATATAAGTATGAGATCCCTACACTTAATTATGTTATTTACACCTATAGATTACATATCAATGTTATGTTTGATGAAACTCCTACCATGGCTAATGGGGTTCTGGTTATGATCTTGTTCAGTTTATTGCTTTTTCGATTCCATTTCCTTAAAGTCACCAAGGAGGTTAAATCTTATCCATAGTGGCCTCTCGTCACATGTTTACCTTGGCTGGTTGGTTGTTTGGGTAGATATGGGAGGAGGGTGTTACAAGATTACCTTAGGATTCTATGTTATGTCGCGGGACATCACTTTCACTCTCACAGGTAATTTGATCTCACATTGGAACATCTAATTGTGTTGACTATAGGACTCCAATTTCAGGTAGTTGTTGTAGAATGCGAGAAATTTAATATTGCAGATTCAGAGCTAGGAAATTTGCTACTTATAGTAGCTATTAGAGTACGCACTCTCGAAGGGAGACAAACTACAAGTCAGCTACAAGTTAATCTAAAAGAATCAGTTCAACTACAGACAACTTTGATAGGTGCTTATGTTCCCACCTATTCTTCTCTTGTTAAGTTTTTCTTATTTCCACTATGAGTACTTATCCTCATCTTTCTAAACCCCCCTCTAGCAAAGGGAGACCAAGTAAAATTACCCTAGAAATTCTTTATGACTACATTGAATCTCTAGAAAGACAAAGAGAAGAAAAAGAAAACCATTTTAAACTAGTATTAACTACAATGCTTGACAATAACCACAAATCATTAGAAAATAAAATACTCTCACTCGAGACTGAACTCCAAGGAATGAAAGGTAGAATTCAAGAAATCGAACATAGCAAACAAGCAATGGTTAAAGAAATTGACACTTTGAAAAACAAGATTAAAAATCTAAAAGAACAACTACATAATAAATTAGCCCTAAATATCACAGAGAATAAATTAGATATTAAACCCATAAAAGAAGAAATTAATAAACTAATTGTACTCGACCATGAGCGCCACAAAAGAGCCTTACACCTTATAATTTTTGGTATAGAAGAACAAAACAATGAAGACACATTAGAATTATTTAAAGAACAATTAAAGAAAAAATTCAAAATTCAAACAACTTATCTCACCAAAGCGATAAGGGTAGGAAAGATACTTTAGCATAAACATAGACTAATCCATGTCATTAGTCAGTTGTAATGATCATAAATTAGATATACTTAGGAAATCCCCAAGCCTAAAAGGAAAGAGAATCTTTATAAATGAAGACCTCATTCCAAAAGACCAAGCTAAACTTAGGAAAGAAGTTCAAAAGGTCAAGGAGGCAAGAAAAGAGGGGAAATGGGAAATCATTAGGAATATAAAAGCTATTATTAGAGACAGAGTCCCAAACACAAATGATAAATAGGGAATAACATCACTCTAGATCCTCTTCTGGATTTGTTGTGGTTTTCCATGGTGTAAGGGTCCTATGTTAAGTTGGATCCTAAGTGATATTGATCTTATTATTTTAGTTGAAACTTGGGAGCATGGCGAATCTAGGGTCCCTCACCTAGACAGGTTCACTCTTTTGTTTGCCTAGAATAATAAATCCTCCAAGAGAGGTTTTGGTGGTATAACCTATTATATTAGGAACATTGTTTCCTCTAACATACGTCTTCATAAAATTGACCCCTTCAATCAATACATTTGGATTGATATCTTTGATTATACAACCAATAGGATCTTCCTTGCAATATGTTATATCGCTCCTATCAACTCTACATCCTTTAAGAAAAACAACCTGGATAAGAATTATCCTTTCAATACCTTAGAAAAAGACATCTACAACCTAAGGAATGATGGCAATATCCTTTTTCTTGAGGAATTTAATGCTCGGACTGCTACTAACCAAGCTATTATGTTAAGTAACAACTCTAACCCCGACCCCTTGTGGCTTGATGAGGATGGTCACTTAGATAATAGATTCAAGAGAAAATTTGAAGACATAATCAAGACTTATTCGGCATCAAGCTCCTCAAACTTGGTAGTTCCCAATACCTAATCATTTGTAATGGTATTAATAAATGGCCTCTCTCTAGTCAGATGACCTATTTCCATGGGTTGGGTAGCAGCATCGTGGATTATGCGATCTCTGACATCCATGTCCTCAACCACATTACAAACTTTGAGCTTCTTAACGGGTATGAGCATGACTCTGACCATAAACCTTTGTCTTTATCCCTCAATTTTGTTATGCATACCAACCACATGCAGGAGAACAATGAAAACAAAAGTCTCATTCACTTCGATAGAAGTAATGTCAACCTTTTCTTAAGGGATTTGGAAAGGAATTTAGGCTCCCTAACTTATAATAAAATCATTGATCAAATCTATTACCATTTTACTACTACCCTTTCCACCACCATTAGCAAATTCTTTAATAAGACTTCGTATAAGAAAAATAATAGAACTTCCAATCCTTGGTATGAAAAAGACTCTAAAATTGTTAGGAAAGCAATCAAAGACACCCCTAATGAAAGCATTAAGCTCCATAGTATAAGTGTATACAAAGTTCTCATTAAGAGGAAGAATAGGTCATATATTAATAAGAGACAAGAGCATCTTCTACACCTTTCTAAATTTGTGCCCATATAGTTTTAGCGGAATGTGTTTGTTCGTAAAACTAAAGATAATCATTCTATCCCCCTAGAAAATTGGGATAACTATCTTAAGAAGTTGTATCTCTCTAGACACCATGGGCACCATCTTAAACACTCCTATTAAGGATGATATTTTTTCTCTGGAAGATGTTGAGTTTTGGATTAATAAGCTCGCTAATGGGAAAGCCAAAGATATTGAAGGTTACCAAGCTGAGATCTTTAAAATGGGAAAAACTATCCTCATTCCTCATCTCCACAAGCTTCTCAATTTGGTTGTAAAGCATGGCTTCCCTAAGCTCTGAACACAAAGCCTTATTGTGCCTATCTTCAAAAATGGGGACAAAAGCATTCCCTCTAACCACATGACCATTATGATTAGCTACATCCTAGCCAAGCTTTATGGGTTGATTCTGGAAAAATATCTTAGCCTTTGGCTTGAGAAATACGATAAAAGATCTAAAGGGAAAACTAGTTTTAGGAGATATCACTTGACCATTGACCACCTTGTCACCCTTAGGATCATCACGAAGGAATTTCGCAATAGTAAAACTAATCTCTTTTTTTGTTTTGTGGACTTTAGAAAAGCTTTCGACACTATCCCCTGAGATAAGCTCTGGGAGAGGCTTGAAGAGATCATGGTTCCCCCCTAAACTGAGGATTACTATGATCTGCCTCTATGAGACTCTCATTGCCAATATTAAGACCAATGAAGGGTGGTCTAAAGATATTAAATGTAATATCAAGGTTAACCAAGGTTGTCCCCTTTCCCCTACCCTTTTTGGTATTTACATAGATAAGCTAGAGGAGTGTCTGGAAACTACTAGCTACAAAGGCACCAAGATCGTTGGTATTATCATTACTCTTCTCCTTAATACTGATGATATTGTTCTTCTTGAAAGGAGCCATGATGACCTAGACAAGCAACTTAAGTCTCTTCATGTCTACTACTCCAAGATGGGTATGACAGTTAATACCGACAAGACTAAAGTAGGATCATTAAATCAAAAAAGATCACCCATGGTGGTTTCGTCTATGATAACCATTGTCTTAAGTAGGTTTCTTCTTATAAATATTTAGGTATTGACTTTCCTCATCAGCTCAACTAGAATTATAACATCAAGAAAATAATTATTAGACGTTGGAAAGCTTATTATGAGCTTGAAAACAATTGTAAGCCAACCAATCTTTACATTTGGAGTAAAAATATGTTCCTCTTTGAGACTTTCATCACCCCTGTTATCTTATACCGATGTGAAGTTTGGGGGTGCAGTATATCTAGGGAGTTGTGGAGAAAGAGTGAGATGATCCAAAAGAAATTCATAACCTATAACCACAAGATCAAAGGAAATACTCCCTATACTATCCTCTTGATCAAAGTTGGTCTGTCCCCCATTGAAAGTGCAGCTATGTTTAGATATATAATGTATAAGAAGAAACTTCACAATATGGAATCCAAGAGGCTCCCAAAAATTGCTTCTAACTTTAGTCAAAATCCCCACCTACGCCTCAAGTGTGGATGGCATCAGGATGTCCTGTCTTGGCTCAACCTTTAGGGGATTGATGAGAAAATCACCATGGGAAGCAAGGATAGTATCAAAGATATGATTACCTCCAGTTTTAAGGACAAGATGTGGGATGCTAAGGAGTTAGAGGGTAAAAGGAAGCTAAGGTACTACAAGGAGGTGATCAACCCCACCCTCGATAACCAAAATTATCTCTCTATGTTGACTAGAACTAAGAAGAAAATGAACATTGCTAGCATTAAAACTAACTCTCATGAACTTCGGAGTGAGACCGGGTGGTGGTATACTCTCAAGACTTCCTGGGACAATAGAATTTGTCAGATTTGTGATTCTAAGAAGGTGGAAAATGAAAAGCACTTCCTTTTAGACTTCCCAGCCCTTGCCCACATCTGCTCGCAATTCCCTATCATCAACCACACCTCCAATTTCTTGACTTATTAAGCCAACCCAACTATAACGATCTTGGAATGCTTCTTTCCTTGCTCTTTGATCATAGAACCAAGATTTTGAAGAATGACAATTATACTCTCTTTTTTTGAGGTCCGATAGACCACATTGGTCTTAGTGGACGTTAATCATCATCATCATCATAATAATAAAATATAATATGTTTAATTATTTAAAATTATTTAAATATAATTATATGAAATGAAAATTATTTAATTGTGTATATAGATTTATAATTTTAGAATAATAGTGTAATTTTAATTATTTAATCCTATGAACCAAATAGATTAATAAACTCAAAGGGATTATTAATATTATAAATCAAAGGGATTAATATTGCAACCCAAGGGATTAATATTATAAAAGTTGAGGGATTGATATTAATATTAATAAAACCAAAGGATTAATATTAATCCCTTGGATTTTAATGTTAATCCCTTGGGTTTATCAATTCCTTGGGTTTATAATATTAATCCCTTGGGTTTAATATTATTCCCTTGGGTTTAAAAGCCAATTATCATTAGGAAGTATTTTTGTACACATTTATAAATTGATTTCTCTTTTTAATACATCTGTAAATAATTTTTGAAATATAATATTAAAACAATTCTTTTAATTTTAAAAATACGAAACTATAATATTTATTAGAAATTTATATACTTTTTATATTTACTTATAATTATTTATAAATATATTTATTATTTTCATTTAAATTATATTAATTTTATTTTTCAATTTTAAAATTTTATAAATATAATTTTAGAAGAAACTAAATGAATCAATTCAATTTATAAAAAATACTACTTTAATATTATTTAATCTTATTAAAAAATACTTTAATTAGAAAATTTCTTACTTAATTTTTATTAAACTATTTCATTAATATTGTAATTAAAATAAAATAAAATATATAACTAATTCTCATATTTGACAATCAATATGGCAATATGACAATCAATAAACCCAAGGGATTAACATTATAAACCCTTTGAATAATATTATACGCTAGGAATATGAACCTTTAGATTAATAAACCTAAGGGATTGATATTATAAACCCAAGGGATTAATACTAAAAACCTAAGGGATTATAAATGTAAATGCCTTGGTGAAAATTCCATGTAATAAAAGTTAATAAAGGCAAAATAATAACCACGGTTGATGGGACACTTATTCCAAGCTGAATGTTGGGCAAGACATCCTAGTGTGAGAGTTCATTCGGTTATTAATGGCTAAGGAAATTGGCAAAGGCAATGGCTAAGGCTTTGGAAAAACAGAATGACATTTTTGGTACATTTATTTATGAAAATAATGGAAATTAGGAGAAAAGGGAGGTGAAATGTCACATGTTTCATGTGAGGAGGAAAATCAATCAAAATAATGGAAAATGAAGAAAATAAAGGCCTCATTCATAAAAAGGTTTATGAGGATCAGTTCATGGACTTTTGTCAGTTCATTTTTGGAGCTCTCTCATTATTCTCTCTCTCTCATTCTTGGATACTAAGAGTCTCTTGGAGCACTCTTAGAGGGTGTGGTACACTTGGATTTTTGGAGCAAGAAGGCAAAGGAAGAGAAGGAAAGTGCAAGAAAACATCGGGATCAACAACTACAACAGATTTGGCTTGTAGGTACTGAGTTCCATGTATGTTTTCCTCACTAGTTTTGGCATGCATGGCATATGCATGTGGATTATTTGTCACGATCTGTCACTGGCATGGAGGATTGCCTAGATTGATAGTGGATTGCCTAGCCTTGCCATTTCCTGGATAGCCATGGAGATTATGGGTTTATTTCCTTTTTTTTAGTTGGTTCTCATGTTTTGTTAGCTTGGATTGAGTTACTAGTTCCTGGAGCCTTGGTTGGACAAATGCTATGGAGCCCTGTAATAGCTTGGGTTGAGTTACTAGTCTCGTAGCCTTGGTTGGAAAAACACTTTGGAGCCCTTGGTGGGTTGAGTTACTAGTCCCGGAACCTTGGTTGGAAAAACACTTTAGATCTTGGTAAAAACTATGGGTTGAGTTACTAGTCCTAGAGCCTTGGTTGGAACAAACGCTCTAGAGCCCTAGAAGGCTTGGATAGAGACCAATCTGATGATGGTTTTTATGGGTTGAGGTGGATGGCCTCTGGAAGCCCTAGATAGTTTTGGATTGTTGTGTTCTATGAGATCCCACATTCATGCTTGGAATATGGCACAAGGGTGAATGGCTAAAAGATAGATTTGGCTCAGCCATTCTACGGTAGGGTGGAACGTGGAAGTCCCATCCCAGGTTTGGATTTTGCATCATCAATATGAGGTTATTTCTCTTTGTGTTTCTATGAGTATTATACTGGTTTCTACGTGGATTATATGGTTGTGATTTCCTTGGTATTTTTGTTGCTATTATACTGGTTATGTATATGTTTTATGATAGTAGTTATCTATGGCTCTCATCATTTTTTTACTAGTAAATGAATGAACAATGTATCTATGACCTAATGGATGAAATGCCAGTTAATGTGTTGAGGCATCAGTGCTTCTTAGCAATTCTCAGCTAAGTATGAGACCCCTATGCCCAGATATGTTAATTACACCTATAGATTACATATTCGTGATATGTTTGACGAAATGCATGTCAAGGCTAGTAGGGATCTAGTCAAGGTCTTGTTCAAGTAATTGTATTTGTACTGTCATTTCCCTGTTATCTAACTATTATGAAGGTGTCATTCAATTATGGGCAGTGACCTGGGCTCTGGGCCTAAAAAAGTAGCTCAAATATCAGGGACGCTGGCATATCACTAAGAAAAATAGTACCTAGATGCTGGCATGCCTTGTCATGAGAGCGTCTAGAGCTTCCTGGATGTTGGCATGCCTTGTCATGAGAGCGTCTAGAGCTTCCTGGATGCTGGCAGGCCTATAGCATGGGAGTGTCTGGGGGTCAAGTGGTCCAACATGTCAGTGGGACACAGGGGCTGGTTGGTAGAAAGGTTTGGTTGGTTCCTGAGGGTCCTAATGTTGATGTTGAAGGTATGTATGATGTGTTTCCATTGGTTCCACTTCCTTAACATGACTTAAGAGGTCGAATCATATCATAGTGGCCTCTCATCGCATGTTTACCTAGGCTATCTGGTTGCTAAGGTAGATGTGGGAGGAGGGTGTTATAGAGTGGTATCAGAGAAGGTTGGCTCTCTTTGGGTCATATTCAATACCATAGAGTGGTATCAGAGCATGGCTTACCCCTCAGATTGGATGGGTTGGGTGTGTTGTTCATGCATTCATGTCAGTTGCATGTGTGTCTCTTATGCTTGTACTCCATGTGCTTGTTTCATTTGCATGGTGTTGATCATGGTTGTAGTGATGGCGCCATGTGGAAGTTGATGGTGTTGTTGTGAGATGCATCATCATCAATGTATGATTGGTTACATGTCGTTATATGTCACTTATGTGTATCATTTTTGTATGCTGGTTACATGTCATTATATGTCACTTACGTGTATCATTCTTGTATGCTAGTTATAAGTATCATTCTTGTAGGCTTGGTTACATGTATTGTTCATTTACACTTGATTATATGTGTTTATGTGTGTTTGCAGTGGATTACACGTTGCTTATGCATGTCAGTGTTTGCATGTGGCCAAATGTACAGTGATGTAATGGTGGTTGTCATGCATGAGGTCGTGGAATGCGTTATTGATAAGGTCATGCATTGATGATTGGACCCTAGCTATAATGATGGTTGCATGTTATATGCTTAGGTGTTATGTTTCTATACGTTGTCATGATTATGTTATACATGTATCACACTGATTTGTTGATATTGCAGACAAGGTATCCTCCCCAAGCTATACTAAGGTACATTTCTTTATTGTGATTTGGTTTAGCTGACATGATATACCTTGCAGGAATAATATCAAAGATGGCTAGCAAGATGGTAGACTACAAATAACCCCCCTATGAATCAAATGAGTAGTATGGTGTTGGGAATTCTTCCAATTTAGCAGATACACTGAGGAGCTTAAAGGAAGAAATAATGAGTTGTAAGGTGGATAATTACATAATCATACAGGCATAGGATGTTGGGTCCCTATAATACTAGTGATTACCCCATTACTATTGTAATTGTACCCCTTATTAATATTGTTGTGCCCATTATCCCCATATTGTTATTACTGTGCCCCATAGAGTCCTTCTATTGTTATTTTTGTGGCTTTATATTATTATTGTTAGGTCGGTTGGGTTATATTGTGACTCCTTAGACTCCTATATATAGAAAGGATGTTTTGTCAATTGTATCATCGAAGAATTGTTCATTTATGTAATGTAAAGGAGGTTGTCCCCTAAAAGAGGATGAATTTTAAGGCGTTGATCTATCTTTTCTATATTTTTCTGGAGCTGGTTTCATAACATTTGGTATCAGAGCTTTGTATTCTAGGGTTTCGCTGCTCCAAATAGGTCATCGTGGCATTTTCGCTATAACTTTTTTTCTGTGATGTTTCAAAGTTGCAAAAAAAAAAACCATTTGAGAAGAAATCGCGCTGAACCTCAGGTCCGAATTTCAGAGCTTTTCGCGCTATATTTGTGGAGATATGATCTGAGGAAGTTGGTCTTTTTGCAGACTCCTGAATTACATTCCAAATAGGTGACCTGGGGAAAATTGTCATAACTTTCTCTCTGAGCATCAGATTGAAATTTCATAAGAAGGTATAGAAAGAGGATGGACAATAGTTTCTTGTATATATTTTGCAGAGCCAAAGGTCGAAATAGTGACTCATGGCACGTCGTACAAGTTCGCTCTACTGAACTAGTCTATAATTAGGTCACTGTGGGAGATTTCAGATAACTATTCCTTGGAGAATCCAATTTGGATCAGACTGGTGGCATTGGAAAGAGGAAAAAGAGGGATACTGCAGGTCACAATTTCAGAACTGGATGATTTGAATGTACAGAGATACATCAGAGGCAATATCGAGCTCCTACAAAGTGAAAAAAGGTGTGTAGATTCTTTTAAATTTTTGCTTAAGATTGGTTTGAAATTTATTTTGAAGGAATTCAAAGGGCATAGTAGAGCATTATTATCAGTAATTGATGCCTTAAGGAAAGAAAATGCAAACACCTAGTAAGGAACCTGAAATCTCTAGCATGACTCATGAAGAAGAGGAAGAAATGCAACATGATATATCAAAATTAGAAGACCAAGTGCAACAACTGTCCCTTGCACAAAAAGGAACAGAATCTAAGATGGATGGTTTAAAGAAAGATGTAGAAGCTAAGATGGATGGTTTAAAGAAAGGTGTAGAAGCTAAGATGGATTGTTTAAAGAAAGGTGTAGAAGCTAAGATGATTGACATGGAAGCTAAGATGGATGATTTGAAGATAGATTTGAAGACAAACATGGAAGATTTGAAGACAAGCATGGAAGATTTGAAGACAGATTTAACAAAGTTTCTACAAGAAATGCTTACTAATGGTGAAAGGGTAGTAAAGGAAACTCATGATGAGAACAAAAGAAATGTTAATCATGATTTCATAGACTCTAATGTTGGATCGAAGACCCACCATATTCCAAAAATCGATATGAGGAAGTTTGATGGCAAGGATCCCGCAACATGGATATTACAGATGAAGCAATTTTTCGATCTCAATAATGTGCAAAACACACAAAAGGTACGTATTGCAACTTTATATTTGGAACCAAATCAGTTTGTATGGTATCAATGGCTTTGCTCTCGTAAACAATTTATCACTTGGGCAATTATTACGGAAGAATTGATAGCAAATTATGAGGATACAAAAAGCAACACTTTCTTTAGCCAATTGATAAGTCTCAAACAAAAGGGTTCAATAATGGAGCACATTGAGGAGTTCCAAAAATTGAACATAAGGGTAAAAAATATTCCAGAGGAGCATAGGATTGATGTGTTCATAGGGTCTTTAAAGGATAATATCCAACATGATGTTTGCCTTTGGGAACCTGATTCATTAGAGAAGGCATTCAGGTTAGCAAGAAAAATGGAAAGCAAAATTATGGCAACCAAGAAGCATACCACTCACAACTATAAAGACGGAAGTGTTGTTGCCCCTAGTCTTCCACAACCTATAAGGTTGACACCACAAAAATTGGAAGAAAAAAGAGGAAAAGGGCTTTGTTACAGTTGTGATAGCAAATACACTAAAGGTCATAAGTGTGTTGAGAAGAAATTATTCTACATAGATTGTGAAGAGGAAGAAGAAAAGGAGCAAGAAGGGTCAAAAGAAGAGGATATACTCCAAGAAAAAATCTTAGATAAAGAAGAAATGAATATGACCATATCTTGTAATGCATTGGCAGGATTTACCACTCCTCAAACCATCAAGATAGAAGGACAAATCAAGAAGAAAAAGGTAATAGTGTTGATTGATTCAGGAAGTACCCACAATTTTATTCATTGTAAGGTAGCAAAAGAATTGAATTGCTTCTTATATCTAGCACTAGAGTGTCAAGTGATGGTTGCAAATGAAGGAACAATAAATTGCTCTGGAAAGTGCCATAATATCAAGCTATCCATGGGAGAATATGTATTGACTAGCCCAATGCTTTCCATTCCAATGGGAGGTGTTGATGTTGTATTAGGAGTCCAATGGCTACAATCCTTGGGTACAATAGCTTTTAATTTTCAAGAACTTTTCATCAAATTTTCTACGTAAGGAAAGGAAGTTGAATTAAGGGGTATTGCAGGGAAACCAGGAAAGATAATCAGCTCTAATGGTATGACAAAGCTTCTAAAAAAGGAACAAAGAGGTGTAATTGCACAATTATGTTCGCTAGATGTTTCCACATCGGAATCATCTATTTCTCCAGATCTCAAAAAAGTCCTGGACAATCATTCCAAGGTATTTGAGACTCCCAAAGGTCTCCCACCTATGTGTGATCATGATCATGCTATTCATATGATTCCAGGAAGTGTTCCTCCAAACATTAGATCGTACAGATATCCCTATGCCCAAAAGAGTGAAATTGAACGTATGGTTGCAGAAATGTTAGAGGCTGGTATAATTCAAGTGAGTCAAAGTTCTTTCTCTACTCCAGTAGTATTGGTGCACAAGAAGGATGGATCATGGTGCATGTGCCCGGATTATAGGGAGCTCAACAAGCTCACTATTAAAGATAAGTTTCCCATTCCTGTCATTGATGAATTACTAGATGAATTGCATGGATCAATTTACTTCACCAAGTTGGATCTTCATTTAGGATATCATCAAATCAGAATGAAGATTGAAGACATTCTGAAAACAACATTTAGAACTCATGAGGGTCATTATGAATTTTTGGTCATGCCTTTTGGCCTTACCAATGCACCTTCAACATTTCAAGGTTTGATGAATTCAATTTTCAAACCATTCCTTAGAAAATTTGTGTTAGTATTTTTTGATGATATACTAATCTACAACAAGTCTTGGAAGGATCATGTTGAACATGTTGACAGGGTGCTACAACTATTGGAGGAAAAACAATTATATGCAAAAAGATCCAAATGTTTCTTTGGAGTCCAAGAGGTGGAATATTTGGGTCATATTGTATCTCATGAAGGGGTTAAGGTAGACCCTATCAAAATTAAAGCCATTAAGGAATGGAAAATCCCCACATTCATAAAGCATTTGTGAGGATTTCTCGGGTTGACAGGGTATTATCGCAAGTTTGTTAAGAATTATGGGAGAATAGCAGCACCTCTAACAACATTATTGAAGAAAGATGCATTTTCATGGACTCCAGAAGCAACAAAGGCCTTCGAACATCTTAAAGAGGCAATGTGCCAAGCACCAGTCTTAGCTACACCGGACTTCACAAAAACCTTTATTGTGTAATGTGATGCTTCAGGAAATGGAATTGGTGTTGTTCTAATGCAAGATGAAAGACCCATTGTCCAATCAAGGGAAAGTTTTTACACAAAGCTATTTATGAGAAGGAAATGTTGGCAATACTCCATGCACTTAAGAAATGGCGACCCTACCTAATGGGAAGACACTTCAAGGTAAAAAAGGATCATGATAGCCTTAAATACTTTTTAGAACAAAGATTATTCTCTGAAGAACAACAAAAGTGGGTCACAAAGATGTTGGGTTATGACTTTGAAATCATCTACAAAAAATGGAAGCAAAATGTGGTGGCAGATGCACTCTCAAGAAAGGATGAGGATGTGGAAGCATTTCTGTGCACCATTTTTATTATTCAACCAGATTGGATAAATTAAGCAAGGGAGGAATGGAAGAATGACGAAGAAGTGTGGGCACTTATTCGAAAGTTACAAAAAAATTCCAGTACGTTTTATACATTTAGCTGGCAAAACGATTCATTATGGTACAAAGATCTCTTATACCTTTGTAAGAATTCCCAACTAAAACAAAATATTCTTATGGAATTGCACACTTCTCCCTTAGGAGGGCACTCAGGATTTTTAAAAACTTACCACAAGGTTAAGAAGGAATTTTTTTGGGATGGCCTTAAATCAGATATTCAAAAGTTTGTGGTGGAATGTTTGGTTTGCCAACAAAATAAAGTTGAAACAATTAAGACATCGGGTCTATTACAACCTTTATCCATTCCAAGCCAATGTTGGGAGGAGGTTTCAATGGATTTTATCACAGGTTTACCCAAGTCTAAGGGAAAGAGTGTCATCATGGTGATAGTGGACAGACTTACCAAGTATGCACACTTTTGTGCATTATCACATCCATTTAAAGCCAGTACAGTTTTTACTGCATTTATGGAAACAATTCAGAAGATACATGGAAACCCAAAGATTATTGTAAGTGACATAGATCCCATTTTCACTGGAAAATTTTGGGCATAATTATTTTCTTGTCTTGGTAATCAATTAGCTCATAGATCATCTTATCATCCTCAATCTGATGGGCAAACTGAGATAGTAAACAAATGTATGGAAGTATATCTTTGTTGCTTTGTATCTGATAAATAGACACAATGGGTCAAATGGTTGCCTCTAGCTGAATGGTGGTATAACACTTCCTTCCATACAACAACAAAAATGACCCCATTTATGGCACTTTATGGGTATCAGCCACCATCCATCACATCATATTTAAGAGAAAATTCTAAGGTTCAGGCAGTGGAACATCACATAGAACATCAACAACAAGTCCTCCAACTCTTAAAGGATAACCTCGTGTTGGCATAGAATAGAATGAAACAACGGGCAGATCAACATCGCAGCGAAAGAAGTTTTGATGTAGGTGATTAGGTATTCCTATGGCTACAACCATATAAGCAAATGTCCCTCAAGCAAGCTAAGAAGGATAATAAATTATCACCAAAGTATTATGGTCCATACAAGGTGTTGCAAAAGATTGGTACTATGGCATACAAATTGGAGCTTCCTACAGCTTCTTGATTGCACCCAGTTTTCCATGTTTCATGTTTAAAGAAGGTTATAGGCGACAAGCTCCCAATTCAAACAATATTGCCAGAACATGACGAGGAAGGAAAAATTATATTGGAACCAGAAGTAGTCACAGAAACAAGAACTCAATAGCTACGAAATCGATCAATTTCGGAGTATCTTATCAAGTGGAAGAACTTATCCGCTGAAGATTCCACATGGGAGGATGAGAATTCTATACAGAAGTATCCAGAACTACTCAAGCGTTGAGGACAACACTTTTTTGAAGGAGAGGGGCATGTTGGGTCCCTATAATACTAGTGATTACCCCATTACTATTGTAATTGTACCCCTTATTAATATTGTTGTGCCCCTATTATCCCCATATTGTTATTACTGTGCCCCATAGAATCCCTCTATTGTTATTTTTGTGGCTTTATATTATTATTGTTAGGTCAGCTGGGTTATATTGTGACTCCTTAGAATCCTATATATAGAAAGGAGGTTTTTTCATTTGTATCATCGAAGAATTGTTCATTTATGTAATGTAAAGGAGGTTGCCCCCTCGAAGAGGCTGAATTTTAAGGTGTTGATCTATCTTTTCTATCTTTTTCTGGATTTGGTTTCATAACACAGGAGAAGCTAGCAAAGGTAAACGCAGTGATACTTTAAATTTTGTCAGATTTGCAGCGACAGGGACCATTGTAGGATCGACCATGGCATTAGGTCTCATGGTGGTCACAGGTTAGATAGAGATGACAGGGTTAGAGATGGAAGATTGTTGGACACTCCAGATATGAGAGGGGATAGAAACATGTACTATTCTAGTTCTGGTTCAGATAGGCACTATGATCGTCATCGTTTTCATCCTTATAGGAGGAGTGATAGGCGATACTTTCCATATGAGTTCAAGAAAGAAAAGTCACCTACATTTGATGGAGAAGTGAAGAAATCACAAGATGCAAAGGCATGGTTGCTTGGTATGAGGAAGTTCTTTAGGTTCCATGACTATTCAGAGAACATGAAAGCTAGAGTAGCTACATCCAACCTTAAAGGTAAAGCAGACATTTGGTGGGAAGATGTGAAGAATGTTAGAGGTATACATGAGGAAGACTTTACTTGGAGTGAGTTTGAGTGGTTATTCAAGAAGAAGTATTTATCAGAGAGATACTTTGATGATAGGGAAAAGGAATTCTATGAGCTAAAGATGGGATCTATGACACATGATGAGTACACTAGCAAGTTCTTGGGGCTACTAAGGTATGTGTCTTACCTCAAGGAGGAGGAGGTCAATATTTAGAGATTCACTAGTGCATTACCAATGGCATTCAAAGATAGGATTGAGTTCGATGAAC
Organism: Pinus tabuliformis; assembly: GCA_031772625.1. Classification (NCBI taxonomy): domain Eukaryota; kingdom Viridiplantae; phylum Streptophyta; class Pinopsida; order Pinales; family Pinaceae; genus Pinus; species Pinus tabuliformis. The sequence goes on from CM062812.1 coordinate 667,157,295, forward strand.
CTCGATCATTGGAGGAGGCCATCCAAAAGCTAAAGCATTGATATGAACAATCGAAGCACAAATCTGAGACTAAACCAAACTAGAAAGGTAATGCAAAGAAAAAAGGAAAATGGGACAAGAAGCGAGAAAGACCTCAGGGTACAGGTAATAAAGAGAATGTAGTTCCATCAAAGAAGTTCAATGCATCAGACATAGGACAAGGATTTCGATCTAAGGAGAAAAATAAGGATGCATGATGGAAGACTATAGATTGTTGAACTTGTAGAAAAGATCATCGCAGGATAGATTGTTTGCAGAATCAGGGTGGTAGGCCTCAGATATATAATGCGCAGGACACAGACTATTGGGGATGTTGGTCAGAGCATTCCTCATATCTATGCAACAATGGATGACAAACAAGAATACCATCAGACATCTATCATTGAGATGGACAGTAAGATTTGTGATCAAGTTATTTCTATTCTGATTGACCCTAGATCTAATTATAGCTATGTTAGTCCTGACTTGGTGGATAAGTGTGTTTTGAGTAAGGAATTTCATGTAGAAAATTGGTTAGTGTAGTTGGCTATAGGTACAAAGAATCAAGTTCACCATTGGGTAAGAGTTTGTGCATTTGATTTGAATGGTATGCTTACTGTAGCACATTTTAATGTACTACCATTGGGATCATATAGTATGTTGTTGGGCATGGATTGGTTGTACCTTCATAGAACCAAGGTGGATTGTTATGAAAAGACATTGAGTGCTTGGATGACAATGGAGAACCAAGAGTCTTACAGGGAAAGAAGAAAGCCACATCAGTTAGGATGGGAACAACTATGCAGGCAAAGCGTAGTCACAGGAAAGAGTGTACGTTATTCATAGTGCACATTTATAGTGACACAGGTAAGGAAGTTGAATATGCAGATGTTTTGAGCAGGTACCCAGTTATAAAATATTTCTAGGATGTATTTCTTGAGGATATTTTAGAGTTGCCACCTCACATGGAGGAATACTTTTCTATTGAATTAGTGTCAGGGGCAACTCCAGTATCAAAGCCACCTTATAGGATGAGCACACCTGAGTTGGTAGAGTTGAAGTTGTACTTGAAGGAAATGTTGAACAAGGGAGACATTAGGCCAAGTGTATCACCTTGGGGCGCACCAATATTTTTTGTGAAAAATAAAGATGGTACTCTCATATTATGCATTAACTACAAGCAATTGAACAAAGTGATCATCAAGAATAGGTATCCGTTTTCGAGGATTGATGACTTGTTCGATCAGTTGAAGGGAGAAACAATGTTCTCAAAGATTGATTTGAGATCCAGATATCACCAGGTACACATTAAGGAAGAAGACATCTACAAGACAACCTTCCAGACTAGGTATGGGCATTGTGAGTTTGTTGTAGTTTTATTCGGGTTGACAAATGCTCCAGCTACTTTTATGTGCTTGATGAATAGTGTGTTGCATCCATACTTGGATAAGTTTGTTATTATGTTCATTTATGACATATTGGTATTATAAAAATGAGGAAGAGCATGTAGAGCATTTAGCAGCAGTGTTGAGATTGTTGAGAGAGCATTAGTTGTATGCTAAGCTCAACAAGTGTAGTTTATTTTAGACTGAGGTACATTACTTGGGGCATGTTGTCTCCAAGGAGGGTATTGCAATAGATTGAGAAAAGATAAGGGCCATCATGGAGTGGGTAGCTCCTAGAAATGTAAAAGAGGTGAGATCTTTTATGGGATTGGCGGGTTATTACAGGAGGTTCATCAGGAATTTCTCACAGATTGCTTATCCTATTACATCATTGCAGAGAAAGGGTAATAAATTTGAGTGGACAGAGGAGTGTGAGGCTAGTTTTGGGCAGCTTAAGCAGTTGTTCACACATGCACCAATGTTAAAGATTGCAGATCTAGGAAAAGAGTTTGTAGTGTGCACAAATGCTTGCAAGAGGGGGCTTGGTGGAGTTCTTATGCAGGATGGATAGGTGGTATGCTACGAGTTGAAAACTGAATGAGCATGAGCAGAACTACCCCACACATGATCTTGAGTTGGCAATGATCATGCATGCATTGAAGATGTGGAGGCACTACCTTCTGGGAAGGAGATTTGTGTCGACGAGTGATCACAGTGGGTTACAATATCTATTTGACCAACCGAACCTGAATGGTAGGCAAGCTCAGTGGCTGCCCACAATCAGTGAGTTTGATTTTGAGATCAGATACATCAAAGGTAAAGAGAACAGAGTGGCAGATGCTATTAGCAGGTGGGTACAGGTAAAACACTTAGCACCTATGACCTCCTATGGGACAGACTTATAGGATAGGATATTGCAGGCAGGTCAACAGGATGTCAAGTATATGGAGATTGTGCATAGGTTGCAGCAGAGTTTGAATAGTAGTAAAGGTACATGTGGTAGTACAATTATAGGTACATGTATAGGTGGTAGTACATGTACATTTACAGGTACAAGTACATGTGGTGGTACAGGTGTAGGTGCACAGGATGTGGACTATTTCCTTACAATAGATGGATTAGTTAGATTCAGAGATAGGATATATGTGTCAGATAGTAGTGAGCTCAAGAAGGTGATATTGAGAGAGTTTCATGCAAAACCATATTCAGGTCACCATGCTATCAGAAGACATTAACCACAGTAAATAAGTGTTATTATTGACCGAATCTAAAGAAGGATGTAGCAGAGTTTGTGGCTAGGTGTTTCGATTGTCAGCGTATGAAGGTAGAGTGTAAACATCAAGGTGGACTGTTACAGCTGATTGCAATTCCAGAATGGAAATGGGAGGTCATTTCCATGGAATTTATCATAGGTTTTCCGAGGATAGTGAGACAACATGATTCCATCATGGTTGTTGTGGACAAGTTGATAAAGGTTCGCACTTCATTCCAGTGAAGTCTACATTCTCAGCTAGCGATGTGGCATGGGTATTCATCATAGATGTGGTCAGATTGCATGGTGTTCCAAAGAAGATCGTGTCGGACAGGGATGCAAAGTTCACTTCCAAGTTTTGGAAGGAGTTATTTGCAAGTTTGAGTACAAAGTTGGACTTCAGTACAACTTATTATCTACAGACATATGGATAGACAAAGAGGGTCAACATGATATTGGAGGACATGTTGAGGATGTATGTGATGCATCAACATCGGAAGTGGGAAGAGTACCTTCCACTGTTAGAGTTCTCTTACAACAATGGGTATCAGGAATCTTTAAGGATGAGTTCATTTGAGGCATTGTATGGATGGAGTTACAATATTGCCATCAGTTGGAGTGGTCCAGTTAACAGGGTGTTGATTGGACCAGACATATTGGTGGACATGGAATAGGAAATGTAGGTGATCAAGAAAAATCTAAAGGCAACACAAGATAGCTAGAAGAGCTATGCAGATCAAAATAGGTTGTTCAAGGAGTTCTAGGTTGGGGAACAAGTGTACTTGCGCATCAAATCAAAGAAGAGCTCCTTATGGATTGGATCATGTGCCAAGCTGGCACCACAGTTTTTTGGACCCTTCAGTATTGTTTAGAGGATTAGGCCAGTAGCCTATTGACTTACACTGCCTCTGACAGCGAAATTTCACGATGTTTTCCATGTGTCATTACTTAAGAAGTATGTTAAAGATGTTGACCATGTGATTGATTGGTCTATATTGCAGGTGGAACCAGATGGAGAATTCCAACTGGAGCCTCAATGTATATTGAAAAAAAAGGTACTCATGCTCTGGAACCAAGCAATTGAGCAGGTTAAGGTGCAGTGGAAGCACTTTGGGCCCAATGAAGCTACATGGGAGATAGCAGATCAAATGCAGGCTATGTATCCTTCCTTGTTTTCTGGTTGAGGAAAAACAATTTTGGTATGATGTGTTGGTATATGTGTTGGTATATGTTTTGGTACATGTTTTGGTGATGTTTGGTATATGTACATATGTATATGGATGTAAATACTGCCATGGGATATGTTATAAAGCTCCAATAAGAGGTATGGGCGTCATTTACTTATGATGTTATGTTGTTATGTTTCATGTTGGTTTGTTTCTCAACAGGTTGATCATTGCAAATATTGCATCAAGTTAAGTTATAAATCTCCATCGGCAATATGTTTTACTTATAGCAGTCTTGTGGTTATAGGTGTTGTTGAACACCGAGGATAGTGTTCCCCCAAGGAGGAGGGTTATGTAACAACCCTGGTGAAAATTCCATGTAATAAAAGTTAATAAAGGAAAAATAATACCCACGGTTGATGGGACACTTATTCCAAGCTGAATGTTGGGCAAGACATCCTAGTGTAGGTGTTCATTTGGTTATTAATGGCTAAGGAAATTGGCAAAGGCAATGGCTAAGACTTTGGAAAGACAGAATGACTTTTTTGACACATTTATTTATGAAAATAATGGAAATTAGGAGAAAAGAGAGGTGAAAGGTCACAGGTTGCATGTGAGGAGGAAAATAAAGGAAAATAATGGAAAATGGAGAAAATAGAGGCCTCATTCATAAAAAGGCTTATGAGGATCAATTCACAGATTTTGTCAACTTAGTTTTGAAGCTCTCTCATTATTCTCTCTTTCTCATTCTTGGATACTTAGAGTTTTTTGGAGCACTCTTGAAGAGTGTGGCACACTTGGATTTTTGGAGCAACAAGGCAAAGGAAGAGCAGGAAAGTGCAAGAGGACATTGGGATCAATAGCTACAATGAATTTGGCTTGCAGGTACTGAGTTGCATGTATGTTTTCCTCACTGGTTTTGGCATGCATGGCATATGCATGTGGATTATTGGTTATGATATGTCACTGGCATGGAGGATTGCCTAGATTGACAGTGGATTGCCTAGCCTTGCCATTTTGTGGATAACCATGGAAATTGTGGGTTTATTTACTTGTTTTGTTTTGGTTGGTTCTCATGTTTCCTTAGCTTGGGTTGAGTTACTAGTTCCTGAAGCCTTGGTTGGACAAATGCTTTGGAGCCTTGTAACAACTTGGGTTGAGTTACTACTCCCGTAGCCTTGGTTGGACAAACGCTCTAATATTATTCCCTTGGGTTTATTAGTCCCTTGGTTTTTTAATATCAATCCCTTCGGTTTATTAATCTAAGGATCTATATTCCTAGGGCATAATACTATTCATAGGGTTTATAATATTAATCCAGGGTTTAATATAAATCCCTTGGGTTTATAATAATAATCTTGTGGGTTTATTAACCAACATAGATCCATCGTACAGATCTAATATGAGGCGAGAGGGATCAAATTTGAGCTTAGAGCAATCAAATTTCTTCATGTACAAACTTCTCTAGAGTGTAAAATACAATGTGTTATTTTTCATTGTTTAAATTGTATCTTTGAATGCTATATAGAGTATATATAGGACCAAATATAGGTTTTAACCAAAAGAAACTGTATATAGATATAATGAAGTTGAAAAATTGTATATAGATATAATTATGTTGATATTGACATAAATTAGTTAACATAGATCTTCAAATATTTTATTTAAATCTCCTGTTGAAATATTTTTGAAAAGTATAAGATTTAAACATTTTACTCACACTTTTTTTGCTTCTAATTACTTTATAGCATATACATTTTTTTAAATTATAGTCGACATTAATTTTCTATTTAGAGCATAATTTTTATTTTTATTCTATTTTAAAGGGATGCATAATTTTTATTTTGATTTTTATTTTAAAGAGACACGTGTTAACTCAATGGTGGACCGATAAACTTACACATCCCCTCATACTCCGTTGTAAAATAAGCCTCTGGTCTCAATAATATCAATATTTATTATATTATTAATAATATTAATAATATTATCATATTATTATAATATAACAATAATTAGTAACTATATTTATTAATTATTAACTATATGGTTATTAATTATTAACTATTATAATTATTAATATTAAATATTGCTTAATATTAAATATTATTAATAATTAACAATAGTATGAGGGGATGTGTAAGTTTGTTTGTCTCTTGAATTGACACATGTCCCTTTAAAATAAAAATAAAAATAAAAATTATGCTCTAAATAGAAAATTAATGTCAACGATAATTTTAAAAAATGAATATGCTATAAAGTAATTAGAAGTAAAAAAAGTATGAGTAAATGTTTAAATCTTATACTTTTCAAAAATATTTTAATAGGAGAATTAAATAAAATATTTGAAGATCTATGTTAACTAATTTATCTCTATATCAACTTCATTATATCTATACACAATTTTTTTTTGTTAAAACGTATATTTGGTTTTATATATATTATATATAGCATTCAAAAATAAAATTTAAACAATGAAAGGTTCTTCAGTTAATGTTGTGAATGATCAAAATGTAAAATCATTACAATTCTCCAGGAAATACAAAGGAAGGGATTTATATTAACTTTTTTCGAAAAAAATAAATACATATACTCAATTCTGATCTATTTCCCGGTATTGTTTTCTGTAAATAGATTCATACAACTCTCGTGTTCTCGTGCAGAGAAAAAAGCAGAGAACGATTCCAAAAAGAGACACACACCCCCACAATAGAAAAGTTTTTTCATAGCACTCTCTTCCCATGCAGAGATGCCGATCAGCTGAGTCTCGTGGGTTTTTATAAGAAGAAGAATCATCATAAATTATTCCTGCAACTTCACCGAAGAGAAGAGAACCAAATGCAATGTTTGTGACAACAATGTTGTGGTTGACACCAAAACTTTTCATTCCAAACATCTCTGAAGAAATTGGTATGGCTATGGCACTGATAGCTCCCACTGAAGTTCCAACCATGGCCGTGCACAGATAAAGAACAGCAGTGCCAGTTGGGTTTATGAATCTCAGCATGAAGAAGGAAGCAACCATGGGAACCATCCATATGCCTATCCATCCTGGCCTTGGCAGGGGATGGTATTTTCTGAACATTCGGCATTGCTAATTCACATAAAACAATAAATTTATGTAAGCAAATGATAAGCTTCCGTAAAGCAATCATTAACTTAATATTTAGTTAACTTAGTGCGTGGTACTTAATAGTTACTGATAAAGATACTATTAAAAAATAAATATAAATAAATATACCTGAATATAATCGGGAAGCCCGGCTGCAATACGCCCAAAAAATCCAAAAGATGAAACAAGAGATACCAAGATTGGTGTCTTGGAATATCCCAAGGACTGAACAATTTGCCCTAAGTTGTTCATATATACTAGTCCCACAGTTCCTCCACAAAAATATACAAAGTAATATAGCCAGAAATCAATACTTCTTAGAAGTTGTAGGATGCCATGCTCCTCTCCCAGTGGTGGAACTGATGTCAGCTGAAATCTCCTGCTATTACTATGATTGGAATTATGTACAGTATGCAATGGGTGTTCTACATCCAGGGTTTGAATATTGATTTGATGCTCTTCAGTTTGAATAAAGCCCAATTCACTGCCTTGGTTCTTGGTGGGACTTTCTTTTCTAGGATTCTGCTGCTCTGGACTTGAACTGTACACATTTACCCTCAATTCATTCCTTATATTGTTTAAGTAAACCCTGAATGGTACATATGTAGGGGCCATCAGGAGGATAATAAGCACGGCAATGTAGACTCCTTCAAGCTGGCGCTTCCCATGGGGAAAGAACTCAAAAGCTATAGAATATACAGCAGTGGCAAGGGCAATCAGTGTGCAGAGAATCATGTATTTCTTATCTGTATCGTCTGCTATGGCTGCCATTTTTGATTGTGAGACATGGAGTATTATTGCTGAAATTACACCCACTACAACTGGGACTATGCAGTTTAAAAGTAAGTATAGTGAAGGATTCCCTGGGTCAAGAATGGAAGCTAGACAGGTGTAAATAACAGGACTGAGACCAACGTAACTTGTACTTATGCCAGAAGCCATTCCTCTCTCACTTGGGAAATTTTCAATGGCAACCTTGAAGCTCACAGTGTTGAACCAACAGATGCTATTCCCAGTCACAAAACACAATATATACACCTGTGTGGTCCAAAATAACAAATTAAATCTCATAAGAGCCACCACTCAACAAAGTATAACACTGCACCACCTAAAAATATATGTTAAAATAAAAATATATGTTAAAACAATTTAATAATTAATCTATGTTTATATTTTAAATTAAGTTAGTTTAATTGAGTAGAGAGACTTATTTTATAGTCCAATATGATGTGTAAGGGTGCCTGCCGTCATCAAAGTTGAAAATTTGTTATATTCGCCATAATAATAATAATAATAATAGTAATAATAATAATAATAATAACTATATACAACATTTAAATAATATTTACTCATAAAAGAATTTGCACCTGAAGTAATTGGATTTTTCTCGGCTTATGTTAGATCCATATTTAAAATAGATCTATGCTGGTTATATTATAAATAGTATTAATTGAGATTATCTCTAGTGGTTGGGTGGAATCGCTGTTATCTTCTCTACCTAAATTCAAATCTTCAAAATTTCCACTGGTAACATGATGAGCTATAGTACCTTGATAAATATTGTTGTAATTACTTTGTGTCTATAAATATTGTTGTATTGACTTGGAGCCTTCTAAACTCTCAAATAAGTACACTTATGAGATAAGGGAGATTGATTTCTTTCCTCAAAACAATGATATATATATTTAATAAAAAAAAAATTGTAGCAGGGAATTAGTGTACAACAACAATTCATTTCCATCTAATTACATTTAAAAATCCATTCTTGAATCTGTGTAAATAACAGCAAAATCAAACAAAATTTGGCAAGAGTGTAACCTGCCAATAATCCAATGGATGAATGATTTCACTGAGCATCAGCCACTGAACGCCATAGCCCACCAATCCCAAGCTCATTCCAATGCCAAGAACAGCCCAGGTTGGCAGAAACGCACATGCCAGTCCAGCTACCCAGCCCATGACTTTTCCAAGGTCTGAGGCCACAGCCAAACTATTCAGTTGGAGTTGATTAATCCCCATGATTTTCTTCAAATTATAAGAGTAATCAGAAAAGTCAAAGTTGGTGCCATTGATAGATTGCAGCCATATAGCTGCTATAAAACAAGTCCAGCGTTTGATGGCCAGTAACTTAGAGCGAGGCATATTGATTCTATCATCCATGGCACAACAGTAGGCCTATAACTGAATATCAATACTTGCATTGCCTTATGGGAAACGGTGGCCATTTTTATAGGCCAGAGCTATGCCAAATGGCAATTACAGGAACCGAATAGAGGCTAAAGTCTTCTGGTGGGCTCCATTGTATTTAAGGCACTCAACTCCAACACCACAATCTCAAGTCCACCTGGATCTTTGATTTCAGAAAAATGGAGGATAAATTCGTGCTAATTACATCCACAAAAGTGCAATGAAAATCTAAATCTTGTGGGTATATTCATTTTAGAAATCAAAATCAGATGTGCAGCAAGTGTTATATATGTAGAGTGATTGAGGCGAGAAAAAGGTGACGAAAACATGACTTACTTGTGACTTCATGTATTCAGATTAATGATTCAACCATGAAACGCAGTGTAAAAGGGATGAACGTAGCCGTCTTTTTGGCCTGTTTTTATACTTTTCCATTAATGCCGATATTCTAAGACGCGCGCAAGTTTCTGAGCCATTCATAAACTCTTGGAATCCATGAATTTCAACCAGTGGTCACTGCTGAATTCAATACAAGTATAACTACTGCTCTGGATAGAATAAGACACTTCAGTCACGCAGGCTGCGTATGAATGAATGGTGGTTCTGAAACTTAACTGAGGGATTATATCAATGGATATCAAAATCTCTTATTGAGTTTGTGCAGAGAGGTTCATTCTATAACTTAGAATGAGATCCATGTGTGATTCTGTCAGTATTCAATGTGAAGTTGATAAAAAATTAAATATTCTGTAAATAAAAATAAATATAAGAATTTATTTTTTCATAAGATAAATTTATCAAACATATTTAATTAATAAAAAAATAAATATTGAATTAAATATTAAATAATAAAGAGTATGATATTTTTTATAAATTTGAATAATTTTAACTTATTTGTAATTATGTGATATTAAGAGGGTTGAAGATGAAACTCCACTTTTACTTTCCATTTTCAAAAAATAAGTCACACTAACTTCTTGACTTGTTGAATCAGCACAATTATAGTGATCTGAGAATGCTTCTCTCCCTCCTCTTCAATTATAGAAATAAAATATTAAAAAATCATATAATCATAACTAAAATTATAATCTATGGAATGAGACAACACAGGTTAGACGGGAACGAGAGCTCTGCCATGGATCCGCGATCTCCCAGCTTCATCACCGTCTTTTCTTCACAGTTTTGCAGAGAAGACTGGGCATCTGGCTCGGTTTTGGGGGTTTTGTTAACCTACGCTGCGGGAAAGGAAAAGGATGGGGCCGAGCTAGAGGCCGTCAAGAAACCCTTGGGGTTTCGGCAACCCACAAACAATCCAGGGAATATCGATGCCGCGGGAGACACAAAACAACAGATCTGCATTTCGAGTCGCAGCCCGTCCATCAAGATCTTTCTCCGCCTCAGAAATCGGAAACACCAGAATGGCTGGGCCATTGGACTTTATACTGACGGGGCCGATCACAATAACCTCGTTCTTGGACTCGCTCGACAAGAAGGGTTTCGGAAGCAGATCTCTGATGCCCTGTTTAGGTTGGTTACCGCGGCTACCAATGTCGACTCTCGGCAAATCAAGAAGGGGAGATCCCTAGACACAGATCGACGCCCTTATGTAACTGGGGATTTAGATTTTGGGCTAAGGACAGAGCTATGCTCTGGATCTAAAGCGAAAACTGTTTTAGAGCACTCCTCTCGCAGATCTGGGCTGATCCACAGTCATGCAGGACCTGTGGATTTTCTTGAATACAGGAGAAATAGCCTTGAGGATCCTGCCCCCCTTTCAGCAATAGTTTCAGGGGGAAAATCATCTAAGCCAGCCCTCAAGGACCCAGAACAGGATCGAGTGCAAATCTTCATCAAAACCCTGACAGGGAAAACCATCTGCAAGCAGATCTGGACAGGACTGCTGATAAAAAATTTAAAGGATGAAATACAAGCAGATATGGGCATCCCGTCAAATATGCAAAGCTTGATACATGAAGGTAAAATCTTGCAGGACAATTTCTCAGTACAGCACTATGGCATTGGCAGAGACTCAACTATCATTATAAGCACAAGGTTGAGAGGAGGGAGCTCTGGTTCAGGCCCAAAAGGCTCTGGTTCTTTCAAAGATGCTGTCAAAGGGAAGGGGGAAGTCAAAAACAAGCCTTCACCATCTCCAGATCTTCCTGGTCCCTACATCGTGGAACAAAGAACTCAGACCCCTGCTCTGCAAATCGACTTGCCTGAGGTAAAAAAATTTCACTCAGATCTTGCTTCATTGGCTGTTATATGCAGATTTAATGGGTTTTGGCCCAAAACAGATGCTTTAAGACAGTGGATTTTCTCCACATGGACCACAAATTGTGATATACATTTGTGTTCCAAGGGGTTCTTTATTGTAAAATTCGACACAGCAAAGGAAAAAGATTATGCCCTCCATGAGGGGCCATGGTTCTGGGGCAATGCTGGTCTTTTCATGACCCCCTGGTTTCCGGGTTTTGACCCCTCCACTATGGTGGTTTCCAAAATGCCGGTTTGGGTCAGGCTCCACAATCTACCATTACATTTCTGGTTCCCTAAGGTTTTTGCAGCGGTAGGGAATGCCATAGGTTCATTCATCAAGCAGGATGTTGAAAGAATAGACAGATGCATTCATACCTTCGCCAGAATCTGCGTGGAGGTTGATCTCAGTGAAGGGCTTCCTGACAATATAATTTTGATTCACAAAAACTCTCAGTGGAAACAACCTCTGGACTATGAAAACACGGCCTTCAGATGTCGAGGCTGTCAACAAACAGGACATCTACAAAATAACTGTCCGCAAAATAAAAGAGAAACCAAAAGGAACAAGAAACAAGTACACAAACCAAGAGGCTGGCAATGTACAGTGAATCCAGAAGAAGAAATAGAGGAAGAGGGGGAGCTTAATGCTCCACCTGAACAACACGATGATCCTATTGGGGAGAATATCGCAGCAGCAACCCAAACGGCAAACAATCAGGAACATATGTCCTCAGATTCCCCGGAAATTACTACATCAACCTACAAGAGCACAAAGATTCATCAAAATCACGCAGAGATGACAACCATGGATACAAGTGTGGGAGGCATCAAACGACACCACCATTCAGAAACCTCAGACTCAGACAAAGAAACAGGACTACAAAATGCAGAAACACAGTTAGTTATTGCTTCGATCGAGCCCACTCAAGGAGAATGGCGCAAGGTTGAAAAGAAAAAGGGGAGAAAAGCTTGAAGCGTGAGGCTTTCAGCTTTTCTTGCCTCTCCTTCTCTCTCCTCTCTGTCTCTTTTCCCTATTCTTTGCACGTTAGTCTTCTAACGTTGCGTGGAGTGCGAAGGCACTCGGGCCCATGTGGCAACTTACGGAATGCTTAATTGCATCTGCTATTGTGTAACTTTTCATTAATTTATTAATAAAAGGTTACCGTTTTTTCCTTGGAAAAAACTAAAATTATAATCTTACCCAAAATTATATCACCAAATTCTACAACAACACATATACACCACTAATAATAATCAAAAATATAAAAAATCCACATCTTTCCATAGATTCATGGTAGCTATGGGCAACCACGATATTAAATTAGTAAGTATGTCTTTCGAATTAATCACATCAGTATTATTTGGTCTACCTTTAATGTGATTCATTCAAATATGGTTCATACTGATGTGATTAATCGGATACTTACTAAATTATAGATCACAAAAACCTAAAATCTAACGAGATTAAATTATTAATTTAACAAATACTTCAACATCTACAACTTTATATTTAATTATAAGAAAAATGTTACCAATAAGGTGGACATGAATCAGTGATGAATATAATAGCGAACTGTGTGGTTGTTCATTAATTGTAAACATGAAAATTAAAAGAATTTGGAAGTTTCATAGTTTCTGCATGCCACCTGTTCTATGGCAGGACTTCCTGTTGCTTCCAGAATCAATGGTGAATGTAATATCCAACTGTGTGGTTGTTCATTAACTGTAAACATGAACAATTAGAAGAATATGGGAGTTTCATAGTTTCTGCATGCCACCTGTTCTATGGCATGCTTCCAGAAAGTGTGCATATTCTTTTAATTCTGACACAAGCATAGGTTTGCCACAGACTCAGTTATTTTGGTGGCTTCTTTCCCTGAATTTGATCAAAATTGGGTTAGAAATTTTTAAGTTGATACAATTTATTTGTGAATGTAGTGATTTTCAATTACAAATTTAAATTAATTTGAAACTTTGAATCTACTAATATCTTGAATGTACTGATATCTTTAAAAATTTGAGTTAGGTAATTTAAATTAACATTTAAGCAAATTTGATTCTGATGGATGGAAAATTAAATGCTCATACTAATTATCTAAATTTCTTATTAATTCTGAATAATATAAAATTAATCATTAATATTAAACATTTAAATTTCATAACAAAAATTAAATACTCATACCAAATATCTAAATTTCATATTAAATAAACTAAAAAATAAACAAAACTATGGAAAAACCCACAACAACCTAAATTTCTTATTAATTCTGAACCACACAAAATTAAACACGGATATCAAACACCTAAATTTCATTAAAAAAAAAAAAAAAATTAAATACCCATAACAAACACCTAAATTTCTCACTAAACAATCTAAAGCACAAAACTATGGAAAAACCCACAACAACTTAATTTTTTATTAATTCTGAACAATACAAAATTAAACACTAATACCAAACACCTAAATTTCATAACAAAAATTAAATACCCATACCAAATACCTAAATTTCTTACTAAAGAAGCTAAAGGACAAAACTATGGAAAAACCACAAGAACCTACAAAAGCATAGAAAATACCAAGCTAAAGGACAAAACTATGGAAAAACCACAAGAACCTACAAAAGCATAGAAAATACCAAGCTAAAGGACAAAACTACTGGAAAACCCACAAAATGTGACAAAGATATAGAAAATCTCATAAGAATCTTTCGTAATCATTTTCATAGTGTAATTAGGGAAATTTTGGCAAAATTTTGACTAAAATCTTTGACAAAAAAATTGAAAATTAAGTATTTTAAAAGTTTTTGATAATGCTAAATCTATTTCCATCATAAAAAAAAATAAAAACTTGAAAATTAAGTGTTTTAAAAGTTTTTGATAATGCTAAATCTACTTCCACCTTAAAAAAATAAAAACTTTTAAAATAGGTAGCGGCCCATACAAAAAAACGCATATATTACATCATCATTACAACATCGTTGTGTCAACAAACAGCAACACATCATGTATAAATTGCGATTCAAACGTGGATGGGGAAGTCATTAATAAACCGTCTCAACCACCACCCAGAATAACGTCCACATACCCAAACCAAAAAAACGAAATAAACAAAATAAAAACTTTTATAGTTAATTAAAAAGAAAATCTAACAAAATATAAATTTGGCTCGCGATACTGTTCTAAAAAGAATGAACTAGCGTTCACAATGTACGGTATGAATTTTTAAAGCGAAATTTTATGTGGAAAAGATTTCACCGGCTCATCGTCCGTCATAAATGAAGTGTCATTTTACTTCCTTTGATGACGACAAGAAACCGCTATATTAACCTCAAATTCCAATCTAGTCGACAATGATTGCAACAAAAATTTCGAATTTCTCATCTATCTGGCTAATCTTTAAAAGGGTCTAATGCAAATATGTTAAATTAAGGGTTATTATGTCAAAGATGATATCGCTCATGGTCATTGTTATAGGTTAAATTTTCGCAAGCATCTAAGATTACCATAATTAGTTAATATTAATGAGTTATTTTTTATAAATATGTAAGGATTTGTCAGTAATATTTAAAAATAAATTATTATTGTTTTTTTAAAGGTATATTTTTGGATGATTTATTGAGTGATTTAACCCAAAAAAAAAAACATTTTTAATGAGTTAAAAATAGTTTTAAATTTTATTACCTAATAAAAAATTGTTTAAACTTAAATAATATTTATAAAAAAATTAATATTTTTTGGAATTTTTTTAAAGGTTATTTTCAATAAAATCATATGTTTTTAAATAATATTTAATCATGATCTCTCTCACATGCACATATTTGTAAGTTGGGGAGTGATTATATTAAATTTCAACAAAAATATATAGAAGTCTTTTATGGTTAGTTGAAATTTCAACAAAAAGGTCTTTTTATGGTTAGCTGGATTGTAGTTGACACTAAAGCACTAGTACAAAAATATTATTGAGGTTCATATAAATTGTCTAATAACGACACAGTGAATCTTAAAAAGCTTAATAATCTACTTAAAAACTATTAGTTTGCATCTCCTATGATTATAGCTTTGCTAATATTACTATGCATATGAGAGTTTATCAGTGAGAGCATTTCTCTAAGGTGAGTCCACCTGGATGGTGTATAGGACTTCATTGTCCACCTTAGAGTTGGAGAACTCTAGATTTGCTAAATTCTTGGCCAACACCCAAACTTTATCATTGAGCTTCCACATATGTGCCTATGTTTAATTAATGCAAAGTAGAATTGCCTATTGAGTTTATGATTGTTCAACCAACACTTTTTCCAGTATTATTTTTAGTTGCTAATACAAATCAACGGTCTACACATATTTTCTCCAGTTCTGGTATTCTCAGTAGTTAGAACCCAACTTCCCACCTCTTCTTCTACTTCAGTGTCAGAGATGGACCACCTTTCAATCCTTGCTTCTCTTTTTGCATTTTGAATTTTCCTTCTCACTTCAAGGGAGAGGGGGGGTGTTTTGCACACAGGTGGAAACTGAATATTATACCATATATTGGGCTCTTGAACTTGTAGGGTCATGTGTTCCCCTTCATCCTCGATGACCCCTAAACCTAACAATATAAGGGGAATGAATCTGGTTAAAGATTTTAGTGGTAGTAGAGGAGTTTCATGGTACAAATTGAGTGTTGCTTTCCTTTATAGAGTAGTCCAGAGGTAATATAAGGGAGTGGCATGTCATAATTCTGAAGTAAAGGCACAACATGTTCATTGTTATTTCCAAGGACAACCAACACAACATTTAAGGGTTCCATCTCAATAGAAACTAGAAGTAAGGATAACAAAATAAATAAGTAGAGTTAGATATTTAGTCCATAGTTACATCATTAAGCTAGTTACCATTAGAAGTTGTTTACTAAATTTCTATATTATAATCAGAAGTGTACTGGTAGATTTTTCGTGAAGTGGGTCTATTGCTCTTCGGGCAGTTAGCCCTAGCTCATTATGAATTGTTGAAGTGTCATATCACTGTTAGATATCTTATTTGTTGTTGGGAAGCCTTATGTTATTCAAATGAATGGATGTGCGTGCACTGCTATTGTTTAATCTTTTGATATATATATATATATATATATATATATATATATATATATATATATATATATATATATATATATATATATATATATATATATATATACATACATATATATATATATATATATATATATATATATATACATACATATATATATATTGAAACCCTAAGGTCTAAAAAAAATACCCTAGGACTTTTCCCTAATGGATATTACAAGCTAGTGGCTTTGCCTCTAATGCAATTATTTCCACAGTAGATACTCTTATCATGGTATAAAATATGCTCTTCAAGGTTGTTTTGAGAGTCGACACATTCCCATGTGGTCATGTCTTATAGTCTCATCCACATCCTACCTCTACTCAACAAAGGACTCATGCCAACAAAGGGCATATGGGGTGAACTTCATAATAGCAAATTAAAGTTCCTAAACACCAAGGAAATTCTTCAAATAAAATAGGACTCCATTTGTTGAAGTCACCCATCTAGAGTATTTGCATAAACATCACCTTTA
The DNA here is from genome assembly GCA_031772625.1 of Pinus tabuliformis. Classification (NCBI taxonomy): domain Eukaryota; kingdom Viridiplantae; phylum Streptophyta; class Pinopsida; order Pinales; family Pinaceae; genus Pinus; species Pinus tabuliformis. The sequence continues at coordinate 667,174,252 of CM062812.1, forward strand.
AATAGTTGAATGTCAATGCTTCCTTTAACCTTCAAAAAATTGTCTCACCAAAAGATGCATTGACTCTAGGTTATGCATTTCCATGTTTATTTATTGGAGGCACACTCTCCTCAGCAATTCAATGAAATATTAATACATATCATCCATTTGTCTTGGAATTGTTTCTTCAACCAAGTTTTACATGTTTGTATGGAGGCACAACAGGAAGTTATTTCTCACACTGTGAGCCTAATGCATGAAAGTGTTGTTGAAGGGAATGAAGGCATTTCCCCTTGATCCAAGTATATTGAGCACATTGAAACTAGCATAACGGATTATTCCTTTTAATGTTGGAGAAAACACAAAAAAAAACTTTGACACCAACTAATTTGAACACTTGGGAGGATTTAAAGGACATATTATCAAATGTTGAGGATTTAAAGGACATATTATCAAATGTTAAACTCAACCAGGGTGTGTGTGTACATATATAGATGACGAAATACTAAACAATTCATAGAAACTATAAAAAAAATGTAATTAAAGAAAATAAGTTATAACTAAGAATTGAAAATATATTAACATAAATGGAACTAATTTCCATTCTTTCAACAAGAAAAAATAAACTCATTTGGAGCATGATAAGCACATGGATATAAGGAATAGAAATATTACCCAATCCCTCAACCCCCAGCTCCATTGATTACACCATCCTATGATGGAAGATTCTAATAAACTATTCGTCATTATCATCTTTATAAAATGAAATGACCACACTACCTTGAATTCTTTTGTCTTGCACATATTGTCCCCATTGTTGTAATTCCCAAGACCTGATTCTCTCTAGAAATGATATATAAAACTTCCATCTCATGTTAGCATCTATATCAATGAATGCATATACTCTCTCTTTGTTTCTTATGAGCCCAAAGTGCATGGTTACATCTTTCATGTAACTAATGAGTCTGCAAGATCTTCTATTAGTGTCAGTGTTGCTCAATATTTTCCTAAACATCAATCGATGGTTGCCTACATGCCATAAGGGCTTCCTCTGGCACCAGGCCCTATTCATTGGAAAATTATAATGATTACGGATGGCGTTCGCCTGACCTTTTGAAACATAGAAAATTAGGTAGCCTCCAGGCAAAATGTTGCTACAAGCACCGATCCCACTATTGGGCTTCATGCATAATAATCAAATTTAATCATGACTTGAAACATAGTCACTTTTTAAAACAAAGAGTTTCTCTACACTTTCAAAAAAATTGCACCCAAAACATTTATTGAACTATAATATTTAAGCTACAATACTTAAAATCATATTTTTAATTATTCATCGACACTAAACAATTCAATATTTCAAAACACTACACTTCAATACTCCATACAACATGCAATGAATCACTTTTATTTATGGCTCAAATTGTGGTCACTTTAAACTAACAATTTCTCTACAAATTAAAAAAAAAAAAAAATCACACCCAAAACATCTATTGACCTATAATATTCAAGCTACAGAACTCAAAAGTTAGGGTGACTCTAATACTCTCATCATTTTTACCCATAGAGAACAAGAAACTTCAATCTGGTTGAGCATTCAAAAAGATGGTAACTCTTTTAAAACCAAGAAGCATAACCTGTGAAACAAAGCATGCCTATAGGGGAAGGACTTCATGGAAAATGCAATTATGGGTAAAATAGAGCATAAAAAAATTAGTGTAGTGCTCATCGTTTTATAGATGTCAAGGGAATGAATCTTGTTAAATATTTTAGTGGTAGTATAGGAGTTTCATGGTATAGATTGAGTGTTGTTTTCCTTTATAGAGTAGTTTGGTGGTAATCTAAGGGAGTGGCAAGTCATAATTTTGAAGTAAAGGCACAACTTGTTCATTGTTATTTCCAAGGACAACCAACACAACATTTAACTGTTCCATCTCAATAGAAACTTGAAGTAAGGATAACAAAATAAATAAGTAGAGTTAGATATTTAGTCCATAGTTACATCATTAAGCTAGTTACCATTAGAAGTTGTTTACTAAATTTTTATATTATAATCAGAAGTGTACTAGTAGATTTTTGGTGAAGTGGGTCTACTGCTCTTGGGGTAGTTAGCCCTAGCTCATTATGAATTGTTGAAGTGTCGTATCATTGTTGGATATATTATTTGTTGTTGGGAAGCCTTATGTTGTTCAAATGAATGGATGTGCATGCACTGCTATTGTTTAATATATCTGTGTGTGTGTGTGTGTGTGTGTGTGTGTGTGTGTGTGTGTGTGTTTTGAAACCCTAAGGTCTAAAAAAATTACCCTAGGACTCTTCCCTAAGGGATATTACAAGCTAGTGGCCTTGCTTCTAATGCAATTATTTCCACGGTAGATACTCTTATCATCCAAGTGCTTCATGGGGTAAAATATGCTCGTCAAGGTTGTTTTGAGAGTCGAAAAATTCCCATGTGGTCATGTCTTATAGTCTCACCCATATCCTACCTCTACTCAACAAAGGACTCATGCCAATAAAGGGAATATGGGGTGAATTTCATAATAGCAAATAAAATTTCCTAAACATTAAGGAAATTATTCGAAAAAAATAGTACTCCATTGGTTGAAGTCACTCATCTAGAGTATTTGCATAAACATCACCTTTAAATACTTGAACATCAATGCTTCCTTTAACCTTCAAAAAATAGTCTCACCAAACGATGCATTGATTCTAGGTTATGCATTTCCATGATTATTTATTGGAGGCACAATATCCTCATCAATTCAATGAAATATTAATACATATCATCCATTTGTCTTGTAAGTGTTTCTTCAACCAAGTTTTACATGTTTGTATGGAGGCACAACAAGAATTTATTTCTCACATTGTGAGCCTAGTGCATGAAAGTGTTGTTGAAGGGGAAGAAGGCATTGCCCCTTGATCCAAGTATATTGAGCGGATCTAAACTAGCATAACAGATTATTCCTTTTCATGTAGGAGCAAACACAACAACAAAAAAGTTTGACACCAACTAATTTGAACACCTGGGAGGATTTAAAGGACATATTATCAAATGTTGAACTCAATTAGGGTGTGTGTGTACGTAGATAGATGACGAAATATTAAAAAATTCATAGAAACTATAAAAAAATGTAATTAAAGAAAGTAGGTTATAACTAAGAATTGAAAATATATTAACATAAATGAATTGATAAGCACATGGATATAAGGAATAGAAACATTACCCAATCCCTCAACCCCCAGCTCCATTGATTACACCATCCTATGATAGCAGATTCTAATAAACTATTCGTCATTATCATCTTTGTAAAATGAAATGACCTCACTACCTTGAATTCTTTTCTCTTGCACATATTGTCCCCATTGTTGTAATTCCCAAGACCCGATTATCTCTAGAAATGATAGAAAAAACTTCCATCTCATGTTAGCATCTATATCAATGAATGCATATACTCTCTCTTTGTTTCTTATGAGCCCAAAGTGCATGGTTACATCTTGCATGTAACTAATGAGTCTGCAATATCTTCTATTAGTGTTAGTGTTGCTCAACTTTTCCTAAACATTAATCAATGTTTGCCTACATGCCATAAGGGCTTCCTATCGCACTGGGGCCTATTCATTGGAAAATTATAATGATTATGGATGACATTCGTCCGACCTTTTGAAACACAGAAAATCAGGTAGCCTCTAGGCAAAATGTTGCTACAAGCACCGATCCCACTGTTGGGTTGCATGCAAAGCATGTTGTTGTGAGCACTGATCCCATTGTTGGGTTGCACCCAGAGAATGTTGATGGGAGCATTGATCCCATGGTTCGGTTGAACACAAAGAATGTTGCTGCGAGCACTGATACCACTATTGGGTTAAATGAGAATTTGAATTTGAATTTGAAAAATAAGTTGGGTGGATAGATATATATGTTCAATAGATAGGGTGGGTGGATAGATATATATAATAAAATATACAAAATATATTGTAACATCGTCTCAATGCAACTATTTTTATATATTTTTATTATATCTGCCGCAGGTATGGTATTACACATTGGATTTTTCTTTTGACTAGGTATTAAAGGTATTACTTTGTCTTTGACCAGATTTTTTTAAAGCTTTTCCATAGCTTAAAATTATGAATAGATTTTCTTATTATTTGATATATTTAAATTTATTTTTTTTCCATATGATTGGTTCATATCTTATTGTGCAATGAGAATAGGAGAATGCATTTAGTAGATATGAGTTAGCCGAAGCATAACTGATCTACAGGCTACCTGACATACAAGCAGACTGAGTCTCAAGATTAGAACAGACTTACAAATACAAATAACCTATATGATTCGGCCACTTTAGGTTCTCGCTAGCATCAAGTGCTAATGCGTAGACTTCTCAAATCATTTATAGACCTAGAACTTATCTCGTGTTGCAAGCAGATCAGACTCAAAGTCCGCAGATGCAGAGCAGGAGAAAGCTCGACTTAGACCTCTAAACTTTCAAACTCCGAATTCCCAAATGAGCCTTACCTTTCAGTTTGAAATATTTATAGAACATGCCAGGGGGACAAGCATTCGTGAACTGCCGAAAGCAAAATGTACAATATGATGACTCACAAGAAAGATGTTGATCGGGTCTGACCATATCTCCGAAAGCTAGATTTGGGCATGGGAGGACTGTCCCATGTTATCTCGTCCCTTCTCCTTTTACAGATAGCCAGAGGCATGTGGGGACCGAATCTAGTACTAGACTCAAACAAAGTGGAGATGCCATAATACAAGAACCCACGAAAGCATGTGAAGATTTTATTGATGAGGCGATAGTTGTACTGGGGAGGGTTTTAATGTAATTCCGTGGTTTGAAGGCTTATAGCCTAGAACGCTTCCGGTGAGACTTTGTGGGTCTTAACCCACAGGTTCAAGTGATCCAGGTGGATATTGGTGGCCACCTGCCAAGTCCACCTGGACCCCCACCATTGTATTTCTCAGCATTTTCAGTTTCCTTAATTGTAGCACAACTTACTATTTTTTAGCAGTTTTTCGGGTCCTGAACTTCCGGAGCCGTTTTGAGGCCCTAAACGACGTTTTTTGGGGAATCCGGGGGCAACATGTGTCCATGGGATGGACCGATGTTGCCTGTTCCAACAATGATAGTGCTCGGATAGATCTTTCTAACGAGCTATTGTACGCGTCAAACAGAGATCATATGCTAAAGTTACGACTCCGGGAAGTTGATGTACCAATTTACCCCAAACGGGGCCCACATTTTGGCGTTTCATCTCCTAGGGTTAGGTTTTGGAATGTTAAGGGTTTTCCATTGTTTCTCAACAATAAATAGGCCTTCGAGCCTCATTGTAACAGAGTTCAGAGGCATGTAGCCATCACATCTCTTCTCAGAGATAAGCTACCATTGCCCTAGCTGATTTATTTCCATTTCTGATTGTAAGCATATTTCAGTATTTTTCCATTAATGAAATGAAGTATTATTTCAGCTGCATCTTTGTGTATATGGTTATCTCTGTAATTTGTTGCGTTCCTGTTTAAATCTGGATCAGTGGTATCAGAGCGGTCTGCTTTTTCTCTGTTTTTCTTTGCATGTCCCCAACAAGGTCGGGATATAAGGAGTTAGGGCTTGAACTGGTTGAACCTTTGCAAGACCAGCCTCGCAAATCCCGACGGCCTCCCATGGCGGACGAGAAGAAAGACGAGGGGGCAGGAGATCCCATCAAAATCTTGCTCGAAGAAGCTCTCGAGCGACAACGAAACGCGATGATGGACAGCTTTGCCCAGATCCTTCTGCGGCTACCCAGAAGCGGTGCATCGGCTTCCAGCAGCTACTCTGGAAACGCCACACCCTTTAAGGTACAAGTTAATTTTGAAATCCCCATATTCGAGGGTCAGATAGACGCAGATGCCGTAGATAAATGGTTAAATCTGCTAGAGGGTTATTTTTCTGTTCATGAATTTTCGAGTCGGGAAAAGATTGTTTTTTCTCTTCTCAAAGTAGCCCCCCACGTCAAGGACTGGTGGGAAACCTACTGCGAGCAGAAGGATGAAAGTACTGGCTCACTATTTTCAGCCGCACCCACCTGGGATTCGTTCTGGGATGCCATCAAGGAGCAATACTACCCTGTCGGAAGCTATGAGGATGAATACATAAAGTGGACCACGCTGCGGCAGGGAAGGGACCAAGACGTGTCGGAGTTCACAAATCTTTTCCATACCCTTCGCACAAAGTTGGGTATCAAGGATTCGGAGCAACATTTGATACTCAAATACCGTGGCTGCCTGCACAAGTACATCCAGGAAGAAATACAATTCCTAAACATCCCCTCGCTTGGCGCAGCATACCGATATGCCGTCAAGGTCGAGCAAAAGTTTAAACAAAAGAAGCGAGACTTTGGATCTGCGAATCCAAAGCAGGGGAAAGGTGCCCCTAAACCACAGAACAAAGGACAAAGCCAAGGCGGGACAACCCAAGACAACCAGCCGAAGCTGCAAGCAAAGAACAGCGCCGCAAAGGCGAGAAAGGACACTGGAAAATGGTGCAAGTTCCATAAGAGCTCCACTCACAACACAAGTGAGTGTCGGGCCAAGCAGTCACTGGTGGTTGAGCTAAAGGTTTCAGAATCAGATGCATGTTCCGACTCTGAGTCAGAACCCGATAAGGGGTATGAAAAAGGGAAGCAGATCATTGATGCGGATCCCAGCGCCACTGTTGCTACCGCAAAGATCCAGAAAAATGAACCCGAAGATCCAGAGGAGGAGGAGCGTCTCTTCCACTCCCAGATGTGGGTAAAGGGCTCCCCGATACAGTTCATTGTTGATAGCGGGAGTCAAAAGAACCTCATTTCGGCAGAGGTCGTGAAGCGGTTAGGCTTACCGACCACAGCACATCCACAACCATACACCATTGGGTGGCTTCACCAAGGACGAGATCTTCGCGTGAGCCAGCAATGTCGCCTTCCATACAACATCAAGCCCTTCACGGATGAGGTATTGTGTGACATTGCTCCCCTTGAAGTTTGTGATGTATTACTAGGACAACCATACTTGTGGAAGCGACATGTTGTGTATGAATCAAGGCCCCGTGCTGTTATTATTACATTGGGAAATAAGTTGTTCAGGATACCAGAGGTAGCACCACCTGCCGCCATCTCTTTGATTACTGTGAAACAATGCAGTAAGATCATTTCCAAAACCAGGAAATTTGTTTTCCTGATGATACGCCCTCAAGGAAAGAAGAAGATAGTGGCCGCGACATCCAAACGGGGTCCCTCTGCACGACAACTACAGATGGACAAGGTTGTGGAGGAGTACGAGGACATCTTCACCTCCTCGGCAGGGGTCCCTCTGCACTGTCAAGTCAAGCACTCCATTTATCTGACCCCAGGTGCGCCGCTACCCAATGGACCAATTTATCGGCGCTCCGTTCTGGAGAACGATGAAATCAAGAGGCAGATTCAGGAGCTCCTGCAGAAAGGTCACATCCGTCCGAGTTCATCGCCCTGTGGGAGCCCGATCGTGTTGGTACAGAAGAAGGATGGGACGTGGAGACTCTGTATTGACTATCGGGCGCTGAACAAGATCACTGTCCGTAATAGGTACCCGATCCCGCTGATTGACGACCTCTTAGACCAACTAAAGGGGGCGAAATATTTCAGCAAGATCGATCTGAAGTCAGGGTATCACCAGGTACCTATCGAACCCTCCGATGTGTGGAAAACTGCCTTCAAATCCAAGGAGGGCCTCTTCGAATGGTTGGTCATGCCTTTCGGATTGACGAATGCTCCTGCAACCTTTATGAGGCTAATGGATGACATCTTGAGGCCATTCACCAACTCCTTTGTAGTAGTATACTTGGATGACATTCTGATCTTCAGCCAGAGTTGGGAAGAGCACCTCCACCACATCCGACAGGTTCTCCAAACACTGCGGCAACACAAGCTATGTGCCAATTTGGAGAAATGCACTTTTGGCATGACCCAGGTTCAGTATCTGGGATACATCATTGATGAACAGGGGGTGCATGTTGATCCAGCCAAGATCCAAGTCATTCGGGATTGGCCCTCTCCAACCACTCTAACAGAGCTCCACAGCTTTCTAGGTCTTTCCAACTTCTACCGTAGGTTTGTGTTGGGGTTTTCTCATATTTCTTGGCCCTTGAGTCAAGTCACCAAGGGCGGGGCAAAAGCAAAATTTTTTTGGTCTGAATCTCAACAGAAGGCATTCAGGGAGTTGAAGGATCGCCTCTGCACGGCACCAGTGCTTGCGTTACCAGATTTACAACAACCATTTGAGGTCGAGACAGATGCCTCTGACTATGCTATTGGGGCAGTCCTTACTCAACATGGACATCCAGTGGCATATCACAGTGAAACACTTTCAGACACAGTCCGGAAGTACCCCACTTATGATAAAGAGATGTATTCCATTGTACAGGCCTGCCGACAATGGAAGCATTACATTTTGGGGAAGGAAACGGTCATCCACACAGACCATCGACCTCTGCAGTTCATACAGACCCAAGGGAAATTGCAGAATGATCGCCATCAGAAGTGGTCTACATACCTGCAACAGTTTCACTTGAATATCAAGTATAAAAGGGCAGCACCAATAATGTTGCAGATTGCCTCAGTCGACCACCGATCATGGCGCTAACCACCGTGCTCAACTCTTGTGGGCACGAGACTTCTGATTGGCCACTTCTCTACAAAAGCGACCCAGAATTCGGCCACACATACCAGACACTCTTGGAGGGTCGGCATGTTGCAGATTTTCACCTCCAGGATGCCTTATTATGCCACCTCGGTCACCTTTGTGTTCCTTCAAGCGAGCGTGCCAAGATGATTTGGGAAGCACACTACAGTCGGGTTGCTGGGCATTTCGGGGTCGAGAAAACAGTGGCAGTACTGCAAAATTATTTCTATTGGCCGAATCTTCGACAGGATGTTGGGAAGTACATCCGATCATGTACTGCATGTGCCATTGCCAAACCGACCATTAAGAAGCACGGCCTCTATACCCCGTTGCCTACCCCTAGTCGACCTTGGGAATCCATCTCCATGGATTACATGTCAGGCCTTCCTTCCACTAAGCATGGAAATGACTGTGTTTTTGTGGTCGTCGACAGGTTCTCGAAGATGGCCATTATGATGGCCTGCAAGAAGAATATCACAGCAGAAGCCACTGCTAAACTCTTCTTTGAATGAGTGTGGGTGCACTTTGGGATCCCACAGTCTATCATCTCAGATCGAGACAGTCGGTTTCTCAGCACATTTTGGTCCAGTCTCTGGTCAATGCTGGACACCAAACTCACGAAGTCCACAGCCTTTCATCCTCAAACTGATGGCCAGACAGAGGTTGTCAATAGGATGATTGTGCACATTCTGCACATGTATAACTCAAAGCATCCACACACATGGGACGAGAGCCTCCCCTATGTTCAGCACAGCTACAACCGAGCTCTTCACAGCTCCACTGGCCATAGCCCTTTTCAGGTGGGTTTGGGATTCCAACCACTATGCCCCATTGATGTGGCCATGCCACTTGCAGCTACTCATATGAATTCAGCTCATGTCCAGTCCGAAACAGATAAGGCCACCAGCTTCATTGAGCGCATCCAACATATTCGCCAGCAGGTCCATGACATTCTTGAGAAATCAAATGCCAAGTACAAGCAGCGACATGATCAACATCGGGTGCCACACAAGTTTCAGGTGGGCGACAAAGTCTAGTTGCATTTGCAAAAGGAACGCCTTACTGGAGCCTATCGGAAATTGAGACCACTCCGATATGGTCCTTACACCATTACTAAGGCTATGGGAGACAATGCATTTGAGCTCAGCATTCCCCCATTCCTTGGCTTGCACCCAGTGTTCAATGTGGACCGCCTTCGGCCATACTTTCCACCATTGCTTGACACATCCGACATTGCAGAACAGCTCAAACCCACAGAATTAAATCCAAATTGCATGGAACAAGCTGCAACTGATCAGATCATGGACACATAGATCAAGAACACTCGCCAACAGAATATCCAACTGTATCGAGTTGTCAAAGCAGGCCAACTCCTTCAGCAGGGCAAGTGGCTCACCAGGGAACAAGTTCAGCAGAAGTTTCCTCATCTCATGGAGGAGCTCAACGCAATGGGGACCATTGCTTCCTAAGGGGGGAGGAATGATCCAGGTGGATATTGGTGGCCACCTGCCAAGTCCACCTGGACCCCCACCATTTTCTTTCTCAGCATTTTCAGTTTCCTTAATTGTAGCACAACTTACTATTTTTTAGCAGTTTTTCGGGTCCTGAACTTCCGGAGCCGTTTTGAGGCCCTAAACGACGTTTTTTGGGGAATCCGGGCCTATTCCAACAATGATAGTGCTCGGATAGATATTTCTAACGAGCTATTGTACGCGTCAAACAGAGATCATATGCTAAAGTTACGACCCCGGGAAGTTGATGTACCAATTTACCCCAAACGGGGCCCACATTTTGGCGTTTCATCTCCTAGGGTTAGGTTTTGGAATGTTAAGGGTTTTCCATTGTTTCTCAACAATAAATAGGCCTTCGAGCCTCATTGTAACAGAGTTCAGAGGCATGTAGCCATCACATCTCTTCTCAGAGATAAGCTACCATCGCCCTAGCTGATTTATTTCCATTTCTGATTGTAAGCATATTTCAGTATTTTTCCATTAATGAAATGAAGTATTATTTCCGCTGCATCTTTGTGTATATGGTTATCTCTGTAATTTGTTGCGTTCCTGTTTAAATCCGGATCATCAAGGTAAGATTTTATTTAAGAAAGGGGATTTTGGCTTATAACCAGGATCTCTTTTCATCAAGTGGCATCAGAGCAGGGAAAGTTTCCTACGAGGAGAAGGATTCCAGAGAGAAAGAAGAAGAAGCAGGAGGCACAGTTGGTTAAACTGGAGAGTTTGTGGTCTTACTGTCACACAGAGATCGACAACCGAAGGTGAGAAGATCGCAGCAAACCTAGAGCATGGAGTGCTCATATGGTTCCAGAAGAGAGAACCTGAAGGATGCCAAAAGACTAAGCTCAGGAGGAAGCTTGGTGAGGTATCATGTAGCAGGAGGAGACTGTTACTGCAGAGGTTTGGTTGCAGCTCACTGAAGACCATGAAGGCAGTTCCACTGAAGGAATGCAGTGGGTAGAATTGCTAAGGACAGGAGAAGCATATGACCAGGAGGTCATAAATTTTTGTGCCTCGGGAGTTTGATGCAGGAGCATCCAACACCCTTAGAAAAGGGAGGAATCCAAGCGGAGCGAAGAAGAGCGCATGGACCAGTGGAGCTGAGAGAAGGAGAAAAACAGGGAAAATATGCTTTAAAGCAGTTAAAGCAGAGTTAAAGAGAGAATGGATAAGTCTCGAAGACTTTTAATGTAATCTGCCATGTGTCATGAGCATGCATGTATGCATAGAGAGCTTTCGGGCTTTTGGTTTGAAGATTGATCGGATCCTTCCGATCCGATCCAACAATACTTCATATATATGTATGTTGAACCTGCGTGTTCAGATGGAGGAAAAGAAGAGAATAGATAGAAGAGAGGGAGAACAATATGTTCACAATGTAGTCGAGTGGGAGCTTGTCGCTAAGGCTGAAATGCCTTAGTCTCTAATTGTTCTGTATATAATAATACCTACATGTGTTTAAGTGTTGAAACTGTGCCTTCATGTGTCTTTGGTTTTCCTGTGTATCGGAATTAATGGTTTCTGTTAATATATATATGCATGTAGCAGACAGTTTATTTTACTGTGTATTGGAAGTGTTGAATTCCCTTATTGTTTCCCGCATGATGCTTGATTGAGGACTTCATGGCCGATTCCTTTTATTTCAGCGTATGCAGGCTTCATAAGCTATCTTATAAAATATTGTGGCTATTCTGTTTACACAGAGGATTCATGCATTTTTTCCTTAAGCGGAACAGTTATGGAACCGAAACATTATAAAGGGGAGCTAAGAGGGGCGTCGGGTCCGCAGACCCTTTACATTACAAAACCACCGATACGAATCCGCCGATATGACGGATCCGAAATCAGTATAGGAAGGAGCATAAGGGGTTGTCGGGTCCGCATCGCGTCGGAGGTTGGAGTCTATTGTTTATTGCGAGCGCCGATAGCCAGACCCACCGATATTTATAAAGGCGGGCTTATAATATTTGAAATCCGGGCTTATGAATTGGAGCGGGGATCTATGTTGTTTCCCGTGTATTTTATATATGTGGCCACGGGGGTTTTAAGGCTTAATGCCTATGTTATAAGGTTTGTGAAGGGTGGTTAAGGCATGATTTGAAATTAATGTAAGTCCATCGTTATATAAGGCTCAGCGGGGTTTTAATACTTATATATGGCAATGTTTGCGATAGATGTATATGCGGATGGGTGGTGGCTTCCGAGGGTTATAAGGGTGGCGATAGTTGTACTGGGGAGGATTTTAATGTAATTCCATGGTTTGAAGGCTTATAGCCTAGAACGCTTCCGGTGAGACTTTGTGGGTCTTAACCCACAGGTTCAAGGTGAGATTTTATTTAAGAAAGGGGATTTTGGCTTATAACTAGGATCTCTTTTCATCAGATATGCAAATCTCCAAAACTATACAAAAGATTACACTGAGTTATTACCAGTACAGGGGAATCCTTGCAAGCCCGTCCAACACCAACGTCGATTGGAAAGACGACACATTATATGGTGTAATAATCTACCTGTGGATAAGTGTAGCATTGAAAGTTCCACTGTTCTATCATGTAGTTTGAATAGTATTGTACCCAAACTTCTTTCTCAGTTTCCCAAGTGGAATTATCATGTGGATTAGGTAGGTCCAAATAATTTAAGATCATGAATGGGTTCAATTGTGGATCAATTTTTCTATGGAACTCTCCATATGTAGTACTTGGAATAATTTTTCTGGCCTTGTAATGATTCATTACGAACCATCGGACATGACCACACCTCCAGACCCCATTCAAAAAATCTTCATTACTAAGATTTACCAAGTCTTCAATTGTTTTGTACAATACCTGAGTCACGAGCATACTTGACTGGTGATAGCCCAAATCTTTCCCACCATGACATAAACCGTTCAGGGAGTGGATCGTCTTCTTCCATGTCTTCAACTGGGATACCATTCTTATAGGATCTTATAGGACCTCATTTAGCTATAGATAACACAGCAAGTTTTCGGAAATTTGAACAGATTTTCTTTATTTATATGGATGCCAATATTACATAGGAAAAATCTTTTCCTCAGATTGACTGCTGCAGCGTTTAGTAGATATGAGTTAGCCAAAGCATAACAGATCTACAGGCTACCTGGCATACAAGCAGACTGAGTCTCAAGATTAGAACAGACTTACAAATACAAATAACCTATATGATTTGACCACTTTAGGTTCTCACTAGCATCAAGTGCTAATGCGCAGGCTTCTCAAATCATTTATAGACCTAGAACTTATCTCGTATTGCAAGCAAATCAGACTCAGAGTCCGCAGATGCAGAGCAGGAGAAAGCTCGACTTAGACCTCTAAACTTTCAAACTCCGAATTCCTGAATGAGCCTTACGTTGCAGTTCGAAATATTTATAGAACAAGCCAAGGGGACAAGCATTCGTGAACTACCGAAAGCAAAATGTACAATATGATGACTCAAAAGAAAGATGCTGATCGGGTCTGACCATATCTCCAAAAGCTAGATTCGGGCATGGGAGGACTGTCCCATGTTATCTCATCCCTTCTCCTTTTACGGATAGCCAGAGGCATGTGGGGACCGAATCTAGTACTAGACTCAAACAAAGTGGAGATTCCATAATACAGGAACCCACGAAAGCATGTGAAGATTTTAATGATGAGATATGCAAATCTCCAAAACTGCACAAAATATTACATTGAGGATATTACTAGTACAGGGGAATCCTAACAAGCCCGTCCAACACCAACGACGGTTGGAAAGAAGACACATTATATGGTGTAATAATCTACCTGTGGATAAGTGTAGCATTGAAAGTTCCACCGTTCTATCATGTAGTTTGAATAGTAATGTACCCAAACTTCTTTCTCAGTTTCCCAAGTGGCATTATCATGTGGATCAGGTAGGTCCAAATAATTTAAGTTCATGAATGGGTTCAATTATGGATCAATCTGTCTATGGAACTCTTCATAGGTAGTACTTGGAATAATTTTTCTGGCCTTGTAATGATTCATTACGAACCATCGGACATGACCACACCTCCGGACACCATTCAGAAAATATTCATTACTAATATTTACAAAGTCTTCAATTGTTTTGTACAATACCTGAGTCACGAGCATACTTGATGGGCTGAAATTAGGAATCTTTAATAAATTAAATGAATATGGTTTTAGGATGAGCGGTGACAGCCCAAATCTTTCCCACCATGCCATAAACCATTCAGGGAGTTGATCGTCTTCTTCCATGTCTTCAACTGGGATACCATTCTTACAGGATCTTACAGGACCTCTTTTAGCTATAGATAACACAGCAAATTTCGGAAATTTGAACAGATTTTCTTTATTTATATGGATGCCAATATTACATAGGAAAAATCTTTTCCTCAGATTGACTGCTACAGTGTTTAGTAGATATGAGTTAGCCGAAGCATAACAGACCTACAGGCTACCTGGCATACAAGCAGACTGAGTCTCAAGATTAAAATAGACTTACAAATACAAATAACCTATATGATTCGGCCACTTTAGGTTCTCACTAGCATCAAGTGCTAATGCGCAGGCTTCTCAAATCATTTACAGACCTAGAACTTATCTCGTGTTGCAAGCAGATCAAACTCAAAGTCCGCAGATGCAGAGCAGGAGAAAGCTCGACTTAGACCTCTGAACTTTCAAACTCCGAATTCCTGAATGAGCCTTACCTTGCAGTTCGAAATATTTATAGAACAAGCAAAGGGGACAAGCATTCGTGAACTGCCGAAAGCAAAATGTACAATATGATGACTCAAAAGAAAGATGCTGATCGGGTCTGACCATTTCTCCGAAAGCTACATTCGGGCATGGGAGGATTGTCCCATGTTATCTCATCCCTTCTCCTTTTACGGATAGCTAGAGGCATGTGGGGACCGAATCTAGTACTAGACTCAAACAAAGTGGAGATTCCATAATACAGGAACCCACGAAAGCATGTGAAGATTTTATTGATGAGATATGCGAATCTCCAAAACTGTACAAAAGATTACACTGAGGTTATTACCAGTACGGGGGAATCCTTGCAAGCCCGTCCAACACCAACGTCGATTGGAAAGACAACACATTATATGGTGTAATAATCTACCTGTGGATAAGTGTAGCATTGAAAGTTCCACCGTTCTATCATGTAGTTTGAATAGTATTGTACCCAAACTTCTTTCTCAGTTTCCCAAGTGGCATTATCATGTGGATCAGGTAGGTCCAAATAATTTAAGTTCATGAATGGGTTCAATTGTGGATCAATCTGTCTATGGAACTCTTCATAGGTAGTACTTGGAATAATTTTTCTGGCCTTGTAATGATTCATTACGAACCATTGGACATGACCACACCTCCGGACCCCATTCAAAAAATCTTCATTACTAAGATTTACCAAGTCTTCAATTGTTTTGTACAATACCTGAGTCACGAGCATACTTGATGGGCTGAAATTAGGAACCTTTAATAAATTAAATGAATATGGTTTTAGGATGAGTGGTGATAGCCCAAATCTTTCCCACCATGACATAAACCATTCAGGGAGTGGATCGTCTTCTTCCATGTCTTCAACTGGGATACCATTCTTATAGGATGTTACAGGACCTTATTTAGCTATAGATAACACAGCAAGTTTTCGGAAATTTGAACAGATTTTCTTTATTTATATGGATGCCAATATTACATAGGAAAAATCTTTTCCTCAGATTGACTGTTGCAGCGTTTAGTAGATATGAGTTAGCCGAAGCATAACAGATCTACAGGCTACCTGGCATACAAGCCGACTGAGTCTCAAGATTAGAACAGACTTACAACTACAAATAACCTATATGATTTGACCACTTTAGGTTCTCACTAGCATCAAGTGCTAATGCGCAGGCTTCTCAAATCATTTATAGACCTAGAACTTATCTCGTGTTGCAAGCAGATCAGACTCAGAGTCCGCAGATGCAGAGTAGGAGAAAGCTCGACTTAGACCTCTAAACTTTCAAACTCCGAATTCCTGAATGAGCCTTACGTTGCAGTTCGAAATATTTATAGAACAAGCCAAGGGGACAAGCATTCGTGAACTGCCGAAAGCAAAATGTACAATATGATGACTCAAAAGAAAGATGCTGATCGGGTCTGACCATATCTCCGAAAGCTAGATTCGGGCATGGGAGGACTGTCCCATGTTATCTCATCCCTTCTCCTTTTACAGATAGCCAGAGGCATGTGGGGACCAAATCTAGTACTAGACTCAAACAAAGTGGATATTCCATAATACAAGAACCCACGAAAGCATGTGAAGATTTTATTGATGAGATATGCAAATCTCCAAAACTGTACAAAAGATTACAC
Source organism: Pinus tabuliformis (assembly GCA_031772625.1). Taxonomy (NCBI): domain Eukaryota; kingdom Viridiplantae; phylum Streptophyta; class Pinopsida; order Pinales; family Pinaceae; genus Pinus; species Pinus tabuliformis. Next base: position 667,190,769 of record CM062812.1, read on the forward strand.
TGAGGATATTAGTAGTACAGGGGAATCCTCGCAAGCCCGTCCAACACCAACGTCGGTTGGAAAGAAGACACATTATATGGTGTAATAATCTACCTGTGGATAAGTGTAGCATTGGAAGTTCCACCGTTCTATCATGTAGTTTGAATAGTATTGTACCCAAACTTCTTTCTCAGTTTCCCAAGTGGCATTATCATGTGGATCAGGTAGGTCCAAATAATTTAAGTTCATGAATGGGTTCAATTGTGGACCAATCTTTTTATGGAACTCTTCATAGGTAGTACTTGGAATAATTTTTCTGGCCTTGTAATGATTCATTACGAACCATTGGACATGACCACACCTCCGGACCCCATTCAGAAAATCTTCATTACTAAGATTTACCAAGCCTTCAATTGTTTTGTACAATACTTGAGTCACAAGCATACTTGATGGGCTGAAATTAGGAATCTTTAATAAATTAAATGAATATGGTTTTAGGATGAGTGGTGACAGCCCAAATCTTTCCCACCATGCCATAAACCATTCAGGGAGTGGATCGTCTTCTTCCATGTCTTCAACTGGGATACCATTCTTACAGGATCTTACAGGACCTCATTAAGCTATAGATAACACAGCAAATTTTCAGAAATTTGAACAGATTTTCTTTATTTATATGGATGCCAATATTACATAGGAAAAACCTTTTCCTCAGATTGACTGCTGCAGTGTTTAGTAGATATGAGTTAGCCGAAGCATAACATATCTACAGGCTACTTGGCATAAAAGCAGACTGAGTCTCAAGATTAGAACAGACTTACAAATACAAATAACCTATATGATTCGGCCACTTTAGGTTCTCACTAGCATCAAGTGCTAATGCGCAGGCTTCTCAAATCATTTACAGACCTAGAAATTATCTCGTGTTGCAAGCAGATCAGACTCAAAGTCCGCAGATGCAGAGTAGGAGAAAGCTCGACTTAGACCTCTAAACTTTCAAACTCTGAATTCCTGAATGAGCCTTACCTTTCAGTTTGAAATATTTATAGAACATGCTAGGGGGACAAGCATTTGTGAACTGCCGAAAGCAAAATGTACAATATGATTACTCAAAAGAAAGATGTTGATCGGGTCTGACCATATCTCCAAAAGCTAGATTTGGGCATGGGAGGACTGTCCCATGTTATCTTGTCCCTTCTCCTTTTACGGATAGCTAGAGGCATGTGGGGACCGAATCTAGTACTAGACTCAAACAAAGTGGAGATTCCATAATACAGGAACCCACGAAAGCATGTGAAGTTTTTATTGATGAGATATGCAAATCTCCAAAACTGTACAAAGATTACACTGAGGATATTACTAGTACAGGGGAATCCTCGAAAGCCTGTCCAACACCAACGTCGGTTGGAAAGACGACACATTATATGGTGTAATAATCTACCTGTGGATAAGTGTAGCATTGAAAGTTCCACCGTTCTATCATGTAGTTTGAATAGTATTGTACCCAAACTTCTTTCTCAGTTTCCCAAGTTGCATTATCATGTGGATCAGGTAGGTCCAAATAATTTAAGTTCATGAATGGGTTCAATTGTGGATCAATCTGTCTATGGAACTCTTCATAGGTAGTACTTGGAATAATTTTTTTGGCCTTGTAATGATTCATTACGAACCATCGGACATGACCGCACCTACGGACTCCATTCAGAAAATCTTCATTACTTAGATTTACCAAATCTTCAATTGTTTTGTACAATACTTGAGTCACGAGCATACTTGATGGGCTGAAATTTGGAATCTTTAATAAATTAAATGAATATGGTTTTAGGATGAGTGGTGACAGCCCAAATCTTTCCCAACATGCCATAAAACATTCAGGGAGTGGATCGTCTTCTTCCATGTCTTCAACTGGGATACCATTCTTACAGGATCTTACAGGACCTCATTTAGCTATAGATAACATAGCAAGTTTTCAGAAATTTGAAGAGATTTTATTTATTTATATGGATGCCAATATTACATAGCAAAAATCTTTTCCTCAGATTGACTGCTGCAGCGTTTAGTAGATATGAGTTAGCCGAAGCATAACAGATCTACAGGCTACCTGGCATACAAGTAGACTGAGTCTCAAGATTAGAACAAACTTACAAATACAAATAACCTATATGATTCAACCACTTTAGGTTCTCACTAGCATCAAGTGCTAATGCGCAGGCTTCTCAAATCATTTACAGACTAGAACTTATCTCGTGTTGCAAGCAGATCAGACTCAGAGTCCGCAGATGCAGAGCAGGAGAAAGCTCGACTTAGACCTCTAAACTTTCAAACTCCGAATTCCCGAATGAGCCTTACCTTGCAGTTTGAAATATTTATAGAACATGCCAAGGGGACAAGCATTCGTGAACTGCCGAAAGCAAAATGTACAATATGATGACTTAAAAGAAAGATGCTGATCGTGTCTAACCATATCTCTAAAACCTAGATTCGGGCATGGGAGGATTGTCCCATGTTATCTTGTCCCTTCTCCTTTTACGGATAGCCAGAGGCATGTGGGGACCGAATCTAGTACTAGACTCAAACAAAGTGGAGATTCCATAATACAGGAACCCACGAAAGCATGTGAATATTTTATTGATGAGATATGCAAATCTCCAAAACTGTACAAAATATTACATTGAGGATATTACCAGTACGGGGGAATCCTCGCAAGCCCGTCCAACACCAACGTCAGTTGGAAAGATGAAAAATTATATGGTGTAATAATCTACCTGTGGATAAGTGTAGCATTGAAGGTTCTACCGTTATATCATGTAGTTTGAATAGTATTGTACCCAAATTTCTTTCTCAGTTTCCCAAGTGGCATTATCATGTGGATCAGGTAGGTCCAAATAATTTAAGTTCATGAATGGGTTCAATTGTGGATCAATCTGTCTATGGAACTCTTCATAGGTAGTACTTGGAATAATTTTTCTGGCCTTGTAATGATTCATTACGAACCAACGGACATGACCACACCTCCGGACCCCATTCAGAAAATCTTCATTACTAAGATTTACCAAGTCTTGAATTTTTTGTACAATACCTGAGTCACGAGCATACTTGATGGGCTGAAATTGGGAATCTTTAATAAAGTAAATGAATATGGTTTTAGGATGAGTGGTGATAACCCAAATCTTTTCCACCAATCCATAAACCATTCAGGGAGTGGATCGTCTTCTTCCATGTCTTCAACTGGGACCCCTTCAAACAAAAATGAAAACTGCAAAGAATAAAACATGTTAGTTGAAAAATTTTGCAAGTTCATTGCTGTGTAGAAAGCTTCCTTCTGACGTTCTGGATCATAATTTTCTCTGTTAAGATGATTGTCAAATCTTCTAAAGGTTATATGATAGCTAGTGATTCTATTGTCTTCTTCATCAATTCTTTCCAGCCTGTAAGCAATGCTTCCAATTTGTCTTAGATAATCAAGGGCTTCCAAGGCTTCATCATTCATTTCATCTTGGTGTGGATCTGTCAATAGGAAATCAAAACCTTCCCTATATCTGACTTCTTTGATGGGACGCCAATTATCATCATGATCTAAGAGTCTTCTATCTAGATCATATGAAATCCATCCAGAAGAGGTTTCAATTTCAATAGTGGTTTCTCTTCTTCTGATATAGTTACATCTTAAATTCATTATTGAATGTTCAGACAAAAGCTCCCTACTTAACATATCAGCAAAATTGTTCTTGTTTCCTTTGACAAATTCAATGTCAAAATTATACTGGCTGAGCTGCATAACCCATCTGACCATAGCAGCGTCTTCAAATTCACACTTATGGATAGCATATTTTAACGCTTGGCAGTCTGTCTTAATGGTGAATTTTGTGTAGATAACAAAATCTCGGAATTTTCATATACCAAGACAGACAACTCTGAGTTCTTTCTTGAGGCTGGACGAATTCATTTGGCCTTTGGCCCAAAGACCAGATGCATACTGGCATACTTCAATTTCATCTTTACTGCTGGAATTCTTTTGACACAATAATGCTCCCCAACCGTCGTGGCTTGCATCTGTTATTATTATTTTCTCCCATTCTTCTCTGATAGGGGAGAGTGGCTGTATATTTCTTACCTTTTCTTTAATCCTCTTGACTGCTTGAGTGCAGTCTTCATTCCAAGGAATTGGATCTTTCTGAAGCCTCTTATTTAAAAGCTTCCTTTCTTGTGAAAAATGCTTCAGAAACTTAGAAATATAGTTCAAACTTCCCAAGAATCTTTGCAACTGAGTTTTGTATTTGATCTCATCAGGGAAGTGATCTACAAAATTTAAACTTCTTTGAATCACACTATACGAACCATATTGTATATTGTATCCCAAGAAATCTATGATGGGCCTGAATAACTTCATCTTGGATTCTGATAATACTATACCCATCTCTTTGACCCTATGTAAAAAGATCTTTAGATGCTTAATGTGGTCAGCAATGTTATCAGAATGAATTAATAAATCATCAATATACTTTTTCAGGAATTCCTCCATTCCTTCAAAAGTCTCATCTATTATTCTCTAAAAGGCTAAGGGGGCATTGATTAATCCGAATGGCATTATGTTCCATTCCAAATGACCTTCTGGGACAGAAAATGTTGTTTTCCATTTATCTTCTTCTTTGATTCCTACTTGCCAAAAGCTAGATTTCAGATCAAATTTGGAGAAAATTTTTAATTTAGATATTTGGGCAAGCATGGAGGATGGTTTGGGCAAAAGATATGCATCATAATCTAGTATGCTATTCAGAGGTTTATAGTTTACAACTAGCCTTGGCTTTCCTCTGGCGATCTCAGCATTTTTGTTTACATAAAATGCAAAACATGCAATGGGACTCTTGCTTTTCCTAATGAGTCATTTTTTTAATAAATCCCAGATCTCTTCTTTGTATAGCTTCATTTGTTCTACATTCATTGGTACTGTTTTTTCTCCTAAATTTTCCACTGAAATCTCTCTTAATAGGAAGTTCTACTTCCTGTTTCTTAATATGCCAAAAGGAATTTTGGTCATCAGAACAACATTCTTTAAATTTAACAGTGAGGTTTGCTATTTCTTTTGAGTATTTTCCATTGTCCAGGTGTTCTTCAATTTTCAAAATTTATTTGCAGTAACTACTAAGACTCCTTGGTATGCAAAACAATATGTCAAAAGGTGCGAAAGCTGCCAAAGAGTAGGGAAACCTACCCTTTCAAATGAAATGCCATTGAAACCACAGGTACTCATCGAACCCTTTGAAAAATGAGCTTTGGATTTCATTGGACCTATTAATCCACCATCTAAACAAAGAAAGTATATATTGGTATGTACTGATTATGTCACTAAATGGGTAGAAGCCAAAGCATTACTTTCTACTACTGAAAATTCAGTTGTTAGTTTTATTTATGAGGATATTTTTACTCTCTTTGGTGTTCCAAGAGAAATTGTGACAGATCAGGGAAGTCAATTCACATCCAACCTGGTGGAGAAGCTGATGGAAGAATACAAAATCAAGCACAAAAAATCTACTCCTTACCATCCGCGAGAAAATGGCCAAGTGGAGTCTACAAACAAATTTATTGAAGGCATCATCACAAAAACTGTTCATCTACACAAAAGAGACTGGGCAGAAAGGCTTCCTGAAGCCTTATGGGCCTACAAAACTACATGGAGGAATACAATAGGACATTTTCCCTATGAACTTGTTTATGGGAAAGAAGTCCTGCTCCCCATTGAGTTCCAAGTCAAAACGTTCAAGATGGCAGTTCAGTTGGGAATGGATCTATCAGAAGCCCAAAAGCATAGAATGGAGCAGTTGAATGAGCTAGATGAGATTAGATAAGAGGAAATCCTAAGAACTGATCTAGTTCAATATCAAAGAGCTAAGTGGCATGAAAAATACATCAAGGAGAAAAAGTTTCAAGAAGGAGAGTGGGCATTGCTATTTGATTCCAAGTTTAAAAATTTTAAAGGAAAATTTCAGACTCATTTGCTTGGACCGTATGAGGTTGACAAAATCTTTAGCAATGGAGCGATAAGAATCAAAACCATTGATAAACATCAAACTCCTCTTATTGTGAATAGCCACAGATTAAAGATCTATCATAAGCCACTCTCAAAAGAGGAATTTGTCAAAATATTTCAAGATAATTTTGCAATAAGGCTGGTGAAGAAGAATCCTTTTTCTCCACTAGCCTAGCTATTGTTCTTTTCTGTTTCTAAAAAAAGAAAAAAGTGTATAAGCTTGAAAACCAATCATTGATCGGTAGTCTTATACAGAAAATATAAGGTGAAAATCAGGAACTCCTGACACCCTATATTTTCCAAAAAAAATTCTCTCTCTCATTTCATAGTTTTGTGACACTCTACTTCATTTCATTCCACTTCATCCCACTCCACCTCATTTCATTCCACTTCATTTCATCCATTTCATTTCATTTCGCCAATAAAAATATTCTTTTCATGACCATTTTCCATTCATTCAGTTATCATTTATCCATCTCCATTCAGTCATATGATTGCTGTGACAGTTTCCACCGCTGAACCCAGTTTCCACAGCCAGAAGCAGTTTCCGCAGATATCACTTTGTTTTTCAAAACTGACAGTCAGATGTTAGTTAAATGATCATGAAAATCAAATGCAAGTACGACCAAGGACCTATTTTGAAGATATGAAGCATCTAAAAGCATCAACAAGGAGTAGCTGATCAAAGGTTAATGGACGAAAAGTGGCAAAAATTCCAAGGTATGGGTAAGATTTATTTCAAATAGCATTTAAAAGCACATTTTACATAGTTTTGAAACCATGGTCCATTATATGCAATGATTGGCGTTGATAGCTCCATAACCGTTCCACGAACCCTATATGATTCCTCCATAAACCTTGCATTTATTTTCAAACGGCCTCATGATCAAGCCTCCGGTTTTAACTCGTGTTCGGCTATAATTTGACACTCCACCTGTAATTATGGGACGTGGTTGTTTTGATCACGACTTTTCTCCATCGCACAAATTCCGCAGCCATTTCTTGAGCACGTTTACATCTACTTCAGTTTAAAACTCTGCCAGGCTCATTTTACTTCCCTACTATCCTATTCAAGTCGTGTTTGTATTCCTACCCTGTTCACATAAGCCTCTGCTCCGTTGCGTAAACTCACTCCCGCTACCTATTCTCTGTTTTCCATCTACAGTCACTAGTTTTGCTTCATAAATCCTGTCCATTTCACGCTAACCCAGATGTCTCACTTCCGTTCATCCAATACCCATGCAGACGTGTTTAAGACAGGAACAAAGAATGAATCCTCTGTTCAGAGCAAAAACGGAAAGGCCCAAATTTATGGAAGGGTATCCGCAAGTGAAAGGCATGCTAAGAAAGGCCCGGTGGTTTCCAATTTATTCAGAAATTCAGAGGCTACAACAAGGAGGTTACGAAGACTTTTATAAGGTCCTTTGATGGTGCAGAAGCGAAAATTGGAGACCTTAAATTCATAGTCACGGAGGCATCCATAACAGCTGCAACCGAACTTCCACAGGAGGGAGAATGGTGGTTCAAAAATAAGAGCTTTGACGAGAGAGCATGGAGGGTTATCCTACGGAATCCAGGTATGGATGTAAGCATCTTTAATAAAGGAATCCCTGTCTCTGCTTTACAAGAAAAATGGGCTAGTTTACTATTAATAATCCAAAAATTCATTACCTGTGAGGGAAGATTCGGGTCAATGTACATGTATCACACCTGGTTGCTGATGAATTTTCTAGAGAACTAGACTCCTAATTTGCCCTATTTATTGCTAAATAGTCTGAATAAAATGTCCACCACAGTCCAAAAGAAGCTAGGGGACGTAGAACCCCACTTGTATCACCACGGACTTGTGAAAATTTTGATAGAAAAACAATTAAAAGAAAAGAAGGACACATGGGAGCAATTTTTGGTTAGAAATTTCTTTAAAGATCCACAAGAAACCCTTGAAAGCAGCCCATCAAGGAGAAGCAAAAGAAAGAGAACAAGTGATAAAATTCAAGATACTCCTATTAACATAGTTGAAGAAACTAGTAGAGAAGAAAGAATATCTGAAAGTAGGAAGGAAAAGACTGAGGGTAAGAAGCCAAGAAAATCAAAAGGGAAAAAAAGTGTTGGAGCTGTGCATCAAACCCCAGAACCTTCCTCAGAAGAATACCATCAAGTACTGTCTGAGAGACTATTTTACCTTCAGGAACAGTCAGCTGCAGCAAAGAAAAAAGGAAAAGAAAAGCAGAGTGAGAAGAAAGAGGACACCAGCCCACACAACTTAAGGAGAAGTTCTAGACTTAAGGGGAAGTTGAGAAAAATACAAACTAAAGGACCCCACTTTATTGATTTAGGAGGGGAAACACTGGAGCAGCCTTCAGCAATCCCTCCTGACCATGGTCCCCACCATACTCCTATCTCTCAGCCAGATTTTGACATGAGTCCTTCTCGGCCAGATTTTGAAATCAGCCCTTCTCAACAGGATTTTTGGGTCAGCCCAAGAAAGACCACACCTGAGATAGACCCGAACCAGCAAGAAATGTATGATTATATAGAGTCCTTGGAGAAAACAACCGGAGACCCAGGCACTTCATCTGTCCAGCCTAATACAGCTCAAGAAGCTCAAATACAATCATTGAAACATGAAGTTTTTGAGCTGGAAGTCTTAAATAGACACATTAAAAATGAAAATGAAACATTGAAGGAACAAAGCAGGCTAGATAAGATCATTCATGACAACACCATGTTGCATCTTGGGATATGGAAAAAGAAAAATAGAAAATTAAAGAGAAAGAACAGAAGGTTGAACAGGGCTCTCATCAACCTCAAGTTCAGGTGTCTAATGAGGAAGCCAAGGATGGTAGTGGTCCCAAGGAAGAGGAAAAGAAGACTGGATGTATTGGCAGAGGTCTCAGAACACATGAACTGAAGGAGGATGATCAAAGTTTTGGTTGCATGGGGACATGCAACACCTTCACAGTGGGGGTATGTAGAGATTTGAAATTACACCTCTCCTACAAACTTTCTTAGAACTTTTTCCACTCACCTGGACCTCCTAAGCTATCAAAATCATTGCATATAGATTCTAAAAGAGCATTTAACGTGGTTTTCTAACTATGTTTTGTGTTTGCTGTTTGAACTAGATTTTTCTCATTAGCTGTGGAATCAGGTCACTTTCTGCAGCTGATTCAACTTTCGCAGTTGTTTTTGTTAAACTCTATGTTACAGGTGTCACCAGGAAAAACAAGCCACATGGGTAAGTTAGAAATGACCTGGACATGGATCAGGTCCTATTGGTTTAGTCGAATTCATCAAGGGAAGCTGTGGTCAACGGTGGTCAAACGGTGGTCCTACGTAAGAGTCCTACAGCAGCCAGACTCTGTTTTCTAGCGCGTGAATGGTTTTGAAGGATGTGTGGCAATTCCTAACTCTCTGGGGTCTGTTGCCACCTGTAGGCTAACACATGACGAGAATCTAACAACCACGAGTTGATAGATTTAATATCTTTGACAACCAATACGCTAAATCCATGGACACTATCTTTTACGTGTCCCCTGTTCACGTAGTTCTACAAGAGAACAGTTATGTAAACAGTTATGAAAACTCTGTTATAAATAACGCGTTTCTATAACGCATAGTTTAGTTTTTTGGTGAATGTAATTTTTGTTGTTCAAACCCACTGTGCCGTGACACTAGTTTTATTGCTATAACCGCATTATGAAATATATGAGAAGACTCTGTTTCTACATGATTGCATGAACATAAACTTGGATTAATATCCTGTTGACTGAGGTTGTGCAGAGGGCCCCTGTACGTTGAGGTTTTGTTCTCTTGTTGCTGTAAAGTTTCCTGCATTGTTTTCTTATTTCCATTTGCATATATTCCACCTGTGTATATTTCAATTGTCATGGCATTAACATTTCACTTCTGTTCATGATTTTACAGCTTTGTATAACACTGATCAGTGCATATATGTTTCAGGATAGAGTAGGCAGCCCGGGAATCTGCATATAATTTTCACAATGACTAATGACATGGGATTAATTCTCTGCTGACTTTGCTTTTCCTAGTTTTTAATTCCAGTCCTGTTTTGTCGATTTCAATTTTGTTTCCTTGCTTTATTAGTTAACTTAGATATTAAATTGCTCATATCATTGACAGTTACCTTTGAAAGCCATAGCTGGACTACTGGCGAGGGATTGAATTATGAATGTGTAATTTGATTTTAGTTTTACTTTTATGCAATTAGATATTAAATTGCTCATATCGTTGACAGTTACCTCCGAAAGCCATAGCTGGACTACTGGCGAGGGATTGAATTATGAATGTGTAATTTGATTTTAGTTTTACTTTTCTGCAACTAGATATTAAATTGCTCATATCATTGATGGTTACCTACGAAAGCCATAGCTAGACTACTGGCGAGGGATTGAATTATGAATGTGTAATTTGATTTTAGTTTTACTTTTCTGCAATTAGATATTAAATTGCTCATATCATTGACAGTTACCTCCGAAAGCCATAGCTGGACTACTGGCGAGGGATCGAATCATGAATGTGTAATTTGATTTTAGTTTTACTTTCCTTGCAGTTTTTAATTTCTTTGGGTGCAGTAGCTTAAATCATTTTTTCTGTATTTAGACAGCAGCAGAGATGATAGTTCATGATCAGTAGTTCATTATTTACTTGTTTTAGATAACAACAAATTATTTACTTGTTTTAAATAGCAGCACATTTTCATTCTTGTTCAAATACTACTTTCATCAATAGTATGTCCTAAGACCTTCTGTAGTGTTAAGTTTTGGGAACCATTATAGAGGACACAATCGCCTTAAAAATATATAACCATACTTGCCTTCTAGAAACTCAGGAATAGGAACTCCATTCACATTAGAGATAAACGAAAATAAAAACCCAAAAAACAAAATAAAAGCTGAAAAACGACAAAAACATAAGAAAGAGGCTATCTTATACATATAGTGCACCGCACTTCATCAGTTTACAACTCCCGGATTGATAATTAATGTAGCAATTTAGGACACACTAAATTGACCAAACAGTGATCTGGAGGCAAGCATGAAAATATGGCATAGGTCCCTGTACCACATGCTCAGAACTGGAGAAATTGGGCTATAACCACATGGATGCAGGGTTGTGCATGCGTTTGGAGGCCTATAACCACATGCATGCCTTGTTGTGGGTGTAGTTGTAGGCTCAGGTCACTGAAAAAGTTATCCAACTATGGGGTGGTTCTTTTTCCCCTAAGTGCCTTGTAATTCTTGTAGGATATCAGTTTGTGGTCTATAAGTCTTAGTTGTTAGCCCCACTTCCTTAACTAGAGCTAGGAGATCAGGTCATGTCATAGTAACTCTTTGTCTCATGTTTACCGTGGAAGACTAGTGAAATTAGGTAAATGTGGGAGGAGGAATTACAGTATTGCTCTAAGGAGCACCAATCTTCCAGTAATGTTAAGGGACCGAAAATTCCAGCCTACCGATTTATTGTGAAATTTGAATAATAGTTCTCCCACAGGTTCCACTACCAGGGAGGCAGCTAGATATTTTGAAGGGATTTACATTTTTGGAAACCAAAAATTTGAGCCACATGACATTGGATAGAAATTGTGGTATTAAAGAAGAGGACTTGGGATTTATTTTTATTTACATCCATATATGAAGTAGTAGATGACAGTTCTAGAATATTAGTGAATTGCCAAGCTTCATGAGTTGTTGAGGTTCCCATGCCCATAGTGTCATCCATAAATTGTTGATGGGTGAGTGGGAGATCATCCCCAAATAGGTGGAGGCATTCTATCCTTTTCTCTGTAATTGCAACATTAAAAGAGTGACCCAATCCTTCCACTGCCAGGATGAAGAGAACTGGAGATAACAAATCTCCTTGTTGAATCCCATGAGTAGATTAGAAAGGTGGAAAGGGTGATCCATTAACCAAAATAGAGAATGAAGCTGATGAAATAAGATTATAAATCCATTCTATCAAATCACTAGAGAAGCCAAAAGCTTTGAGAATGATACATAGAAATTTCCAATTCATTTTGTCACATGCTTTGGAGAGATCAAGTTTAAGAAACTTTCTTGGGTTCTTAGTAATTTTCAAAGAATGAATGGCTTCATGAGCAACCATGATGCCATCTAGGATTTGTCGACCTTCTACAAATCCCATCTACTCCAGAGAAATGATCTTTGGGAGAAAAGGCTTGATTTTGTTGGCTATGATCTTAGTGATGCTTTTGTAAACTACATCACATAAAGTGATAGGTCTATATTCATTGGGTTCTTCCACCTTTTCTTGTATAAACACCAAAGTTAGAAAAGTGGCATCGAAAGCTTTAGGAATGGATCGAGATTTCCGAGATTCCTCAATAGCATTCCAAAATTCATTCCCAATAATTGTCCAACATGCTTGGAATAATTCAATAGTGAATCCATATGATCCATGTGCTTTATTGCTTGGAATTTCTTTAACAATGTTTTCTACTTCTTCAAAGGAGATAATTCTAATTAGGGATTTATTTTGATATGACATGATCACTTTTGGGATATTCTTGAGTATGTAATGGGTTGCCCTTGATCTATTGGTTGAGAGCTCAGAGAGTATTTTCAAAGAACCGAGAGATTTTCTTGGTAATATCTTCATGGGTATCCAATTCCCCCCCTTCGGGATTATTAAGAGAATATAACCAGTTATGGTGTTGATGCTAGAGCACAGAGTTGTGGAAAGATATTGTATTTTTTTCTCTTTTGAGCCAACGGATTCAGAATTGGAGTTCTTCTTGGTTTTATGATTCCTTTAGATCATTAAGGGTAACTACCTCTTATTTAGTTAATGCATCAGATATGCCAAATAGGACAACCTTCTGTTGAATCGCTTTCATTTTTCATTCTAGTCTACGCTTTTCCTCTAAGATGTTGCAAAAAATTGTCCTTAATCCAACTGTTAAGCCTCCATTTTATGTGCTTTAGCTTTTGATGGAATGTAAACATTGCTGGACAACCCAATCTTCTTGGCTTTCCCCACCATTGTTGAATATTTGTTTGGAAGTCTAGGTGGCGTAACTAGATTTTTTCAAAACGAAATGGTTTATTTAGAGGCCATGATATCAAGTCTATACTTAGGCAAATGGGCTAGTGATATGATCCATGACTAGGGAGGATATAAGTCTCTATAAAAAGATCCCATCTCATGATATGCTTCAAAATTAAAATCGACCCAGTTTTGAGGCTACCTGTTATGATCCTCCACGCTTGTTATTCCAAGTATAGATTCAATTTTTTATATTGATATCAATAAGCTATGAGGAATCAATTATTTCTTGGAATAGGGAAAAGTCCACATCCAACCTTTAAATTCCATCTCACTTCTCATCTAATGATCTAATGAGGTTGAAATCAGCGCCAAGGATCCAAGGAGAGGGGGAAAGAATATTGCGTGTGTTGATGATAAAATGGAGGAACATGGGTTTGTCTTTAGGAATGATAAGGTTGTAAACATTGGATAGGTAACAAGAATCAATAGAGTTGATGACCTGGAAATGTATGGTAAGGATATATAAGGAAGCAAACATATTGAGTATTTTAATCTCCTAGTCGCTCTAAATGATGGCAAGACCCCTAGAAAGAACTGTGCATCTATCACATTTGCTTCACATTCTCCCCCCCATTTTCTTGTTATTTTGGTGAGGAAGTGACTAGAATTTTTTGTTTCTTGGATCATCATTACTATGGGTTTTCTGAGTACCATTTTTCTTTGAGTAGCCTCTTTTTTCCTTTGCAAATGAGGCTATGTATATTACAAAAAAATATTTTCATGATTAGGGTTTTCTAAAGGAACAAAAAGCTTATGTGATTATCATAATGCGCCCCAAATTAATTAGCGAGCCTTTGAGTTCAACCAAGAGTTGCAAGTTGCTCTTCCTAAGGCTCGTTTCTTTTCATCCTAATGGGGTTTAGTCAAGTCTTTTGATGAGTGAGTTTGGACACCAATTGGTCGTGTGTTCGTTGCTCCTAAGTTTGATTAGAAACTGCATGATGATACTTAAAATAAGTGCATCCAAAATGATGGACTTTGTGTTCTAAGAGAGAGAATGGATCTTTTCCCTTCGGCCCTTGGCCAAGTTGAGTGAGTCAAGATCCATATCTTCACTTTGTTCTAGGGCTTAAACCATCATTCGACATAAAAAGGAAGATAATTGGCATGAGGGGTGGAGGGATAATGGAATCGGGAGGAGGCATGGTATAGGATGAAGGGTTAATGAGATGAGAATGTGGGGGAACATTTGAAGGGGGGATTTAAAGGATGAGGGGGAGACAAGGAATCCTTGATAACAACTTTAGGGGGTTGCTTGACCATAGCGACATTGTAGGGTTCAAGCAAAATGAGAAGCAGCTCATAACGATTTGAATCGACAACTTTTTCCTCTAAAGGGTTTCTACATTTACTTTTCACTATGGTGAAGCCTTCATTATCTTGTTCTGGAGACAGGGCTAGATTTACATTCGAGGCTAGTATAAATGGCCATATTCATAGAACTATTGATATTGGAAAGAGATATGCTCATAATCAAGGATCTGCTTCCACAATTCATCTTGTAGTAAATATCTATAGATTCAAGGAATAGTTCAAAAATATTGATATAGATGTGGGCATAGGATATGTACCTTTCACGAAAACTAAAATCCAATTGCTGTGGGCATCTTCATTTTAAGAATCAAATCAGATGTGCAGCAATTGGTACACTGATTCACGTCACAAAACGGTCACGAAACTCGTGATTTCATGTTCGGGAGATAACTGAAACCATGAAATGAAGGGAGTGTGGAAAGAAATAATGCAGTCGACTCTGGTTTTTTTTCAACAAATCTAACTGTGGGAGTGTTTAAATAATTTTTTTATAGTAAAAATAGATTTAACACTATGAAAATTTTGGGGCACTCAAAATCTTTCTACCAAATTTTCTCACAATTATGTTGGAATTTCTGTTGTTTTCCAGGAGAAATGGTGAGTGGTTAGACTAAGGAGAATTTATCAAACAGTTATATATAGGCCTTTTCTATTGGGGCGTCAATTTAGCTTGCCTAAATCTGGCCATTTTTTCCAAAAAAATTAACAGTTAGAACCATCTTTTTGATGCTGAAAATGGATTCAGCGCCATAAAAAATTATGTTGTTTTCCCGGAGAAATTGTGAGTGTTTAGACTAAGCATAATTTATCAAACAGTGATATATAGGCGTTGTCTATTGGGGTGTCAATTTGGCTTGCCTAAATCTGACCATTTTTCAAAAAAATTGAGAATCAGAATCAGGTTTTTGATCATGGAAATAGATTCAACACCATCAAAATATATGAAACATCCAAAATCTTAAAAATTAACTGTATCCTAGATTTCCAAAAAAAAATCACCAGATTTTTATAAAATCCTACCAAAATATTCATTGTTTTCCAATAAAATTAATCCCTCTTTAAAACGTAATCAAATATTTTAGGTGGATTTGGTAGCTAGAAATAGAATATAAACTCAGCATAGATTCATGCTAATATTGAATTTATCAAACAATTAAAACGGAATTAAATATTCTAGGTTCATTTGGTAGCTATTCACTGATTGGAGACGGGCAAAATCTGTGGAAATAGAAGGTAATCTTTAATATGTTTTTTAATATTATTTATAAGATAAAATAAAGATATGATTTTTTTTTATGAAATTGTAATGGTTATTATTTACATTATATTTTTAAAATATAAACAAATTAAATATTAACCCTCAAATAAAAATTAATATAATCGTAATTATCATCCTAGTTCCTTTACGCTAAGGATTTAATGAGTACCAGGAAAAAACAACCATTTTCATCGAATTTCAATGGAAACTTACATTTTCAACCTTAATTAATAATCTTCCAAAAGCGTGCAATGCGGGATTAAAGAGTGGAATGAATGATTATGTTAAATTAAAGGTTATAAAATTGTTTATTATTATAATTTAAATAATTTTAGGATTTAATAGGTTTCCATCATTGTTTGTGAGATAGTTTATTTAGTAATCATCCTGTTACGAAGGAAGATCAAATTTACAATATTTAAATATTTTTATAATTGTTTTAATATAATTAAAATGAGTATATTTCCCCAATGGAAGACAG
Source organism: Pinus tabuliformis (assembly GCA_031772625.1). Taxonomy (NCBI): domain Eukaryota; kingdom Viridiplantae; phylum Streptophyta; class Pinopsida; order Pinales; family Pinaceae; genus Pinus; species Pinus tabuliformis. The sequence goes on from CM062812.1 coordinate 667,206,915, forward strand.
AGAATCCCAAATTATTTTGGTAAATATGATGTTTAAATATAAGAGGTGTATTATAATTATTTTAATATAATTAAAATGAGTATATTTCCCAAGGGGAAGAAAGATATCTCCAAATTATTTTGGAAAATATGATGTTTAAAGATAAGAGATGTAATATTCAGAGGATAGATGAATAATAAATAAAATCTATTTAATAACTTCATTTGTTTTTTCTTTATTTGTACATAAATGATAATTTTATTTAATCACCTTAACTATTATTTGGGTAAAATTTTAGTGATTTCAATACTCAAATTCTTAAATGCCATTTCTGAAGAGATGCTCAAGCCACCCAAAATAAGTCTTTTCTTTTCCTCTAGAACCAATTTTGAAAACCCAATGTGGAGGTCGCCTTCACTACTTGGCAATTCGAAGATTAAGATGACATAGTTCCAAGATTAGGATGAATATATCATAATATTTCTTACTGCAGTGATTTAGTTAGTGCATATGTGTAGATTATGATGGAAATATCCAACCCTTTTTTTGCATAAGTTGTGTTCTTTTAACTTTAGGTCCAAGTTGATATATACTATCAAGAACACATAGTAGTCTTAGGTAGGCATGTGTATGATTTAAATTTATGTTTATATAGAAATTTTCTATCCATATTCTAAAACTATTTAATTGCTCTACATTGCTGGACTTGTTTGAGTAGAAATTTCCTAATAAAAAAATGATCAAACCACAATAAAAAGAGTGTAATGCCAATTAGTTTCGAAAAATAGGAAAACATTTAAAAAGCACAAAAACCCCAACCTTTCCATCATATAATCCAAGATTGTAAATGGTTAATATAAGCTAGAATATTTGTTCCATTCGTAACGGGGATACCTATCCAATTTGTTCTTGAGGCATCTTGTTAAAATATATAAAGGGTGGAAAAATAATAAAGATATATGATATCATGTGTGGATAAAAGGAAATTAGTAGAATCATAACCTCTTCTACTAAAAACTACGTAAAAATGGACTTTCTCCTCATCCATTTGTGTGTCATGTTTGTCCTAGTGTTTCTTTTTAGATACATTGTCTAAATATCAAATATTGGTACATTTATCCTTTCAATTCTTCAAACAAGATCTCCTCATTGAACCCATATAGGTCTCCAACATTATCTCAAGTTTTGACAAATAATTAATTATGAATACCTTTGAGATAACAATTTGAAGTCGTCATACCATGGGAAAATCATATTGTGAATACCATAACTTTCCCAAGTCATAATGAGAATGTGGATACCTACTATACATGGAGTTAAATATAAACTTCTACAACTTAAAAGAAGAAAAATAAATCAAGACATATTAACATAGAGATATTTTTATTACCATGAATCAACAAATTTGTAAGACCCTGCCAACATGACTTGGTGAGAAAATGTGACAATATATATATATAGAGAGAGAGAGAGAGGAATAAACTAAATTCTAGTAACAAAGCACAAATATCTTGCCACTTGGCTATTTGATATGTAGTAGACTATAGAGTTTGTGGTCCAATTTGGTACAATGTAAAAAATGAATCTATGGTTTTATTCAAATGGCTTCTTGTAAATTAAATGGTAATATTCACACACTTGGGTGATCCTATCTAGGTTCTTTGAAAACACATTAAATTTTGCAAATTTAAGCAATGACACAAGCTTTAGAGGTGGAGGTATAATACTTTGTACAATGACTTACATAGGAGGGGAACCATTTATCATGAACACCCTATCTCTGGTGGAGTACATCCAACTTGGACATGCCTTATGTCGTACAACCATGAACCCATTGTCGTTGCTCAACACCCTCCAATTTTTTTTCTATATTCAAAATTTAGAGCCTACCTCATATCGTGTGAAGTGTTATTTTTGGTCGTCATTGTTGTTCTATGTTCCTATACATGTTTTAGGTGTCCATGTTCCTTCCTAAGTGTCTTTGCAACACCAAGAGTAACAACAATGCACTTTAGAGTCATAGTACACTTTCTGGTCACAAAATGACACTTTTGGTCGCAACTTCATATACTTTGTCTGTTATACTTGGAGAATGTTTGTAGACTGATGTTTTGATTTATAATTCTTATTATTGGGTCCTTTCTAAATTTTATTAATGAGTTGATATGTCACATTTAATTTTGTTTCTAGATTAGTGTGTTTTTCAAGATTTCACCCTTCCAAACTTGGACAATTTTCTAACTTTGCTAGTTTGCCCTCTAGGCTAGGAAAGCACACTGCACACTCTTAAGGCATAAGGGAGACCTTCCTTGTCAGTTGGGACTATACCATGTGCCCAAAAGCCTTCTCTCTAGTGCACAACACACTCCCAGTCATCAAGACCCTCTTCTTGTTACTTGTTTTTGCACCCTTTGCCAGTTAAGTCTCGGTCTCCTAGTTGAGCGCACTGTGCAATCTCAGTGGGTAGTGATTCCTTTCCTTGTGCCTTGTTTTTGTGCCCTGTGCCCTCCTTGTGGCCCTGACTCTCCATTCCAAGCGCACAATGCATCCTTGGTGAGCAGTCACGCTCCTTGTTCCTTGAAGTTGTGCCCTGCACCCATTAGGCATCCTCTTCCTCCAAGAGAAACACACAATGCACACTTAATGATCAGTGAAGCCCCTCCTTGTCTCTTCCAAGTGTGCCCTACGCCTTGAATATCTCTCTCTCTCTTCCTTTGGCGCAATGTTTATCCGCAGATAAAAAAATTGCATGAAGCATGATAAAATAGGAGATTTTTGGGCTAATGTTTGTTTTCCATCAATGATCTACAACTGCAGGTGTTCAATAAAGCATGGAAAATATTTGTAAGTAGATCTAACAAGAATTTCTACCCAAGGAAGCACCTTGAAGATAATGGCACCATGTTGTGACAATTTAAATAACAATGGATTATAATGATCAAAGTGACTCATGAAGACTCCAAGATCTCTCAAGACCATGTTTACGGTGCTGGACCCTCCAACATGTCAAGGGGATCTACCTGGTAAGAATTCCCAACTAGACCTCAGACCATTTGGAGTAGGAGTCCCAACAATGGGTGGTAATGTAGTGCCTTGACCACGGTAGCACGCAAAGGTAAGTATGATAACTTTGGTCGGAAGAAAGTGTGTGACCTTGCAACGAGTCAAGTAAGATGCATGGGGGGTTCTAACACACTGAGGGGAAAGGAAGTGTGCCCCTTAGAATCATGTAATAGTATGAAGCTTGAAAGGAACACAAGAGCATAATGACATCACAAGCTGGAAGCGAAATAATCCACAAACCAAAGTGACGGGTTAATCCAACAACACGTCTTCAACAAGATTCATAAATTGCATACAAAATAGTTCATACAAAAATGGGTAATTTAAATGACATACATTGCTAAAGAAACCAAAATAGTCCAACTAAAATAACAACATATGCATGAAAACGTGTTGGCTCAGTTATATTATTAAGTGAAAGTTCCATTCATACATACACCATTGACAACTACTAGCCCCAATAGTGGAACATTGCAATCAACACCGCTTGCTCCTCCAAATAAGTGTACTCGCTCTAAGTTGTGTAGAAGCCAAGGCTCGTCACAATACTCTCCAAGCCCTCTCTAAGCAATGCCTAGCCAAAAGCTTGGCTCCCAAAAGCCTTCTCTATGAGTTATGAGATGCTATATATAACAAAGGGTGGGGTGACCCTTGAAATTCCGCTTTGATTCTTTGACTACCCTCATGACTCTTCAACTCCTTTACAAATAACTCTTTACATTACATAGTGAATGTTCACATTCCACTAATGACACTTGGAATTTCACTTACAATATATTTACAAATAATAATACAATTTCCACATATACCCATGTGGGACAAAATAGGTTTGAGTCAACCTAACAAGACAAACACCATCACTTGGAAGCTTGGGGAAATACCAACTTAGCAACATCCTCTTGATGGTCTTCGGTGACGAACTGATACCAAGCTTGGTACTACGCTATTATGTCCTCGTACTATTTGGTGATGTCTTTCTGGAAACAGACTCTTGCCTCCATGGCTTCTAGGTATACGGTTCTAGAAGCTTTGTCCAACTCATCATGGAGCATGTGCAACATTTTCCTGAGTGTGGTTGGACCACCAATGTACTTCTTCATGTTTTCAGCGCTCAACTACAAGTCATCGTTGGTGGCCTCTCGTATAAATTGCTCCATGTACCTTTCGACCTCTAGCAGGACTTGGTTCTTCTTAATGGCTTGAGTGAGGGATCTGATTGAAGGGATCCTGTGTGTCCTCACTATGACATCCAAACTCTTGAACAAACGTGCATAGGAAGCCTCAATGCTAGTGATGAGCAAAGGGAGTTTCTCATAGTTATGGATCAACATTTGAATCTGTGCTTTGTCTAGCTCTACCTACGGCTTCATTATCTTCTGCAAGTAAAGCAAGGCTCCCTTGTACCTCATTGTCCATTCCTATACATGCGTAATAGCAGCATGGATGTCTATGAGAATTTGGGCAATCTTCATGCACTGCTACTGAAAACCATATAGATGGACAACCGCCTTGTGCACGGTGACAAATATGTCATACAATTTCCGCATGGTGGTCTCAAGAGTCGATACTTCAACAAGTATTTCTTTTCTCATCTCTACCATAGCAGATCCTATAGATTGTTTTGTTCTCTGTTTGGCCTCTTGCAAATCCTTTGCCATCCGATCATTCTTTGCTAACCAAAACTTGACAGTTGAACTCGTGGCCTTTGCATAATCCTTAGAGGCATCGTCCATGGCAGCTGGATGTCTTCTAATATTTGACACAATCACCTTTTCCTCTATATGTGCAGGTGATGCGTGATCATCCGAGAGATGATTTCTCCGCATATATACAATCCTTTGATGTGACTCATCAAATGACAGATTTTACACATCCATTAATTGAACATCATCAAGGAGAACCACCTCTTTTTGCTAGCTCAAGACTGGTTCTGATTCTGGAGGTGGTGGAGACTGAGGGGCGACCTTGGATGTTCTCAGCATGAGGTCGGTATCTTAGTCCTGTGGCTCCTGTTCCAACTCCATGTCCGTTGCTTCAAACATTTTCTCAATCAATTGAGCAAGTTCCTGAACCTGCACCTACTCATCCTCTTCTTCATCTGTTGGTTGCTCTGACTCCTCAACCTATATAGGTGCAGTTTGTTTTGTCATCGCGCCTTGCCTTTCTTCCGGTTCTTGTTTCTACTTCTCTTCCCTCTCTCTCCTTCTTAGCTCCTTCTCTTCTTTTAGCTTCTTCTATATTCTTGCAACTTAGTCTCTGCATCCTCCAACCTTTTCTTCTCTCTCTTCCTCTGTTATACTCTCCTTGCATGTTTTTTCCTCTTTACCTCTATTTCCAAAGCTACTTTCTCAATAAGAGGATCTTCTCTGAACTTGTAGCTTTGCTCAGCCTCTAGGTTCTCAACAATCTTCCTCTTGCCTTTGTCTCGTGTTGGTTTGTTGATCACTACTATTGTTGTTGTTGCTTCATGTGGTGTTGTTGTCTGCAGAGAAGCTTTTCGTTCTATAGCCATGCTGACCGATTCATTGAGCTAAGAGGAGTTGTAACAATACCTTCAAGGGTCCTCCTCTGCCCAATGACATGCCCTATGGATCCATGTATAGTACACCTTCACATAGTGGTTCTTTCATATGCAGTGTGGATCATACGAATTGAAATCATTGGTGCCGAAATCAAACTTCTCTAAGTCCTTGTCCTCGACATCCGCATCCTTCAATCTCTAGATCTTGTACAATCCAATCCGCAAAGGAAGAATAGGCCATGGTGCCTTCTTCATCATGTGTAGTCCTGCGGATAACCCTGTGGATATGTGATATGCAACCTCTTGCATGACCAAATTATTTGTGGCAAACCTTGGTAGCACATGCAAAGGTTTATCTCCGCCAAACATCCTGATGAAAGTGCCATCGGGTGAGGCATACCAATCTGCAATGTTAAGCAATGCCTGCATTGCTTCTTGGGAGATGCAAGGTGGATCCTGCTCAAAGATTATCTTGTAAACCATGATGATGAAGTGATCAGATAGCCTTGCCATGAATCCTCGGTAACTGACTCATAAAGAAACTTGCAATAAATGTTCATCACATTCTCTGATGGTGTCCATGTCCAATCCATGCTAGGAAACTGATGTTGGGCATAGATTGCATCAAGTAGGTACATAGACATATAGAATCTTGCTTGCTCATCCTTGGGCAGATTCTAGGAATTATTCACATGCACTTTCAGCTGAAGAGCCAACATATCTGACTAGTTGAATGGCCTTCCTTCATTTTCCAATTGATCCAACACAACCACCCAATTCTGCAGAAAGGTCTCCATGCTCGCTTGACTATACAAGTGACATGCAAATATGATCAAGAATTGGTAGGCCATTCCGAGTGACTTAGTCTTATAGACTTGATTAGGTGTCGACTTGAACTTCGACGAATATTTTACCCAACGCTTCATGATGTCTCTAGTGTTCACATTGTTATTGGGGGTATAGAAAAGTGCATCCATGCGGTTCACCAGCTATGGTAAGTGATACATATGATGATAGTTTTATGACCTGAAGGTAGCAATATTTCCACTGGCACTACTCAATGTCATTGTATCGGGATTGGTATGTTAGACAAACTAGTGAATGATGTCCGCACATGGGAAGGCAGGGTACCTACATGCAACCTTATACAAGCCTAACTTGTGGATGTTGACATAGACCTGTCAAGATTCCAGATCTTCCTTGAAGCTGCTTGTAAATATGTCCTTAATTTCCTGCCATGTTATCTTCATGTCCTTGTTTATGAACATCTGTGTGTTTGCATAGACTAGCAAGTTCATTGACACATGTTCAACTACATCTCTAGTGCTACTCTCGACAATATCCTTTGATCCAGCTCTCTTGGAAGCCATATTACCTATACTACTGAAAAGATGCTAAAAAATTGTTGTTCTTGGATACAGAGAGGACACTCACGGCATGGAAATGTTAGCTTGAAATCAAAATCACTTCAAGGGCAGATCATGCAACAAACTGGGCAACTGTTGGGTAAGATTGTGCAATTCTAACTCTTAGAGGGGACTGACTGTCAGCTAGATCTACGCATTACGCAGTCCCAACTGCCAGTGAGAGGTGATGATGAATGGAACTCCGCAATGCACAGTCTAGTGTGACTTACTGATGACTGGAACTGCGCAATGTGCAGTTTAGTCTGACTTTGATGATGGCTAGGACTACGCATTGTATAATCCTAGTGGACAAGACTCTGGGATTGGATCCTAGAACTGCATAGTGCACATTTGGGGCTAGTCATTGGAAGCCTTTGCGTAATTCCTAGAGCTAAGGAAGAGCCTTAAGATCCATAAATGTGTTGTGCATGCCAAGAAGAGCTAGATACGAGCCAAGGAAGCCCAAATCTGCTCAAGGGAAACATGAAAATGAGTAGATCTGAAAGTGTGAGTGATAGTTGGTGCAGATATGAGTGAATGGTGATGCATGCAGTCAAAACAAATGCAAGAGTCAGTCAAATAGAAGAACAACAAAACTTATGGGGAGAGTCGCCGCAACGATGACCGTTAGTGAAAAAACAAGGTTATGCATGCGACACTTAGGAAAGGCAATGCAAAACTTAAAACAACACTTCTAAAAGCTAAAACAAATCAAAACATAAATGGTCTTTCAATAAAACGAGTAAAACAACACTCTCACAACCCAAGGAAACAAAAGCAACAGAAAAAGTAGCAGAAGACTAGAAAAGAAAGACTTACCCGGAAAATTTGCGACGATTGTGCCGAAGGTTCCTAGATCTCCTTGGGAATGCTAAAGCTCCAAGATTGAATGTGAAAATGAGCTCTGGTGGTGCCCATTAAATAGATTTGATCGATTTAGGGTTTATGACGCAAAGGCCAAAAATCTAGGAAAAAGCGACACATGGCGAACGTTTCTAAAAATAGCTCAAGTGTAACTCTCACTACTAAAAATAGATCCCTATTTTTTGGGGATGATTTTCCACTTTTTTTTCTTTTTACTTTTTCAGGAAGGCTTCCATGCATGCATGGAGAAATTGTGTAGTTCCAGGGAGAACTAGGAAACTCACCAACACATGCATCGGGAAGCTGCTAAGGGAATGCTTCTACACAATTCCTAGGCTAAGTGGCTATGACTGTCTATCATGCTTTCCAAAATTTTCCAGCTAAAGACAGGCTGCCAGTTGGTTCTGCGCAATTATGGAACCGAAGCTCACTGTTGGGCTTAACTGCGCATTTCATAAGAGCAATGTCGGTTTCCCTCTAGGATTGCACAAATCATCGAGGCAGTGCTAGAACTAGATTGCAACCAAGTGAAGAGGATAACTTGTGGTTAGACAACAGAGAAATTAAGAAAACACAAGCTGTAAATTAAAAGACAAAACTCAAATGAAAGCACAAGTACCTGGTAAGTGTAAGATAAGTTGTTGGGATTTTAGTTGGGAGGCTCCAAAACAAAGCAAAGGAAAAATTTGGAGGGTGGTTGTAGCCACTACAACAGACCCTTTGGAGGGTATATGGAAACTACAATGCAAGATATGTTATGAATATTGAAGACATAGTGGCCATGTTGTCACTTATAAAAAAAATATGTACAAGTCACCATGGGTCCAAGTCATCAATGCTAATAACTTGTCATGTTGTCATCACATGATGATGTGGAAATGATGATGTAATTTTGGAAATATTGTAAATGTAAATATGTGGAAGTCCAAGAGTCACATATGGACAAAAGAGCCACATGGAGAAGTCTAAAATTCATATAGAAGTCCAAAGCTCATAGTACAAGTCTAAGAGTCATGAGGGAAGTTCAAGAATCACGGGGATATGAAAGGTCATTCCTCTTGTTATAAAATAAGCCTCATTATTCAAAGAAATAAATTTTCACCTTCGCTTCTCCAACCAAGCATTAGAGAGGAAATTTCTTTTGGAGAGTGAGTAGTGGCTTAACACTCAACTATTGGAGCTAGTGGTGTTCATTGTATCAATGTATCTTGAAACTTTTGCTTAGTATTTGAAGCTCATTAGGTCAACACATTTGCATGTGTATATCGTGAATGTTTTAAGACTATTCTTTGGATATTTGTGGTATATGTTTGCATTCATATGTACTGAAGAAATTGAACTATTTCAGTGGATTTGGTGCTCACCTTATTGAATATGTGTTGTAATTGTTTTAATGATTATTGCATCTATGTGAACTATTTCACTTGATGACTAACGATTCTTTCATACATTTGTTCATGTGTCTTTACTAGATTAGTACTAATATTTTTCTCCTAAAGGCTCACTTTCATTTCCTCTTGATTAAAGAACCTTGATGCATATTACAATTGATCATTTCACAAGGCATACTTACTTGCTCATTCAAAGGTACATTCGCATTTCTCTCCTATGCTAACTATTGCATCCAAGGAAAATCTTTAAGAAAATGGCAGTCGGGCCACATTTACGAATGGGACTCCTATACCAAATGGCGTGAGGTCTAATTGGGACTTCATATCAGAGATATCCCTTGTATGTTGGTGGGATCCAGCACCATCAACATTTTGGCACTAGACGGAGGGTGACCTTTTTATGGCTGACAACTCACCCCATCTTAATAAACAATATTTCGTGCAAGGAAGTAACGATTTGACTTCCACTCTAGCCCATACCCTTGAGAGAGTAGAGAATTCTCATCTTAGTCCAGAAAAAGATTTTGAAGTCACTTACAATCAACTCCAGAAAATCCTTCTTATTACTCGTCAGTTTGCAAAAGATCTTGGTCTACTTCTTATTGCTACCATTCTTCCTCATAAGCTGAGAAAGAAAGAAACAAATCACAAAGGTGTATTGGTTTCTTTGATGGAAGATTTGGTTATTGTGACCCTTGAAGAGTTAATTTATCCCACGGAAGGAACAAATCAACAAGGGGAACTTCCACCTATTGAGGAGAATTTAGATAGTGAAGGGGAGGATTTTCATTTCTCTGACGAAGAAAAATCTGATATAACGAAGATTTTAATGGTGAGGGAGAAGGATTTTCATAATTAGAAGGTGAGGAGGAGGAATAAGGAGAGGACATGGTTGATGAATAATTGGATTGGATGGCGCAAGGGCCACTTTGTATTCATGGAAATCTTCATCGCATGGCTAAACACCTAGAAAAGTTGCTTTCAAAGTTCAATCCTGATAAGAAGAATAAAGATGACCATATTGATGACTTATACATGCATTTACGAATGCTTGAGGTATTTTTTGATGATGTTGCTTGTAGAATTTTTCAGTACACTCTAGAGGGTAGAGCGTTAGTATGGTATCAAAATCTTCCACCCAATTCAATCCATAGTTTGAGGGAGTTCAAGTAGTTGTTTTTGGAAAAATTTGTTGATGATAAAACTCCCACCATGTTGTTAAAATAAATTGGTAGTCTTAAGATAGGGGACAAGGAAAAAGTAAAGGATTTTAATCAAATATTCACCTATCTATTGAATAAGTTCCTTTCATATGTTCAACTGGATGATTCTATCACAAAATATTATACAGCTACCTTGCCAACTAATATTTCTGTATTTGTTAAAAGATTAGCTATAAAGGTGATCAAGTGCTCAAGTTTATGCTCAAAAATCAAAGTTTCATAATCTTGTTAAACTCAGCTTCAGATCAAAGAGCTCGTCATTCTAAATCCAACGGTGTGAATGACACTCAAATCCAAGCTTGTATGCAAAAGTTAGAGCAAGTCAAAGATTCAAGTTTGACTTGTCTACATGGCAAGATTGGGATTATGTGGCAAGGTCTCCAGCGAATGAGGAAGCACCAAGTGGCAGGCTTCCATTGGCCCCTGGATTTCACAAATCGCAGTCATAGGTAGAAAGTTGGATAAGAATCAGCCCCTGGTGAAGCCTGGTTGTGATGTGATAAGGCAATCGAAAATCGCAATCGGTGAGGGGAAGGTATTACGAAAATCGGCCCCACATCAGCCCCCAGTAGGTTGGGTTGCGATTCGCGATAATCCCAATCGTATATCGCACCAAAACCCCACTGATATTTAAGTTACCACCGGTTAACACTGATTGCGATGAGCAATAAAGTTCTGATTGCGATAGATTGCCTGGACGTGATATGTTTATGTGTTGCAGTTTATATGTCGTCGGGTCCTCCGATACCGCTAATTATGTTCCCGCACCGATTTCCGATTGAGATGAGCGATAAGTTCCTGGACACAAGATGTTATGAGCCACAATTTATACTCCCATCGAGTCCGCGATATCACTATCACAACATTATGTTGTGTTAACAAGACCTTCAACCCACCAAACCTTGCCAATTGCGATTTGAGATATGGCCAACAGGTTATGGCCCGCAACGCGGCCAAATTCTCGCCCAATTAGCGGATTTTGGAGCGAATTTGTGTGATTATGTCGGTTTTGGAGCAACTTGTGGGATTATGTCAGTTTTGGAGCAATTTGTGGAACAAATAGTGGGAGAACTAGGAGAAGTCATAACTTCTTCACTTCTTATCCAAATTGGATGCAAAAAGAGGCTAGATAGTCATTTTTGAGTATTCTGAACTCATTAAGATAGGTTTTAGAGGCATTTGAGCATTGTAAACACACTTTTGTTGTAATTTTGAGCATAATAGAGAGGCCCAAGCAGTGGATGTTGGACCAAGGAGACGTAGCCCAGGAGGGGTGAACTCCTCATCAAATCTCTGTGTTGTGTGTTGTATTTTGATGTTCTTTATTGTTATTTTGTTGTTGTTGAACATACGTTTTATGTTAAAATATTTATAACATTTACATAATAAAATCTCATGGGAATCAGTTAATTAAGCAAAAATGGTAAATCCTTAAGAACTTGATAAGAAAATGATAAGAATCTTGGGTTTTATTTTGAATGGGGAATTAGCACAGCATTACTAATTTTCTCCATATTAGATCAAGTTGGTATCATATCACTAGTTTTTTCTTACTAGATTTGCTTGTGCAAAAGAAGGATTTAAGTTGTTGCTAGTTTTGTATCATGCTAACAAGGTTAAAACTCAAAAGAGGTGAAGGAAAGTTGGTTGGAAGCCCTAAAATTGGGTCAAGTGGAAGAAGAGCAAGGTTGCCAAAGTCTTCTACACCAGTACATCCTCAAGTTGTAGAAGTTGTAGTTGAGTTTTCAGAGACCATGTCTCATGAAAGAGAACCTATCATGACAAAAGATGAGAAGACCTTCAGAAAGGATTTCTTTGATATGACAGAGATGGTGAAGGTCCTTTATGAAGAGAGGAATAGCAGGTTGCAAGGAGAAAGTTCCAAACATCCCAAAGGAGAAGGATCTTCAGGAGGAGGTAATGGGAATGGAGACAAGTCTACACCCTCTCCACCATCTTCTTCATCTTCCACTTCAAAATCATATTCACACTCTTCCACTAATACAACCCTTACGCATACTCATCATCATTCTACAAAAGGAACTGATCAATCACCTTTTCTAAAACTTGATGTTAAATTTGATTTGCCCATGTATAATGGTGAAGTGAATGCAGAGAAGCTTGATAATTGGATTCGTCTGTTGGAGGTGTATTGTAGAATTCAGAACCTTTAAGAGGATGATATCAAAATTCAATTGGCTTCATTGACAAAGGAGGATGCAACACTCATTTGGTGGGAAGAAAGGACTCAAGATGAGATAAAAAAACATGGTAAGATCTCTATTACTTGGTCTGATTTCATTGCTTCTATAAAAATACAATTCTACCCTTTAGCCCATATGCAAAAAGCTATCATGAATTGGAAAAATTTCAGACAGTTAAAAGGTCAAAATGTGCAAGAGTATACTCAAGAGTTTAGGAGAAGAGCTCTTATGCTAGGAGTAGACTTGCAGTCACAAGATACTTTGCTGAAATATATAGGAGGTTTGCATAGCTATCTTTGACACACCATTCTTATGTTTAATCCCATGAATCTTAATGAGGTCTGTGTTCAAGCTACACACCTCGAAGCAAGAGGGAAAAATGTACAAGAAAAAGGTAAGAAGAAGCCATTCCAGAGTGGTGAAAAAAGGAAGAAATTTAAAGGAAAGCAGAAGAAAAATGCTTCTATTAAGAAAGAAGGGGAGAAACCCGTGTGAAATAATTGTTCCAAAGAGGGCCATGATGAAGTGCATTGCTGGAAGCTTCATCCTGAATTACGACTAAAGAGATTTAATAATAAAGAGAAATAGAAGACAAATGTTGTTGTACAACAAGACTTGGGTTCTGACTCAAGTGATGAAGCAAAGATTGCAGCCACAGTCACTAAAGGAAAAGCCATGACAAAAGAAAGCAAAGAGGAAGTCGTGGCAAGCACCAGTGCAACAAATAACTCCAACAACGTTTCGAATGAAGAAAATAGAATTGAGCTGTTCCATATCAAAGTTATTTCCAAACACACGAAGATTGATACATTGTTTGACAGTGGATACCAGGAAAATTTTATTTCTACAGATGTGGTCAAGAAATTGAATTTGGAAACCGTGCCTCATCATAAACCGTATCCGTTGGGTTGGATAACCAAGGATGCCAATCTTCAGGTCACACGGAAATGAGTTTTCAAGTTTGAAATTACTGCCAATTTCATTGATGAAGTCGAATTAGATGTGGTGTCACCGTATATTTTTGGAATTGTGTTGGGAAGCCTGTATTTGTATTACAAGAAAGTCATTTTCCATAGATTTGAGAACAAATATCATTTTTTCAAAGAAAGAGTGGATTATATTGTGTGAGCCCATCGCAAGAAGCTTAATCTATCTTTGGAAAGTGCAAATGAAACGACTGGTCAATTCCAGCAAGAGCCTTGTGCTCCTTATGATCAAGCAGAAGAATGACACAAAGCATGAATCCTTTGCAGGCTGTGACGTGAAGCTGAAAGTCGAATTGGTTGATGTGGTCAATCAATATGGAGAGATGTTTCAAGAACCAAAGGGATTTCCACCAAAAAGGGGAATTCAGCATGAAATTCAGCTACAACAAGACTGTCCACTCCCAAACATCAGTATGTATCGAATTTCAATTCTAGAAAGTTTAGAAATTGAGAAACAAGTCCAGGAATTGTTAGATAAAGGTGTAATTCGTCCCTCTACTTCACCATGTGGTTCAACAATTGTTTTGGTACCCAAGAAATGTGGAACCTGACGCATGTGTGTAGATTATCGAGCTTTGAATAAAATTACCATAAAGAATCGATACACACTACCCAGAATAGATGATTTTCTAGATTAGTTGAATAATGCAAAATATTTCACTAAATTAGACTTGAGAAGTGGATATCATCAAATTAGAATAGCTAAGGAGGATATTTGGAAGACTGCTTTTAAAACCAAACAGGGATTGTTTGAGTGGCTGGTTATGCCTTTCAGTCTTCGCAGCGCTTTAGCTACATTCATGAGAGTTATAAATGATGTTTTAATATCCTTTCTTGATGAGTTTGTAATTGTCTATTTAGATGATATTTTTATATTCAAAAAATCACGAGAAGAGCATATCAAGCATGTGAGGAAAGTGTTGGATGTATTGAGAAAAGAACAGTTATTTCTGAAGATGTCTAAATTTGAATCCAAGAAAATTTCCTTAGTGTATTTGGGCCACATAGTTGGAGGAGGTGAGCTGAAGATTGACCCCTCTAAAGTTTCGGTCGTTGTGAATTGGCCAATACCCAAATCAATCATAGAAGTAAGGAGTTTTCTGGGAGCAACGCAGTAATGGAGGAAGTTCATTGCCAATTTCTCCTCCATAGTAGCTCCACTACATACTTTGACCAGCGTGAAGGTTGTCTTCCAGTGGGGAGGCAAACATCAAAAAACATTCGACACTTTAACACAAAAGATCAGTTTAGCCCCAGTTTTAGCATTACCGGATTTGAAACAGCCATTTGAAATACAAACAGATTGCAAGTGACTACGCCATGGGTGCATTTATTTTACATCATGGTAAGCCCATTTCATTTCATTCTGATATTTTTAATGGTGTTTTTATTAACTATCTTACATATGATAAAGAGATTTAGGCATTGGTGCAAAGTGTGAAGAAATGGAAGCATTATTTAATGGGAAAAGAAACCATTATTCACACCGATCATCAACCTTTACAATATCTGCAATCTCAAACAAAATTGTAGCAATCAAGGAACTTCCATTGGATGGGATTCTTACAGCAATTCCACTTGGTAATCAGGTACAAGAAAGGTATTTATAATAGAGTTGCTGATATGCTTTCTAGACCAGTTGTTAATGTAGCCATTTTACTCAAGAATAATTATGTTTTTCCTTAAAGTTGTGTTGAAAAATACACACATGATGCTGACTTTCAAGAGGTATATTCAAACTTGTGTCAAGGCCACCAAGTTGAGGAATTAGACTACCATGTACATGATAATCTGTTTTATCATTTGGGAAAACTTTGTGTTCCACAGGGAGAGAGAGTAAATGTCACAAGGGAAGCGCACACTTCTCTTATTGCTGGACATTTCAATGTAAGTAAAATAGTGGAAAATCTTTAGAGGTATTTTTACTAACCTCATATTCTTTAAAGTGTGTCACATTTGATCAGAGGTTGTTCATTGTGTGCAACTAGTAATCCTAGTAATAGGAAACTAGGATTGTACACAACACTTCCAGTGCCTTCACGTCCATGGGAGAGTGTTTCTATGAATTTTGTAGGAGGTCTTCCTTTATCAAGAAAAGGTCATGATTATTTGTATGTAGTTGTGGATAGGTTCAGCAAGATGTGCATATTAATGCCTTGTAAAAAACAAATTACAGTTGAACAAACAACTCAACTTTTCTTTCAAAATGTATGGTTTCATTTTGGATTACCTACTTCTATTGTAATTGATCATGATTCCCAATTTGTTAGGAATTTTTGGTCAAGTTTACGGAACTTGATGGACACCAAGTTGAAGAAAAGTATAGCCTTCCATATGCAAACAGATTGTCAAACTGAAGTGGTTAATAGGACAATTATTCTGGATTTAAGACCTCTGTGGTTTATATCTTCTAACTTAGTAACTAGAGAACCCACAGTAAAAACCATTTTTCATCAACATTTCAAATCCCATATTTGAAATAAGTCCTGATGATGGATCCCTGTTGGTATTTGAAGCGTTGATGAAAAATGGTTTTTACTGTGGGTTTTCCGGTTACTAAGTTAGAGGACAATTATTCATTTGCCAAGAGGATATTGTAGCAAACATCCTAAGTTATGGGATGAATAGTTGGATTATATTCAGCATGCTTACAACCGAGAAAAATACTCTTCTACTCTAACTTCCCTTTTGAGGCATGTATTGGTTATTTTCCTAAATCACCTTTGGATTTCATGTTTGAGAAAGATGTAGCTGTAGATGGACATAGCGACATAGAAAGAGCAAAGAAATTCATTGAGAAAATTTAGTTGATTCACCAAACAGTTCAAGAACAACTAGAAAAGAGTCAAGGCAAGTATAAGGCAAGGCATGATAAGCATCATGTGGATCATCAGTTTCAAGTAGGTGATGAATTTTGGCTATACATTAGCAAGGAAAGGCTTCAAGGTGAAGGTAAAAATATGAAACCAATCCATTATGGTCCATTTAAAATTCTAGAAAAGGTAATAATGATTTCAAGCTTGATTTGCCTTCATATATGCAAATTTATTCCGTTGTTAATGTTGAAAATTTGAGATTGTATGAGTCTCCTTTGATTGAAGATCAAGGAGAAAGTGTACAGATTCCATCAATTGAATATTTTTCTCCAGAATTTCTTGATGAGCTTCAGCAAGACACCATACTTGACAAAAGAATGAGGTCATCAAAAATGGGAAATCTTGATTATCTTCGAGTGGGCCTCAAAGGTGAAAATCCATCAAAGGCCAAATGGATTGAAGAGGGGAAGGTTAGGGAAAAACACTCTCATCTGTTCAATAACTTAATATAATATTTTGGGGTCCAAAAGGCTTCCAGTGGGGAGCAGTGATCAGGTGCTCAAGTTTATGCTAAAAAATCAAAAGATTTAGAATCTTGTTAAACTCAACTTCAGATCGAAGAGCTCATCATTTTGAATCCAACGGTGTGGATGACACTCAAATCTGACCTCATATGCAGAAGTTAGAGAAAGTCAAAGATTCAAGTTTGACTTGTCTACATGGCAGGATTCGGATGATGTGGCAAGGTCTTCAGAAAATGAGGAAGTGCCAAGTGGCAGGCTTCCATTGGCCCCCGTATTTCGCAAATCGCAGTCATAGGTAGAAAGGTGGATAAGAATCGGCCCCCGACGAAGACTAGTTGCATGCGATAAGGCAATCAGAAATCGCAATCGCAATCGGCGAGGGGAAGGTATTATGGAAATCGGCCCCCATCAAGTTGGGTTGTGATTCGTGATAATCCCAATCACATATCGCACCAAAACCCCACTAGTATTTATGTTAACACCGATTGCGATGAGCGATAAAGTTCCGATTGTGATAGTCTACCCAGACGCGATACATTCATGTGTTGCAATTTATATGCCATTGGGTTCGCTAATACCACCGATTATGTTCCCGCACCGATTGCTGATTGCGATGAGCGATAAGTTCCTAGACGTGAGATGTTATGAGCCACAATTTATACTCCTGTCGGGTCCGTGATATCGATATCACAACATTTCTCCGTGTTAACAAGACCTTCAACCCGCCAAACCTCATTGATTGAAATTTGCAATACGACCGACAGGTTATGCCCCGCAACACGGCAAAATTCTTGCTTAGTTAGAGGATTTTGGAGCGAATTTGTGGGATTATGTCAGTTTTGGAGCAATTTGTGGAACAAATAGTGGGAGAACTAGGAGAAGTCATAACTTCTTTAGTTCTTATCCAAACTAGATGCAAAAAGAGGCTAGATAGCCATTTTTTTAGTATTCTGGACTCATTGAGACAGGTTTTAGAGGCATTTGAGTATTGTAAACACACTTTTGTTGTAATTTTGAGCATACTAGACAGGCCCAAGCATTGGAAGCTGGACCGAGGAGACGTAGCCCAAGAGGGGTGAACTCCTCATCAAATCTCTGTTGTGTGTTGTATTTTGATATTCTTTGTTGCTATTTTTCTATTGTTCAGCATATGTTTTACGTTAAATTGTTTATAACATTTACATAAGAAACTCTCATGGGAATCAATTAATTAAGAAAATATGGTAAATCCTTAAGAACTTGATAAGCAAATGATAAGCATCTTGGGTTTTATTCTGAATGGGGAATTAGCACAACATTACTAATATTCTCCATTTCAGAGCAAAAGGACACATTGGCTTTGAACTTCGCAGAAACGATTGTTGTTGAAAATGACTTGCATTCTATTAGAACCATTGATTGTAGTGAAGACTCTAAAGAATCCAAGGTTATTGGTAAGAAATCTCAAGCCTCTTCCACTAAAGCCAAACAGAAAGATTCCTTTGATATGGAGGGCTTGGTCAAGACTTTGAAGTTACTCACTAGCGAAGTATATAAATAAAAGAGAAGGTCAAGTGAGGAATCTACCAAAAATGAGTATTTTAAGCTACCTTTCTTTAAGAAGAATAACAATAATCAACCGACTAAATATGCTCAGAGCTCTAATTCATTGTTTAATGTTGAAATTTTGGGAATGGATAATTATTGCAGTTTCCATCAGGAGAATCATTTAGAGAAAAGTTGTCCCCAATGGAATCATAACAATATTGCTATGATGACTAACTCCATAGATATCTTGCTAGCAGATCAGCAGTCTGAGTAGAGTGAATAAGAAAATGAACCTATCACGGCCAAGGAAAGTTTAGGTGTTGGACACTCAGTGAATGCATTTTATGTCATATATAACACTGATAAACAACGTGCTGATGAACCACTAGTGAATGAAGATCCTCCTCAACAAACAACAGGACGATACAATTTGAGGAGAAAATGACCTATTTCTGAGCAAGAGCTTAAAAATCAATTGTTGAGAAAGATTCTACCACCTTCTAATCCAACTAAGAATTTGCAAAACAAGTTTGGAAGTGTTCCTCCTCCTAAGAACACATCCATGAATAACAAGAACAAATCCATCACTCTGGAAGCTTCTAACAAAGCTACACCTTTAGACACTTCAACATAACTTGTTAAGAATGAAAGTATTAACTACAACATTGTTGAAGATATGAAAAGAGCTCGTGCCAATATTTCAATCTTGTAGCTCGGAAAGATAAAAGGACAACATGAACTGATTATCCAAGTACTTTCATCGCACCCTACGGTAGGTTATGAAGTTTCTGCTTCTCAAGCCATGTCCGATAAGTCTCTTAGTATTCTTGAATATGTAGTTAATTCTGTAAATTTAAATACTAACACTCTCTATCCCCAATTTCTCCTAACGTTTGAAATATTTAATTATAATGTCCATAATTGTCTTGTTAATTCAAGTGCATCTGCAATTGTAATTCCTTTATCTGTTGATAAGGAAATTAATGCTAAATGGGAAAAGATCGATGTACGAATCATACAGCTGGATAGATCACTAGTCCAGGCAATTGGTGAACTCAATAATGTTATTATTCATATGTCATCAGACCATCAATTTCACCAATGGATTAACATTTTTATTGTGGACATTCCCAAAGCCTATGGTTTACTTTTGCTTAGAGATTGGTCCAGTAAGCTACACAAATATTTTTCAACAGACTAGACACATTTATGGCTTCCTTACAAGGGTAGAAACAATCAGATTTGAGTGGAAAGTGAAGCTTATATGAAGTATACTATGACATTGCTTGAGGGACATAATGAGCCAATCGACTTTGCCGATGTCATTTTTGGAATTTGTTTCTTGGAAGTTGACCACCGATGTTATCAAGCCTAACCATCACCCATACCATCATATAGATAGTTGGAGCTCCTTCCTTGTAGTCCAACTGGTGCAAATGAAATTTGTAACATTGATGTACATACTACTAGTGTAGGAATAAGCCCAACAACTATTGATATGTGGACCTTATACTTCAATGGTTCTAAGACCCAAGACAGTTCCAAAGCTATTTGTATTCTTATTTACCCTTAGAATAAAAGGTACATTTTTTCATGCCACTTGGAGTTCGAGTGCATAAATAATATTACTAAATATGAAGCACTCATTTTGGGTTTAAATAAATCCATAAACCTCAAAGTAGAGGTAGTTAAGGTAATTGGTGATTCATAGATTGTTACATGACAAGTACATAATACAATCCATTGCGTTTCACCTACTTTGAAACACTGCCAACAAGAGGTATGGTGACTTATTTCATATTTTAAATCATTTAACATTATTTATGGTCTTAGGATATGTAATGTTTTCATAGACATATTAGCCAATGCAGTTGCTAGAATGTCACCATTAAAAGATGGTTTTTCTATTAAAATTATTTATAAGTCAGATGTGCCTGACAATGTAACTAACTTTCGTGTATTTAATGATGACCAACATATACTGCACTTCATGACCAATGTTGATATCTTCAGAGATGTGGTTATTGAAGAAGATGAGCACGAGAAGGCTTTGTAGGAGCCAAGTCAAGTATCTAGAGGGAATATTATGCCCAAGGGTGTGGTATCTCTTGAGAAACTTTATGACCTGCAAAACCAATTCAGAGGACCAGTGAACACTAAGAATCAGAGATCAACATTATTGCATGAACAAGTAAATCTAGGAATCAAAGAGGATCTGAAGTATGTAAACCTCAGTACATGTTGTTCTCCTCAAGAACAATATCATTTCATCCGCCTCTTCAAACAATATTGAGATGTATTTGCATGGACGTATGATGATTTAAATACATATGATACACATTTCATTCAACATGTTATCCCTATCAAGGAAGGGACAAAGTCATTCCAACAAAAGTTAAGAAAAGTTCATCTGACGCTTGAGCCCCTGATTTAAAAGGAATTAAGGAAATTGTTGGATGCTCAGATCATTTTTAAAGTTTGACATTATACATGGGTTTCCAACCTAGTTCCTGTCAAGAAGAAGTCTGGAAAGATACTCCTTTGTGCTAACTTTCAAAACCTCAACCAAGCTTCAGATAAGGACAATTAGCCCATTCCAATCGATGGAGAAGATACTTCAAATAATATTTGGGTCAGAAATGTTCTCGCTACTAGATGGATTTTTTGGGTCCAATCAGGTGCTAGTAGCAGAACTAGATTGTTTCAAAACCACAGTTAGGACAAAGTGGAGAACTTTTTCATTTAAGTGCATGACATTTGGACTCATCAACATTGATGCTACTTTTCAAAGGGATATGAGCATCTCATTCCATGGGCTGATTGGTAAAAGTGTATTTTTCTACTTGGATGATGTAACTTTATTTTTAAAGAAAAGATTAGACCATATTTGTCATCTGAAGAAGATCTTTGAGCAATGTCTCAAATACGAGATATCATTGAATCCAAAAAAGAGCATCTTCGGTGTGTTGGAAGGTAATATCTTAGGACACATCATTTCTAAGAGTGGAATAAAGATTGACCTGGAAAGGGTCAAGGCTATTACCAAAATCCCTTTTCCCGTGAACAAGAAAGCATTGCAATCTTTCTTGGGAAAGATTAATTTCCTACGCTAATTTATCTCTGATTATGCACATATTTTCAAGCCATTACAGGAGATGATGAAGAAAGATGTTGTAAATAAATGGGATAAAAGGGAAAAGGATTCTTTTTCCCAAATTACACAAGCCATAGTTGAGGATCCAACTTTATACAGTCCAAATTTTGGAAAGGATTTCCTGTTATATAGTTTTGCTTCTGACTCGTCTATTGCGGCCATATTTACACAGAAAGATAATCAAGGAGATGAACGACCTACATATTTTATGAGTGATGGATTACAGGGATCATAACTCGATTATCCCACCATTGATAAGCAAGAGAACACAACTTACAAGGCGGTTAAGCATTTTAGGCCTTACCTCCTGAAAGATCATATGATTATCTATGTGCCTCATCTAGTGGTTCAGAAATTGTTTGTACAGTAAGAGCTAGGTGAAAGGAGAGCAATTTGGATGATGTGTTTATAGGAATATGATCTCGAGTTCAAACATTTCATACAGTTCAAGGCCATGGTCTCCGTCAACTAGTAGTCGAAGTGATGGATTCACTAGAAGAAGATCCTTAAGTATGGGAGCAAGAAATAGAAATGTATAATATTGAGAAAGCAAGGGAAAACATGTCTTTCTATTCGGATATATGGACATATGTGGAGCACGACACCCTGCCTTCACATTTATCAAACAAATAGAAATAGGGAAATTTGTCTCAAATCTTTATCATACCAACTTGTGCATGGTTTTTTCTTTAGAAATCACCATAATTGTGTCTTACTTAGATGCCTAGATCCACAAGATTCAGAAACGACGTTAAAGGATAACACAAAGGACTACCAGGTGGAAAATTTACGGGTGATACCACAACTCATAAGGTTATAAGGGCTGATTATTATTGGCCCACATTATTCAAGGATGCTCATGCCTATGCCTGAAAGTGCCCAATATGTCAAAGGTGTGTTGGTTGTGATTTGAATTTATTTTCCCCATTGCTACCCATAGCAGTTGAAGAACCATTCCAACAATGGGGATTGGATGTTATCAGCGAGATCTGTCCTCATTCATCGAAGAAACACTAATAAATTCTAACTGCAGCTGATTATTTCACTCAGTGGACCGAAGCAATTCCATTTAGGCAAGTTAATGACCAAGAAGTCATCCAAATTCTTAAGTAGAACTTCATAATGAGGTTTGACATTCCTACATCGCTTGTCTTTGATCATGCAATTTATTTTTCTTCATTAAATCTTTATGAGGTTGCATTAAAATATGGTATTTTTTAAGCATTCATCTAACTATTACCCATAAGGAAATGGTTTGTTTGAGTCCACAAATAAGAACCTGATCCACATTATCAATAAAATCATTTTCTCTGAGCAAAATAATTAGCACAATGCTTTGACGAATGCACTATGGGATGATTGTGTCACTCCTAAACCCTCTTTGAAAAACCTATCCATACTTCCTTGTATATGGAAAAGAGGTTATCCTTCCACCAAACATTTACCTTCCCACCTTGTAGCCTTCACAAGAATCTTAAGGAAGACCTTGTCTCCTTGTTTAGAGTCAGATAAACACACTTCTTAAGCTTGAGGAAGAAAGGCTCAAAGTGAAAGAAAAATTTGACATCCATCAAAATTGAATCAAGCATTAGTTTGATAAGAAGTCCACGGGGAATAATATTTCAATGTGGGTGACCTAGTATTGAGGTGGGACAAAGCACACGAAGAGAAAGGAAAACGCACCAAGTTTCAACCCCTGTTATTGGACCATACACCATCATAGAAGAACTTGGCCACCACTCTTACAAGTTGAAATATTTAGATAGGAGGATTGAACCTCTTCCTGTCAATGGTCGTGATCTTCAACACTACTTCCAATAGCAGCCTGGGCTGCGTTATTTTCTTTGCACAATTTTCTTTCCTTGTTTTGTGTTGTTTGTTCTATCATGTATTGTTTCTTTTGTTGTTGTTTTGGTTAGTGTACATAAATAATACCTTATGTGTGAATTTATGTATGGCTCAAAAGGACTATGTGGCGAGATGAATGAGGATTGTGGCAACCACAACGCTTGGCTATATGTTAATTCTCCTTATATGTCATTTTATGTGAAATTAAAATTTTAGATAGCTTTCAAACACAACTGGTGCACTTATCAGAACAAAGTGCACCGATGCATTTAAAAAATTAACAGCATTGAGGCGTTCAAATAATACCCACGCTAGTTTCTGGCATTGCAAAAAAAATATGTTATCATATCAATGCTCTTCTACAAAAACACATCAATGCGTTTCAAAACAAAATAACACCGCTACACACATGTATCCGATTTTAAAAAATAAAAAATGAATTCAACCAACTCGGTGCTCTTATAACAATTAGGGCATCGATGCTTTTAAATAGAAACCACATTGTTTCAGGATTTCAAAATATATATATATATATATATATATATATATATATATATATATATATATATATATATATATATATATATCGTGTCGGTGCGTTAAAAAAAATTGGCACCTCGAAAATGTTAGCGTGTTTTCTTATAAACACACTAGTGCACTTAACTATCAAACACATCGATGTGCGAAGAAATTGAAAAAAACACACACACGATTTTTTTTCTTTTTAAAAATTCAAAAACGAGCGGAAATTGATTTTTTGAAATTTAATTTCATAAAGTGTTTTAAATAGTAAAAATTTATTCACCATTTCATTATTTTACCCAAAATTTCAAGTGAGTGATTTGCAAGAGAGACATACTAGGAGCGTTGTGCAGCAACAAAATACTTTGGAGCACCAAAACTACTCAAAATATTAGAAGTTGAAATGTATGGTGATTCACTCAAAAACATGCATAGTAAAAAAATTAAATTTTATTGTTTATTTTACTAATAAAAAAATTTACAATTTTTGTTAGGGTTTAATTAAAAGAGAGATCATTTGCAAGAAAGACATATTGAGAGCACTGTGGAGCTGAAAAATATTTTGGATCCACTAAAAGATCAGAAGTTGAAAAGTATGGTGATTCACTCAAAACCCTGGATAGCAAAAATCTTAAATTTTACTGTTAAAATATTTTACAATTTCTGTTATATTTATTCACAATTAAAAAAAAAAAAAAAAACCTTGTATAGTAAAAAATTTAATATAGATTTTACTAGTAAAATTTTTTCCATTTGCTTTCTTATTTAAACTTAATTAAAATTCAGGAAAAAGGTAAAAAAATGCAATACTTACCTTAAACCCTTGCTTCTTCCTGAAAAATTTCACCTTAGTGTTTATCTTTCTCTACCACTTCACAATTAGGGTTTTTCAATTTATCCATTTTGTATTTAATGGGTTTGTGTACTTACTATATATAGGGTGTTTGACATGTAAAGTACGGGAATCAATTATTGAATTAAATCAAAACTATGTTGACCCTCTCTGCTTTTTTTAAACAACTATATGTTTCGTGGTGCGCCCTCTATAATATAACGCATTGGTGATACTTCTGTAATACAACACATTGGTATATTATAACTCTCTCTATTATGTCCAGTATGTTAATCATTGTTCCCAATGTAATATAACGCACTAGATAACCTCTTCCAAATAGTACCATTAAATCATTTCAGTGTGTTTATCCTTACAAATCACACCGTAATAATTTGAAACTATTTTAAAAAATTAATTTTCCATGACGGTGCTGAACAATTAAATTCCTAGTGTGTTTAATTTTCTAAATGCACCGGCCATTAGAGTTTTTTTGGCTGAAAACTATTTGATTTATTTTTAAAATATATTTAATGGTTTCTATATTGAATGCTACAAATTGTATATTGATAAAAAATATCTTGAAAGATATCAAGTCACAAAAATACTAATTGACACAATGATAACACATAAAAAAAAGCAAAGAAAGCAAGTTTTTTGTAAATTCTTTACAAAATTAATATGCTTGAACTGTATGTAAGTTTAACTAATATGTGTTGGTTGATGTGTGTCATGCAAAGCCACAAAATGAACAAGGTCGATAAGATTGTTTCTAATCTATGTGTAGAAGAGCATAAAAGTTTGATAAAAGAATTGTAGAATGATGAATCAGGTGAATGAAAAAATACTATTCCATATGAGTGTTTTTTTTCATTAATAATATACTTAAAAATATTAGATAACATGTTTCAAACAATCTATTAATTCACATATGTTTAATGTTCTATAGGGAGCAACCACGAAAGAAAATATCAATGTTGTTATAAGAAAATAAAAATTATAGAACATGTAAATGACAATGAATTGGTCTTTAGCTCATTTGGAGTGGCGTTGGAGGTTAATGAAAGGGAGAAAAAATTTACAGAACTATGAAGGATATATTGGAATGAACGTATAGATGTACTTTCCACTTACAATACAAAAATCAATCCAATGATTCTAAGACCCAAATTATATCTAAACTACAGGAAGCATTTCCAAAGCAATGTTCAATGAGACATGTCAGACTTGCAATAGCAAAAACATAAAACAACAAAAAAGAATCATTCAAAAGGTAATTGTATAAAATGTTTTTCTAGAATTATATGTATATATTACTACAAACCATTCATTTATTAATATCAATTTTGTTATATTTGGTTTTCATATATCATTATAAAAATAATTTATTAGTTTTTTCAGGAAGATTATGAAAATCCCAAATGATAAATTTGTTAATATATGAAACATGTCAGTAGGAATGTCCAAAAATATATATAAGGAGATGGTCAAAGAAATGGACATAATTGCATCACAAAAGGAGTCATCACAACAACAACGTGCTTCAAATGTATGTAAGTATGATTGACTCTGTACATATAAAAAGATAATTTACCATTAAATATTAATTTCCAAGTATTTTATTGCAGAAAATAAAATAAGATGGAACTCATTCATAACATAAAACATGACGACAAAGAAGAAAATGGTTGATTTCAAAGTTTGTGAGTAATTGTTAATATTTCCTTATAACAACTCAGGGTTTCATTTTTGTATATTTTAAGTTGTTTTACAACAACCATCCTTGAATGTCTTCAAATAAGTGCTAACATACAAAGAAGAGTCATCAGAAGAATTGATTGACACTCAGTTAAATAAGGGTTGTGAGTATATGTTGGCATATCAAAAATTAATTGTGGAATTTGTAAGTATCTATGTTGTTTTAGTTCTCTGAGTTTATAATTAATAGAATAAAAAGATCCTTTATATTAAATCTATGATTTATAATGGGGTTTAAAACATGCAGGAAACAAAGTATGGAACTACGCCAGTAGAAGACTTGTTATAACAAGGCATGAGACTTGGTTTTGGAACCATGTGCACAGTTTATGAGTCACTTCTTGATATGGTACATTGTTATTCGATTTACATTGATGTATATTATTTATTTCAATTTTCATTATTCTCACTAATGTGGATAAACTTATTACACTTTATTTTTATGTTTGTAGATGGAATTGCAAGATCACGAAGAAGAAAAAAATAGATGCAATTAACAAAACATTCCTCCAAATAACCCAATCCATGGAAGTATCTCGAGCATTGACAACAATTCCAGCTAAGAATGATGATCGATTTGGATATCAATGCAACCTATTGTATTTTTTTAAATAATTGTCTATGAAAATCAGAAATGTTGTTTAATGCAATGGACATAGTGTCCCAATTGAAAGACAAGGGGTTACCAATAACAATCTCATTTTGTATAACAAAGAGTCTCTTATTGATATATAATAAGATACATTTTAATTTATTTTATTGTGTTATCCAATGTTGTTGTGAAATGTTACACCACTGATTAAATAGATGGATGATTAAATATTATAATGAAGAGATGTGAAATTTGATAATATAACAAATTAATCCAAATATCATATACAAATGCACTAATCAAATTTTAATTTATATGAATATTGTTATAAGATATATGTTGATTTTCGATAAATAATGGATTTAAAAAATTACAATAATTGCACTGTCACAAGTTAATGTTTCCAAAAAAGAAAAAATCTCATTCAAAAATTGGTGCGTCTATAACATAAAAATGCACATGCATTATGTTATATAAAAGCACAATGATGACATATCTTTGCATGCCCGATGCCTTTTAAGAAAACGAGAGCATCGATGTGTTTATCTCTTCAAGCACTGGTCTTGTTTCAGATTAATGCCCCGGTGCATTGTAATTCTTAATGCACCAGTGCTTTCATATAACTAACTCCCTAGTGCATTGTAATTCTTAATGCACCAATTCTTTCATATAACTAATTCCCTGGTGCATTGTAATTCTTAACGCGCCAGTGCTTTCATATAACTAACTCTCCAGTGCATTGTAATTCTTAACGCACTAATGCTTTCATATAACTAATTCCCTGGTCCTACAAAATATTATTTCCAACCTAATGCATTATGAAAACTAACAACATCAGTGAAATTTTTCTACAATAGGGATCAAATTTCTTCACGTGCAACTCTTTTTAGAGTGCAAAATAAAATGTGTTATGTTTCATTGTTTAAATTGTATTTTTGAATGCTAAATAGAGTATGTATAGGACCAAATAAAAATTTTAACCATAAAAACTTTTTTTTCTTTCTATAGATAGATATATATGAAGTTGATATTGACATAAATTAGTTAACATAGATCTTCAAATAGTTTATTTAAATCTCTTGTTGAAATATTTTTGAAAAGTATAAAATTTAAACATCTTATTCACACATTTTTTTTTTACTTCTTATTACTTTACAACATATTCAATTTTTTTAATTAAAGATGACATTATTTTTCTATTTAAAACATAATTTTATTTTTTATTTTTATTTTAAAGGGGCACATACGGACAAAAAAACTTACACATCCCCTCATACTGGGTAATAAAATTTAAATGAGATTGAAAGCTGAGCTCACAATTTTCAATCTATATTGGGAACTCTCACAACACCTCCAACTCGACACATAAGATTTCAGACAACATAATTAATTTTGTTGTTGTTGTTCCATGAGAGCCCTATGCATTCATTGTTTGATATTGTTGCAGAGTTATTGTTTTCACATAAAATTCATTAATGTCAAGCGTACCAATTGTACGAGTGCAACACTTGAACTGGTACAGAAAGATGAACATGTTCCCCTTGCTTTCAAACTCTAAAGAACCTCCAATCACAAGCATAACTAAATTTATAACATACACCAAAATTATAAAAAATAAGAAAATAATGGAATAAGTTTTAAACATCTGGAAATCACAAAAATGGTCAAGCAAATTTAAACATTTTGTTTTCCATGGTTAATTCATATCTATACAGTCAAATTTATAAACAAATGTCAAAATCACAATCACCAAGTTGTAAACAAATTACAAAAATATAGTAGATTGTAATTTTCAGGTGAATATGGACATGATATGTTGTTCTTAGAAGTCTCCAATAACCAGAAATGTGCAGAAATTGTGCCATTTCGATGGTTTTACACCTCCTGAGCGAGAGTTTATTTAGTGGGAAAGCCTCAGTCACTGATGCTTTAAAGACAAAAATATGTAGAAATCTAAAAAGCAATGGTTATCACGCCAAGCCAATTAGTGGTAATTGACTTATTCGTAGAGTACGTTGTAGGTGATTGAAGAGAACCTGCCTTGTTGAAACCTGTGGTCACCATTGATTTTCCTTTCAACCTGATCGTACTCGTGCAATTAATCAATATGGACAAAGGCTGACGTATTCCTCGGCCATTGTAGCCATGGAGGTGGCAGCAAAGAATAAGTCAACCAAATATTTATAAATGGAAGGTTGAAATCTAAAATTCACATTGTAAAGAGTATAAAATATTTTCTAAATTTATATATACGATCAAACTATTAATGCAGCATGATCACTAAATGTCACTAGCAATGACATAATAATTACCCCTAAATTGATTTCTTACTACATATGATATTAATCCCTCCCAACACTACCAATTTATGCTCAGAGACTCTTTGGTAGACTCTTTGGTACTCAAGTGATCTGAGTGTCTCGACCAATTTCACCAATTCTAGAACCACTCGCACCAAAACCCAAATTTAAGCTTTTGGTTAATAAAGGTGATAAGGTGCCACTCATTGCTAAAGGTTGTATATGCATTCCCCATTGGATTTTCCACCTTTGGTAGATTAAAATTAAAGTGATGAGGTGCCACTCTTTGCTAAAGGTTGTATATGCATTCCCCATTGGATTTTTCACCTTTGGTAGATTGAAATTAAGGTGATTAGGTGTCACTTTTTTGCTAAAGTTTGTATATGCATTCCACATTTGATATGTCACCTTCAGTAGATTAAAATTAAGGTAATGCTTATTGTTGTACCTTAAGAAACCAATTTCCTGGCTGCATAGAAATTGTGCTTAAGACATTAATGATTACAAAAATTGTCACTTGTTTTTCACTCAATTATATATTGTGTTCTCAAATGAAGGACCTGGGAAATTTGGTTCTTGATCCTCAATACTTAGGTGACAAGATAACATCAGAATGCCATTTGATTGTTGAATATAAATGATGAATGAAGAAAGATTGAATAAGTCATAGAAAATATGTTGTTTTACACAAGATCTAATATCTGTGACACTGGGAGAAGTTATAGATAATATGTTGTTTTATACAGAAACTACTATCTATAACTTAGAAGAATTGCAGAGATGGGAACTTCAAGTATAGGAGTGCTCTTTAAGGAATTTAACTTTATTTACATAGGCAAATAAAGACCTGTAGCTTCAATTACTATACTCAAAGGAAGAAAACATAAGATGACACATAATAGAGAAGACACAAAATCATACCCAATAATGTATGGAAAACTTTTGATTCTTCATTAATCAACAGTTGTATCAGGAATTCAGTAGCTTAGTCTCTAGGTTCTCCAAAATTCGAACCCCTTCTCTCTAAATTTACCTCTTTTTATACATTACAAGACAGTTGGTGATCACCAAAACTGTCAAACTGCTTAATTATTTTCCTAATTGTCTAGAGTAAAAATTATTACAAAACGTTACACAGAGGGTAAAAGACACCTCATTCTAAAGAACATAGAATAACAAGAAGTAATAGAAGTTAGAAAATAATGATAACTGTTAGCTTTTTGGCTCTGTTGTTTGGCTGTTGAGTTTCTTTGTAGATGCTTTAATAATGATTAAACCATTTTAATTATAATAAACTTTGACAAAACCCCGTGCGTGAACCTGGGCTTACGTATGTATCGGGTGCGTTTTGATTGGCCAAAACACAAGAAAACCCGACCAATCACCTTTCTTTGAAATTTTAGTCATCCACCACTAATTCTAATTGTCTCACTTAAACAACGGAATCGGCTATTTTACGCGAAACATTAGTTTTCCACGGAACTGAAAATACTTAACATTTTGATTCATAAACCCATTGGGTCCACCTTAGCTGTGCGTGAGCCGTCCGATCATTCATTCAATCAACGGTCTGATCCTCTAGAACTCACGAGATTTTAAACCTGTTTGAAATAAATCTTATTGAATCCACTTGTTCAACACTCCGTTGACTCCCATACGGACCCGATGGGAAATATATATCACTAGTTAATAATCTATCGAGTCCGACTTTAGTGCTAAAACCCGATCATTTCTTCACCCGATATCCGTTGGATCCCGTCTTTTGGATGGATGGCTGAGATTGGCCTAGAATTCGACAAGCTTGAACTACATTTGATATACCATCGCGTCCGATAAGTTATCGCCTGATTGCCGTTGAATCTGTGGCTTGTCGATCAACGGCCCAGATCTTCTTGCAAGTATACCTTCACATCGGATTTCTGAAACAAAACCATTCTAGCTAACTTGTGTGATTACCATTGGATTTGTGGCTTGTCAATCAATGCCCCATATCTTCTCGCAAGTACATTGTCACGTTGGATCTCCGAAACAAAACCCGTTCAAGTTAACTTGTGCGAAATCAAACAAAATACTTCAATTCTTTTACACTTTGCAGGGGGTAAAGCATATAAGGGAACTACATTGAGAATCAACCCCCATAATGATTCTAGGCCACGTTGTGGTCAACCATGTTCACGTCGTGGTCAACTGCAGGGGTTGAGCCTTAATTAACCTTCGGGCTTATTGTTTTCCCGTAGCACACCTCATCATACTCGTCAAGTTGTCACTTGATCCTACCTCTTAAACCTGCACAACCTTTGAACAATGGTTTGATTTTTCTTTTCTTTTGATTTTTATTTCTTTTTGTCATAAAACTGAAAATAAGAATAAAATAACAATGGAAGCTACAACATCTGGCTCCACCTGGGGATAGTGCTTTTGCCACAGAAGCACTAAGAACCGCAGGTCAATGCCTTCACCTCGGGCATGGAGTCATATATTACTTAATCAATTTAAATATTATGGCATTTGCACACTGATTCCACTCTGATATCTATAATAATTGGATGCTTGTGCTTTGATAGCAAGGTGCTGAGAACCATAGATCAGTAGCCTTAATTGGGCATGGAGTCCAAAACTCTGAAAACCCTGAAATTTGAAAAACTGAAACCCGA
Source organism: Pinus tabuliformis (assembly GCA_031772625.1). Classification (NCBI taxonomy): domain Eukaryota; kingdom Viridiplantae; phylum Streptophyta; class Pinopsida; order Pinales; family Pinaceae; genus Pinus; species Pinus tabuliformis. Next base: position 667,239,079 of record CM062812.1, read on the forward strand.
CATTCTTGAAGTCTGAAACCTCTACAAACCGGTTTCCAACTAGGACAGTCACCCTTATTTATCCGCTAAAATTAAACTAAAGAACTACAACTGGAAACCAAATACTCAACACCTAAGCTTATTTATGTACAGGTTCCTACCTATGTGCATGATTGATCTTCATCAGGTGAAGTCAATCTTCCAGTGGTACCAGGTTAGCATTTGAGTGCCTGATCTAGAACCATTCTCCCAGTGAATTTTGAAAATACAATTCATCTTGAAGAAAAAATAAACTATGCATAAGGGCAGCTCACAACAAAAATCAGGAATACATCCACAAGATGGTATGTGTAGGCTGTTAATAAATTTCTCCATGTAATCTGCCACATGATCTTCAAAAGTATAAGAAAAAATATGGTCCTGATCAGCTCCAAAAAAGAAAGTCTCTATGTATGAAGGTTCTTTCTTGAATAAACCTTCTATTGGGATAATATGCTTGAAAATAAAAATCAACAACATCTTTAATAAAATGATCTATGTCACCTTTATGTCTCCACTTTTCATCTCTAAGCTTTGATTGAAAATAATTCGTAATTATGACCTCAAGAAGAACAAGAAAAAATTTCACATCACTATATGACATATGGCCAACTTCAAATAGATTGTTTACCTTTGATCCATGGGCATCATTGTGTTCTTCAATGCAATGATATACAATCTCTTTATCAGCTTTCTTTTTACATAAGATAGCCTCTTTTTCTATGATAAATGGCTCAATATATTGTTGTCCAACATTTCCCACTTGCTGGTTTTCTTCTCTAAGTTTAACACCCAACTGATGAACTTGAAGACCTTCTTCCTGTTCCTCATTTATTTATCCCTCTTCTTTATTGTTGGGTAGAAATTATTGATGCATGTTTGAACTTTTCTCCATTTGAATACTCTCTTGATTTTCTTGGAACAGAGACAACCAATTTTCTGCTTGTGAGGTTATTGAAGAAAAGTCTTTTATAAAGTTTTCCGCATCATTTTGAGAAAATGATAGTTCTTTGCTTTCAAAGACTTGCTCATAATTAATTTGGCTATAACCTCTCTGAATGCTTGATATATTATCAACATGATCATTAGTTTCTTCAACAGGATTACCATGAGCTTTTAAAATTTCTTTAGAATCATAATATTCACAACAAACTTCAAAAAGAAACTTGTCTGGATAAAAAGTTCTACAAAAAAAATTGAATATTGAATGGAGACATTTTAAAGATGAAATGCTTGAACGAGGCAGAGACCTGTACGAAACCCTAGCTTCTTGGTCCAAAGAAAACGTAAACAACTTCATCTTCACATCTTCATGAATGATACTCTGTTGCTCCATGCATTCATGAAACTCTTGGAGATGCTGCATCACATCTTCATATTCATTTTCACTGAATCTTGGAGATACTCATTCCACTCATGAAATGTAGGCATATGATGAGGATATCCATTGATCCCAGTAAAATCTAGTGGGCCAAATTTATTGACTAAGAATGCAGGGATAGCCATTAAATCCCAGAAAAGAAAACTTCAAAGTGAAAATCACATGTGTGAATGTACAACCAACTGTTGAAACTTGTCACCCTCAAGAATCAAATTCTAACTTAATAAACCCAGGAAAAAGTGTTCTTATTCAGTTGTTTTGCAAGTTGTGGTTCTTGTTCTTGTGGAGCCGCCTTTTATTGCTTTTATTCAAAATAGCCAAATATTTCCTCCTCACTGAACAACCAGAGGAAACTATTGAAAACCTAGGGAAAATTGTTCTTGTCTTCTCTCCCCGGCAACAACACCAATTAATGTTGTACCTTAAGAAACCAATTTCCTGGCTGCATATAAATTGTGCTTAAGACATTAATGATTACAAAATTTGTCACTTGTTTGTCACTTGTTTGTCACTCAATTATATATTGTGTTCTCAGATGAAAGACCTGGGAAATCTAGTTCTTGATCCTCAATACTTAGGTGACAAGATAACATCAGAATGCCATTTGATTGTTGAATATAAATGATGAATGAAGAAAGATTGAATAAGTCATAGAAAATATGTTGTTTTACACAAGATCTACTATCCGTGACACTGGGAGAAGTTATAGATAATATGTTGTTTTATACAGAAACTACTATTTATAACTTAGAAGAATTGCAGAGATGGGAACTTCAAGTATAGGAGTGCTCTTTAAAGAATTTAACTTTATTTACATAGGCAAATAAAGACCTACAACTTCAATTACTATACTCAAAGGAAGAAAACATAAGATGGCACATAACAGAGAAGACACAAAATCATACCCAATAACGTATGGAAAAATTTTGATTCTTCATTAATCAACAGTTGTATCAGTAATTCAATAGCTTAGTCTCTAGGTTCTCCAAAATTCGAACCCCTTCTCTCTAAATTTACCTCTTTTTATACATTACAAGACAGTTGGTGATCACCAAAACTGTCAAACTGCTTAATTATTTTCCTAATTGTCTAGAGTAAAAATTATTACAAAACGTTACACAGAGGGTAAAAGACACCTCATTCCAAAGAACATAGAATAACAGGAAGTAACAGAAGTTAGAAAATAATGATAATTGTTAGCTTTTCGGCTCTGTTGTTTGGCTGTTGAGTTTCTTTGTAGATGCTTTAATAATGATTAAACCATTTTAATTATAATAAACTTTGACAAAACCCCATGCGTGAACCTGGGCTTACATATGTATCAGGTGTGTTTTGATTGGCCAAAACACAAGAAACCTAACCAATCACCTTTCTTTGAAATTTTAGTCATCCACCACTAATTCTGATTGTCTCACTTAAACAACAGAATCAACTATTTTACGCGAAACATTAGTTTGCCACGGAACTGAAAAGACTTAACATTTTGATTCATAAACCCATCGGGTCCACCTTAGTTGTGCGTGAGCTGCCTGATAATTCATTCAATCAATGGTCTGATTCTCTAGAACTCACAAGATTTTAAACCCGTTTGAAATAAATCTTATCAAATTCGCCTTTTCAACACTCCATTGACTCCCATACATACCCAATGGGAAATATATATCACTAGTTAATAATCTATCAGGTTCAACTTTAGCGCTAAACCCAATCATTTCTTCGCCTGATATCCGTTGGATCCCGTCTTTTGGATGGACTATTGAGATTGGCCTGGACTTAGACAAGCTTGAACTACATTTGATATACTGTCGTGTCCGATAAGTTATCGCCCGATTGCCGTTGAATCTGTGGCTTGTTGATCAATGGCCCATATCTTCTCGCAAGTATACCTTCGCATCAGATTTCTAAAACAAAACCATTCTAGCTAACTTGTGTAATTATCGTTGGATCTGTGGCTTGTCGATCAACGACCCAGATCTTCTCGCAGGTACACCGTCGCATCAAGTTAACTTGTACGAAATCAAACAAAATACTTCAATTCTTTTAGACTTTGCGGGGGGTAAAGCATATAAGGGAACTACATTGAGAACGAACCCCCACAATGATTCTAGGCCAGACATTGTGGTCAACCATGCTCACATCGCGGTCAACTGCGGGGGTTGAGCCTTAATTAACCTTCGGGCTTATTGTTTTCCTGCAGCACACCTCATCATACTCATCAAGCTATCGCTTGATCACGCCTCTTAAACCTGCACGACCTTTAAACAATGGTTTGATTTTTCTTTTCTTTTGATTTTTATTTCTTTTTGTGATAAAACTGAAAATAAGAATAAAATAACAATGGAAGCTACAACACTTATAATGTTGAAATTAAACCATATTAACAAAATATGACTTATATTTTTTTAAATATAAATTTCATAAATTAATAAATATATTTTCCTCTAATCACATTCAATTATAAACCTTCTAAATTTCTTATTAAAATATTATATTTATTTATCCCATGCCATTCATTATTTAGAAATTCTTGAATTCATCATTATCATAACATAAATCAACTCAAAATGTGAAATTTTCAAAAATAATATATTGTTATTATATATGCTCACGACTATCCTCCCTTTACACCTAAGTATTTAATCTCTTGCTAGAAGCACCCATACCATGGAATTCTTTTCCTGTATAGTTTTACTAGTGTAGGGAGGGGCATTGTGGTGAGAATTATTGGAGCATGGTTTATGGGGGAATTCAAGAATCTCCCTATTTACTTTGTTTTTCAAGGAGATGGCTCACCTTGGGTGTGTACTAGCGTCTCATTTCTCAAGTGCTCTACTGGTTGTCTTCAAATCTGGCCCACAAGCATTGTTGTGCACTCTCGACTCTCAAGGTGTACTCGTTATAAGGATGACTCTTGGGGTCTGATTATTTGTTGGAATAAGAAGGTTAAAAGAAAAATGCCTCTCCCTCATCTGTAGGGGGCTTGGTTGGAAGTTATTCTATGACACCTCATGTATGAAACAATGCAACATTCGAGGAAACTTGTGGGGTGATCGCAACATTGGGAGATTGATCTAAATTGTTATCTTTCAATGTGTTCTTAGATTTTTGAATAGTTTCCCCTTCCACAATGCCTAGTCAACATGCTTGGGTATGAGGGGGCCTAGCATCTTATCAAAAGAGGCATAAAAGAGGCACTCTCATATGCTCCATTGGCTGCAGGACTTTGCAGGACGATAATAGGAACTTACACCTAGCCCTATTTAGGAAGAAATTGCTCGAGTTGAGGGTGAAGCATCCACACATAGGCCCCCCTCTCAAACACTAAAGTGCTAGTAGAATGGGTTGTTTGGATCCTTGATACAAGGCACACCAAAGGTCGTTTTAAGTAGTACATGCAAACCATATATTTATACTAGCAGATGAAATTTCTCTTGGGGGTTGATCGGATCCGTGATACAAGGCACACTAGAGGCCATTTTAAGTAGTACATGCAAACCATAGATTTATACTCGTAGATGATATTTCTCTTGGGGCACACTCTAGTGGGAAGATAGGATCATAGGGATGATGTCCTTCATTCTTTAGATTGCCTTCATGGCCACCTAAAATTCATGGACCACAAATTAGATGGTCAATGAACTCAATTGTGACCGACAACATGCTACGTTTGTTACATACATTCCACACAATGACGACACCATGGATATTTTGTTAATGTTACCAATAATCAAATGTTAAATCACTATAATAAAGAATGGAATAATTGTTCACCCATTGTCCCAATGGATGGTCACTTAATGTGGACAATGTTCACATGTTAAATCATGAGAATGGAATGTATTTAAGTTAATTGTATTTTTCAATGAAAATATAAAGACAGAATTATATTATTTTTTGTATTTAAGTTTTTTTTATTTATATGAATTAAGCAAAGTTTTTTTGGTAGAAATCACGTAAGAGAATTTTTTGGCCGACGCATTTCGAATGAACAAGCATGGTTCCTAATGATAAAGCACACTTGTTGATTCAAAACGTGTTGGCCAAAAAATTCTCTTATGTGATTTCTACCGAAAGACTTTATTTAATTATATTATTATTATAAAAATAATAATAATTTGAATTCTTACACTTAATTCTGATAATTCTGATCTATTTAGTGGTATTGTATTGTCATATAACTCTAGTGTTTTCAGAATAATACATAGATTCCATAAGAGATATTTATTGTATATTTTATTCAATTTTAATGTTTTCTTCTATGGATAAGAAGAGTAAATTCCATTTTGTAGTTTTTTATTTTTCCAAATTTATAAATTTAAATAATTTAACTAAAGTTAATATATTTTATACTTTAACAAAATATTTTTAGCAAATTTAATTGTTGGGCTTGACATTTTTAATTAAATTTATAGATATAAATATCATGACTAAAATCAACATAGTTTATAAATATCAAGACTAAAATCAACATAGTTTGTACTTGGACCAAAATCCTTTTTCTCAATTGGAAAAATTTTAATATAAACTTTGAAAATCAATATTAAACCAACAAAATTAACAATAAATAAACTATTACATTGCAGAGCCTATATTAAAATAACAAACAATTAATCTACACTAGTATTTAAAACAACCCTTTCTCTCACTTGGAAAATTTTTAATATAAGCCTTTGAAGAAGATCAGTGTTAAACCAACAAAGCCAACATTAACATTAACATTAAGCAAACTATTACACCGCAGAGTCTAAAAATATATTAAAACAATGTAACAATTAATCTATACTAATATTTAAAACCACTCTAATATAATTATGACATTTTAAATAGAATACAATTTTTTATAAATTTTATTTCATTTTAAAAGAAAATTTAAATAGTATATAATTTTTTTATAAGTTTTAATTCATTTTAGAAGAGAGTAATAATAAATGAAGTTAAATGTTTTGTTACAGTTAAATTTTGATTATATCAAGTTATTAATAATTTATGATGATTCATGATTTTGTTTATTTTATTTATTTGAGTATTGTTTATTTAGGAATCTTGCAGAATTGTTTAAACCTTGTTTAGATGGTAAAAAATGACTAGAAATATGGCCAAATAATTTTCAAAATTTTTAAAATAACTCTATCATTACTCACCACATCATTACTCTATCGATATCAAGGTTTCTTGTTGGTGACTAGTGTCCTACTTACTAATGTCTACAACCCAGTGTTATGACATTTTGATAGGTCAATGTACCAACAACTAATACATTGCATTAGTGTTCGTTGACCTAGAGGTGTCCTTAAGACAATTAGCATGACATTTGACCTCTTGATGGACTATAGTCCCCAACCATCAAGTGACAGTCCTTGACCCTCTATCTCCATGAGCTAATGGATAATGTAGGATATGCTAATACCGAGGACATGTTTGACATGGAATATAGGTTAGTAGGGGATTTTTGCACAATTAGGTGATGGGGAGCACTATTGGCCATCATTATAAACCATAGGTATATAGATGTTGTATGGATGTTAATGTGAGGATAATTTTTCCCAACAAGGATGGCTTTTGTTGGGGCCTTGTACATCATCTAAGGAGAAACACCATTATCATCCTAGGACCTATGAGTGGTTTTTAAGGCTTAGTAATAATATAGACTATGCACATGGTACAGAACCACCTCTCGATGCCTCTAAGGTGAATAGTTGGCCTAGTGGTGCTCATGGAGACCATTTAGGGGATGGTTCTTAGGCCCTTGAACATTTTGCAAGGATGAAAACTAGTTCCTGAGGGCCCAAAAGAGGTGTAAGGTAATGTTCATGGTCCATGTATAAGCTCCCAAGCCACTTCAATACAACACCTACAAAGAAAATATTTTCCCCGTGTATGTTGTATGGACAATGTTTATTTCCCTTTAGTGGTTAATTCCTGTTGACTACTACTATAGATTTTGGAATATCTAGCATGGAAACTGATGAGCCCCGAAAATGGGTAACTTACTGGGCTCATTTTTCCTATTATTCTCCATAAATCCACCATTCTTCATAGTTTATGCATGCTTTTGAGTATATTTATGTTAATTGGATGAATGAGAATAGTCACTTGACCATGAAGGCTAATACGTGTTTATTGCAGATTTTTGGACAACTTTTGGACCAAGGTCAAGCATTTATGAGCCATTTGATAGCCAAATACGAGGGAACAAGGCTGAGGATTCGTAGGAAGGGTGTCTCCTGCACTAAATTTCCCTTCCTCGAGTTCTCCACCATCAGCTCGGAGTTCAGCAGCCCACCAAAGTTGATTTCCAAGGGCAGCCAAGCAGCTTTTGTGAAGTGGCTGAGTACTTGCAGTTTTGAGCAGCCAAGCCCCTTGAATTAAGGAGGACTGTTGGAGGTCCTCGTAGTGCATAAGTAGGAAGGCTTCCAGCCTTCATAGTTTACTTTTTGAACATTTTGTATTTTGCACTTTAGTGTTGCTCTGCCTTTCAGCTCATTTTGGAGCTTCTGCTATAAAACATTTTTTTTTTGTGACATGGTTATTTTCTAAGTAATGGAAATCAGTTTCAATTCACATCAGCTCCGAGCTTCTTCTTAGAAGCCTGTAGCTCTTGGGGTTGGGCCCAACCCAAGTGCCAAGTCTTCCTCTGTGTACTATTATATGTTTTTACTGTCTTCATAAAATAATTTCTGCTAGTAGATTAAACTCTTTCTTGGTTACCTAGGTCATTTTTGATGATTGAAAAAGCTTTTCATGTTTCAGAGTGATTTGATAGGTTGGTAACAGAAAAGATCTTCAAAAAATTCCATCAAGCAACCCTGGATCTCACCTCTCCCTCCTCGGGACCATGAGCTGAGACCAAGGTGTCCTTGCTGCCACAAAAACATTGTTCTTGCTTCTTCATGCAATTGCTAGTGTTAGTTTCTCAGTTGGAAAATTTGATACCAGATGCGATTACATGCTTAGATCCATTCTTGCTTGGTTTTCATACTTATTTTACATGATTTTATACCAATTAATTTATGTTCATCATGGTTGCCGGTTCCTAGGTCAAAGTAGGTTAGAATAGCTAGATATTTGGTTTGCATGGTCTTTGTTTGGCCAGTTTCAAGAAATAGTGTGTAGAACACCTATGATACCTCCCTGCCTACCCTTCCTCCATCAGTGTAACCTGATCCATCCCCTAACTCAAATTCTTGCCCTTCGTTTGCCACATTTTCTCAGTTTGACCTAATTTCCATATTTTTGTGCAACATTGCTCTATCCATCCTTGAACAAATCCAACCATCCTCATCACTTCTCAGCTTCATTTGCCAATTCCTAGACCCCTCCACATCCTCGTCCAACCCCCATCTCCACTTTTCCACCTTTCTTCCACCATCAACCCTTCAAAATCCCCTTTCGGAACATCCTGTAGAACCCCTGCAGACTTCTTGTAGAAGATCACGTGAGCGGTTTTTCGAGGTCTAAACACTGTGAAACTCTCTGGAAGGGTGTTAGGGACCCCTTAGACCCTCTTCTTGCCTTCCAAACCTCCTGCAAGCACATACCCCATTTCCTTTCACCAACCAACCTCTGCACAGTTAAAGCACATGCACATATGATTTTTACAAAATTACTCAAAAATACAAAAAGATGTTCCTTTTCAGATTTCACTACAGAAGTAGCTTAGACACATGCACTTTACCTCCCCAAGAGTCAATGGCATCCATTTCTGTAGTTTCATCCTCTATTTTTGCACCAGTAGGGGTAGTAAGTAAAACTAGGGTTTTCTAGGGTTTGCATTTCCTTTCAGCTTTCAGCCTCTTTCTGCAAGTAGATTATCTTCCTTTGAGTTAATTTTGTCCATCACAGTTAAAAGCTTCTTCTAAGAGCTCATAGAAGTTGGCTTAAGCTCCTAGCGGACTTGTGCCAGCTGATCCAGTGACAGCCTGCGGCAAGAGCTAGTACTTGTGCATATAGCACCATCGCTTCCAAGTTTGTTACGAACTATCGGGTTGATAAAAGTAAAGAAGGGAGTCCCAAGATTTGCAACATTATTGCTGCAATACTAGAGCCCACCATCTTTTTGGCGTCATTGCCTGGGAAGCGTCAAATTATTTGTGATTGCTGCTTTTCTTCATAGATTAGGTATTTCCCGCTTTCATAGATTATCATTTCAATTCTGCAAGCGTAGATTAGCATTTCAATTCCACAATTTCAATTCTGCAAGCGTAGCTTAGCATTTCATTTCTGCAATTTCATTTCAGCAACATAGATTAGTCATTTCCTGCTTTCATTTCAATTCTGCATTTTCATTTCAGCAAGATAGATTTTAGTTAGTTGCAGTTCAATCTCTTTCAGTTTTGCAGGTACAAGCAGAAAAAACACCAAAACTCCACCAAAAATATTCCATTTCATGCCTCGTAGGAACAGAGACAATACAGGGAAATTCTTACCCAACACCCCCACCACATCACTGAGTCACCCTTCTCTCTTCTTCGGTGGCAGTGATCTAGAAGAACCTATAGGTGAACCTCCAGAGATATACGAAGATCCTATAACAGAAGAAGAGCAAGAAAACATTCCTCTTGAGACCATGGCTGAACACATAAATGGTATAGGAGATGAGGAGAGAATAGAAGGTGCCTTTCCCATCCGAGAGACCAACGGGGACATGAAAATGAAAAACATAAGTCCCTCAGCCTTACCTCACTTCCATGGATTGACCACTGAAGACCCTGATACCTTCCTGTTTGAGTTTGTTGTCCTTTGTCGAACTTATGACTATGCAAAAGACGAGCAAAAGTTGAAACTCTTTCCCTCTACCCTCAAGGATGCAGCACTACGCTGGTTCATGGGGTTACCTGGAAACAGTATCACAACTTGGGCTCAGATGCAGCAAGCCTTTAACAACAAATACCGGGACTACTGTAGGTCAAAGGAAACAAAGGGAGAGATCTTTCAGATGACCATGGGAAGTGATGAGTCTTTAGAAGACTATGAAGAAAGGTTCCAACTTAGTTATAAAAGGGCTAAGTGCACACTTGACCCCGAATCTCTGAAGCTGGTTCTGCTCTGAGGAGTGCTTGAAGACCTTCTAGATACCCTCCATTTTCTAGCTAGAGGAGACATCTACCAACCACCTTATGAGGGCATAAAGACTGTGTTTAGAAACCACTCTAGGGCAGCCTGGAAAAGAGGTAGGGGGAATCCACTTTCAGCTAGTGCCAACTTCTCCAAGCATGAGTTTGCAAATCAGATGGAAGACCTCAAAAGTGAGATGAGACAGACCATTGCCATGCAACTGGATGCTTTCTGAATCCAACAGAAGAAAGAGAAAGCTGAGAAGTCTTTGGCCATATTTTGCCCCAGATGTACAAGGAAGCATCCTAAGAACGAATGTCCATTGCACTTAGTGGAGGTACGTTTCGTTTGTGAGGAAGACCACCCCACAAACAAGTGCCCAACCTTACCTGGACTTAAAGCCATGTACCAAGGGGCTGAAGGAGCCACTGAACCACTCTACTTCCTCAACCAAAGGATGTCGCATGGATCCAGACCTTACCACCAGGGGATGCAAGGGACATCCCAAAATTATTACAACCCCAACCAATCCGCTCACATGCCTTCTTGGTGCCCCCCTGCTCATCCTTCCTGGTTCGCACCTCCTCCTTGGTCTTATCCATCTCAATACCATACTCAACCTGCTGCTCATTCGTTTCACTCTCATGTTCAGCCACAACCTCAGTGGAATGCCCCTCAATAGGGGTGGAGGCCCCAATACAACTCTCCTCCCGCTATTTTTCCTCCACCGCTTGCTTAACCACAACCATTACCTCCTACTCCTCCAAGAAAACCCCAGATGCCTGCTCAACCGAACCCGAACCCCAACAACAGACAGGCTCAGCAGGTATACACTAGAGAGACGGCATGCCCTACCTATGCTGTGGAGATTCAGGAGATCAACCTTCAATCTAGAAAGGTCCTTCCAGATCGCCAACCTCCTCCCCTGGAGGATGAGGAAGGGAAACAGGAAAGTGAACCCAAAGCCATTCCACCCTTTCCTGAGAGACTAACAGTAGCCACGCAACCAAACCCAGAGGAGACTGAACTTCTGGGAGAACTTAAATAGTTGTGTGTGAAAATCCCACTTCTCCAGGCCATAAAAGATGTACCAATCTACAACAAATTGATCAAGGAGAAGTGTTTCAGGCACCCAGGCAGGCGCAAGAGAGATGCCTCGACTATCAATGTCATAGGAAAACTGTCCGATCTGATGTTGGGGAAAATAATCTATCCAAAATATTTGGAACCTGGGAGTCCTGTAGTTGATGTCCATATCAATGGCACCATAATCCCCCACACCCTAATTGATCTAGGGGCTACCATTAATGTGATGACCAGGGACACTATGCTCAAAATCAACCTTCAGAGTTCCTTAAGAAAGACCTCGACAGTACTGCAGTTAGCAGACCACTCCACCGTGACTCCCGAAGGGATTGTGGAGGATGTCCTGGTCTCTGTTGATTCTTTGGAGTACCCTGCGGACTTTTTGGTCCTTCAGCCAAAGGCAAAACTCACTGGATACCCCCTCATTTTGGGAAGGCCTTGGTTAGCTACTATGGATGCTTACATCAGTTGTCGAGCTGGGAGCATGACCATCAAGAATGGGTCTATGTCCAAACAGCTAGTCCTATATCCTCCTGCCCAACCTCTGCTAGAACATGACTTACCTCTCAGGTTGGAGGAGGAAGATGAGAATGAAGCCTACTCTGCACCAGTGTGCACAATGGAAGCCACCCGGGGAGGTCCTCAAACCGAGGATGACCTAATTGAGAATTTGATTCAAAATCCACCTCTCGGTGTGCTACCATTAGAGGAGTTGGTGGAAGGTACCCAAGCCAACGCTTTAGTGGACCTTTGTGTGGTTGATCCGACCTCTCCCAAAGTTAAGAATGTGGACTTTTGCCTTGAAAGAACCTTGAATATCAGCTCATCCTTATCTCCCTCTCAAGAGGAGCTGTGTAGCTTATTGAACCGCCATTTGGATGCTTTCACTTGGAGATGAAAGGAGTCCATCCGTCGGTCTGTACCCATCACATTTACATTAAAGAGGATTGTAAATCAGTCAGGCAGCCTCAGAGGAGAATGAATCCAGCCCTTAAGGAAATTGTTAAAGAAGAATTGAAAAAGTTGTTGGATGCAGGATTCATCTACCCCATCTCGGACAGCAAATGGGCTTCTCCTCTAGTGCTTGTGCTCAAGAAAAATGGGAAGTGGAGAATCTGTGTAGATTATTGAGAACTTAACAAAGCCACCAAGAAGGACCATTTCCCTTTTCCTTTCATAGATTAAGTGCTAGATGGGATGGTAGGGAAGAAGTTCTTTTCTTTCTTAGATGGGTTCAGCGGGTATAATCAGATCCAAATCAGCCCAGAAGACCAAGATAAGACCACTTTCACTTGTCCATGGGGTACCTTTTCCTACCGGATCCTTCCCTTTGGGCTATGCAACGCTCTTGCCACTTTCCAGAGAGCAGTATTGAGCATTTTTGTTGAGTTGGTTCATGATTCGGTAGAAATCTATATGGATGACTTTACTCCTTATGGGTCCAACTTCCAAGAAGCATTGACTAACCTGGGAAAAGTTTTAACAAAGTGTATCGAAATGAACCTATCCCTCTATCCTGAAAAATGTGAATTCCTAATGACTGAAGGGACCGTGCTAAGTCATACAATCTCTCAGCAAGGATTACAAGTGGATCCTAACAAAATTGCTATCATCCAAAAGGTTCCACCTCCTCAAAAGGTAATAGATGTTCGAAGTTTTCTAGGCTTAGCAGGATACTATAGAAGATTCATTAAATATTTTAGTAAGCTAGCCTCGCCATTTTTTGGTCTTTTAGGGAAAGATGTTGAGTTTAAATGGACTGACAATTGCCAAGAGGCTCTGGATGAGTTGAAAGATAAGCTGGTAACTGCCCCATCCTGAGAGGTCCCAACTGGGCCCTACCTTTCCACATCCACACTGATGCCTCGAACAAAGCCATAGGGGTAGCTTTAGGACAAGTTGAAGAGAAGCTACCATGTGCCATATACTTTGTCAGTAAAAACCTGTCCAAGGTAGAATTAAACTATATTGTGACTGAGAAAGAGCTCCTAGCTGTAGTCCATTCCCTAAACAAGTTCAGACACTACATCGCTGGTTATCAAACATTTGTACACACTGATCATGCTGCGGTAAGGTATTTGATGAATAAACCTAAGGTGAATGCTCGTATCATTAGATGGTTACTTTTATTGCAGCAATTTGACTTAACCATTGTTGACAAGCCAGGAAAGGAAAATGTTGTTGCTGATTTTTTGTCTAGATTAGAATTGCTTGCAGGTGAAGAAGGGACGGTGGATGACTCGATGTCAGATGAACACCTGTTTGCTATTTTAGTACTCTCTCCATGGTTTGTTGATATAGCAAACTACTTGGTCTCAACAGAGTTCCCTCCACACCTATCCTCAAAAGAGAAGAGCATAATTGTGAGGAAAAGTGCCCCCTTTACTTGGATAGGGGGAAACATTTTTAAACTCGGCCCAGATCAGATCCTGAGGTGTTGTGTTAGGGAGGAGGAAGTTTTTGACATTCTCCTAACTTGTCACGATGGACCCTGTGGAGGCCACTTTGCAGCAAAAAGGACTGCCTTCAAAATTCTACAGGAAGGCTACTATTGGCTCACTCTTCATCAAGATGTCAGAAGATACATCAGCCAATGTGACCGATGTCAAAGGACGGGAAAACCGACTCTGAGGGATGAAATGCCCCTCCAACCTCAAGTGACTTTTGAGCCATTTGAGAAGTGGGGCATGGATTTTTTGGGTCCTATCAACCCTCCTTCAAAGAAAAAATCTTACATCATTGTGTGCACAGACTACCTGACAAAGTGGGCAGAAACAAAGGCAATCAAGGCAGTGACAGAAGAAAAAGTAGTTGAGTTTTTAAGGGAAAATATCTTCTACAAGTTTGGATGCCTAAGAGAATTAGTCACAGATCAAGGAAGTCAGTTCACCTCTAACCTGATTGAAGACCTGCTCGCTCATCACAAGATCAAGCACAGAACTTCCACCCCTTATCATCTGCAAGCAAATGGGCAGGTGGAAGTCACTAATAGGGATTTAGAAGAGATTTTGACTAAAGTGGTGAGCAGCAGCAGAAAGGATTGGGCAAATCGCTTGGTTGAGGCAACCTAGGCCTACAACACCACTTGGAAAACTACAACAGCTTTCACACCTTATGAGTTGGTCTACGGGAAGAAGGCTCTACTGCCCATAGAGTTCAAGTAAAACACATTAAGGTTGGCATCTCAGCTGGACCTGGATCTCAGCCATGCACAACAGGAAAGGTTACTACAGCTGAATGGATTAGATGAACAAAGAATGAAAGCCCTCCTCCACTCAGAAGTAGTTCAACTCTAGAGAAAGATATGGCATGACCGGCACCTTAACAAAAATCAATTTCAGCCAGGAGATCGGGCACTGTTATATGACTCAAGATACAAGGATTTCAAAGGGAATTTGAGGACAAGGTGGCTGGGACCCATATGCAGTGGAGAAATGCAACGACAATGGTTCAGTCCTTATCAGGACCATTGATGACGAAGCCATCCCCATGCTCGTCAATGGGCATCGATTGAAAATCTACAGGAAGCCCCTTTCCAAGCAGGAGTTCATTGAAACTCTAGATAAATCAGTGCTAGTAGTGGAGCAGGGTCCTGTCTCTACTTCACCCACACCTTGATCATCAAAAAATAAAATAAAAATAAAAATAAAATAAAAAAAGAAAAAAAAAAGAGAAAAAACAAAAAAAAAAGAATAAAAATATCCTTGGGTGAAAACCTCTTAAAGGAGCCCGGCGCAGACAGTGAGGGTGAAAACCTCCTGGAGGCACCCCAGCTGTCTCACCAAAAAAAAGGAAAGAAAATAAATAGGCCTAATTTCTATTGAATAATTGCAGGTTGCAGGGAAGACATTGCAGGTTAGGAGGGTCACGCAAAACAAGGACAGAGGTCAGCAACACGCTGCAAGCATCCCTCATAGACACTTCCTCCATGAGCACTCCCCTTTCCTAGGATTTGATCACATTCAGGTTAAGATTTCACCTTCTACAGGAAGTTTTGGGACTTCTACAGGAAGTTCCATGTCTTCTACAGGAAAATCCTGTAGAACCTTCAGACAGGCCAAAATTGATCTTGGAAGGGAATCCGAAGGTTGGAATCTGCCTGCTAGGCCTGCAAACACCCCTGTTTCCATCCATCACCACATGTCACCCTGTTTCATCTCTTTACACCTCCATTGCATCCATCTTGTTATTTGTTCCTGCATAGTCACATAAAAAAACCTTGTTTTCCTCATACTGCCAGCAAAACCTTTTATTGACAAATCAAGAATAGTTTTTTTTCACTTACCATACCTGTCAATCTCCATCTAGACTCCTCGTCAGCCGAACCCCTCGACAGCAGTATAGCCCTGCTCATGTTAGCTTGCATCCCAGGAGGAGAAGCAGCTACAAGACATCCTACAGGAATCCTGTAGCAGTCGATCCCTCTAGGAGACATACTCTGGAGACAGGGACAGCCAAAAACGACAAAGGAAACATGCAAAGGGCTCATCTTGAATGAGAAAATATCGTCAGTAGCCGAAGCCAAGCAAAACCTGTGCATGCAGCAGTAGCAAACGAAGGAATGGGTTCCAAAACCCGTGCATGCAGCATCAACGAAGGAAGGAATGGGTTCTAACACCCGTGCACAAAGCAGCAGCAAACGAAGGAGTGGTTCCAAGACCCGAAATCTGCATAACGCGGCCGTGACCACGCAGGTAAGTGTCTAAACTCATTCGTCAATTGCATAAACTATATTTTAAGAGCTGCATGCCTATGGAAATGGTTCGGATTGAATGGAATCGGTGGCCAGTCAACTAGCCACCCTCGGCCAGTTACATAGCCTCGTGGGATCTGAACGAGCCAGCTACATTCAAAATTGCCAATGAGGTGTGCAACCAACACGTGTGGAGTGTCCATTCAGGAAGAAATCGTCGGGACTGGTAGTGGTGGTGGCGGTTAACAACAGAGGGGAGGTGATGGCGGTCAGAAACACGCAGAGAAATTATGGCCATGATGTTGGATCAACGGTTCGGTCCAGCCACCTCATCCCCTCACCACGAATTATGCCACAATTAATAGATGCTCGGCTGAAACTCACACCACCTTCTGTTCATTTTGCACTTGCAACGTCCTCGACTAAAGTACGTGTCCTCCACTTCCAAAAACTGTTAACCAGTTGTCCTCTACCAGTTTTTCTACCTGTTTTCGAGAATCTCTCGCATATCGGGCTCACTCAGAGGCACAGAGACATTCTACAGGAACTGGGGGGTCTTCTATAGGAAGGGTTCTACAGGAAACCCTGCACAGCTTTCCGGAGCAGAGAAGCCTGGGATTTTTCTTCGTCGAATTTGGAGCTCCAAACGAGGTAGGCTCGAAAAAATCTTCTATGCATGGTATGATTTGAAAAGGTGGTGAATTGAATGGTATCAGATTGGGGAATCAGAGAAAAATCTTCCTGGGAATTGGAAGTAAAATGTTTTCTTGTGTGTTGCACTGGGTTTCTCAGTTGTTTCTGCATCAAGATTCTCCTCCACGTTCCTATTTTTAAAATTCTCCTGTAGGGAAGATATGCAACTGTGGGGGCTAGCCTGTGTATGAAAAATTTTGAATTTGTATATCTGTATGTGTGCTGAGAAGAAAAATTGAGCTCTGTACTCTGTCTGTAGAAACAAAATTCTTCCTTTCATAAACAGACAACTGAGTTCTGGGCAACAACAGTCTTGAAAACCAGGGAATAGTTGCTAATTAATAGTGGATACCTGAGAAATCCCTTCTTGAGTTCAGCGGGAAAACCATGATCAAAGCATAAAAAAGAGAACTCTCACCATGCTAGGGGGATTCATAAGGAAAGAACCCTCAGACCCCAGCAAACTACACGAGCATCCTGAGGTGGTGGACCTTTTCACCCGAGCCAATTGGATGTCATTCTTTGACAAAATTCAGGGTCATGACGAGGAGATAACGGAGGAATTTTTAATGTCCCTGAGACCTCAATCAAAGACACAAGCCACAATTAGTTTTAGGGGTTTGACCCTAGAACTTACCCCTGAGCTCATCAGTCGTGTTATTGGTCTACCATTAGGGCTCCCTTGGAGCAAAGAAGAGAGGTCATTGGGCCAAGTTGCTAAGAAAACATTCTTCCTACCCAAGGAACATCCTATAGAAGACAAAAACGGGGTTCGAAGAACCAGCTTGCCTCCTCTCTGGAGTGAGGTCAGTTTCCAAATTATGAAGTACATTACATGTGAAGGGAGGTTTAGCATTGTCTACGGTTATCATTTCAGGTTGTTGTGTGAACTACGACATGGAATTGATTTACCTCCAGACAAGAAACTGAGCATCCCCTATTTTCTTCTTCAGTCACTAATTGCATGTGGTACAAAATTGAATTAAGGGATCCTAGATCAATTGGCCCATCATGGGCTCATTAAGGTATTAGTGGAAGATGCCCTGCACACCTTCATTGTCCCCATATCTTGCGTAATCTTCCAAAACATGTCCTGGGATGATGATATTAGAATTCTGGCCGAAGACATCACCTCATCCAGCAGTGAGGAGGGAGAACACACTGAAGAAGGTAAGAAAACCAATGGTGAAGGAACACATGACATTCAAGCACAACAAGGATAGAAAGAAAAAGGGGGAAAGGGCTAGATTGTTGAGCCTAAAATAGAGGAAGAAACAACAGCACAAACACCAAGGGAAAAGAGAATGCAAAGGAGAGTAGAGAAGGCAGAAAAACCCCAAATGAAGGTTGTCACAGCCAAAGCAGACACACAGAAACAAAAGGGAAAGACACATCCTGAAATGGCCGCAATACAGACAGAAATAGTTGACACAGGGACTTCTACAGGAAGCATGGAAAAAGAACAGCAAAAGGAGAAATCACCTGAAATATTGGCAAGGGAGGCAGCAATTGTGCTTGTCGCCTTAAGCACACCTCCAAAACGAAAAGGGAAGAGAAAGATGCAAACCTCCATGTACTTTAAAGCAAGGAGGAGAACACAGATCAAAGTGGGCAGACCCAAGCCATAGTCAAAGGAGCCAGTTGTCATTAAGGACACAACACCTAAACCAAAAGAAGGGTCTCCTTCAAATATATCCGTCACCTATGAACTAGGAAGCCCAAAAACCTCCACTTGGAAAGAGAGAATTAAGATGATGGACTCAAAGACAACTCTACAGGAAGCTGAGAAATCTCTACAGGAAACTCGGGCTAAGATAAAAGAGACCGAGAAATTGAAGGAAAAGGTGGCTAAACAATCACAAGAAGAAGAAAATACAGAGGAAATATTGGAAACAAGCCCTCAACATAGCTTGGGCTCATACTATAACCTGTTAGAAGCCGGGAAAATAATTCCCCTGAAATTTGCAGTGCCACTCTTCTTTGCACTGGAAGAAGAAAGAATTAGGACTCACACTTGGATGAGGATTTCCAAGTCCAAGGGTGTGGCAGACATAAGCCACCTGGAAGAACAACTCAAGGATTCAAGGAAAGAATTGGCCATGGTGAAGCATGTGGGAAGCAGTCAAAGGGCCAAACTACAGGAAGAGAATGAGTTGCTGAAACAACAACTACGGCTACAGGGACGTTATAAGGAAGACAGGCCCTCCATTCTAGGAGAATAGCAGCAACAAGAAAAGCCTCCAGCAGACAAAGAAACCTTTGATGAACAGCAGAGAGTGGATGGGATGCAGGCTGAGGTTGAGGTGCTAACAAAATAGCTACAGGAGAAGGAGTCACAGGCGGTAGAGGAAATACAATCTCGAAAGCAACAAGTACAAGAGAAGGAAGCCCAACTGGCCTGCATGGCCAGTTGGGTAGTAGAGGCCTTGTAGTGTAGGCAACCTGCCAAGTCATATGCCTTATATCTTAAAGATCAATGGTTGCAGTTCCAGATTAACACCTTGGCCCAAAGGGGCACCATTCCATTTCAAAATTACCATCAATTCATGACTTTGTGTGACAGCAGCTCAGCAGAAGATAAGGCCAAGTTATCCGAATTCTATTTACACAACTTGGCCCTTCCAAACATGACTCTGTGGGACCCCAATGCTACATTGGGAGATGTGCAACTTATGGCCATGGCCTCTTGGTTAAATCATGAGGAAAAGAGGGTAGCAGAGATTCAGAATATTATGAATAGAGAGCTAAGTGAACCACTCATGATCAAGGTAGAACCAAAGGATACATCAGCTTTAATATATGCCCATCAGCACCTGGCCAACAACCCTCAGGTTTTACCAGATTACATTGAACGACAAGCTCAAGCCATTGCTCACTTTGAGGACATGGAAAGACTGTTGGGGGATAATTGCATTCATGCTTGCACAAGGAGGTGGAACACACTGCCCCACAGTCTGAAAATAAGAGAATACCACTCCCCAACTAGGATGAGGGAGGCCTTGGCAAGGGTACCCCTCTATAAACAGTCAATGCAAAATCTACAGGCCAACTGGATCGGCCTAAAGTTCAGTCCTCCCTTTCTTTTAGGACTGCTGGAAGGAGTCAAAGAAGAAGAGGAACACAGGCAGTGGGAGGAAGTAGAAATAAAAGAAAGATTTCATGACCGAGAAGAAGACATCACCTCGAAGACCTGGGATGTGAGAGAGGCAGTCAAAGCAATCAAAGATGATGAGCTGGATTAGTTGCTCAGAGGATGAGCAACCCATTTAGCAGGGGGGTGATGATGAGCCCCAAAAATGGGTAACTTATTGGGCTCATTTTTCTTATTATTCTCCATAAATCCACCATTATTCATAGTTTATGCATGCTTTTGAGTATATTTATGTTAATTGGATGAATGAGAATAGTCACTTGACCATGAAGGCTAATACATGTTTATTGCAGTTTTTTGGACAACTTTTGGACCAAGGTCATGCATTTATGAGCCATTTGACAGCCAAATATAAGGGAACAAGGCTGAGGATTTGTAGGAAGGGTGTCTCCTACCCTAAATCGCCCTTACTCGAGTTCTCCACCATCATCTGGGAATTCAGCAGCCCGCCAAAGTTGATTTCCAAGGGCTGTCGAGCAGCTTTTGTGAAGTGGCTGAGTACTTGCAGTTTTGAGCAGCCAAGCCCCTTGAATTAAGGAGGACTGTTGGAGGTCCTCGTAGTGCATAAGTAGGAAGGCTTCCAGCCTTCGTAGTTTACTTTTTGAACATTTTGTATTTTGCACTTTAGTGCTGCTCTGCCTTTCAGCTCATTTTGGAGCTTTTGCTGTAAAACATTTTTTTTTGTGACATGGTTATTTTCTAAGTAATGGAAATCAGTTTCAGTTTGCATCAACTATGAGCTTCTTCTTAGGAGCCTGTAGCTCTTGGGGTTGGGCCCAACCCAAGTTCCAGGTCTTCCTCTGTGTACTGTTATATGTTTTTTCTGTCTTCATAAAATAATTTCTGCTAGTAGATTAAAATCTTGCTTGGTTACCTAGGTCATTTTTTATGATTGAAAAAGCTTTTCATGTTTCAGAGTGATTTGATAGGTTGGTAACAGAAAATATCTTCAAAAAAGGCCATCAAGCAACCCTGGATCTCACCTCTCCCTCCTCGGGACCATGAGCTGAGACCAAGGTGTCCTTGCTGCCACAAAAACATTGTTCTTGCTTCTTCATGCAATTGCTAGTGTTAGTTTCTCAGTTGCAAAAGTTGATACCAGATGCAATTACATGCTTAGATCCATTCTTGCTTGGTTTTCATAGTTATTTTACATGATTTTCTACCAATGAATTTATGTTCATCATGGTTGTTGGTTCCTAGGTCAAAGTAGGTTAGAATAGCTAGATATTTGGTTTGCATGGTCTTTGTTTGGTCAGTTTCAAGAAATAGTGTGCAGAACACCTATGATACCTCCCTACCTACCCTTCCTCCATCAGTGCAACCTGCTCCATCCCCTAACTCAGATTCTTGCCCTTCGTTTGCCACATTTTCTCACTTTGACCTAATTTCCATATTTTTGTGCAACATTGCTCTATCCATCCTTGAACAAATCCAACCATCCTCATCACTTCTCAGCTTCATTTGCCAAGTCCTAGAGCCCTCCACATCCTCATCCAACCCCCATATCTACTTTTCCACCTTTCTTCCACCATCAACCCTTCAAAATCCCCTTTCGGAACATCCTATAGAACATCCTGTAGAACCCCTGCAGACTTCCTGTAGAAGATCACGTGAGTGGTTTTTCGAGGTATGAACACTGTGAAACTCTCTGGAAGGGTGTTAGGGACCCCTTAGGCCCTCTTCTTACCTTCCCAACCTCCTGCAAGCGCCTACCCCATTTCCTTTCGCCAACCAACCTCTGCACAGTTAAAGCACATGCACATATGATTTTTACAAAATTACTCAAAAATACAAAAAGATGTTCCTTTTCAGATTTCACTGTAGAAGTAGCTTAGACACATGCACTTTACCTCCCCAAGAGTCAATGGCATCCCTTTCTGTAGTTTCATCCTCTTTTTTTGCACCAGTAGGGGTAGTTAGTAAAACTAGGGTTTGCTAGGGTTTACATTTCCTTTCAGCTTTCAGCCTCTTTCTGCAAGTAGATTAGCTTCCTTTGAGTTACTTTCATCCATCACAATTAAAAGCTTCTTCTAAGAGCTCATAGAAGTTGGCTTAAGCTCCTAGCGGACTTGTGCCAGCTGATCCAGTGACAGCCTGCGGCAAGAGCTAGTACTTGTGCATATAGCATCGTCGCTTCCAATTTTGTTACGAACTACCGGGTTGATAAAAGTAAAGAAGGAAGTCCCAAGAGTTGCAGCATTATTGCTGCAATACTGGAGCCCACCAGAAACGTGTTTGAAATTTTTCATGTTATATGTTGATGCCTCTTGCTACACTTTTTATCTTTCAATCTCTATTCTTCTAGCAATATATACTTGTCTCATATAAAACTTCAAGCGATACGCTTGGTAACACCCTTGAAATAATATTTACTCTCATTTATTAAATATTTTGTATTTCCACTTGTCAACTTCAGTAAAAAAGAAATAATAAATCTAGCTAACAATGAGTAAAATCCATCAAAATTGTTACCTAAAGTCTTAGTTATTTGACCTATTAGATATGATGACACTATTTGTGAAATTAAAGATTTCAATATGTGACATAGTAATCAAGATCATTTATGGGAATTCTTACCTATAACTATTCATGTGATACATAACTTTGGTTCCATTACAAGAGATATTGAATAATCAGGCCATGTTCATTTTAGCAATGATATAAAAAATAAGATAGGATCCTAGTTTCTTCTTTACAAATTCTCATTTTGGATAGTCTAAAAAAAGGTGTTTTATTTGACCTTTTGTATTATTTAAGTTTATATTGTAACTTCTATCCTATACATATTTATTTGCTTCTTGTCAAACACGTGGTAGCCCTTTGCCCACATGTCACCATTATAAAATGGCCTATCAACTTCCACGATAGCTTACCTAGTCAATTGATTTGGCTACCATATCCACTATCCACCCCTTGGGAAATATCACATTAGTTTAAAACTTGCTTACTCGGTCTTCACATAACCAAAGAATGAGTCATCAATTAACACAGTTACCTTTCCATAATCTACCTTATCCATCTGCTGGATCACTAATCCCCTAACCCCCCAGGGCACTTAATACTCTATACATACTTAATATCTCGATACTTGACACATAACATACTGACGGGCTTGTAGATTGAAGCCCTAATGTCTCAATACCCGATATCTTGAAAGGCCAATGATCAGGTTATCAAGCCATCGGGCCCTCGGGAAGAGGCTAAAGAGTGTCATTGATACTAATTAGCTGATATGTTAACATCCAAAACCCCAACATCCACGTCGTCGCTATATGGCTACGACCTAGACATCACCTCGGTGCCAAGTCAACCTTCCATTTCCATGTCAACATGACACATCACCTGCCACATTGGTATGCCATGTCATCTAGACCCACATTGATGCCACATCATAATGAGACGTTAGCATGTCAAATCAACTACCACACAATTGACATGCGATATCCTTGGGTGCACATCCACTCACCACATCATTACTCTATTGATATCAAGGTTTCTTGTTGGTGACTAGTGTCCTACTTACTAATGTCTACTACCTAATTTTGTGGCATTTTGATAGGTCGATGTACCAACAGCTAATACATTTCATTAGTGTTGGTTGACCTTCAGGTATCCTTAATATAGTTAGCCCAACATTTGACCTCTCGATGGACTATAATCCCCAACCATCATGTGACAGTCCTTGAACCCTCTATCTCCATGAGCTAATGGATAATTTAGGATATGCTAATATGGAGGACATGGTTGACATGGCATCTAGGTTAGTTGGGGCTTTTTGCACAATTAGGTGATGGGGAGCACAATTTTCCATCATTATAAACCATAGGGATATAGATTATGTATGGGTGTTAATGTGAGGATTTGCCCAACAAGGATGGCTTTTGTTGGGGCCTTGGAAATCATCTAAGGAGAAACACCATTATCATCCTAGGGCCTATGAGTGGTTTTTAAGGCTTAGTAATAATATAGACTATGCACATGGTACAAAACCACCTCCTGGTGCCTCTAAGGTGAATAGTTGGCCTAGTGGTGCTCATGGAGACCATCTAAGGGATGGTTCTTAGGCCCTTGAACATTTTTCAAGGATGAAAACTAGTCCCTGAGGGCCCAAAAGAGGTGTAAGATAATGTTCATGGTCCATGTATAAGCTCCCAAGCCACTTCAATACAACACCTACAAAGAAAATATTTTCCCCACGTATGTTGTATGGACAATGTTTATTTCCCTTTAGTGGTTAATTCCTATTGACTGCTACTATAGATTTTGGAATATCTAGCATGGAAAAGTGTTTGAAATTTTTCATGTTATATGTTGATGCCTATTGCTACACTTTTTATCTTTCAATCTCTATTCTTCTAGCAATATATACTTGTCTCATATAAAACCTCAAGCAATACACTTGGTAACACCCTTGAAATAATATTTACTCTCATTTATTAAATATTTTGTATTTCCACTTTTCAACTTCAGTCAAAAAGAAATAATAAATCTAGTTAAAAATGAGTAAAATCCATCAAAAGTGTTATCTAAAGTCGTAGTTATTTGATCTATTAGAGATTATGAAACTATTTGTGAAATTAAATATTTCAATATGTGACATAGTAATCAAGATCATTTATGGGAATTCTTACCTATAACTATTCATGTGATACATAACTTTGGTTCCATTATAAGAGATATTGAATAATCAGGCCACGTTCATTTTAGCAATGATATAAAAATAAGATGGGATCCTAGTTTCTTCTTTAAAAATTCTCATTTTGGATAATCTAAAAAAGGGTGTTTTATTTGACCTTTGGTATTATTTAATTTTATATTGTAACTTCTCTCCTATACATATTTATTTACTTCTTTTCAAACACGTGGCAGCCTTTTGCACACGTGCCACCATTATAAAATGGCCTATCAACTTCCACGGTAGCCTGCCTAGTCAATTAATTTGACTATTATATCCACTATCGACCACTTGGGAAATATCACATTAGTTTAAAACTTGCTTACTCGGTCTTCACATGACCAAAAAATGGGTCATCAATTAACACAATTACCTTTCCATCATCTACCTTATCAATCTGCCAGATCACTAAGCCCCTATCCCACGGGGACACTTAATTCTCTATACATACTTACTGTCTCAATCCTCGACACCTAAAATACATACGAGCTTGTAGATTGAAGCCCTAATGTCTCAATACCCAATATATTGAAATGCCAATGGTCGATCTATCAAGCCACTGGGCCCTCGAGAAGAGGCTAAAGAGTTTCATTGATACTAATTAGCTAATATGTTAACATCCAAAAGCCCAACATCCATGTCATCGCTATATGGTTACCACCTAGACATCACCTCGATGCCAAGTCAACCTTCCATTTCCATGTCAAAATGCCACATCATTTGCCACATTGGTATACCATGTCATCTAGACCCACATTGGTGCCACATCATAATGAGACATTAGCATGTCAAATGAACTGCCACACAATTGACATGCAGTACCCCTGAGTCCACATCCACTCACCACATCATTACTCTATCGATATCAAGGATTCTTGTTGGTGACTAGTGTCCTACTTACTAATTTCTACTACCCAATATTGTGACATTTTGATAGTTCAATGTACCAATAACTAATACATTGCATTAGTGTTGGTTGACCTTGAGGTGTCCTTAATACAGCGAGCCTGACATTTAACCTCTCGATGGACTATGGTCCCCAACCATCAAGTGAAAGTACTTGAACCCTTTATCTCCATAAGCTAATGGATAATGTAGGATATGCTAATATCCAGGACATGTTTGACATGGCATCTAGGTAATTTGGGGCTTTTTGCACAATTACGTGATGGGGAGCACTATTGGCCATCATTATAAACCATAGGTATATAGATTTTGTATGGTTGTTAATGTGAGGATTTTCCCAACCAGGATGGCTTTTGCTGGGGCCTTGGACATCATCTAAGGAGAAACACCATTATCATCATAGGGCCTACGAGTGGTTTTTAAGGCTTAGTAATAATATAGACTATGCACATGGTACAAAACCACCTCCCGATGCCTCTAAGGTGAATAATTTGTAGGATGCAAATGTGAGTTGATATTATATGGTTTGTATTAATAAAATAAAAGTGCCACTTAATAGAACTATTGGAAAATGAACATTTAAAAAAATATTATGATGGAGACTTTTCAAACATTTTTGTGGGAAAATTTAAAATTTCAAGCGGTGCTCTAAATATTTGGTGTTCAACCATTTTGGTCAACTTTTGAGCAGACATATAATCCGTGATTTGAGGAGCATTAGTTGGTGCACACATTAACTCCAATATGGTCAGGGAGTATTATGTAGCATTAATAGGTGAGGCACTTATGGCAACAACCCTTCCAGACCGCCAAGACAGGTTTGCAAGCTCTATAGTTACTACCATGTTTTCTGTGAGGTCCAATCTTCCATAGTTTTTGCCTAAAATAGGTATTTGTTTTGGCTTTCTATTTGTTTTCTTAAAAAATAGCTCTTTGAATAAATTATTATCATCTCTAGTAGGCGAATCATGAAAAAAATTCTTTGGTCTCTCTTTGATTACACTTTTTCCCTGTAGAAAAGATAGGTTGATAGGTTGTAAAAACTACAGGGCACTTCAATCGACAAATTTTCATGTATGCTAGCTTTAGTTTCTGTATCCTCTCCAGTGTTAGTACCAAAGCCAGTTTCAGACGTATCAGCTACTATTTCACCCTGCCAATTATTCCACACCTTGCAACTCTGGATTCAACACCAAATCTGATATCTTTTGCAACATAGTTTCTCCTCCAACCGACTTTGCTGAAATTTTGTTTGTAGCTTAAACTTTCAAGGGCTATTTATATGATGCATAATTGCTAGAGAAAAAACTTCAATGTATATTGTTGAGGCTCATTTGAAACTCTTAGAACATGGAATATTTTGTGTGGAGTATGTAGACTCTTCTCAATCGATGCCCTTGCATTGAAAGACCTTGATAGGGGTATACTGATTTTATCAATAGGACACATATGTTTGTATAGTTCTTTATTGTCCTAATCATATGACGAAAACCAGAGTACAAGAATATGGGTTTCAATTCTTCGCAATTGTATAGTTCTTGAGGCTTGGTTATGACTTGGAGAACTAGGAATATTTTGAGAAGAGTATATATATTATTTTCAATCCATGTCCTTGCCTTGCAGGACCTTGAGAGGGGTATATAGATTCTTCTCAATGGAAAATAGTTGCCATTTGTATGGTTGTTTACGATCTTTCCATATATTGACGAATTTTTGTAATATGTGAAAAGTTGCAACCTCATTAAATGACACTTACACAGTGAGAATACACCAGTGCTACCTCTAGAGAGATAAAATCAGTTGCAAGTTCATCTGATTCCTCAGTGCTCAAGATACTGGCCCATTGTATACACATAATTGAAGGGAATATCCTTCACTTTGACAAGTGAAATAACCAGTAAACTCAAGGCAGCAATATCAAGATGAGTCCATATGTGTTGCATTATTGTATTGACTTGGTAAACTGATATCCTGTTGCTTGTTCAGATTGTTGGGGCTACCTTTAGATTATTTCTTTTTTATTGTACAGACTTTAAACACATACCCAACCCATTTCCTTGTAAGCATTACTAAGAATAGGATGATAATATGGGGCATTTTCTTGGATTGGATTCCGGCTTAGTTATTTCCTCTGCTTTTGGGCATATGGAAAGTTAAGTGCATTTTAAGGGAATTTGATTGCTTGTTTCTTTGTTTTAAGATATCTGCAAATTTCCTTGCTGACACTCTGACATCAATGTAAGAGAAGTCCTTATAATCAAATGGGTATTTATCCCAGGTGTTTATTCTTGCGCATTCTCACACTTTCAAGGCTTGCATATGTGTTAGAAATCATAGACAAGTACCCAAATTTGGAAGAAAACTCAAAGTTTCTATTTAGCTACCTAACCCAATGCCAATTCAAGAGGTACATAACTCAATAAATAATAGCACTCAAAGGGTTATTGTTAATTTTAGGTATGTTCTATGCTTAGAGAAAATTTACTTCAATTTTCCATATTAACTCAATATCAATTCCAGATTAGCATTAAATATAAAAAATATATCTTAAAAGTTTAAAATTATTTCTACATAATTATAAAATCTAATATTATTTAAAATATTAAATATTTATTTATTTTTCTTATTTAATAAGCCATATGTAATTTAACAATGGATGGGGTGATGTTTGAGACAAATGAGGGTGGGTAGGGGCTGTCACTGGCCCACCTGATTGAAGAGCATGGGGGCAATAGGATTTTAGTGGTGACATGGATTATAGGACACTCAATTAATGAGGAATAGTATGTTTGAATGTTCCAAAGAAAGGTGGTTTCAATTTGATATACTTTTCGAGTATGTAATTCGTGTTAAAGTGGTCATTTTCAAGACCTGTTCCCCATGGCGTTCTAAATGAAAAGAAACGATGTCGACATTCACACCCATGTCTACAGAGTTAGGAAGAGGAGGGGAGGGCAAAAAATGAAGGTTGTCTACACTGGTGGAGGTAGAAAGCTTGTGCATTCAGTCCCGCCCATATAGACACAAAGACAAGACAATGGACTTTCCAATCTGGAGCGATAACTTCTACTCCCATATATTTGGAAAAGAACAGTGGGAGGATATATTTCTATGTCCTATTGTCTCTTTTTATGGTGTTCCATGGTTTTTTAATGGAAATTTTGATGGCAATGGTATTGTGTGAGTAGAGGGATTAGCGTGGGTTCTGATTAAAGAACTAAGATGGCCCAAGTCATTTGTATGTTGTTCTGATATTGCTTCTGAAGGTTCATATAATTTCAAATTTATCGATCCTTATATTTTTAGTTCTCATTTTTTTTTCTCTGTTGGTGTGAATTTGGCTTTATTGACTCTTGTGAGGGAGGTAAACATGCCTTTCTTGGTGAAGTTTCATTGCAGGGTTTCCCTTTGGGTGTTTTGACAATTCGAGGGGAATAAGGCTTACACTTATTTCCTTGATGTGCTAGGGGAGGCAGACCATTTATCTCAACAACCAAAAAGGAAATTTTATACTTTGCAAGGTGAGAAAAAGCATCTTCCTTTAGGCAATTTTCCTTTGTTTCCTTCTTATGAATATGGTTTATTTTTTCTTGTATTAGAAATTTTTCTATGGCATGCATTGCACGAGTAAAACTAATTGTAATTTTTTTGTCTCAAGTGAAAATTTCTAGGTCTCTAGTTTATTGATTTGAAACTGCCACCGAAGTTTTAGTTTCCTGTGGGTGTTTCAACTCTTATCTTCACTACTTCAATTTGATTAGGTTCATTTGGTATTTGGATTTATTATTGATGGCGTGCTTAGAATTTAGATATCACCTTGTGGGAAATTATTGCATGCCCTCCTTCTGGGTCGTTTGCAAGAACATGAGGGAATTGAAATCAAATTCTTATGACTATCCTCCCTTTGCACCTAAGTATTTAATCTCTTGCTAGAAGCAACCATACCATGGAATTTTTTCCTATATAGTCTTACTAGTATAGGGAGGGGCATTGTGGTGATAATTATTGGAGCACGACTTGTGGGGGAATTCAAGAATCCCCCTATTTACTTTGTTTTCCAAGGAGATGGATTACCTTGGGTGTATACGAGCGTCTCATTTCTCAAGTGTCGTACCAATTGTCTTCAAATTTGGCCTAAAAACATTGTTGTGCACTCTCGACTCTCAATGTGTACTCATTATAAGGATGACTCTTGGGGGATCATTATTTGTTGCAATATGCAAGTTAAAAGAAAAATGCCTCTCCCTCATCTATAGGGGGCTTGGTTGGAAGTTATTCTGTCACACCTCATGTATGAAACAATGCAACATTCGAGGAAACTTATGGGGTGATCGCAACATTGTGAGATTGATCTAAATTGCTATATTTCAAAATGTTCTTAGATTTTTGAATAGTTTCCCCTTCCACAATGCCTAGTCAACATGCTTGGGTACGAAGGGGCCTAGCATATTATCAAAAGAGGCATAAAAGGGGCACTCTCATATGTTCCATTGGTTGCAGGAATTTGCAGGACGATAATAGGAACTTACACCTAGCCCTATTTAGGAAGAAATTGCTCGAATTGAGGGTGAAGCATCCACACATAGGTCCCCCTCTCAAATACTAAAGTGCTAGTAGAATGGGTTGTTTGGATCCTTGATACAAGGCACACCAAAGATAATTTTAAGTTGTACATGAAAACCATATATTTATATTAGCAGATGAAATTTCTCTTGGGGGTTGATCGGATCCGTGATACAAGGCACACTATAGGCCATTTTAAGTAGTACATGCAAACTATTTATTTATACTCATAGATGATATTTCTCTTGGTGCACACTCTAGTGGGAAGATAGGATCATAGGGATTATGTCCTTCATTCTTTAGATCGCCTTCATGGCCACCTGAAAGTCATGGACCACAAATTAGACTATATATAACAACACCTTGGCATTCCTCTAGTGGAGAGTTCTGCTCATGAAGAGTCAAATGCGCTTGCTCATATTGTTGTTTCAGATTCGAAGTCCTCAAAATAGCGACCTAATGTATTTGCCATGTGTGACTTGCGTTATAACTCTTTCAAGATAGTATATCTCAAGGTAGATCTCCAACTCCACTAAGAATTTTATATTTTCTTTTTTCTTTTTTATTTCACAATATTTTCTATTTATTTTATGGTTATTATCAAAACTCTAAATAAAAAACAAAACACTAACATCAACACTCTTTTTCTCGATATAATCTCTAATTTTTTCAATTAATACAAATTTCACCATAAAATAAAAAATAAACCATATATAATTTCATAACTAAATTAATTCATACTTAAATATGTATGTTTTTTTTTTTAATATATCACTAGAATCAACCAAATACATTGAATTATCATTATTATAAAAAACAAAACCCATCAAAAATATATAATTATCTCAATGAAAATATTTCTATACGGTTATAAAAATTAGTAATATTCAAAATATAAAAATCCTGTATAAACATAAAATTTATTGGAGTTGCTCTCATGGTTAAGAACATACTAGTAATCACTATCAAATAACGTGCTGTGATCCAATTTCCATCGATGAACTCAGTTGTGACCGACAACATGCTACGTTTGTCACATACATTCCACACATTGACGACACCATGGATATTTTGTTAATGTTATAAATAATCAAATGTTAAATCATTATAATAAAGAATGGAATAATTGTTCACCCATTGTCCCAATGGATGGTCATTTAATGTGGACAATGTTCACATGTTAAATCATGAGAATGGAATGTATTTAAGTTAATTGTATTTTTCAATGAAAATATAAAGGCAAAGAATTATATTATTTTTTGTATTTAAGTTTTTTATTTATTTATATGAATTAAGAAAAGTTTTTTTTTTAGAAATTAGGTAAGAGAATTTTTTGGCCGATGCATTTAGAACGAACAAGTGTGGTTTCTAATGATGAAGCACACTTGTTGGTTCAAAATGTGTTGACCAAAAAAATCTCTTATGTGATTTCTACGAAAGACTTTGTTTAATTATATTATTATTAAAAAAATAATAATAATTTGAATTCTTACACTTAATTCTGATCATTTTGATCTATTTAGTGGTATTGTCTTCTCATATAACTCTAGTGTTTTTTAGAATAATATATAGATTCCATAAGAAATATTTACTGTATATTTTATTCAATTTTAATGTTTTTTCAATGGATAAGAAGAGTAAATTCCATTTTGTAGTTATTTTTTTTCGAATTTATAAATGTAAATAATTTAACTAAAATCTATGTATTTTATACTTTAACAAAATATTTTTTAGCAAATTTAATTGTTGGCTTAACATTTTTAATGAAATTTATAAATATAAATATCAGGACTAAAATCAACATAGTTTATAAATATCAAACTAAAATCAACATAGTTTGTACTTGGACCAAAACCCTTTTGCTCAATTGGAAAATTTTTAATATAAACTTTGAAAATCAATATTAAACCAACAAAATTAACAATAAATAAACTATTACATTGAGGAACCTATATTAAAATAACAAACAATTAATCTATACTTATATTTAAAACAACCTTTCTCTCACTGTGGAAAATTTTTAATATAAGCCTTTGAAGAAGATCAGTGTTAAACCAACAAACCTAACATTAACATTAAGCAAACTATTACACTACATTAACATTAAGCAAACTATTACACTATATTAACATTAACATTAAGCAAACTATTACACTGCAGAGTCTAAAAATATATTAAAATAATGCAACAATTAATCTATACTAATATTTAAAACCACTCTAATATAATTATGACATTTTAAATAGAATACAATTTTTTATAAATTTTATTTCATTTTAAAAGAAAATTTAAATAGTATATAATTTTTTTATGAGTTTCAATTCATTTTAGAAGAGAGTAATAATAAATGAAGTTAAATGTTTTGTTAGAGTTAAATTTTGATTATATCATGTTATTAATAATTTATGATGATTTATGATTTTGTTTATTTTATTTATTTGAGTATTGTTTATTGAGGTTGATGAATTGTTTAGATAGTTTGGAAAAAAAATTCAAAAAATCCTGCAGAATTGTTTAAACCTTGTTTAGATCGTAAAAAATGACCAGGAATATGGTCAAATAATTTTCGAAATCTTTTGCAATAGTAATGTTTGAATCGTATTTTTGATGGTGGAAATAGATTCAGTACTATCAAAAACTTCTGGACACTCAACATTTTAAAGTTTAATAGCTATAACCTGGATTTACAAAAATCTCTACTGAATTTTATCAAAATCATGCCCATAATTTTTGAGACAAAAAAAACAGACTAATTAGACTAAGCATTTATCTGGAGATGATTTATCATTTAAAGCCTAAAAGATTCCATGTTTATTTGTTCTTAGCCGGAACTCTATCTATCATACACTTCAGAAAAATGGACTTCTGTCAATCAGTGCAAACTCAAAGGAAAAATGGAAAGAGTAGAATCTGCCAATAACCCAATGCATGAATGATTTCACTCAAAATTAGCCACTGAGCGCCATAACCCACCAATCCCAAGCTCATCCCAGTGCCAAGAACAACCCAGGCTCGTAGAAACTTGCACGCCAGCACAGAAACCCAGCCCATGACTTTTCCAAGCTCCGAGGCCAACACCAAACTATAGGGCTGGAATTGATTAATCCAAATAATTTTCTTCAAATAATGAGAGTCATCAGAAAAATCAAAATTGGTGCCATTGACAAATTCCAGTGTTTGATGACCAGGAACTTAGAGCGAGCCATCATGGTGCTGGTATCCTTGGCACTGCATCATTCTAGCGGTGGCCATTTTTGTAGGCCAGATGTATGCAATTGAAAAAAACTGCAAGGATCACAATCCAAAAAAACAACCTCTAATATAAAAATTAAATCTCAAACAAACGCCATGGCCCTGCTCTTGCCCTCTAAAAACTTTTCAAAAAACATAAAACCCTAACAAAAAAATCCAAGTTAAAAAAAAAAAAAAACAAACAAAACATCAGCCTCAATATTTTACTCGACATGCTGGAAAGATACTGCCCAGAAAGAAAAGACAATATTCCTAATCAGCTGAATCCCATATATAATATATATGGAATTTATCAAAAATGTCAAATATTTCGGAAAAATTCAAGTGGCTTTGTGGAGTTGTTCATTGTTTTGGCATAGGCTTTTTCGTTGGTTATAAGCAAGAGTTATTAAGAAAAATTATATAGTTTGTGCAAACAGAATTTATGATTTAAGCAATAAGTGTGGTTCATCATGAAGAGGCAGACCGTGGCAAAGGCTTAAATAGAGAGCAATGTAGAAACATAATATTTAAATTATGATATTAATTTATTAATATATTATGCTAGTTTTTGAAAAAAATATTTAAATAATGATATTATTTCATTAATTTATTAAAAATATTAATCAGTAACGACTATAAACAGCTAGTTTTTGAAATATTATATTTAAATTAATTTATAATATTATATATTTTTTAAATATAATTTTGAGTTCTATTTATCTTCCTTCGTTATAATTATAATTTGTTTATGTAGTTTAATTGTGATTTGATAATAAAATAAAGTGAAGATATAATTTTTAATAAAATTATCATTTTTATTATTTAAATATAATTGAATTTATTATTTTATTTTCATACTAACTTTTAGAATGGTTGAATTTTTATTACCAAGGCAAATGCCAAATTGGCGTATAAGACCTCTTGTTTGTGGGACAAGGGACCCACCAGACACCAAATTGGGGTATGAGACCCCTTGTTTGTGGGATAAAAGACATAATTTTTATTATTTAAATATAATTGAAATTATCATTTTATTTTCATACTAACCCTTAGAATGGTTGAATTATTATTATTATTATTATTATCATCCAATTTAAGGTCACATCCAAGCGAGACACCAAATTGGTGTATGAGACCCCTTGTTTGTGGGACAAGGAACCCACGAGACACCAAATTGGGGTATGAGACCCCTTGTTTGTGGGACAAGGGACATACTTTTTAATAAAATTATAATTTTTATTATTTAAATATAATTGAAATTATCATTTTATTTTCATACTAACTCTTAGAATGGTTGAATTATTATTATTATTATTATTATTATTTAATCTAGGATAATGGGTAATTGGAATGGTTGAATTATTATTGTTATCATTATCCAATTTTAAGGTCACGTCTAAGCCATACATCAAATTGGTGTATGAGACCCCTTGTTTGTGGGACAAAGGACCCACCTCCACGCAGCGATTTGATTGCTAAGTCTAAGAAGGCATACATGTGGCCTCTTAGGAGGAAACACATACTCTTAACCATTAGGCCCACTCAAGCTGTATACAATCCACTTAGTCAAATAGATAACTTGATAAATATGGCTGTCACTATTTCACCAAGTAAAACAACTATTTCATAAATGTCACGAGAGCCAACTTAGACTTAAACCCACTCAACTAAGGACAATAACTCTAGCCATACTACTCAAGCTAAATAATAAAAATAATAATAACTTCCTTTAAAAGAATGATTTCCAATCCAATCCAAATTCAAAGCTGATTTATCAAAAATATGTATGAAATCATAAAATTTTATATTTAAAAAATATATCTTTAATTAATTAAATTATTTAAAAAAAATCTTTTAAGCGAGAATAAAATGAAAACAATAAGTAAATGGTTATTTGTAAAATTATAGATAATGAAATCCTATTTATAAAATCTATATATAATAAAATAATAATAATAAATATATAGTTTTTTTTCATTCGAAAAAACCATCATATTTTTATTAAAAATAAAAGGTGATTACAACAACATGTTTCTAATTTGCTTCATCCATAATCTATTTGTCTAGTTAATTTCATTGTTTAATCTATAACCATTACTACTTACAACTCTTGATTTGCTTATACCCATATTCTACTTATGTTTCGACTTACAAAAATAGCTAATACTTATGCCCTCTATGTAGAATGGATTGCCCCTTTCTTCGCTCCAAAATAGTTCATCTTTCCTTCACAAGTCGAAGGACGGTGTAGTATAAAACTATAGAACTATGTGTCCTTCATTAATCAAAGTGACCTGTTGAAATGCAGTAAAGAAAATCTTGCGTGCCTTTGCTAAAACTCCTCTTTTTGATAAGGAGACTGTCATCCCGTTGTGCTCCCAGTACACATGGATGAATGTAATTTTTTGAAATGATTGTGCAAGTGAATGAATGTGTCTCATTCATGCATTCAGAATGTGTGGGTAGAATCAGGTAAATCCCTGAACCCATTCTATAACACTTTTTGAATCCCCATAAACCGATAAATTCTTAAATCCCAACCACTTTGCACATATTAATATCCCTCATAGTGCAATGAGTTATGCCCGAGTGTTTGTGCCACTCCCTCCCTCCCACCAAAAATGATAAAATGTGCCAGGATTTATTACCAAGTAAGCCCCACAACCACATTTTCTATGTATACATGCCCTGTCAAAAAAGCCAACCGAGAATTCCTTCCAAATATTGGTGTATTTGATGTTCCTACTACAGACCTTCCCTCTAATTGGCCCAATCTCCCCAAAGAAATATTTTGTCTTAAATACCGTATCTTTGATGTCTAGCTCTCTCTGCTCAAAAATATTTTTGTTCCTGTATATCCAAATACCCCAGAAAATATAGAAAGCTAAAGCTGCATATTTCTTTTGTGTGTTAAACCAAGATGAGATACATGTCTCAATCGGTATTTGACTCCACCTGCCCTTGATCTTGATGAGATCCAAGACCCCCTCCCATACAACAATAAAAAAAGGGAAAAGTAAGAAGAGATGATGAGCATCCTCCACAGTAGACCAACAGAGAGTACAAATACCTGGACCATGTCACCCCCTGTGAATTAATATCCCAAGTAAGGACTCTATTGTGAAGGACCAGCCACTTAAAACATTTCAGTTTCATAGGAATATCCCAATGCCATGATTTTTGGAACCAAATAAGTTTGTCATCTTGATCGTCAAAGTGGAATCTGGAATATATATCATTGACTGCAATCTGTCCCTTTTTATAGGCACCCACCCAAGCCATTTTGTCCCTTGTATCTGTGAGGAAGGCCTCCGTTTATTTTAAACCATAAATATAACCCTTCCATTCTTGTTCCTAATTACCAGTGATCCCTAAATTCTTTGCAGATAGCCATGAGCACGTACCAAACACGCTGATTAGATCTATGGCCACTTGCCAAATGTGATAAATGTCGATTTGGGATAAATGGTTTAATAACGGGACCAACGGTGTATGTAGTCAATCCATACCCTTGATTGCATCTAATCCCACCTGAATAAGTTGTCCGTCACCGAGATCCCATCTCATTCCTGTAAGAAGCCAATGTCTATTTTTCATCATGTTGCGCCATATATATGATGCATTCTTGACTCCATTGCCCCTTCTCTAATCCATTGTGTAGCATCCTTATGACGCATGTACTTCCCTTTCATAATTTTTTGTCAGTTACCGCAACCATAAAGAGCTCTCCAAAGGGATTTGATGACCAGAGAGTGATTGAAGCATTCAATGTCCATAATACCCCATCCACCACTTTGAATGGGTTGGGAAATGGTGGACAATTGAGCCAAATGATATTTCATCCCTAGATTGTTTCCCGCCCAAAGGAACTGGGCCATAATCTTGTTAATTTTGTGAATGATTTCCTTTGGTAGGATGTATAAATGCATCCAATAAACCACCATGTTCTGTAGAACAAATTTGATAAGGGTGAGTCTTCCCCAAGTGATAGCCACTTATGTTGCCAAACTGACAATTGTTTCTCAAATTTTTGGAGGAGCC
Organism: Pinus tabuliformis; assembly: GCA_031772625.1. Classification (NCBI taxonomy): domain Eukaryota; kingdom Viridiplantae; phylum Streptophyta; class Pinopsida; order Pinales; family Pinaceae; genus Pinus; species Pinus tabuliformis. The sequence continues at coordinate 667,276,577 of CM062812.1, forward strand.
ACTCCCAATCTTTATTCCCATACTTATTTGGTTTTAAAGTATACCCGAAATAATGGAATCCATGATCTATCTCAATCATTGAAATCTCAGCCAATTAGCATATCTCCATACTTACTGTTGAATCTCAGGTTAAAGACCTCCTCAGCTTCTTTATAGCTTGAAATTTGTACTTATCTGGTATCTGTTATATAGTCTCAATATAATACAATTATGCTTTTTCTCTCCAAAAAAAAATCAGTGTAAATTTTGTAGCCTCGCCAAAATCAACTATAATCTCATGAAATTGCCTAAATTCCTCAATGTTATCCCCCTCCCCCTCCCCGCGCAAAAAAAAAACCATCCACGAACATTGAGAGGGATATATAGATGTCACCCATTACATTAATCCCTTTAATGAAACCTTCGTTCCTAGCTTTTGTTGTAGTTGTGTCCGAATTACATTAGTCCCTTTAATGAATATATAGTTGTGTGTGAAATTTAAAGGTTTATTCCAAGTTAATATTATTTATTTTTTTATTTTAAATTTAAAATAAATGAAAAAGAATACGAAATTTCATCGTTATATAAAAATATAAATATTAAGATTTTTTTAAACGATTATTTAAATATTTTATGAATTAAATTTTTTTTACTCTACACAATAATGGAAAATAACCTAATTTATCTTTTGAAATTAGGAAAACATCATTTTCAAATTATGGAATTCTAAATATCAATAACCAACCTTTTAAAGTAATGCACAATATATGAAAAATGATATTGTGGTAAATATTTGTGAATGTCATATCTATTTTTAGGTTAAAAATGATTTTTACACTTCAAAATTACAATTTCATTTTACATTCGAGTTCTCATTACATATCTAAATAAGTTGAAATCCTAAATTGTTTATCTTTCTGAAGTGTTAATTTCATAGATTTTAAATACATTTAATTTAAAGTATATTTAGTTAAAGTGAATAATATGTTTTTTTAATTTAGTATTATTTTCCAATCTTTTAATAAATTTAGGCGATTTAAACCAATCAACCATTGTTTTGTATAATTTTTTTTGAAATAAAATAAATATCTATAAATATATAATATTTTTAAATAAACTTAAAAATATTTTATAAAAAATAAATTTCTAGTTTTAATTTTCATTTATTTATAACCCATTACAATGTAAACACTAACATTATATTAATTTTCTATGTGGTTCAATATCTTTAGAGATCGGTGATTATTAGGTTGATGGAATAATTGTATCAAGTATACTTAAGCCAATTTAATTAGGGAGTTGTTGACGATGATGGATTCCAATAACATTGTAAGGGGATCTTCCCAATGCGAAGTCCCAATTAGATCTCACACCATTTGGTGTAGGAGTCCCATCAGGTCATACGGTCTAACCATCATTGAAATGGTTTTCCAAGAAGTGTCTTGGTTACAATAGGACATAAGAGAATACAACGCCTCTTTGGGACAACAAAAATGTGAGCTTTGTGAGACATTCGACATAAGGTGTATGAGGCAAACTTCGAAGAATGGTGAGGGGAACAAGCCACCAGTTAGAAAATTAATAGTACTATCCTAAAGGGGGACCCAGAATAAAAAGGAGACGTGTTGAGTACCTGCAGATAAGTCCACATGATAAACAATAATTGTTAAAATGTAACAACATCCATTCAATAACAACCATAACTAAGCAATGAAATAGTTCATTAACCTAGCATGTAAATTAAGCAACATATATCGTACACATAACCGAAATAGTCCAACTATATACATGATACATGTATGAAGGAATGTCGGCTCATTGAGATTCTAATAATAAGTACACTATTACATGAGTGAATTAGTGTATCCAATAGCAGAACACGAAGCCACAACTTGCTTCACCAAAGAATAATTTATCTCCCATGTAGTACAAGAGAAGATAAGGCTAAGCCTCCCAAAAAGCCCTTTGCTTGAGTTATGAGGAACTGTTTAATACAATGAATCTTGAGATTCTCATGACTCTTTGACTATTCATATTCTAACATGACTCATTACATTCCAATGTGTGGTCATTCATATTCTGTAGCACCCTCCTCCCACATCTACCCAAGTAACAGACTAACTGGGGTAAACATGTGACGAGACATTACTATGATATGATTGGACTCTCTATGTGTCAATTAAGGTAATGGAATGGTGGAACACATCACACAGACCTCCCACATCAGCAACAAAACACCTAGGAGCCATCCTAATCACTCAGGTAACCACTCCCTGAGACCAACTGAAGTCTTAGTGCATCAAACCCCTAAACACTCCATTGATATGGACAACGGTGCATCCAGGAGGTTCCAGACACTCCCACAACAAGGGAAAGCAAGCTTCCAGGGACCTTTTCCCTCAGTTTTATGCTTGCGACTCTCATATTTGTGCCACTTTTTAGGCCCAGAGCCCAGGTCACTGCCCAAAACTCAATGACACCTTTGGAAATGAAATTTCATAGCGGAACAAAGTTACATTTGAAAAACATCAACAAGGACTAGATCAGATCCCTACTAACCATGACAATCATTTCATCAAACATATCACAAATATGAAATCTACAGGTCTTAATAGTAGAGTTGAGCATAGGGGTCTCATACTTATTTGAGATTCGCTATGAGGCATTGTTTCCCTATCACATTAGCTTCATTATCATCTATTAGGCCATAGATACATTGTTCATTCATTTACAAGTAAAAACATGATGAGCTCCAAACATCATGATAGTCATAAAACTCATTCATAACCAGCATATAAACATTAGAGATGCCAAGCATAGAACAACCATATAAGCCACATAATAATAAGCATATTTACCCATCAATACCATAGGAAAGATCTTTTATTGCCACAAGAAAAATGTAATAAAGTTTGGGACTTCAACGTACCACCCGACCATAGACATGCCTAAGCCAAATCTCTCTTCAGCCAGTCACCCTCGTGCCATATTCTAAGCATGAATGTGGGATCTCACGGAACAATCCATAAAAATTGAACTAGGGATTTGAGAGGCCAAACCACCTCAACCCATCAAACAGTGATTCCACCTCATGGTTAGACGTCACAAACCATCTCCAGATTGGTCTCTACCTAAGCCTTCTAGGGCTCTGGAATGTTTGTTCCAACCAAGGGTTCCAAGACTAGTAACTCAACCCATGACTGCTGTCGAGCTCCAGAGCGTTTGTCCAACCAAGGCTCTAGGACTAGTAACTCAACCCAAGTTGTTACAGGGATTCCAGAGTGTTTATCCAACTAAGGCTCCAGGACTAGTAACTCAACCCAAGTCATTACAGGGCTTCCAAAGCGTTTGTCCAACCAAGGCTCCAGGAACTAATAACTCAACCCAAAGCCAAAGGAACATGAGAACCAACTAGAAAACAAAAGGAAAATTGACCCACAACACCATGGCTATCTAGGAAATGACAAGGCTAGGCAAATCCATTGTTAATCTAGGAAATCCTCCATGCCAATGACATATCATGACCAATAAACCACATGCATATTCCAAGCATGACAAAACTAAGGAGGAAAACATGCATGCAACTCAGTACCATGAAGAAAAACTTGGTGTAGTTGTTGATCCTGATGTCCTCTTACACTTTCCTTCTCTTCCTGTGCCTTCTTTCTCTAGGCATCTAAGTATGCCACACTCTCCAAGAGTGCTCCAAGAAAACTATAAGCGTCCTAGAGCATGAGAGAGAGGGAGAATAGAATGAGAGCTCCAAAATTGAACTGACAAAATTTTACATTGACAAAGCCTGAGAAAAACTTGGCAACGGATCCTTAGAAGCCTTTTTATCAATGAGGCTTCTATTTTATTCACTTTCCATTATTTTCATGCATTTTCCTCCTCACATGCAACATGTGACCTATCACCTTCCTTTTCTCCTAATTTCCATTATTTTCATAGATAATTGTGCCAAAATGCCATTTTTCCTTTCTAGACCTTTGTCATTGCCTTTGCCAATTTCCTTCAGCCATAATAACTGAAATGAACACCCCATTGGGATTTTTTTACCCACCATTCATCTTGGAATATGTGTCCCATGACTGTGGTCTTATATATTTTTGCATGGAATTTTAACCAGGGTTGTTACAGAACCCTCCCCCTTAGGGGAACATCTTCCTTTGTGTTAAATGACACCTATAACCAGCAAGACTGTTGAAAAAAAAACATACTACCCATGGAGATTTATAACATACCTTGTTGTAGTATTTACAATGACCATTTGCTAAAACATGACAAACATACTGTTTACTGGAGCTTTATAAAAAAGCTCATTACAGTATTTACAATAATAACCACATATACACACATACACATATGCTTCACCCAACAAATAATCATACTGTCTATGGAGCTTTATAAATCCAGCTCGGTATAGTATTTACAATAATACACACATATACACATATGCACATTTTCTCAACCAACAAATAAAAGGATATGATGTTTGCATCTACAAGAAGGGAATCTAGAGGCTCACACCTCCACCCTCAAAGTAATACCAAGATTCACCTCCTTCCAAGGAATTCCATAATCCAATGCAAGGTCAAATATGCATCCAATGACCAATGCTATAATCCTGCACCACTTGTACTCTTAGTGAACAGTTATCGGCTCATTGTTCCAAGGCACACTCCCAATGTGCATGTGATTCCCTCTGGCAATGATAATGACCAAAACAAATATATCCCCATCCTTCCCTTCTCTGATACATAGTCTCTCAGGCAATCAGGTCACCCCTTTCACGCAGTCACACACCTTCCAAGTTCCGCTGGCATCCCCATCCCAGGCAGTCCATCCCTTGGCAAGGTTTCTTTGCATTGGAAGTTCAAAAAACCAAGGCATATCCCTGCCTTAAAACCATTATACTAGTCATAGCATGCTCATGGAAATCAATGGACACTATTGGGTACCAATGTCCCATAATGGTCCTAAATGCTTTACCAACATATTGTTGCATGTTCCAATTCATTTCGTTGTTGCTACTAATGATTGTTGTCAATTTCAACTACCCAACCAGGCATTTCATGCTTTCTTGTACCAAGCACATAATTTCCATTAGTTTCAAAATAAATTGAAATAACTTCAAATCATACCTCATTGGTGGCTCGTCAACAAGGTACTCTTGCAATTTTGCTCACTTCCTTTCACAATAAATCAAACTATCATCTTTGACCAAATCATCATGTATAAACATATAACATCAGGTTAACTAAAAACACAACCATCATAGATCAAAATCATAAATCACATGTAACCATCATAAACTAGAATCATAGATCACATGTAATCATCATAGACCAAACTCATAAATCACATGCATAATAAAATTGAAATAAAATACTGATACTTATCCTTTAATCAATCCTTAGCTTCTACCTTTGTCCTTATTACGTACACACATCGGATCAGTTTCCACACCCAAAAAACACCCAGCGCCTTCTCCTCAACCATGTGCACATACACATAGTGTGAATCAAACACATACAAGCACACATGACATACAACACCATGCAATACATGCACCTACACCTGACATACCACACATACACCTACACCTAGTGTACAACACAACACAAATACGTACACATAGTACAACATAATGAATACACATGTCACGATACCACAACTACACAATGCAAATACATAGTACCGCATGCTCGCAACACAACATGTATGACATGTGCACAATACCACATGTAAATTAGTACCATGTGTACCACATGTACTTAGTACCACCTGTACACAACACCACTTGCACAACATGTGCACAACATCACATGTACACAACGCCACATGTACACCGCACCACCTGTACAAGGTGTACAAAATACCACATGTACACAGTACCATATGCACAAAATGTACATGACACCATATGTACACAACATCACATGCACGACATGCACGCAACACTCCATGCACACAACACCACATGTACAACATGTACACAACACCACATGTACAATCATGCACACAACACATATGTACATAGTACCATTTGTACAACATGCACACAACACTATATGTATATAGCATTGCATATAAACATGTACATAGCATCATATGTACATAGCACTACATATCCAACATGGGCACAACACCGTATGCACACAACGTTGCATATCCATCATGCGCACAGTATGATATGTACGCAACATCGCATATCCAATGTGTACATACACCATCTATACCTAGCACTGCATATGAAATATGCACACAACACCATAGGTACAATCGTTGAATATAAAATATTCACAAAATATACATAACAATATCACTGCACATCCAAGACCACACTGCCTCTACCAAGCAACCTTGCTTCTAGTGTCTCTCCGCCATCCATGCTTATCCTAGCATGTCGTGGATCACACTGTTTTCATTCCACTGATGTATCTCTCAACATTAGCCTATCCATAACATAAACACAGGCATAGTATAATCACATAATATTAATTCATATACACATGATACTGACCTCAGAGATCTGTCAGGCTACTTTTCCCACTTGATTCCTCATGAACCAGGAATCTCTTTATGTCATTCGCCTACATAAGCAATCATTCCTCCACAAGAATGATTCCTGATGACCCTGTCAGACAATGATATGAATACATACATATAAACATCAACATAAAACGATCATGATCATGTCAGACAATGACATACATACATATATACATGCATATATATAAACATTAGCATAAACATGATCACAACATAATTACCAATTATCATGAGGTCAAGGTTAAGAGAACTTCCTTTATCCATGCACAACATTGAGAATGATTGTTCCCAACATAGACAAGGAATCGGATGCCTCACATCCATTCACTTTACCTTTCATGTTAGCTTTCTCATGATTGTCCTGCCACCATCCATTTACACTAATGGACCCAACCAACTTAGCCGACTTTCATACTCTTACCTTTAGTTGCCCTTACACATGCACCACCTTCATCTGAGTCTTTCATTACATGTTGGGTTCCACACATCTCTCCCAGAGTTCTAGCAACTTTCTTCTTTCCCAACCAATTCCCAAGACCCTCAAAACATAAGAACAATAAACGAACAAGAAGAAAAATCATGAAAACTAATAACAATACAACACTGCAAACAAAGTGGCATGATCATGCACTAGAAATAACAAAACTTCAAATCAAGTGCAAGAAAATGACAAGGTACCAAAAGCACAAGACTCTCAACAGACACCATGACTCAAGCCCCATGGGTTCCCAGTGCTTCCAAGGGAAATCTTAACCTGAGCCTTCTTCAAGATTCCATGGAAATTTATTTTCTACAATTCTCTGTATCATACTACCATAACACATGATTGTTAGTGCATAAATAAATGTAACAATATACCAATTATCTTACATTGTCATTCTAATCACGTTGCCTTGTAACTGAACACACATGTCAGCCATATGTTCCAAATATCAAGACAACATATCTACTAAATTGAAATCAATCCTTACCAAGACTAACAATCATGTCATAATCCATAGTCAACTCGTAGTCATTAGACATGATGCTACAACTGTCACCTACTTACACTCAAGTACATATCAGCTATATCAACACATATGTGTTAGTACAATCATCTCAAAACAAGATCACTTGAACACATACTCATATTATGCAATTCATAAAATATTCAACCAACTTGAAAACATACCATGTTAAATAAATTAACTCGACAACATAATAAACACCAATCACTCAAACACCAAATAGACTACATAAGATAATTCATATCTTAATATATCTCAAGGGAGGTTATCTTGTCCACACAATCAATCTAGATTAGCATGATATAGCTTCACGACATATCAACTCAAACATTATAAATAAGGTCATGATATCCATAAATAGTCACTAGCTAACATGTCCACATCATAAACTCATAAACAATTATCATTCATACATAATAATGACATCTGCACAGTCAGTCTATATTAGTATGACATAATATCACAACTTATTAACTCATAACTGGATGTCATAACCCTAACCATTTGCATAATCCAATCCAATTTAGCATGATACATATAACATCAAGATCTTAATGCAATAACCCTAATCATTAACTAACATATAACAACAAGAAGTTAACAACATGCTCATAAACAATATGCAACATAATCATCAAGTTATCTAACATAAAACATCAATGCATACAATAACATGTTACAATCATTCATGACTATCTAACACATGTGCATATGACTACACTAATCAACTAGCACCTATTTGTATGCAACCATAACATCAATAGAATGAAATGCATACACATAACCATAATGCATATAACAAACCTTAACCTACATACATGCATGCCCAACATACAAACCTGTATGGCGACATGATCTTTCCTTGAGGTCCAATGTTGTAACTTCACTTTGATTATTTGCATCTCCTTGTTATGAAACTAGCTCACAAAAAGATAGAAAATATAGATCAACGCCTTAGAATTCAACCTCTTCGAGGGGGAAACCTCCTTTACATTACACAAATGAATAATTCTTAGATGATACAAATGACAAGACCTCCTTTCTATATATAGGAGTCTAAGGGGTCATAATATAATAAGAGCCAACATAACAATAATAATGTAAGGGCACAATAATAACAATAGTGGGCTTCTATGGGGCACAATAGTAACAATATGGGGACTACATGGGTACAACAATATAATAAGGGGGTTGTACTAATAACAATAAGGGGTTCCACTAGTAGTATAGGGGCCTAACATTCCCCTCTCCTTCAAAAAGTGTTGTCCTCAACACTTGAGTATTTCTTGATGTTTTTGCATAAAATTCTTGTCCTCCCATGTAGAATCTTCAGCGGGTAAGTTCTTCCACTTTATGAGATACTCTGAAATTGATCAATTTCGTAGCTACTATTTTCTTGTTTCTATGACTGCTCCAGGTTCCAATATGATTTTTCCTTCCTCTTCAAGTTCTCGCAATATTGTTTGAATTGGGATCTTCTACAACTTTTGAATGAGTAACCACACTTCTTTGTCCTTCTTCCATTCATCCCTTGCTTTGTTTATCCAATCTGGTTGGATAATAGAAATAGCACAAAACAATGCTTCCACATCCTCATCCTTTCTTGAGAGTGCATCTACAACCAAATTTTGCTTCCCTTTTCTATAGATGATGTCAAAGTCATAACCCAACATATTTGTGACCCATTGTTTCTGTTCTTCTAAAGATAATATTTGTTCTAAAAAGTATTTAAGACTATCATGATCGATTTTTACCTTGAAGTGTCTTCCCATTGGGTAAGGTCGTCATTTCTTAAGTGCATGTAGTATTGCCAACATTTCCTTCTCATAAATAGCTTGCTTGAGATGTAGTCGTAAAAATACCCAATCACCTACATCAAAACATTTTTCACTACGATGTTGATCTACCTGTTGTTTCATTCGATTTTGTACCAAAGTGGTGTTATCCTTTAAAAGTTGGAGAACTTGTTGTTGATGCTCGATGTGATCTTTCACTGCTTGAACCTTTTTCTTCTTGATATGTCCTTCTATCTTTAGAGTTTGAGGAGTGGTAATTTCTTCCAATGCTTTACAAGATATGGCTGGATTCATTTCTTAATACTCGATGTGATCTTTCACTTCTTGAACATTTTTCTTCTTGATATGTCCTTCTATCTTGATAGTTTGAGGAGTGGTAATTCTAGCCAATGCATTGCAAGATATGGTTGGATTCATTTCTTCTTTCTCGATGTGATCTTTCACTTCTTGAACCTTTTTCTTCTTGATATGTCCTTCTGTCTTGAGAGTTTGAGGAGTGGTAATTCTTGCCAATGCTTTACAAGATATGGTCGGATTAATTTCTTCTTTCTCTAGGGTTGGTTCCTAGTGTATATCCTCTTCTTTTGATGTTTCTTGATCCTTTTCTTCCTCCTCTTCATAATCTATGTAAAATAATTTCTTCTCAGCACACTTATGACCTTTAGTTCATTTGCTATCACAATTGTAACAAAGCCTTTTTCTATTTTTTCTTCCAATTGTTGTGGTGTCACCCTTGTAGGTTGTGGAAGGCTAGGAGAAACAACACTTCCATGTTTATAGTTGTGAGGGGTAGAATTCCTTGTTTCCATAATTTTTCTTTCCACTTTTCTTGCCAACCTGAATGCCTTCTCCAATGAATCAGGTTCCCAAAGACGAACCTCATGTTGAATGTTATCCTTTAAATTCCCTATGGAGACATCAATCCTCTGCTTCTCTAGAATATCATTTTCCCTTATATTCAATTTTTGAAAGTCCTCAATGTGCTCTGCCATTGAAAACTTTTGTTTGAGATTTATCAATTGGCTAAAGAAGGTGTTTCTCTTTGTATCCTCATAATGTGCTATCATTTCCTCCGTGAAAATTGACTACGTGACAAGTGGTTTATGAGAACAAAGTCCGTTATACCATAAAAATTGATTCAGTTCTAAATAATTAGATGAAATACATACCTTTTGTAACAATGGTACACCATGTAGATCAAAATATTTCTCCATATGTAGTATCCAATTTACTGGATCCTTGCCATCAAACTTCCTCATCTTGCTTTTTCTTGATTTTAGGAGCTCGATCTTGAAATGACTATAGCTTTGTAATTTCAGATCTTCAATTTTTAAAATCGCGACTTCCAGTAGTCTTCTGTGTCCTCTTTCCAATGCCACCAGTCTAATCGAAATTGGATTCTCCATGAAAGAGTTATACACAATCTCCCAAGATGACCTGATTGTACACCTTTTCAGAATAGCGAATTTGTATGATGTGACGTGTCACTGTTTTTACCTTCAGATCTGACAAGTACACACAAAAGACTACAATCTGTCTTATTTTGGTAACTTCTTACAAAATTTAAATCTGATGCTCAGAGAGAAAGTTATGATGATTTTCCCAAGGTCACTTGTTTAAGATGTAATTCAAAAGTCTACAAAAACCCTAACTTCCTCAGATCATATATTCGAAAATATATGAAATTCGAACCTGAGGTTTAGACTGATTTCTTCTCAAATGGGTTTTTTTTTTAGCTTTTGAAACTTCATAGCAAAAACGTTATAGTGAAAATTCCACAAAGACCTGTTTTAGATGAAATTTTGTATCTTGCAAAAACTATAACTTCCTCAGATCATATCTCCGAAAATATAGCGAGACAAGTTCTAAAATTCAAACCCGAGGTTTAGCGAGATTTTGTCTCAAATGGGTTTTTTTTAGCTTATGAAAGGTTGTAGAAAAAAATTTATAGCAAAAATGCCATGATGACCTGTTTGGAGCAACGAAACCATAGAATCAAAAGCTATGATACCAAATGTTATGAAACCAACTCACAAAAAGATAGAAAAGATAGATCAACGCCTTAGAATTAAGCCTCTTCGAGGGGGAAACCTCCTTTACATTACACAAATGAATAATTCTTAGATGATACAAATGACAAGACCTCCTTTCTATATATAAGAGTCTAAGGGGTCATAATATAATCAGAGCTAACATAACAATAATAATGTAAGGGCACAATAATAACAATAGTGGGCTTCTATGGGGCACAATAGTAACAATATGGGGACTACATGGGTACAAAAATATAATAAGGGGGTTGTAATAATAGCACTAAGATGTTTCACTAGTAGTATAGGGGCCTAACACTCCTGCTCTATCTTAGCCAACACATTAGCATCATAACACACCAATATCATCATAATGACCTAATTGCATACAATGACCTTATGCACAACAACGTTCACCATGAAAATGCATGCGTAACAAGACACTGACATACATAACAAATGCATATACAACCATACACTCATGACAACACGTCTTGACAACAAGATCAACAACTCCTATACACGGCGACATCACTACAACCATGATCAACACCATGCAAATGCAGCAAGCACATGGAGTACAAGAATAAGGAACACTTATGAAAAGGACATGAATGCATGACCAACACACCGCCCATCCAGTCTAAGGGGTGAACCATGCTCTGATACCACTTCGTAGCACCCTCCTCCCACATCTACCCAAGTAACCAGCCAACCAGGGTAAACATGTGATGAAAAGTTACTATGATATGATTTGACTCTCTATGTGTTAGTTAAGGAAGTGGAACTGGCGGAACACATCAGATAGACCTTCCACATCAACAACAGAACTCCTAGGAGCCATCCTAACCACTTAGGTAACTAGCCCCTAAGACCAACTAAAGTTTTAGTGCATCAAACCTCTGGACGCTCCCTTGATATGGACAAAGGTGTGTCTAGGAGGTTCCAAATGCTCCCACAACAAGGGCAAGGGAGTTTCCAGGGACTTTTTTCACCAGTGTTTTTCCTGTGACTCCATATTTGTGTCACTTTCCAGGCCCAGATCCCAGGTCACTACCCAGAACCCAATGACACCTTCAAAAATGAAATTTCACAAAAGATAAAAGCTACATTTGCAAAACATCAACAAGGATTAGACCAAACCCCTACTAGCCATGATAGATTTTTCATCAAACATATTACAAATATGAAATCTATAGATATTAACAGTAGAGTTCAGCATAGCGGTCTCATACTTATCTGATATTTTCTATGAGGCATTGTTTCCTTATCACATTAGTTGCATTGTCATCTATTAGGACATAGATACATTTTTCATTCATTTACAACAAAAAACATGATGAGAGCCAAACATCATAACAGTCATACAACTCATTCATAACCAACATGTAAACATTAGTGATGCTAAGCATAGAATAACCATTTAAGCCACATAACAATAAGCATATTTACCCATCAATACCATAGGAAAGAGCTTTTATTACCATAAGAAAAATACAACCAAGTCTGGGACTTCCACGTACCACCCGACCATAGACATGGTTGAATCAAATCTCTCTTCCGCCAGTCACTCATGTGCCATATTCCAAGCATGAATGTGGGATCTAATGGAACAATCCATCAAACTAAACTAGGGCTTCCAAATTCCAAACCACCTCAACCTATCAAATAGTGATTCTATCTCACGATCGTACATCACAAACCATCACCAGATTGGTATCTACCCAAGCCTTCTAGGGCTCCAAAGTGTTTGTTCCAACCAAGGCTTCCAAGACTAGTAACTCAACCCATGGCTATTGCTGGTATCTAGAGAATTTTTCCAACTAAGGCTCCAGGACTAGTAACTCAACACACAATTGTTGCCAGGCTCTAGAGCATTTTTCCAACCAAGGCTCCAAGACTAGTAACTCAACCCAAGAATCAATCCATATTGTTTGTCCAACCAAGGCTTCAGGACAAGTAACTCAACCCAAGTTGTTACAGGTCTTCTAGAGTGTTTTTCAAACCAAGGCTTCAGGACTAGTAGCTCAACCCAATCTGTTACAACGCTTATATATCATTTGTACAACCAAGGTTGCAAGAACTAATAACTCAAACCAAAGCCAAAGGAACATGAGAACCAACCAGAAAACAAAAGGAAAATGGACCCACAACACCATGGCTATCCAGGAAATGGCAAGGCTAGAAAAATCCACTATCAATATAGGAAATCCTTTGTGCCAATGACATATCATGACCGATAAACCACATGAATATGCCATGCATGCCAAAAATAGTGAGGAAAACATACATGCAACTCAGTACCTTCAAGAAAAACTCGTTGTGGTTGTTGATCACGATGTCCTCTTGCGCTTTCTTGCTCTTCCCTTGCCTCCTTGCTCCAACCATCCAAGTATTCAACACTCTCCAAGAGTGCTCCAAAAAAAATTTAAGTGCTCAAGAGTATGAGAGAGAGAATAGAATGAGAGCTCCAAAACTAAACTGACAAAAGGTTACATTGACCAAGCCTGAGAAAAATCTTGAGAAAAATATTTCAACTGATCCTCAAAAGCATTTTTATCAATGAGGCCTCTATTTTTTTCATTTTCCATTATTTTCCTTCATTTTCCTCCTCACATGCAACCTGTGACCTTTCACCTTCCTTTTCTCCTAATTTCCAGTTTTCATAAATAATTGTGCCAAAAATTCCATTTTGCCTTTCCAAAGCCTTTGCCATTGCCTTTTCCAATTTCCTTTAGCCATAATAACTGAAATGAACACCCCACTAGGATGTTTTTTCCCACCATTCAGCTTGGAATACATGTCCCATGACCCAGGTCTTATATATTTTTACATGGATTTTTAACCAGGGTTGTTACATATTCCACTTGTGTCCCTTGGACTTCATTACATAACATTTATTACATAAGATAATTTACACATGAGACGGTGGCATAATAAGACAAAATTGCTAAAATATAAAACTCATCAAATGGATAGATCATGTGCTTCTTCATGGAGTTCATTTGTAATGTAAGTGTGACATGCTCTGAAGTCCTTTGCAATGGCTTCGATCTAGTCTAGCAAGTCTCCTTTGTAGCGTGCCTTTACATCCAATGCCTCTGATAGTATGTTCTTGGAGCTCAACTAAACAGTATTCCATAGCCATGAAAGATTCATGTCCACTTTGACTGGTGCAAAGGCATATTGTTGAATAACATCTTTGGTCACTTTCAAGCCTTCCTATTCTTTTACCTACTTGGTTTGGTCAACGTAATCTCTGATCTCCTGAAAGATGAGCTCCCTACCTTTGATTTCTTCAAGGGATCCGATGGCGGGCATCTCGTGCTTCTGTGTAAGAGACTCAAACCCATTATGCAACCAATTATATGCAACCATAGTGTTAACTGACTATTCTCCCAAATGTGAGTAATTATGTAGGTGGAATCTCAATTTCACTCTATCTATTTTTGCGGAGAGCTTATCCTTCTTTTCCAAATGCTCTGGGAAATTTGGATTTTTGGTAGTCCACTCTTGCATCAGGTCAACTACTCTGGTTTCTATCTTCAGGAGTTTCACCACTTCTTGTGCATTCTTTTGAATTCCAATGAGAGGAGCCATGACATGTTGTATAAGTATCACCTCATCATATAGTCATGCCATGGCATCCTCCATTGGTCCCAATTCATCTAGCATGGTTGAATGCCATTCTTCAATATTAGAGTTATGTGATAATAGTCGTTGGTTCTCCACTGCAAGATGCTCTACCTATTTATTTTTCACAACAAGTTCTCTTCTCAGCATGGCATTCTCATTTAACAAATATTCCAAGTTATCCTATGTCATTGTATCGAATGCAACATTTGCTACCATAATTGTCCTTGGATTTCTTCTAGTGTTGGAGGTAATCACCTTTTTTGTCGATACTGAGACTTTCTCTGCTGGTGGAGGTGTAATCCCCATCTCTCTGAATGGAAGATGTCCTCCAATGAGCGGTTGTTCACCTAGAGTACTAGGCTCATCATCCATGGGATGGCTAGTTTCTTCTTCCTCATACTGCTCCTCCTATAGTTCATGAGTCAACTATTCCTCTTCCAGCCTATGTGTTGCTTCCTCTTCCTGAGACTGCCTCTGTTGTTCTTCCTCTATCTATATCCTTTCTTCTTCTTCTTCAACCAGTTGATTCTCAAGCAAATCATCCTGCTTCCTTCTCTCCTCTTCTTCTCCTTCTTCTCCTTCTTCTTCTCCTTCTTCTTCTTCTTCTCCTTCTCTTCTCTTTGATTTTGTTTTTGTATCTCCTATATTTAAAGTATTTACTTTCCATTTTCTATTTCTCTCACCTGATGAGTACATGATCATTTTCCTAGGAGATAACTTCTTTACTTGAGGCGTTGTTTCCTCCTCCTCCTATTCCTTCTCCTGCAAGTCCTAATATGGTGCATCGTGAGGTGAACTGGTGTTCATGGTTGGATGTGTCTTCATTTTGGCATTGTACCAGTTCTTTATCTTTTCATCCTCTAGTCGGTATGTTGATGAATACCTTATATTATGCATGATCCTTTCACAATGCTACCTGACAATTCGCCTAGGATCATATGCATGGAAATATTTGGTGATGAAGTGTAGATGGTTAAGCTCTTTAGTTTCGTTTTCCAATGTCCTATGAATATTTAATTCATATAATCTAATCCTTAATGGAAATATGGGCCAAGGGGCTTTCTTCCTCCTGTGAAGGGTTCCTAATGGTCCCGTGTCTAGCTCATTTTCCACCTCCTGCATGACCACCTTGATTGTCACATATTGCGGCATAAGATGAGGGGTTGTTTGACATCCAAAGAATCTAATGTAAATTCCCTCAAGAGCCCAAACTAGTCCACAATATCTTGAAGAGACTCCACTTTATTTATCATGCAGGGTGGATCAACCTCAAATATTAGGCGAAAGATGGTTTCAAAGAAGTGTTTGGCCAATCTGTCATATGTGCCTTTGAAGCTTCCTTCTGATAACACTCTACAGTGGACATAAAATGGGAAATTATCTTTAGGAGTCCAATTCCAATACTGCTTCGGGAATGCATATCATGCACAGATACTGTCCAAGAGATATGCAAACATGTAAAATTATGGAGCTTGATTTGCTTACAAAGATGCTTTGACCTGCCCCACCTGTCGCTGCAACTCAAATGATAATATATCTACCCAATTAAAATATTTTCCATGGTTCACCACTAGATTTAGTGTATATATCCAATTCTCTTGGAATACCTCAGAGTTCTTGTGCCCAAACATCTGACAATACATAGCTAGGAAATACTGATATATGTCTCTCGATATCTTTATTGGATAAACTGTTGTTGGGTGATAGTGAAACTTGATTGGTTCTCAACACCATTGCTTGATAACATCGGTGTGTCGAGGTTATCCCATCTTGTGTAAAAGAAATTGTTTGCATATTTATTGGGCTTGAGCATCTTATAATACGTTTGTGTATCCTCACCATAATAGTTGGTGAGGTGTCTGCCACTTTCACTGCATAGCACAAGGTGTGAGTCATCCATATCTGTAATTTTCCATTCAATAGCTTCAACACATTGCATGACCGGGTATCTACACATGATCCTATGTATCCTCGGCTTCTTAATGTTTATATGTGCATGCACATCTTATAAGTACCTAGGAAATGTCTCCTACATGAACGTGTTTTAGATATTTCTCTAGGTAACCTTTGTCGTCTTGTCAATAAAACACTGATTGTCTGCATATATAGGAATATTGGACTATGTAACTTCAAGAAACTAATCAATACTTACTCCTGAGAGTTATTTAGAGGCTAATTTGAGTGGCATCATGTCTCCAACATATGATGACATTGTGGTAACACTTGTAGCATGGAAACTTGTTTGTGGAATCACACTCATAGCGACAAGATTAGCTTAAAACAAATAACTATGCATAAATATTTGTAAAATTGCATTCAAAGAGTCACCACAGATTATAGAGCATGAAAAACTATGAACGGAAACAAAAAATAACTTTCATGAAAGAAAAAATACACATGAAAAATAGAATGGTGCACTCTCAAAGCACGAAGAGACATGCATGGTCAATCGGGCTTTGTAGTGCGCTAGTGTACTCATTAAAGAGGAAAAAATTAGCCAGGACACACTGTAGCACCCTCAAGGATCGAAGGAATGAGAAAACGTGGCTTCAGGTCTTCCCTATGCACCCATGCGCCTTGGGGAACAAGGACGGAACACTGTCGCACTCAGAACTGATGAAGGATGAGGAAAAGGGAGCTTTGGGTCTTCAAAGTGTGCATATGCACTCAAGACAAAGGAGGGTGCATTGTCACATGTTGAAGGCTTGAATGATAAGGCTCTGTGTCTTCCCTATGCTCCCATGCACCCTAAGGTAAAGAGGGCACACTGCAGCACTACAAAGGTTCAAAGGGAAAAGCTTTGTGCCTTCGTGATGCACCCATGCGCCTAGGAAGAAAACTATGTCGAATAAGGTGAAATTTTCAAGACCGAAGGAGCTTCAAGATCGGGGAGAGTGCTCTACCTGAA
Organism: Pinus tabuliformis; assembly: GCA_031772625.1. Classification (NCBI taxonomy): domain Eukaryota; kingdom Viridiplantae; phylum Streptophyta; class Pinopsida; order Pinales; family Pinaceae; genus Pinus; species Pinus tabuliformis. The sequence continues at coordinate 667,294,488 of CM062812.1, forward strand.
AAGAGACTAGAAATAAGTACAGAAAGCATAATTCAATCTGTTAGTGTCGGTATCTTCATCCCTCTGTCAGAGATCAAATTCTCTTGTTGCATTGCATATTAGGTGTCTCGCTCAGTCAGCTGCATCCCATTAGGAGCATAGATCATCTGATGGTAGTGGCTTGTTGTAAATTTTCCCTCATGCCCTTTTACCTATTGGCCCATTTACATTCGTCAAAGATCATCTGCAGTCATTTTCTGCTTTTTTTTTAATTTTTGCGAGTCATTTCTAGGGTTTCAGTTTCATTAGGTCTAGGGTTTCATCAAAAGGGTCTTCAAAATGTTCAATAATGGTCAGTAGGCGCATGAGGAGGTTGAATAATGTTCCAGTACCAATAAATTTCATAATCACATGCTTAGAAATGTATTTTTCCTCAAAACCCTGTTTTGAGGAAAAACAGAGTATTCCATGTTTTCATGTATAAAATTTGGTGTAATTTCAATTTCATATGTAACAGCTTCAGTGGCAACCCTGGTCACCTTGCCAAGCTTTAGCATCTCCATCACCTACAAGGCAAACAAAAAAATCAAGTCATTCAGTTCATCAAAGGCACAAATAAAGTAAACTGCCCAAAAAACAGAGTTGAAAAAGTAAGTCACAATGCAAACATTACAAAAGTGGGTTTTATGAATGAAAAACATTTTTCATGATTCAAATAGTTCATTTGCATCTAAAGAAAATGGAGAGAATGAGTGAAAGGCTGTATTGGAGAAAAAGAGAAAAATTGCAGCAAAATTGGCAAGTTTCAAGGGCGCGGCGCATAGAGCTGGCGCGGTGCATTGGGCCACCCTCCACAGTGTAGAAATTACACTGGCATGACACATAGAGTAGGCGCGGCGCGTTGGGTTTGTGGCGCGACACACAGGGCTTCAAGCCCGATTTCACCCACAGATTCATTCAAACTGCCAAATTTGCTAAATTTCCACCTACTCAAGTAAGTCATCATTCTTCCACTGCCAGTGAATGAGTTTTTCTTAAAGAGTTTATGGTGATTTAAAGAGATAAGCTTGAAACCCTACCTCCTTGCAATTTTTCTCAAAAACAAGTGCTTAGGGTTTGTAGTTTGTGTTTTTGCTGCCAAATTCCATTCCCTCACTCCCACACTCTTTGTTTCCCACATTCATTTTCTAGTTTCATCCCCATATCCCTAATTTCCATATCCCTAAATTCACTAACTTCATATTCCTAACTCCCACTATCTCAAACCCTAGCTACATATTCCTAAACCCTAATTGCTATCCCAAAATCTAAAAACTGTCCCTAAAATCCTTCTATTCCCCAAATTCCAGTCAGCAACATTTCCAAAACTCCTCTTACCCTCTCCCCTCACAGTCCCTAATACATATTCAAGCATTTGGCAGAAAAACATCAAAGACACCTAAAATCTCTTCATACTCATCAAGAAAACTCACAGATTAGCAAACATGGAATTTGATCCTTCATATGATCGAGATAAATAGACACACAGTGACTCTCCTACATAAATGCATGCACCAAGGAGACCTCACAAGGGTGGCAAACATATACGAGAGGAGCCTACTTCACTTGTCGAGCTGCAGGCTTGCCCTCTTGCTATCACATGCTTCCAACACCAATCCTGTTATCATTTATGTGAGATGGTTGCTAGAGTCCAGTACCATCATGAGTTGGCTAGGTTTTTTGTGCTTCATCTACATAATGGCCATGCCACTCTAGCTGGTGTGACATTCACCTTAACATCAGAGTCTATTTCTCTAGCAACCGACATTCCTAATGTCGAAGAGCAGTGGAATAAAAGGCAACAAATTGACAGGGAACATTATGAACCATACATCAATCCCGGTTATTTGAGACAACTTAGTAGAGTTTTTCCCTTTCGGTGCCTGAAAGACTCATGCTCCCTTAATGAAACTCATAATTAAGTATTTCAGCTACGAGGGCCAGTTTTCTTGCTTATATGCCTATCATATCAGATTGTTGATGCACTTTATCAGGGTGATAATGATGAATCTCCCCTACTTCATGTGCTGAAATATTGAGAAGATGACCACCTTAGTACAATAGAAGACTCCTCAGTAGTAGTTTAATAGTATATATCATTTTTCACTCATCAAAATTGTGGTCATGCATCAGCTTGGTTTGCAGGGCATCTCATGGGAGGATTTCATTTCTCATGAGTTTTTCACGGCTCCTCAGGTACCTCCAGAAACTTTTCATGAGACAGGTGGACCTTCACGTCAGTAGGAGGGTCATGAGACACAAACCGCTAGTGTGTTGGTGTTTGTTACCTATCAAAAGGGCACTAGAGGGTTGTTTGCAGCAGCAAAGCGAGTATTATCTCCACCCGAGGTGGAAGGGGTCTCACTTCCTTCATCAGCACAGTAGGTTTAGGACAAGGGCAAGAGGCCACTACATGATGAGGGGCCTTCAGGTGAGCAAGAGACCGATTTCATTCTCATTTAGGACGATGACACTGATTTGGGCCCACAAAGCTCAAAGCTCAAGGAGGTCATCTAAGAGCAACAGGCAGACATCAATGTTTTGTCCCTCAACTTAGGAAGAGCTAAGTGGATAATAAAGTACCTGGAGCAAATAAACAAGTAGCTAGAGGATCAGCAAACCATTATGGAGTTGCAAAACATACGAGAAAACCGCCAAGCTGCCAAAAGGAGGAAGGTGAAGCTCACATCACTTGAACAAGAAATCAATGTTTATCATGATTCTTGGCTTGAGAGAGCTAATATCCACTTGGAAAAGTTGTTAGAGAAGGCCAACAAGGAGAAAACAATGTTGAGGCATATGGCCTATCATTACATGACGAGAAATAAAAGTTACAAGGCAAGAATCAAAAGCTTGAAAGCAAAGTTGAAGAGGGCATCGAGGAGGCGAAAGGAGCAATATAGACTTCAGATATTGGCTGAGGCTTCCTTAGCCCAACACAGCACTTGATGGAGAACACTCAGCCCAAATTTCAAAAAATTTGGAACACTTTTTGCATTTTTGAAAATTTTGGGCCAAAACATAGGTTTTTCTGCCCAATGCGCCGCACCACCTGGCGCTCGCTTTTGATGGGGGACTCCTTTTGATGAAAACTCAACATTTTTGGATTTTTCATGGAAAAATATGCATGCCTACAAATGGCCAAGAACTTTTGATAGGTTGTGAGCCCCTAAAAAGGTAAAAAACACCCAGAAAATGACCTTTCTGCCCCTTTTTTGACACACAGGAAGCAGTGTTGGGAGAACTCCGTTTTGGAGGGGCAAATGGAGGCAAAATTCAAAAGTTCCACTTGTTCTGGAAATTAGACAGGTAGGCCTTTCCAACAAGCACACTTGGAGCATATTTGGACATCGGGAAGGCCTCCAAAAATGGCTGAAAACAGGCACTATGCATAGGGAAATCAGCGTGGCACATTGGGGAAATTTTTCTTAGTTTGACCAAGAATACTCTGTTTTTTGCCTATTTTCTTGAAAGTTTGACTTTTATCCTTCTTAATGTCAAACTTATGATTTAATTTAATGTAAATTGATGGATATTGATGTAATTATGTCAAATTTTCACTCATGGAGGTAGATTCATCTATCAAAAGGTAGTTTGCAACTGAATGAATCAGTTCCCTAGTTTCTAGAGGCAAGCTATTCCACCGCCTAATTTTTAGTTCTCAATTTAGAATTAGTTGGAACAACTCCTAAACTCATGATCTCGACCCCTAGAGGCTAGGATGAGTTATTTTTTGTCTATATCTAGTGATTTTTCAGTCATTAGCATGGTTGGACTTTTGAGAGACCTTGGAGCTTCATTGTATACATTTTTCAGCAATTTTGGCTAAGGAATAGACCAGGGCTTGCAACACTCTATGGGATTCATGTGGCATATTGCTTTGATATTGTGTTTCCTTCTGTAAATGTAAGTTTACTTGTGTTTTATGTATGCCATTCTCTCTCTTATTTATTCTTAACTAAAACAAACAAGAATAAAGGTAGAATCCATTGAAATTGCAGTGCTCTACCTAGGGTTTGCTTAGTTATCTATGTTTTCAGCTATTTGAAGAGGATCCCTGAGGTTTTCTTGCCCTCTTCAACTCCTCACCTGTCTAAAAGCTCTCCATTTCACTCAATTTGAAGTATCAAATCACTTGCCTACCTTGCCCCATTGAGACCTCTGCAAAACTGAGCCTCATTCCCAAGACCCAAAATCTGCCTTTCCATTTGAGCCAACAAAAGATCATCAAATTCAAATAAACCCTTCTGCATACACACCTAGCCTAAAATCAGTCTTCACATCAGTCATCTCAAGCCTCATTGATCATATTTTTCTGAGATTGACAAGGAGAGAGCCCTCTTCCGACCTGGTAGGGTTAGATACCAGGTTAAGCGTGGTTTGATGTTATCCTAGATCCTACCTTTCTCAGCCTGAGGTAGATTTAGGCCCTAACATAGTGGCGACCATATTGGGGAAAAGCCGAAATTGTTTGTTTGTTAGTGTTCTTCATTTTATAAACTACAGACGGAGCCTGAAGTTATGCCAGGTAGCCTTCAAAACGCTCTTGCTTTGCATTAGCGAAAGTAGATACATGTTGCTTCAGTCAATCTCCAGTATAGTCTTATAAACGGAATATCTAACTTGCAAATCGCCCCAGTACATCTGATAATTCTAAGCTTTTGGATGATACGTTTAGAATTTGATAGGCTGAACAAGTTGATAATTTCCATTTGATTTCTTGGAAATAATAACACACTAGCTTCCAGAAGATATACTAGAGCAAATCTGGATCCTGATCCACCTCCTGTGTACGAAAATCCCAATATTATTCCAAGAATCCTTTGCCAAGAAAGTTTTGTGATTCCAGTGTTCAAATCTCATTTGTCCTGTGGTTTTTGAGTATCTTGAAGATCTTGAGTTTGACAAAACAGTTTGATTTGTCTTTGTTTGAGACTAAATTCGAAAGTGTTGTTGGTTCTACTGTCCTAAATCCAGAGTTTGTCAAAGATCTTGAAACCGAAAAGGCTAATAAATCAATTGACGATTATATCTTAAAACAACTCCAAACTTCAATTGTGGCTTCAAACATCACTGATTTCTTAGAGTTTGCATCTGCAACCCTTGGGTCCTCTGCGATTGCATCTAGCTGCGGAATTCCTACTGAAACTCCCTTCATTCCCACCATTCCCGTGCAGCCTTCTATCTCTGATAAAAAATCTGCAGTGGTGTCACCTCCGTCCACTCCTTCTACCCCTCAAACATCCAAAATTTCTTCACCACCATCCCCACCTCATACACCCCATACATCAGCTGCACCCACTCCCCCAACATCCTCAAGACTAATTGAAAATATACCAAGAGAAATGGCTGCTCGATTTGCACCCGTTGTGCTGCCTCAAAATTTGGATGATATGCCCGCCGATTATCAAAGCAAAATTCCATTCTTTGATGGCACTCCTCACGGTGTTGCAGCTCAGCAACATGTGGATAGGATGACAGATTTCATTGATCTTCATGAGATTGATACAGAAATTGTGACAATGAGACTGTTTGTATAAACCTTTGGTGGTGAAGTGAGGAAATGGTTCAGAGCTTTGCCGGCTGCAAGTATCACTACATTAACTAATCTTCAGAGACAATTCTTGGTTCATTGGGAAGTGAAGAAAAATCCTCTTTAGATCCTTTCCAAATATGAGAACATCAAGTGGAATGTTGGTGAGTCTGTTCAAGATTATTGTATTAGATTCAATTCTATTTACAATGCAATCCCTGATCATATAAAGCCACCTATGGGGCTGGCTTTGATAAATTTTCTGGATGGTTTCGATCCTGATATGGCCTATCAATTAAGAGAAAGAGATCTGGCCACTTTGGAAGATATGCAGAAAATGGCAGTCAGCGTTGAATCTAATCTGCTTGCCAAGAGAGCTAGAACAAAGGCTCAAAAGAAGGTAACAATGGAGGAAGAGGTTTCCACTTCAGATCAAGTGCTTCGGAAGATGGAGAAGATGTTTGATAGACTAACAATTGACAAGTCTGAACTGCAAGTCAGAAATCCCAATTTCTGTGGCCAGCAGCAACCACAATTTAGAATTAAGCAAAGAGAGCAATGAGCACAAGACTAAGCAGCGCAACAGCAGGTAAAGACACCCTTACAGCAGAATTTTGTACATGGTCCGGAATTAGATGATGAGGAGAACATAATTGGAGAAGAAAATAATTTCTTTATACCTGATGATATGCCAATTTTTATCACTGAAGATGAGGAGTATTCCGAGAATTTAGCTGTACAAAGGGACGAAAATTTCATCTTGGCAAATGAAACCATTCTTGAGGAAGATTCTAATGAATATCAAAGAGGATACATGAATTCTTTGTTAGCCCAGCAGCGACAATATTCACTCAGAAGTAGAGATGTGCCCATAAATCCAATTCAGAAAAGGAAGGAGACAATAGCGCCAAAGAATGATTCTCCCATTGTGCAGAAAAAGGGAAAAGAGACAGCTGACCCTACCACCAAAATGCCATCAACAAATGAAAGATCCAATTAGCCAAGTGTATCAAAGGAGAAAACTGAAAAGAAGGATGTTTCAGCGAAAGAGGTAGAAAATATTTCAGTTTTTAACTTAGAAAATGAAATTGCTAAGTTAAAAGTATCTATTCCTTTGACTGAGTTGATGAAGAACAACAGCTACAAAGGTCAGGTGTCTAAGATTTTGAATTTAGATCCATCATCTGATATGGTGAATATGGAGGATGATAGACTTGAGTTGATTTTTGGTCCAGCATTGGAAGGTCAGTCTCAAGATAGTGATGTAGCTCCTTTTTACATCAGCCTTAGGGTGCATGACTCTGTATTACACAATGCTATGTTTGATTCCGCGGCCTCTCATAATCTCATGCCTAAGGCCATCATGGAGAAATTGGGATTAGATATCACTAGAAAGTATCATGACCTTTACTCTTTTGATTCTGGTAGAGTAAGATGCATTGTTCTTATCAAAGATTTGGTGGTCAGTTTGGATTAGATTCCGGCTAAAAATGTTTTGATGGATGTGGTTGTGGCAGATATACCTCCTAGATTTGGCATGCTTCTGTCTAGATCTTGGGGAGCAAAGATTAAACAGACAATGTAACTTGATTTCTCCTATTCTACTATTCTCGTGTTTGGTCAAAAGAGGAAATTATACCAAGAGCAGAAGATGAAGTACATGATCACTAACAAGGAGAAACTGCTAAATTATCCAATCAACTATGTACATACTGATTTAGAATCATTTGTTTTGTATTCAGATAGCTTTAATGATGTAAATAGCCAAGTACATGAAGTAGAAGACATTCCAAAGATCACCGAAAATTTCAGAGAGGTTTTAAAGCATGAAAGACAAAGACTTGATAGTACCGTTGAGCAATCAGCCTTCTGACAACAGCAACATATTGACAGACAAGAAGGAAGATTAATAGAGAAAACAGAATTTCAGCATTTGGAAGAGGACGAAGTATGCCTATGGAGCATGGATTTTGATGGTGTGGTAGGAAGGGAAGGTGCTGGAATTGGCATTTGGATACGCAGCCCTGTTTTCACCGCAAACAAAGTGCCAAGCAATGTAAGGGTCTGTTCTTATAAACTAGCTTTTGACTGTTCAAATAATGAGGCTGAATATGAGGCTTTCATTGCTGGTTTGAAAATTCTTAGAAAGTTAAATGCTAAAAGGATTTCAGTGCATGGAAACTCTGAGTTAGTTATCAAGCAAGTGAAAGGAGAATACCAAGCTAAGCATCCTTGAATGCGGGCCTACCACAATGTGGTATTAGATATCTTGAGAGTATTTTCAGATTACACTTTGACATGTGTCCCTCGTGTTCAGAATGTCATTGCAGATTCACTTGCAACAGTAGTAAGTAGTTTGAAAATTCTAATGAATTCAAACAACAAGTTTGAGATTCATGTGAAACATCACCCAGTTGTCCCCGACAATCAAAGGTATTGGCAAGTGTTTCAAGATGACGAAGAGATCAATGAATTTCTGCAAAATGAAGGTAAATTCAAAGATACTTCTATTGATGTGGAGTATGATGATGGTGAGACGGATATAGAAGTCAATCAGATGGAAATTTTGCAGTTGAAGGACAATGTCATTCCTAAAGGTCTAATACCTTTAGAGGAGTTTTTCGATCAGGATGATGTGGCCCGGAAACCGAGCTTGCTGCCAACTGAGAAAGGAGTTGAGGATGTGAACATTGAATCAACTGAAAATCATAAAATGGTGAAGTTATCAAAGGCATTGCCTCCACAGGTAAAAGCAAAGTATATCAGTTTACTATCTTCTTTTACTGATGTATTTGCTTGGGATTATTCAGATCTGAATGCATATGACACAAGCATAATTCAACATATCATCCCGATCAAGCCAAATCAAAAGCCTTTTCATATGAAGCTAAGAAGAATAAATCCAAAGCTGCTGCCCTCAATTGAGAAGGAAGTGAATCGGTTGTACAAAGCTGGTACCATCGTCCCCATAAGATTTTCAAATTGGATTTCAAATTTGGTGCTTGTGCGCAAGAAAACAGGTGAGATTCGGTTATGTATTGATTTTAGAAATCTAAATAAAGTATCTTTCAAGGACAGCTATCCATTGCCTAAGATGGATCACATACTTCAAAGAGTAGTTGCAGCATCCCGCATGTTGCTACTCGATGGGTAATCGGGTTATAACCAAATTCTGGTCCATGAGGATGATAGAGACAAAACAACGTTCACCACTCCATGGGGAAATTTTCACTATGCAAAGATTCCTTTCGGATTGAAAAATGTTGGTGCAACCTTTCAGTGGGCGATGGATATCGCATTTGCTAATAAAAAAGATGTTTTTCTAGTTGTTTATCTTGATGACTTGACAATTTTCTCTAACTCAGATGAAGAGCACCTCTATCATCTGAAAATTGTATTTCAGCGTTGTAGAAAGTATGGTATTTCTCTCAATCCAAAGAAGAGTGTTTGCCATGGATGAAGGCAAGCTTCTCAGTCATATCATATCAAAGGAGGGCATCCGCATTGATCTAGCTCAGGTGGAAGCCATTCAAAAGATTGATTTTCCACGAAGTAAGAAAGAGATTCAATCATTCAATGGTAAGATGAATTTCTTACGTCGCTTTGTGCCCAATCTTGCAAAACATTTAAGGGAAATCACAAACATGCTCAAAAAAGATAGTGTAGTGAAGTGGACTGAAGAAGAAATTAAGTCTTTCAATCTGGTGAAATTGGCCCTTTCTTCAGCTCCGGTTTTGATCAGCCCAGACTATACTTAAGATTTCATTTTTTTTTCATTTGCCTCAGATCATACTATGGCAGCAGTCTTGATGTAGAAAAGAGACCAGCTCGAGAAACCAATTGCATTTTTCAACAAAACCATAAGGGATGTGACATTAAAGTACAATATTATTGAAAAACAAGCTCTCGCTTTGGTAAAGGAATTGAAAGATTTTCAGGTTTATATTCTACATTCTCACATCCTTGCTTATGTCCCTAACGCTGCTGTTAAATATGTCTTAGTGCAAATAGATCCAGAGGGGAGAAGAGGCAAATGGATTGCTGCCTTGTTGGAATATGACATGGAGATCAAACCGACAAAGCTCATCAAAGGACAGGGGCTGGCCAAACTAATGGCTAAGTCAAATTTTCATGCCTTGGACATTAAGCTCATTGCTGCTATGTCCGAGGAAGTTGAAGAGAGTCTGCCTGCTTAGGTATCATAAATTTTTCTTCTTTCTCCATGGTATTCGGACATTGTTTATGTACTCCAAAATTTGTCATCACCACCTGGAATGGCTAAGAAAAAAAGTAGGACACTGAAATTGAAGGGTGCCAAGTTTTGTATCATGAATAATGCACTCTATTGGAAAGATCCTGGTGGTGTCTTGCTCAATTGTTTGGTTGAAGAAGAGGCAAAATAGGTTATGGAAGACTTACACAAGGGAGATTACGAAGGCCATGTTTTCTGGAAGACAATAGCCAATAAAATTTTGAGAGTGGGATATTATTGGCCAACTCTTTTGGATGATGTGTACAAAATAGTAGCAAGCTACCATGAATGTCAGAGTTTTCAAGGTAGGAGGAAGTTGCAGCGTTTACCACTCAAGCCCATTGAAGTAAGTGCTCTATTTTAGCAGTGGGGTTTGGATTTCATTGGCGAGATCCATCCTTCTTCTTCAGCGCAGCACAAATGGATCCTCACAGTGACAGATTATTTCACCAAATGGATTTAGGCGATTCCCACGAGGCAGACCACTGATTCGGTAATTATTTCATTTCTTGAAAACAACATTATGTCTCATTTTGGTTGTCCAAATAAGCTGCACTGACAATGCATCAGCCTTTAAATCTAAAAGAATGATTGACTTTTGTCATAAATATCAAATCACTTTGGGGCACTCAACTACATATTACCCCCAAGGTAATGGATTCGCAGAATCCTCAAATAAATCTTTGGTCCACATTATCAAAATGCTGCTAGAAACAAACAAGAAAAGTTGGCACAAAAAGCTGGTTAATAAACTTTGAGTAGACAGAGTAAGTCAAAAGAAATTTATAGGCATGTCTCCTTTTGAGCTCGTGTATGGTGTGGACACTGTCTTCCCGACCTCTCTTGTAGTCCCAGTGGTTAAACTCCTACAAGAAGCAAGCAGCGAAGATGATCATTTGCAGTGGAGAATCAATCAGATGATTGATTTGCAGCAAACTAGAGAGGAAGTATTTCAAAACACTTTCAAGCTGCAAGAGAGAATCAAGAAGATATATGATTGAAAGGCAAAGGCGGACAAGTTCCAAATAGAAGACATAGTACTAAAGTGGGACGCGAGAAATGAAGAGAAAGGTAAGCATGCCAAGTTTGAAAATATTTGGAAAGGACCTTTCAGGATTGCTGCATATCGGGGCCAAAATGCTTTCCTCTTGCAAGAAATGAATGGATAAGACTATCCTGGTGGGCCGATCAATGGTTGGCTACTCAAACGGTACTATTTTTGAAGTGTTTTTTGCTGTCACCTGTATCATTGTACATATTGGTTTGTTTAAATTCCATTGCAAGTGTGTACTGTATCATTCTTTCAATTTGGGGCTGAGGTGAAGGCAATAAAACTGAGGTTTGATTTCAGTTTTTTTTTGGTTTGTTTGAGTTAGGTCTTTCAGTCGATTTCAGTCTTGAAATTGAGTCAGATTTTCATCCTGAAATTGAGTCAAATGTCTGGTTTTGGTTTGTCGAAGTTATTGACTCCATAGCCCAATGGACAAAGGAAGTGCCTGCTTTCCCAGATATCTGTAGTTCTTGGCACCTCCAAGGAGCTACCATCCCCATTGGAGCCAATGTTAGTGTCGGTATCATCATTCCTCCGTTAGAGATCAAATTCTCTTGTTGCATTGCATATTAGGTGTCTTGCTCAGTCAGCTGCATCCCATTAGGAGCATGGATCATCTGACGGTAGTGGCTTGTTGTACATTTTCCCTCATGCCCTTTTACCTGCTGGCCCATTTACATTCGTCAAATATCATCTGCAGTCATTTTCTATTTTTTTATTTTTATTTTGCAAGAGTCATTTCTAGGGTTTCAGTTTCATTAGGTCTAGGGTTTCATCAAAAAGGTCTTAAAAATGTTTAATAAAGGTCAGCAAGAGCATGAGGAGGTTGAATAAAGTTCCAGTACCAATAAATTTCATAATCACATGCTCATAAATGTATTTTTCCTCAAAACCCTGTTTTGAGGAAAAACAGAGTATTCCATGCTTTCATGTATAAAATTTGGTGTAATTTCAATTTTTCATATGTAACAGCTTCAGTGGCAACCCTGGTCACCTTGCCCATATTTAGCATCTCCATCACCTGCAAGGCGAACAAAAAATCAAGTCATTCAGTTCATCAAAGGCACAAATAAAGTAAACTGCCCAAAAAACAGAGTTGAAAAAGTAAGTCACAATGCAAACATTACAAAAGTGGGTTTTATGAATGAAAAATCAAAAGCTCTTGTATATAAATCATTTTTCATGATTCAAAGAGTTCATTTGCATCTAAATAAAAAGGAGGGAATGAGTGAAAGGCCGTATTGGAGAAAAAGAGAAAAATTGCAGCAAAATTGGCATGTTTCAGGGGCGCGTCACATTGGACTGCCCTCCACAGTGCAGAAATTACACTGGCGTGACGCATAGAGCAGGTGCGGTGGGTTGGGTTTGTGGCACGGTGCACAGGGCTTCAAGCCCGATTTCACCCACAAATTCATTCAAACTGCCAAATTTGCTAAATTTCCACTTGCTCAAGTAAGTCATCATTCTTCCACTGTCAGTGAATGAGTTTTTCTTAAAGAGTTTATGGTGGTTTAAAGAGATAAGATTGAAACCCTACCTCCTTGCAATTTTGCTGAAAAACAAGTGCTTAGGGTTTGTAGTTTGTGTTTTTGCTGCAAAATTCCATTCCCTCACTCCCACACTCTTTGTTTCCCACATTCATTTTCTAGTTTCATCCCCATATCCCTAATTTCCATATCCCTAAATTCACTAACCCCATATTCCTAACTCCCACTATCCCAAACCCTAGATACATATTCCTAAACCCTAATTTCTATCCCAAAATCTAAAAACTATCCCTAAAACCCTTCTATTCCCCAAATTCCAGTCAGCAACATTTCCAAAACCCCTCTTACCCTCTCCCTTCACAGTCCCTAATACATATTCAAACATTTGGCAGCAAAACATCAAAGACACCTAAAATCTCTTCATACTCATCAAGAAAAATCACACATTAGAAAACATGGAATCTGATCCTTCATATGAATGAGATGAAGAGACACACAGTGACTCTCCTACATAAATGCATGCACCAAGGAGACCTCACAAGGGTGGCAAACATATACGAGAGGAGCCTACTTCACTTGACGAGCTGCAGGCCTGCCCTCTTGCTATCACATGCTTCCAACACCAATCCTGTTATCAGTTTTGTAAGATGGTTGCTAGAGTCCAGTACCATCATGAGTTGGCCAGGTTGTTTGTGCTTCATCTACATAATGGCCAAGCCACTCTAGCTGGTGTGACATTCACCTTGACACCAGAGTCTATTTCTCTAGCAACTGGCATTCCTAATGTCGGAGAGCAGTGGAATAAAGGAAACAAATTTACAGGGAACATTATGAACCATACATCAAGCTCGATTATTTGAGACAGCTCAGTAGAGTTTTTCCCTTTCGTTACCTGAAAGACTCATATGCTCCCTTGATGAAACTCATAATTAAGTATTTCAGCTGTGAGGGCCAGTTTTCTCGCCTATATGCCTATCATATCAGATTGTTGATGCACTTTACCAGGGTGAGAATGATGAATCTCCCCTACTTCATGTGTTGAAATATTGAGAATATGACCACCCTAGTACAATAGAAGACTCCTCAGCAGCAGTTTAACAGTATATATCATTTTGCACTCATCAAAATTGTGGTCATGCATCAACTTGGTTTGCAGGGCATCTCATGGGAGGATTTCATTTCTCATGAGTTTTTCACGGCTCCTCAGGTACCTCCAGAAGCTTTTCATGAGACAGGTGGACCTTCACGTCAGCAAGAGGGTCATGAGACACATATCGCTAGTGTGTCGGTGTTTGTTACCTATCAAAAGGGCACTAGAGGGTTGTTTGTAGCAGCAAAGCGAGTATTATCTCCACCTAGGGTGGAAGGCGTCTCACTTCCTTCATCAGCATAGCAGGTTCAGTACAAGGCAAGAGGCCATTACATGATGAGGAGCCTTCAGGTGAGCAGGAGACTGATTTCATTCTCATCCAGAATGATGACACTGATTTGGGCCCACAAAGCTCAAAGCTCAACGAGGTCATCCAAGAGCAACAGATGGACATCAATGCTTTGTCCCTCAACTTAGAAATAGCTAAGTGGATAATAAAGTACATGGATCAAAGAAAAAAGTAGTTAGAGGATCAGCAAACCATTATGGAGTTGCAAAACATACGAGAAAACCACTAAGCTGCCAAAAGGAGGAAGGTGAAGCTCACATCGCTTGAACAAGAAATCAATGCTGATCATGAGTCTTGGCTTGAGAGAGCTAATATCCACTTGGAAAAGTTGTTAGAGAAGGCCAACAAGGAGAAAACAATGTTGAGGCATATGGCCTATCATTACATGGCGAGAAATAAAAGTTACAAGGCAAGAATCAGAAGCTTGAAAGCAAAGTTGAAGAGGGCATCAAGGAGGCGAAAGGAGAAATATAGAATTCAGATATTGGCTGAGGCTTCCTTGGCCCAACACAACACTTGATGGAGAACACTCAGCCCAAATTTCAAAAAATTTGGGACACTTTTTGCATTTTTGAAATTTTTGGGCCAAAACACAGGTTTTTCTGCCCAATGCGCCACGCCACCTGGCGCTCGCTTTTGATGGGGGACTCCTTTTGATGAAAAATCAACATTTTTGGATTTTTCATGGAAAAATATGCATTCCTACCAATGTCCAAGAAATTTTGACAGGTTTTGAGCCCCTAAAAAGGTCAAAAACACCCAAAAAATGACCTTTTATGCCCCTTTTTTGACACACAGGAAGCAGTTTTGGAGGGGAAAATGGAGGCCAAATTCAAAAATTCCACTTGTTCTAGAAAGTAGACAGGTAGACCTTTCCAACAAGCACACTTGGAGCACATTTGGATATCAGGAAGGCCCCAAACGTGGCTGCAAGCAGGCGCTACGCATAGGGAAATCAGCGCGGCGCATTGGGGAAATTTTTCTTAGTTTGACCAAGAATGCTCTGTTTTTCGCTTGTTTTCTTGACAGTTTGACTTTTCTCCTTCTTAATGTCAAATTTATGATGTAATTTAATGTAAATTGATGGATCTATATGTAATTATGTCAAATTTTCACTCATGGAGGTAGATTCATCTATCAAAAAGTAGTTTGCAACTGAATGAATCAGTTCTATAGTTTCTAGAGGCAAGCTATTCTACTGCCTAATTTTTAGTTCTCAGTTTAGAATTAGTTGGAATAGGTCCTAAACTCATGAGCTTGATCCCTAGGGCTAGTTATTATTTGTCTATATCTTGTGATTTTTCATTCATTAGCATGGTTGGACTTTTGAGAAAGCTTGGAGCTTCATTGTATACATTTTTCAGCAGTTTTGGCTAAGGAATAGACCAGGGTTTGGAACACTCTATGGGATTCATGTGGCATCTTGCTTTGATATTGTGTTTCCTTCTGTAAATGTAAGTTTACTTGTGTTTTATGTATGCCATTCTCTCTCTTATTTCTTCTTAACTAAAACAAACAAGAATAAAGGTAGAATCCATTGAAATTGCAGTGCTCTACCTAGGGTTTGCTTAGTTATCTATGTTTTTAGTTGTTTGAAGAGGATCCCTGAGGTTTTCTTGCCCTCTTTAACTCCTCACCTATTTAAAAGCTCTCCATTTCACTCAATTTGAAGTATCAAATCACTTTCCTACCTTGCACCATTGAGACCTCTGCAAAACTGAGCCTCATTCCCAAGACCCAAAATTTTCCTTTCCATTTGAGCCAACAAAAAATCATCAAATTCAAAAAAACCCTTCTGCATACATACCTAGCCTAAAATCAGTCATCTCAAGCCTCATTGATCATATTTTGCTAAGATTGACAAGGAGAGAGCCCTCTCCCGACCTGGTATGGCTAGCTACCAGGTTAAGCATGGTTTGATGTTATCCTAGATCCTACCTTTTTCAGCCTGAGGTATATTTAGGCCCTAACACAATCCTAAGGTAGGAGAGGAATGATATGCAAGGCTAGATAAGTTTTTTTGCATGCATAGTGGGAAGATGAAATTTTTTGGGAATGTGAAAGGTTTCTTGCATACGACAGTAAATGAACACTTGCAAGATGAATATCCAGCTAGAATTCCTGTAAACACACTGCAAAACAAGAAATCGACAACAAAAAAGAAATATTTGAGAGTGAAATGATTTAAGCAGTAAATATTTTAGCATGCAAACTTACTTGTTGCACTAGTTGATGAAGGGCTTGATGATTTGCAGTTGTGCGCTCAAATTAAATGATGATGAAGGAACGATTAACTGAGTTTATTTAAAGAGATCAACATGCAAAAATAACTCATGCATGAGTGCCACTTATCGTCATATGAAAGGATTAGTTAAGAAGGAGTTAAGGCGATTCTTATTTTCTAGGAGTGCGCCCTCATGCAACAAGTTGGATCATGCATGCAACTGGATAGGTCACAAGTATTTATCTCAAAGGAGTGCACCCAAGTTGGGAACACTTGCTCAGCCTAAAGTAGTGCACCCTAGTAGGGTGCACTTTTGAAGCATGAAGAGAGTGTGCTCACCTCAAGTGCAAGCCTTCATCAACTCAAAGTGATATTTCGATTTTGTGAGATATTTTCTTTCTTTTTTCTGACTTTGTGTGCTTTTTTGAGTGTGTGCATTGATAGAAGGCAAGTTTCTAAGTCAAGAAAAATTGTGATTTCACCTAACCACAACTTACTAACTCAACACTTCTAATTGTTAAGTGGCGACACTTGAGACACATTGACTTAGGAGGATGCAACACTAGGACAAAACACAAAAATAACAAATCAAACCACATGATGATGCAAGGGGTCTTGAAATGACACTTAGCTTAGGGTCTAAATCGACATAGGGAAAATTTTTGGAGGGTTGTTGTCGTAGAGACAACAAGAGCCTAACTCGAGAGTGTCAAAAGAATTGAACCTATGACCTCACAATAGAAAAGGTGTTTTAACTATGGGAACTCGATTAAGTGAGCTAACCATTGAAACTATAAACATTAATACTATAATATTTATAATTTTTAATATTATAAAATTATTATTGTAATTATTTATATTTTATAAACTAATTTATTTGTAATTTTTAGAATTAAATTCCACATAATACTCATCAAATAAATTATTTTTGAAATAAGTATAAATGTAAGAACAAATAATATACACATAGAATGAAACACATTTACCAATAATTATTATGGTATGTGTCCATTTAACATGGATTATTAGTTTGTTTGAAAGTCGTAAATGCTTTTTTTTGTAAACTACAACACTTTATATTCATTGATAAAACAAAGTTACATAGCGATCAGGTTCAAATTCATAGCTTCCAAACTTGAAAAATAGAACCATACAATCCTGGCATCAACAAATAAAGAGACAAAGCAGTACAAATTCTCTTCAAGATAGCAAGATACAAAAAGTCACTTTCCAACCATCTGATACAACACCAAGGTGAATATAGGATAATTCTGACCAGGTTGCTTGAAGCCAAGAACCAAAAGCATCTCCAGGATACCATAACTTCCAATATTCTCCACAAACCATACTACACATAGAAATAAAACAAAAATGCCCATCTAAACACCTTGTCTGGAAAAACTTCAAAGCCATAAGTTTTATCAAATAGGAGTTGAATCACACAATGAAAGAAAGCTAAACTCATGCCAACCATTAACAACATAACCAATTCATATTTGACATGTGAAAATATAACCTCATTCGTTGAACTAGAACCATAATAATATTCGACCAGGGGAAGGCCAACCCAAAACCCAAAATAATTATAGAGTGAAGTGTTGTAATGACATAAATGTACCAACCAATAATGGGTCCCAAAAACAACCAACAATACATCACCATTTGGGAATCATAGAAAATACATGATATTGAAAAACCGGCTTGCACCAAAGCTACAAAAAATCTAGAGAGGCCATAATACCACCTCATGCCCAACAAGCCCATATTTGGACAAACAAGAACAACACTGTGTAATCAGAAAATTGAGATAGGTATGAAATATGTTTCTCCATAATAGTGCAATTAAAATACAAACAACATAAACATTTTAAGTGAGCATAAGAGCCAAAACATGTTGAGACTACCATGAAGATACTATACCTGGAGAATGATTGCCAAAATAGCAACAAAAAACATATGACCAATCATTTTTATTCCTTATTAGAGGTAATTATAGTTAGATCCTGAGCGCTTTAAACCAGTGGGTTAATGGGATCACCAAGCAGATCAATGATATCAGTAGAGGTTGAATCCAACACTAGATATATTTTTTTTACCTGGGCCAATTAAGAATCCACATGATCTAAACAAAGCCTTTGGTTTTAGAGCATACATTTGATGTCCTCTAGTGAAGAAAACACATTATAGTTCTCAAATTTCTTATATATAAATATTAAATGCAACAGTGTATCCATTTGTTGGTGTAAAACCAAAGAGTTCAGGAAAAGAAGCACCATTTTCCTAAATCTGCTAGGATCAGGAACCCATTTCATATCTTCTCCTACCACATCTAAATCTGAGTGATATGGTTGTTCCCATGTTTCTTTAGACTCCAACAAAATGATTTTATTCCTCACTTCTAGAGGAACAACATTAAATAAATTCCCAACTAAATCATAGGAAAAAAGATTGATTCATTTGTACCCAAGATTATCCACGCCACCCCTTTAGCTTATCATTCTCTGGCGAGGAGGCATGAATATAGTGGCAATGGAACAAACTAGACAACCACTAAAAGAACCTCTACCCAAGAAACAAGAAAAATGATGAAACACAAATCCTTGAAACTCTAATATAAAGACTAGAAAGTCTTCCCCTAATTGCCACACCATAGGACCAAATTCCAGTAAATTACTAAATTCACCACAACATGGATACATAACACATGAAACTCCCCAAAACCATAATAAGCAATGAAAGCTCTAAATACCCAAACAAAGCACAATATTAAATCCAATGTACAAAGAAATTAGCGTCACCTATAAAGAGAAACTCAGAATAATTGAAAATGATTTCATATGCACAGACTTATGGAAACCCAAATTCACAGACTCAAAGTACTACTGAAACGTAAAACATATGCACCCAAATAAAACCCCTTAGTAATGATACACCTCTATTGAAAAAGAAATAACCCTTCATATGACATGTAAACACTCTAAGAAAAACAAGCAACCATTTACATAATTCAGTATCAGAAAAGGGAGATTTGATACCTCCACAATCATTGTCAAATAACTAGAATCAAGCTGAGAGAAAACCCTGATCTCTACATCCAGCAAGCGAGAAAAAAATGTTGCAACCCCAAATAAAGCTATATGAAGGAGGTAGAGGAAATATCCTCATCTCTAATCCCACGTTTCATGTACCTTGGACACCTCGATGTCATAACTATGCATTTAAGACGATGAGACCCCCAATTGGAAATCCCATGCTCGTTGGTTTCCTTTTACCACGCCTCCTTTAGGCTGAAACACCTATGCATATGGCACAACTTCCAGTGAAGCTCTAATTTCTCCCATGTTAGCACCTCCATCAGGGATGAAGGTCGTAAATTTTAATAATAAAAGGGATATTTTATTGAATTTGGTTTTAGGAAATTGATCTATTAAATATTAATAGAAATTAAATTTTTGGACGTGTAAATTAACATGGATATTCCTTTGTGACATCAATTACCAATTGTTGCACTTAAGCCCTAGTTTCATCAATGGTTTGGGAAAATTCAAGTGTGAATTCAGTATTTGAGCGTCAATTTTTTCAAGGAACTTGAGCCACCCAACCTAAACAAATAAATCTCTTATTGTGGATCTAAACTTGGTAGTTTCAAAATTTTCTAGCTCTCTTTTGTTAATGGCCCCTCAATATTTTTTAGCTCTCTTTTGTTAATGGCCCCTCCAATGTTTGTATGCAGATAAACTATTGGAAATAATACTAAGAGGGGGGGTGAATCAATATTAGTCAAATCAATAATCTTTTTCTTTTCATACTCAAATTTATATATGCTACTTCAATGAAGGTAACTCGCATGTACACGCAACTGTGTTTAAGGAAACCAACGTATATCCAGCAAACTTATGATTTAGTTAATTCATCATATGTTGATCTTTAATCAGTGCATCAATACTTCATTAACCATATAAACAATAACCATGTGCAGTAATATCAGAACAAACCATCACACATAAGAAACACACATGAACACCAAGATTTAAGGTGGAAACCCAATGCGGGACAAAAACCACCTGTTGTTGTCTTATTTTAATATAAGAAAAACCTGTTTACAATCTTGTACTAGTGCAGACTCATACCAGTACGTAGGCACCCACCTGCAAAAGGCTACAACATTCTCTCATTCTCCAGCTTCTACTGGAAGGGAGCTACAACCCCCTAGCTCTTGTACTAGCCGATCTGTTTACTAGTACGTAGGCACTGGCCTACTGAAGGCTCCAACCTTCACTCGTTTTCCAGCTGTTACTGGAAGGGAGATCCAACGCCCTGGCTCTTGTACTAGCCGATATGTTTACCAGTACATAAGCACCGACCTACAGAAGGCTACGACCTTCTCTCTTCCTCCAAGGACCATGTTTCATAAATTTTCATATTGGATACTCCTAGAACACAACACCACAATCTGAAGGCCACGTTTCATCCAATTTTCATATTGGACCCATCAACAACATTGAAGCTCAAAATAAATCACAACTGCAATACAACCATCAGATACATTTGTATCAACTAATCGCTGAAACTCAGTCATCAATCTCTGAATCAACCACATCTAAATCAACCTATAATTGACAACCCATCATCATTGAAGCAAATCACAATCAACCAATCTGAACATTCATAATACTGTCACCAAAACACAGTCACCAGAACACAGAGTAGAACCTAGAACTTTGCAACAACCACTAGAACCAATTTCAAATTCAAATATCATATTTCATAATGTATACGCTACTCTGATGAGCCGAACCATCGTGTATGTGCTCTTTTACCAAAGCAAACTAGCGTACAGATCTGTAAATACTAACTTAAAAACTTCACAGCTATTTCAGAATTCAGTCATACCCAGATCACAACATTTGTAGAATAAAACATGCGTTAGTATTTAGATCTAGACTATCCATGATCAAACCACATAATGATAATACATTTAAGGTCTTATGATCCCGATCCATCATCCATCATCAACCACATAGGTGCATCCTTAGTTCAGATCAAGCAAAGCATCAGAAACCCATAACCTGCATACTTGATCTCACACTTCATCAGATATTCAATACTTGCACACTTGACCTAATGATCTTCTCCTCCTTATATACTCTTAGGCCTTTCTCAATACCTTGGAACAAATACCTCAGACCAAATACCTTGCATCAAAATACCTTGGACCAAATACCTCGAACCAAAAACTTGGTTTTCCAACATGTACACGCTTTTCCTCCTATGAAAGTGCATGTAAAAATTATACACTCCTTTTGTTCTGTTAACCCACGTGTATACGCTTCTTGGACAAAGTGAACCTGCGTATACCTCTCTTTCTTCAATCTTTGGAGTCTGATTTGTAATCCTTTGCTATTAACCTGTTGCACTGTGAACTGTCATCTGAGTGAGTTTCCATCAAGGACAACACCTGTATCATAATGCCAACAATCTCCCCCTTTGGACTTGATGGCAACAACAACACCAAGACACTCTCCCCCTTTGACATCAAGGGCAAAGGGCGGATCAAGATATCCTCCCCATTTGATATACATTATGTTGTCCATGCTCCCCTTGAGTACATGTTGAATTCTCTGATTGATCTCCTGCTGAGATGCACTGAAACTGTCCATGCTCCCCTTGAGCACATGCAGAGTCTGCACAAATATTCTCTAAAAGAATAACATGACTCTATAACTCAACTATGTGAGTATGACCTTCCTATCACCAATGACTCATACATACATTCATCTCCCAACCAAGTGGGGATATACCAAATTTGACTCATCCACCCAACCAAGTGGGGATATACCAATTGTTTATACATGACTGAAATAGAAATTATTACATCATCCTTCCCATGCATAGTGGGGTTACAAATTAGGTCTTTTCATGACCTTTACATCAAATGATATACATGACATTTATAACAAGGACAACCGATCTAAACAAGACCATGATAGTCATCAACAACTATCATACACCATCTATGATTTGCACCATCAGCAGCATCAGGATCAATAGCCTGTATATTTCCATCATCAAAAGAGTTACCTGAATCAAAACAACTATGTGGATCTGTACCAATATCTTCTAAGATAATGCCAACAATGCATTATTAGAAGCATATTCTCCCCTTGAACATATTATCAGTAAACTGGAATCATCATTAGAATAGAACAGATATTTGATAATTGACTGAACCATATTACACCCCTTTTTCTTGAGTCTGTCCCACTGCTTTTTCCTCAAAATCCCATATACGCGACTGTGCAACTTCAAGCTCGCATATATACGCAACTTTTCCTCATGCTAACTATGTATGAGAATTGAAATTCTGAAGCTTCACACTTTCAACTCCCTCTGAGTCTGTTATGTCTGTATACTCTGCTATGCCACATCTTTCTGACTGTACCTCCTTTTTCTTCCATATCTTCGAGTGTGATGATGTTTTCTCCCTTTGGTATGGTGGCCAAAATTTGCTCATGCATTACTTTGCTATATGTCCAAAATTTTTACAAGCATAACATCTTACATGTTTCATATTCCTTTTATAACAGTCAGTGGCTTTGTGACCAAACATATTGCAGGAAAAACAATATCCCTTAAAGCACCTGGAAGCTGATGATCTTTCTGTGTGATGGTATTGAGCCATTCTAATTTTGCATCTCGCTACAACATGTCCAAAATTATGACATATTAAACATTCAACATTATTCATTAGAGGAAATAACTGACTATCACTTCCACAGTTAGGAGCAAAAAAATTTCTTTGAAGACTTTCTTTACTTGGTTGTTGATGGGGTTGACCTCTCATCTCCTTGTTGAGTATTTCAGATTTTGCAATAGAGTTCCTTTCCTCACCTTGTGAGCTAGATTCACCTTCAACAGATTCATGAAAACCAAGACCAGTTTTGATGGTAGGAGACCTTTGACTACTAAGAATATTATCCAAAATCTTAGCACTATCTTGAAATCGTAACAATTTATCCTTTTCTTCTAATTTACCTTTTAAGATATTTACCTCAACCTGATATTGCTCTTCCTTTTCCATATATTTCTTCTTCAAGATTTCTTCAGCCTTTCTTCCTTCTTCCACTTGTTGCCTTAATTTGAGAATCTCATTTTCTTGTTCTTCATCTGCTTGAGATAGTTCTTCGTTCTGCTTATTTTCTAGATCTTCTTTCAAAGATAGGATCTTAGCTTCAAGACTTACATATAATAACTATATCTATCTTTAAGTCTCTTGATTGTTATACTCTGATCATTTATTTCATTTTTTAATGATGTCACTTCATCTTGCATCTTTTGACATTGATCTTCCTTTTCCTTGTACTGCTTCCTTACTTTGTTTCCTTCCTCTAGCTGAGCTTTTAATCTGGTAACTTCTTCTTTGAAGGCACACTCCCTTTTTTTAAATAGATCTTATTGATCTCTGATTTTATCTGCAAGTCTTTTAACTTCTGTCTCTATGTTTCTTTCACGATCACTTCCAATATCTCCAATATTGCATGAACAAAGAAAAGTATCACTAGAAGACCAAAAATTTGTACCTGATGCTTCATTTGCTTGTCCATCTTCAAACTAAGGTGATTTGGGATTTGAATAATTGCTTCCACCTAATGGCCAATTGTCTCTCCTTCTACCATTATTTCTTTCAGCCATCTTATTCTTCTAGGGCTCTTTCTTCTTTAGCTTCTTTCCCATTGTTCTATGGATCTCCTTCAAGCGATCAAGCTTCTACCAAAGGACCCGCTCTGATACCAATTGTTGGAAATAACACTAAGTGGGGGGGGGGGTGAATCAGTATTATTCAAATCAATAATCTTTTTCTTTTCATACTCAAATTTATATATGCTACTTCAATGAAGGTAACTCGCGTGTACACGCAACTGTGTTTAAGGCAACTAACGTATATCCAACAAACTTATGATTCAGTTAATTCATCATATGTTCATCTTTAATCAGTGCATCAATACTTCATTAACCATATAAATAGTAACCATGTGCAGTAATATTAGAAAAAACCATCACACATAAGAAACACACATAAACACCAAGATTTAAGGTGGAAACTCAATGCGGGACAAAAACCACCTGCTGTTGTCTTCTTTTAATATACGAAAAACCTGTTTACAATCTTGTACTGGTGTAGACTCATACTAGTATGTAGGCACCCACCTGCAGAAGGCTACAACCTTTTCTCATTCTCCAGCTTCTACTGGAAGGGAGCTACAACCCCCTAGCTCTTGTACTAGCTGATCCGTTTACTAGTACGTAGGCACCAACCTACTGAAGGCTCCAACCTTCACTCGTTTCCCAGCTGTTATTGTAAAGGAGCTCCAACCCCCTGGCTCTTGTATGGGCTGATATGTTTACCAATACATAGGTGCTGACCTATAGAAGGCTATGACCTTCTCTCTCCCCCCAGGAACCACGTTTCATAAATTTTCATACTGGATACTCCTGGAACACAACACCACAATCTGAAGGCCACGTTTCATCCAATTTTCATATTGGACCCATTAACAACATTCAAGCTCAAAATCAATCACAACTACAATACAACCATCAGATACATATGTATCAACCAATCACTGAAACTCAATCTTGAATCTCTGAATCAACCACAACTGAATCAATCAATCACTGACAACCCATCATCACTGAAGCAAATCACAATCAACCAATCTGAACATTCAAAATACTGTCATCAAAACACAATCACCAGAACATAGAGCAAAACCCAAAACTCTGCAACAAACACTAGAACTAACTACAAATTCAAATATCATATTTCATAATGTATACACTACTCTGATGAGCCGAACCAACATGTATACACTCTTTTACCAAAGTGAACTAGCATACAAATTTGCAAATACTAACTTAAGAACTTCACAGCTATTTCAGAATTCAGTTATACCCAGATCACAACATTTGCAGAATAAAACATGCGTTAGTATTCAAATCTAGAATATCCATGTTCAAACCACATAATGATAATACATTTCAAGTCTTATGATCCCGATCATCATCCATCATCAACCACATAGGTGCATCCTTAGTTCAGATCAAGCAAAGCATCAGAAACCCATAACCTGCATACTTGATATCACACTTCATCAGATATTCAATACTTGCAAACCTGGCCTAATGATCTTCTCCTCCCTATATACTCTTAGGCCTTTCTCAATACCTTGGACTAAAACTACTTAGGACCAATACCTTGGACCAAATACCTAGGGTCAATACCTTGGACCAAATACCTCGGACCAAATACCTTGGACCAATACCTTGGATCAAAATACCTTGAACCAAATACCTAGAAACTTGGTTTTCCAACATGTATGTGCTTTTCCTCCTGTGAAAGTGCGTGTATACGTTATACGCTCCTTTTGTTCTGTTAACCAGTGTGTATACGCTTCTTGGACAAAGTGAACCTACGTATACCTCTCTTTCTTCAATCTTTGGAGTCTGATCTGTAATCCTTTGCTGTTAA
Source organism: Pinus tabuliformis (assembly GCA_031772625.1). Lineage (NCBI taxonomy): Eukaryota > Viridiplantae > Streptophyta > Pinopsida > Pinales > Pinaceae > Pinus > Pinus tabuliformis. The sequence goes on from CM062812.1 coordinate 667,320,021, forward strand.
CCTGTTGCACTGCGAACTGTCATCTGAGTGAGTTTCCATCGAGGACAACACCTGTATCATAATGCCAACATAAACTTGTAATGGTAACTTGATTCATATGCAATGGAAGCCCTATTACTGATAATCCTCTCTTGTCTACATAATTATTGAAGTATCGAGGTGAGATCATATAATAATTTCACATATGGATGATCCGGATTTAAATAGGAATGCAAAAAATTATAGAGATAACCATAAACACAAAGATGCAGCGGAAATAATACTTCATTTCACTAATGTAAAATACTGAAATATGCTTACAAACAACAATGGAAATAAACCAACGAGGGCGATGGTAGCTTATCTCTGAGAAGAGATGTCGCAGCTACATGCCTCCGAACTGTCTTACAATGAGGCTCGAAGGCCTATTTATTGTTGAGAAACAATGGAAAACCCTTAACATCGCAAAACTTAACCCTAGAAGATGAAACGACAAATTGTGGGCCCCGTTTTGGGTAAGGTGGTACATCAACTTCACGGGGTCGTAACTTTGGCACCCGATCTTCGTTTGACGTGTACAATAGCTCGTTAAAAATATCTATCCGAGCAATACAAATTTGGGAAGAGCACCATCAGTCCACGGACCCATGTTGCTACCAGATTTCCCAAAAACATCATTTAGGGCCTCAAAATGGCTCCAGAAGTTCAGGACCCGAAAAACTGCTAAAAATAGTAAATTGTGCTACAATTACGAAAACTGAAAAACTGAAAGAGATAGTTGTGGGGGTCTAAATGGGATAGGTGGGTGGCCACCAACATCCACCTAGATCATTCCTCCCCCCTAGGAAGCAATAGTCCCCATTGCGTTGAGTTCCTCCCTGAGATGAGGAAGCTTCGGCTGAGCTGGGTTTCTAGTGAGCTATTATGCAGTCTTTGATGTGTCCAGTAATGGTGGGAAGCATGGTTGACGAAGGTCCACATTGAACACTCAGTGCAAGCGAAGGAATAGAGGAATGTTGTTCTCCAAAGCATTGTTTCCCATAGCCTTGGTAATGTTGTAAGCACCATGTCGGAGTGGTCTAAGCTTCTGATGGGCTCTTGTAAGGCTTTCTTTCTGCAGATGCAACTAGACTTTGTTGCCCACCTGAAACTTGTGTGGTACCCCTGTGGATGAGGAGAAGTTGTTCCAATGTTCTGTCATGACTCTATCCCTCTGCTGCTGCTGTTGCATGGAGGAACCCTTCGCAGGGGTCATGGATGTGGTGACAATCTTCTCCTTACTTTGGGAGTGAACCAAACAGAAAATGAATTTCCTAGTCTAGGAGATGAGCTTGCTACCTTTCTTGGAAAATGATCAAAGAGGTGGCGGTAGGTGGGGCTACCTCTGATATCTTATATAATGAATTACACAAAGAAATAATGACAGGACGAGGCCTTGACTCATACACAGCATGTCACCTCCACAAGTATGGCTGGCCTAACAATACATCACAAACATCTAGAGGTGTAACATCACACAATACCTCATCTGTGAAGGGCTTGATGCTGTAGGGAAGGCGACACTGCTGGCGAACTTTAAGATCTTGTCCTTGGTGAAGCCACCTGATATTATACGGCTGCGGGTGTGGTGTAGTCGGTAGGCCCAAACGCTTCACGACCTCTACTGAAATGAGGCTCTTTTGGCTACCACTGTCGACAATGAATTGCAACGGCGAACCCTTCACCCACATCTATGAGTGGAAAAGAAGCTCCCCCTCCTTTGGGTCTTCGGGCTCATTCTTCTAGATCTTGGTGGTGGCAATAGTGGCGCTAGGCTTCTCATCAATTATCTGCTTCCCTTTACCATTCCCCTTGTCGGGTTCTAACTCAGGGTCAAAACATGCATTTGATTCTGTAGCCTTCAACTCGGCCACCAACGACTACTTGGTCCGACACTCACTTGTGTTATGAGTGGGACTCTTGTGGAACTCACACCACTTTCTTGTGTCCTTCCTCGACTTCGTGGTATTGTTATTTTCTTGCAGCTTCGATGGGTTGTCTTGGGTCACCCCGCCTTGGCTTTGTCCTTTGGTCTTCGAATTTGTAGATCCAAAGTCTCGCTTCTTCTGTTTGAACTTTTTCTCGATTTTGACAGCATATCGGTACGATGTGCCAAGCGAGGAGACGTTCAGGAACTCCATCTCTTCCTGGATGTATCTGTGTAGGCAGCCATGGTATTTGACTACCAAATGCAGCTCAGAATATTTGATACCCAACTGTGTGTGAAGGGTGTGAAAAATGTTTGTGAACTCCGGCAGATCTTGGTCCCATCCCTGCCACAGTGTGGTCCATTTGATGTATTTGTCCTCATAGCTTTTGACAGGGTAGTACTGCTCCTTAACAGCATCCTGGAATGAATCCCAAGTGGGTGCGGCTGAAAATAGTGAGCCCGTACTTTCATTCTTCTGCTCATAGTAGGTTTCCCACTAGTCCTTGACATGGGGGGCTGCTTTGAGAAGAGCAAAAACAATCTTTTCCTGACTCGAAAATTCATGAACAAAAAAATACCCATCTAGCAGATTTAACCATTTATCTACGGCATCTCCGTCTATTTGACCCTCGAAGATGGGGATTTCAAAATTAACTTGTACCTTAAACGATGTGGCATTTCCGGAGTAGCTGTTGGAAGCCGATGCATTGCCTCTGGGTAGCCGCTGAAGAATTTGCGCAAAGTTGTCCATCATCGCGTTCCTTTGTCGCTTGAGGGCTTCTTCGAGCAAGATTTTGATAGGATCTCTTGCCCCCTCGTCTTTCTTCTCATCCACCATGGGAGGGCATCGGGATTTGCAAGGTTGGTCTTGCAAAGGTTCGACCAGTTCAAGCCCTAACTCCTTATATCCTGACCTTGTTGGGGACATGCAAAGAAAAGCAGAGAAAAAGCAGACCGCTCTGATACCACTGATCCGAATTTAAACAGGAACACAAAAATTTATAGAGATAATCATAAACACAGAGATGTAGCAAAAATAATACTTCATTTCACTAATGTAAAATACTGAAATATGCTTACAAACAACAATGGAAATAAACCAGCTAGGGCGATGGTAGCTTATCTCTGAGAAGAGATGTGGCGGCTACATGCCTCTGAACTATTTTACAATGAGGCTCGAAGGCCTATTTATTGTTGAGAAATAATGGAAAACCCTTAACATCCCAAAACCTAACCCTAGAAGATGAAATGCCAAATTGTGGGCCCCATTTTGGGTAAGTTGGTACATCAACTTCCCGAGGTTGTAACTTTGGCACCTAATCTTCGTTTGACGTGTATAATAGCTTGTTAGAAAGATCTATCTTAGAACGACAACTTTGGGAAGAGAAACATCGGTCCATGGACCCATGTTGCTCCCAGATTTCCCAAAAAAACGTCGTTTAGGGCCTCAAAATGGCTCCAGAAGTTTAGGACCCGAAAAACTGCTAAAAATTGTGCTACAATTACAGAAACTCAAAAACTGAAAGAGACAGTTGTGGGGGTCCAAATGGGATAGGTGGGTGGCCACCAACATCCACCTGGATCAATGGAGGTCTTATCATCTTTCACCTTTAGATTGTAGATTATATGGTTGTGAAATGATGGTTTTTAGTTTCTATTGAATGGGCTTTTTAAGTAATCATTCATTTCATTATTGAATGGGATTATGAATGCTACAAAGTAGGTCATTCTATATGATAACTGTCATTTTGTTATATAGGATATGTTATAGAATAACCAAAGTTATTTATATGTTGGGAGTATCATTTACACCTTTATAATGCTACCAAATTCCCTTTTGGTTGATGAAATATTTTAATGAATAGTTTCTACATGTCTTTAAAAGAGGACTTCTTCATGCTTTTAAACTTTTTAGAGATTACATAGGTTGTCAAAATATATAACATTATTTCATAACTTTGAAATGATTAAAAATGAATAGATTCAATGACTTTTATATTCATCAAAAAAATAATTAATGTGCTTCTCATTGTGCTTTGGATTTGTTAAGGTGAGGGAAAATTTGAGTTTCAGGGGTAAATTTAATTTTTTCTTGGGATTTTAAGCACCTTGAAATATAGATTTAAGATTTTTTATGTCCTACAATAATCATTTCCACTTAGGTGAGCCTAGAAAATGTTACAAATGTCAAGTCATATCTCTTAGGGAAATCCCACCAAGGCAAAGTGCACTACCACAAAACATCCTCCAACCACATCAACATCATAAGATAAGGAAACAAGAGAAAATTGTTAATTCCATCCAATCATCAAGTATGTCCTCACCACATATCAACACAAGAGGAACCTATAGAACACTGCTCCTAGTAACACGCTAATATCATAACAACAACACACCAAGTCACTAGGAAACTCCAACAACATCATGAAACGCCTACCTCCCAACACCATCTTCATATAACCCCTTGGTGGGTTAGACCCATCATCGAATAACTAGGTGTAGCACATCCAAGATAAGTATATATACCAAACCACACCATAATGAGATAACATGCTCTAGGATACTAGCAAATATGCAGCCAAGGGGTGATCAATAAAGAAAACATATGTGAGAATGCCACCAAACTAATAAGCACAATCATCCAACCATGGATTGAGACTCCCCACACCAAATAGATCCATGAAATGATTCAATGCAATGAGGAGATACGCATTAGTCAAATGCTCCAAGATATCAATTACAAATCTTTATCAATATGATGAAAATAAAAATTTGGAACCTCATACAATATAAGGTCTAACAGGGAGGAAAAAATTGTTCCTTCTTTTTTTACTGTTATTTTCCAAGAGCTATTTTTGTAGAAAAGGAGAAAGTGTGGTATAGGCTTGCATGGAGGTATCATTTTTTTGTTGCTTTAAAATTTTTATAGACAAGAATAATTTTTTATTTTGAAAAAAACATGGTAAAATATACAAGCAAGTTGAAGAAATTTAATGGGAGTTTTCATACATGGAAGTCAAATTGTTGTAGAACTCAATGCACATTATGTATGTAGTATAGTAAATGGAAAAATAATTATACCAACAACATGTGGTAAATCAATTGACTGGATATTAAGAGATGAGAAGGAAGTTATAGGTTTAGGATTGGATCTAATATACAACTTCATCACATTGATCAATTCTAACGTGACAAACTAAGAATACAAAATTCAAATTCAACTTGGATGGCAAAATAAGAATACAAAATTCATTTTAAAAGAGAAAATAGTTGGATTTAAGATGGTCAAGTAGAGTGAATGTCTAGTCATGTTAATGCTTGAAAGACATTATTACAACTACATGGAGTGGGCATTAATGTTGAAAAATATTATGCTAAGGAAATGCTATTAAAAAAATTACCCTTATATCACAATAATATTTTATTCACACTCATTCACGTCTCATTAAAATCTTTGGGGTCCATGATGATTTCTTATGGAAAAGGAGAAACCAAAGAATGATGACAAAGATATTGATTTTTTTTTCTTCAAAAAAGGGAAATCAAAGAAAAAATTGGGCCATTGCAAAGGGAAGGCCGCATGAAGAAAGGAAGGATTCGTTTTCATTGTACAAAATAAGGTCATGGCGGTTGGGATTGAAGGGTATGGATGACTAATGTGCTCAATGGTAAAAAAAAAAAATAAGAGTGGGATTAATAAATTTATCTGTAACTTAGATGATAAGAAAGAGGAATATATTGAAAACGTTGTTGACAACATTAGCAACAAAAAAATTGGGTGAGGGTATCGAAAACATTGGTGAAAAATTTGGCAAACAATGACAAAAAATAAAAATACAAAACATATTCATTTTTTTTAACATATAAAGTAACAACAACATCAGATAAGCACATTGACATATAAATATGGAGAAATCATTAATATATATGATGTGGTTGATGCCAAAAAAAAAATTATACATCAAATTCAATACTAAATCCTGAACTTTCATCATCAATATCAACCTCTAACCATTAAAATACGATAGAAAAAAATTAACATGTCAAATCAAGATTTTGTTTGAGTGGTGGTTGTGATAAAGTTGCTTCTCATAATTGATCAATTCTAATTCATCATTGCTTGAAGACCTAAATTATGCATGGTGATTTTTCCAATGAGCCAACCTCCTGAAACTTTTCAATTCCCATAGACCTGGACACTACTTACATTCTTATTAATGGCTAATCCAAGAAGGGCTTCTAGGGATGATAGCTTGGGCTACTTAGGGTCCCTCGTATAAAATCCAATAAAAAATAGATATAATGAGAGGAACTAAAATAAAGACAATCCCATGCACCATATTTACTTGGATTTTCTAGGGAAGCAACATCAAAGAATCTATATGGGCGAGAATCATCACTCACAAAAGTATTAATTTGATGATTTTTCCTATTCTTCACAGTGTTTATGTATTCTTCATAGTAGAATTTTACTCCAATATACTTGTACTGGAGAGAATGGGGCAACTTTGAAAATAATCTCATTTATAAACCTCCATATATCCCAGCTAATAATAATTGGGAAAGGTCTATTTTTACATACATCCTTATCCTCATAGAAGGTTTAATTGAATGCTTCTAATAAGGAGTTCCTTTCCCATTTCTATGTTCCATTCAACAATGTTAAAGATGTTTCCCATAATTTCTTCATGTAATTTCATCCCACAAACAGGTCTTTAAAGTTGAAGAGTTTTCCTGATGTTCTTAGCACGACATACATATGCTTGGCCTTTGTACTTGGCACAACATACATATTCTTGGAAAAACAACATACATACATGTTTTTCCTCCTAAGAGGTCACAAGTTCAAATATGTTTGGTGGGGTGGGTGGGGGTAGAGCATGTACACCTATGTGCGCTTTAGCAGTCAAATAACTACATGGAGGGGGTTCCCTTGTCCCACAAATAAGGGAGTTTCAAACACCAATTTGGTCATCGGGTCGGTTGTGACCTTAAATTATATTATTATTATTATACATGTACATTGTTCTTGTTGGATCTCTAAGCTACCAAATCTATGATGAACCATATTATGAGTCAATGAGGTTCTCTTAGATTTCTTCCAACTAGATAACCACCTTGAAGTGTCTTCATAGTTTTCTGGATAGAAATAAGTTGCATGTTATAGGCTATCAATTTTCTAATTGATTCTCTCATTTGATGCACTGTACATACAACCAAACAGGTACATGTCAAGTATATATTCATCGAGCGAGGGAAGTTTAAGTAGAGTGGAGGAAGGTCAGAGATTTTTTATGTCTAATGGACAAAGATCAACCAGAGGTGAGAAAATAATAAGAAACTTATGTAAATGCATGAAATTTTTTTCTTGTTCCCTTGAATTATAAAATCTAGTGAAATGATGGGTACCCAAGGGCCTTCCTCAATTAAACATTATTTCTTGTCTTTCTAAGAGGATATATCACATTTATCCATCATCATTACATGGTTTGGAGATATTTTAAATGGATGGCATAAAGGTTTGTTACAATGGATTAACTAAATTGATGGAGTATGTTGAATTCTATTACAAGTACAATGATTGTATGTGGTTGGTCCAATATACATGAGGTATGCAGAGATAAGAAGTGGCTAAAAATTATATACAACTAAGAGACAATGAGACAAATAAAGGAGCATATGTTTATATTGATATAAGGCCAAAAACATCGAGGAATATTGTAGGGTTTATAAACAATACACAACCATGGACAATAAATAAGCAAACCAATTACATATTTGATGGACATGAAGGAAACTGTGTATTCATATGAACAATAAAATCAATATCTATAGGAGAAGAGTTGATCAATTACAACTCAAATCGAATAGATATAGTCACCATTGCTATTATGGGGAAAGTACATATCAAAATTTGAAGGCCAATGAACATTTCATGACTGACTTATCAAAAATTTATATCTATTTTCATTTTTCATTTTTGAGGGGTAAATAAATGAATCTATGGCTAAATTTTTTATAAGAATGTGTATATATGATCCAACTAACCAGAGTCCAAATTTGGTCTTCATTTGATGTGTTATGTATTTATTAAGCCAAAAAATATATTATAATGTAGAAGGATGATCGTGCAAAAGTTCCAATAGAGTCAGAGTAGGTAAACAATTAACAATTCTGATTTACATTGAATGAGAAATTGATTATTTTTTCAAACAACAGTAACAACTTTTATAATGTTGAAATATGTAGTCCGAGTGACATGACTAGATGAGCATGATTGGTTTGATGAGGAGGAGTTGTTCTTTTCTCCCAACACAATCGAAACAATCAAAAAGCTTGTGGTTAAAGTGAACAAAGAGCTTCTTTGTTTGATTCACATTAGAGATAAAACTCCTAAGATGAAACAGAGTATGCAAATATTGAATGAAGATCTTAAGAGATATGAGGTAATAAACATATTTGAAAGTGATGTTTTTTTATGTCATAGGTTTAATTATGAAAGTTTGTTTTTTAACTTTTTTTCCGAAGAAAAAAGCAAAACTTTTTATTAACCAAAATAAAAAGTTTACATTCTGTAGGAGCTTTGAGCAGATCTGATAGCTCACATTGTGCTGATTTGATCTACTTGAAAGTAAAAAGCAAAAACTCAGTATGTCCTGATACTGCGAAACAATAGTTGTCTAGACTTCCTCTCTTCCGGAGGCTTAAATACATAATATACCTGGTGTATACCTTGGGGTTTCCTTCAATGAAGGAAAACAACCCGTTACATGACTGTCCATAAAAAAGTTTGTTTTTTAACTTTTACATTATCTAATAAAAAAATAATTTTCTTTCTTCTATAGGATTAATTGGAAAAGATACAAAAGTTTTTGACCACCATGAGCCAGCATATACCTATGATGATATTCGCTTCTCCACCTTAGAGTGGTCATAGTCCCAGTAGTTAGACTTGGTCCACACATTTCACTCTGACCCATGATCACACACCACTAGAGGAAAAAACTCAACCAACTTTTGGAGGACCGAGGTGGCGATAGAGGTGACCTTATTGATGATGCTATGGGTTCATTTCCTATATCATCACGTGTTACCAGCACCAGGACAATTCTGTGCACATTTTTGGTGGATTTTGAATTGTATATGATTAATGAATGCATGAATGAACATTATATGTTAATGAATGATTTTTATATGTCTCTTTATGTATAAAACCACATATGTGTCTTTATGATTTTTTTGTTTTGCTAGTGTTTATGCATGAACCTTAATGTGTTTCTTTCAACGAGTAGATAGATTGGGTACTTGGGAATTGAGATTAACATGGTGGGGGGAGGGGCCATAAAAGCCTCCAACTTTATGTGTTTTTCCCTTTTCATTAGACAATAAATTGGGATTTGAATATTGTTGGAGAAACCTCCCTTGATCCAACAAAGCAATAATGAAGTCAATTTTGACTTCATTGTTGCTCTATCAATTCGAGGGAGGTTTTCGACAAGATTATACTACTCCAATAAATTATTCTCAAAACCAAGAAGATGTAATTAAAATATTCATGCACTCAAGTGGTTTTAATGATTATTTAGTCATAAAAATGTTTGTTAATTTATTTTAGTATTTGGTTAATTCTTTAAGTGTTGGTTGAATCTTCTAGAAAAATATTCTACAACAACCTTTAGAGATCATATAATTCATAGTTGTGTGAGGTTCAAGGAGGAGTTGGAGTAAGAAGTTAGGATACCTTCAATTGGGACTAAAGGTAAAAAAAAACTTGGTTGATGCAATGTGTCTCTTGTTATGGATATAGATTTATATGATTTCCCCCTACATTATCTTGTGTATTTAGTATTTCATGGAAAATGAATGGTAGATATAATCTCCCTTGATTATATTAGGTTATATATAATAGTATTCAATATTATTATTACTTGAAAAGGTTTTATATTGGTGTTCTTGATCTCTTGTGTGTAGGAAGCAAGTCTTAGGAGCTAGAGCTAGATCTTTGCATCTATATCGTCTAGGATTATGCAATGTTTACTATCAATTAGAGGGTATGGGCCATATTTTCCATTCCCTTAGCATGTATTAGTATTTATTACATTGGATATAGTGGAAAATTTCATTGTATTCTAATATCCCACATTTTGTCTTGGAAGAATGTGGAAATCTATATGTAATAGTTTGAATTTCATAGCTCTAGTATGTGTCATTACTCTATTGTGTACTTTAACACTATGGGATATGGATGTTTTCGTGAAATATACAACAATGTTATTCATGTAAACATATTTAGGAACCTTTCCCCATTCATTGGTTTAATAGAACACTAGTTTATCTTAATCCGTGAGTTGAATTCGTATTGATGGATGTTTTTTATTTGTTCACAATTCATTCATAGTATTACATTTATTGTTGGGAGTTTCTCCTTTATCCATAGGCCATCCACAACATTCTATCGCTTGTTGGTTTTTTTCCTCTTCCACAATGTTATACATTCACTTCTACATTAATTGAAGTGAATTTACATACCCTTAAGCATGTTATCCATCACTTAAATGAATTTACATCCTCCTAAGCATTTTATCCACCGCATAGGTGAATTTAAATACCTTTGGAAGATTTATCCAATGACGTGAATTTACACTCCCATTTTCATTTCATTCATTGCCTAAGAAAATTTACATCCCCTAGGTGTTTATTCACTAAGTGATTATATTCACTTACCTGGCGAATTACTCTTACAAGTCAATTTCCTCTCATTTGTTGAGTTGAATTTTGTTTGTTATTGTTGTGTATTAACATATTTATCACTCATTGGTTGACATAGTTTACCTTTAATGAGAAAAAAATATCAAAATAAGAGGCTACGACAACTCTTTCTATGAAGATTTTTTAATAGGAAATGAATTCAATTATAAAACAAGTATCTAGCCATATCTAAACCATCCATTTGTAAGCTCCCTTTTGAACCTTGCCTTATTGCAGAAATCATCCATATGCAAACTCATCATCCTCATCCTCATCATTAACATGTTTTATTATTTTAGCAGAAACATCAATCTAGGTCTAGCTCTATGCCTTTACTAACAAAACCTAGGGCTTTCTTATCCAAGCCAAATCCTTGAGAATCTCATTTCTAGAATTTTCATAGGCAAGGAGCCCTTTCTTTCCTAGTAGCAACCAAAATCAAGCATTGACACCCAAGTAAAGCAATCAATATCTCATCAGTACAATACTAGTGCAACGAAACCTTTCGAAATAGTGATGTTCATCGTAATTTAATCAACAATAACACATGATCCTATTATGATGGAAACTTCATACCCTAACACCAGCGTATTTTTGTAATCCCCAACATCTTTGAAAACTTATAATATAGCCCATGATGAAAATCCTTCTAATATTTCTTTAATCTATAGTATGCACATTCAACAATGTCATCATTTCCTTTCCAAAGGGCCTCAATTCCAAGAGTATACCAATGGCCTTTAAAATATCTTTCTTTTGTAGATGCAACATAGTTTCACTCTACCCTATTAAGCCCTACAAATGCAACTAAGCAATCATTTCATTCATTATGCATATTGAAACATTAAGTTTTCTAATGAGTCCACAATCTCTGCCTAGAAGACAACAATAATGTAGTTCAAAGTTTTAAGGACAAAAATTGTCATCCCATGCACCATTCTTAAGTTTTAACACAAATAGTCTTATGCAGAGGACATTTTCTAATCAAGGCTACATTTCTCATGTCATATGACTAGACAGTGTATTTAAAAAATTAAGTATGGAGGTCCCAAGTATAATCCTTTGTTGTAGAGCATGGAGAACTATTTTGCCTTCTAGCCTAAGAGGAAAGTTTGTATGTTTTTGCATAGAAATTGCATCCACGATTACTAGGCTTCTAGTCATTTTATTTCTAAGATTTATGAGATAGAAGATAATATGTCCTTTAAGATGTTGTATTTTCTTTCTTCATCGCAATACTTTTTGTTATGAAACCAACTCATCAAAAAGATATATCAACGACTTAAAAATCAGCCTCTTCGAGGGGGCAACCTCCTTTACATTACACAAATGAACAATTCTTCGATGATACAAATGAAAAGACTTCCTTTCTATATATAGGAGTCTAAGGGGTCATAATATAATCAGATCCAACATAAAAATAATATTGTAAGGGCACAACAATAACAATAGTGGGCTTCTATGGGGCACAATAATAAGAATATGGGGACTACATGGGCAAAACAATATAATAAGGGGGTTGCACTAATAACAATAAGGGGTTACATTAATAGTATAGGGACCTAACATGCCCCTCTCCTTAAAAAAGTGTTGTCCTCAACGCTTGAGCAGTTTTGGATGCTTTTATATAAAATTCTTGTCCTCCCATGTGGAATCTTCAACGGGTAAGTTCTTCCAATTGATGAGATACTCTGAAATTGATTGATTTCATAGTTGTCGGGTTCTTGTTTCTGTGACTGCTTCAGGTTCCAATATTATTTTTCCTTCCTCATCAAGTTCTGACAATATTGTCTGAACTGGGAGCTTCTCACCTATAACCATCTTTAAGCACGAAACATGGAAAACTGGGTGCACTCGGGAAGATGTAGGAAGGTCTAATTTGTATTCCATAGTACCAATATTTTGTAACACCTTGTAAGTACCATAATACTTTCGCAATCATTTATTATCCTTCTTATCTTGCCCGAGGGACATTTTTTTGTATGATTGTAGTCGTAGAAATATCCAGTAACCTACATCAAAACTTCTTTCATTGCGATGTTGATCTACATGTTGTTTCATTCTACTCTATGCCAAAGTGAGGTTATCCTTTAAGAGTTTGAGAACTTGTTGTTGATGCTCAATGTGATCCTCTATTGCTTGAACCTTAGAATTTTCTTTTAAAGATGATGTGATGGTCGGTGGATGATATCCATAAAGAGCCATAAATGGGGTCATTTTTGCTGCAATATGGAAGGAAGTGTTATACCAACATTCAGCAAGAGGAAACCACTTGACCCATTGTATCTATTTTTCATATACAAAGCAAGGAATATATACTTCCAAACATTTGTTCACTATCACAGTTTTTCCATCAGATTCAGGATGATAAGATGAGTTATGAGCTAACTGAGTACCCAAATATTCCACCTCTTGTACACCAAAGAAAAATTGGAGTTGTTTGCATATAATTGTTTCTCCTCCAATAGTTTGAGCACCCTATCAACATGTTGAACATGATCCTTCCAAGACTTGATGTAGATTAGTATATTATCAAAAAATACTAACACAAATTTTCTAAGGGTTTGAAAATGGAATTAATCAAACCTTGAAATGTAGAAGGTGCATTGGTAAGGCCAAAAGGCATGACCAAAAATTCATAATGACCCTCATGACTTCTAAATGTTCTTTTTGGAATGTATTCAATCTTCATTCTGATTTGATGATATCCTCAACGAAGATCCAACTTGGTGAAGTAAATTGCTCGATGTAATTCATCCAATAATTCATCAATGACAGGAATGAGAAATTTATCCTTAATAGTAAGCTTGTTGAGCTCCCTATAATCCGGACACATGTGCCATGATCTGTCCTTCTTGTGTACCAATACCACTAGAGAAGAGAAAGAACTTTGACTAGGTTGAATTATACCAACCTCTAGCATTTCTGCAACCATACGTTCAATTTCACTCTTTTGGGCATATGGATATCTGTAAGGCTTGATGTTTGGGGGAACACTGCCTGGAATCAAATGAATAGCATGATCATGATCACAAATAAGTGGGAGGCCTTTGGGAGTCTCAAATTCCTTGGAATGATTGTCCAGAACATTTTGGAGATCTGGTGAAATAGAGAATTTCGATGTGGGTACCTCTAGTGAACATAATTGTGAAAAGTTTCCCTGTTATTCTTTCTTTAGAAGCTTTTTCATCTTGTTAGAGCTGATTTTCTTTCTCGGTTTTCCTACGATACCCATTAATTCAACCTCCTTTCCTTCCCTAAAAAAATTCAAGAAAAGTTCTTGAAAATTAAAATTTATTGTACCCAAAGATTGTAGTCATTGAACTCCTAGTACAACATCCGCACCACCCATTGGAATGGAAAGCATTGGACTATTCAAGACATATTCTCCCATGGATAGCTTGATGTTATGGCACTTTCCAAAGCAATTTATGGTTCCTCCATTTGCAACCATTTCTTGACACTCTCGTGTTGGATATAGGAAGCAATTCAATTCCTTGGCTATCTCACAATGAATTAAATTATGGGTACTACCCAAATCAATCAACATTGTTACCTTTTTCTTCTTGATATTCCCTTCTATCTTGAGATTTTGAGTGGTAATTCCTGTCAATGAATTACAAGATATGGTCAGATTCATTTCTTCTTTCTCTAGGATTAGTTCCTGGTATATATCATGTTCTTTTGATGTTTCTTGTTCCTTTTCTTGCTCCTCTTGCCCATCTATGTAAATTAATTTCTTCTGAGCACACTTATGACCTTTAGTGTATTTTCTATCACAATTGTAACAAAGCCCTTTTGCTCTTTTTTCTTCCAATTTTTGTGGTCTCAACCTTGTAGGCAGCGAAAGGCTAGGAGAAACAACACTTCCATTTTTATAGTTATGAGTGGTAGGCTTCCTTGTTGCCATAATTTTTCTTTCATTTTTTCTTGCCAACCTATATGCCTTCTCCAATGAATCAAGTTCCCAAAGGTGAACCTCACGTTGAATGTTATCCTTTAAAGTCCCTATGAAGACATCAATCCTCTGCTTCTCTTGAATATCATTTAACCTTATATTCCATTTTTGGAAGTCCTCATTGTGCTTTGCCATTGAACCTTTTTTTGTTAGATTTATCAATTGGCTAAATAAGGTGTTAATCTGTGTATCCTAATAATGCGTTATCATTTCCTCCATGAAAGTTGACCAAGTGACAAGTGTTTTACGAGAACAAAGCCCTTTATACCATAAAAATTGATTTAGTTCTAAATATAAATGTGAAATACATACCTTTTGTAATAGTTGCACATCATGTAGCTCAAAATATTTCTCCATCTGTAGTATCCATGGTATGGGATCCTTGCCATGAAACTTACTCATATCGATCTTTGGAGTATGGTGGGTCTTCAATCCAATGTTAGATTCTATGAAATCATGATTAACATTTATTTTTTTCTCATCATGAGTTTCCTCTACTACCTTTTCGTCATTAGGAGGCCTTTCTTGTAGCAGTTGTTTCCCACCTTCCTTCAAACCTTCCATGTCTTTCTTCAAATATTCCATGCCTTTCTTCAAATATGCTTCCCTACCATCGATATTAGCTTCCATGGCACATATAAAACTATTTATCTTAGCTTCGATCACATTCTCCAAATCCTCCATCCTATTATGCTTACTAGGTGTTTCTACTTTCTTGATTTGAGTCATTCTTTTTCTTGCTTTTATCAGCTCGATCTTGAATTTGTTGTATCTCTAAAATTTTGAATCTCCAAGGTTTGAAATTACAACCTACAATATCCCTCTGCATCCTTTTTCCAATGCCACCAGTCTGATCGAAATTGGATTCTCCAAGAAAGCATTATGCTCAATCTCCCAAGATGACCTACTTATATACTTTTTCAGTAGAACGAACTTGTACGAAGTGACACGTTTTACTATTTTGACCTTCGGACCTGGAAACAATACATAGGAAATTACAAACTGTCATATTTCTGTATCTTCTTATGAAATTTCAATCTGATGCTTAGAGAGAAAGTTATGACGATTTTCCCCAAGTCACCTGTTTGGGATGTAATTTAGGAGCCTACAGAAACCGTAAATGTCTTGGACTATATCTCTCAAAATATACTGAAACAATATCTGAAATTCGGGTCCAAGCGTCACCATGCTTTCAGGTCAAATGGGTTTTAATTTCAAAGGTTGAACCTTCGTAGAAAAAAACTTATAGCAAAAATATCATGATGACATGTTTGAGATGGAATTCTGGAGCTTGCAAAAAATTTCACTTCCTCATATCATATCTCTAACAATATAGCGGGACAAGATCTGAAATTCGGACCCTAGGTTCAAAAAAAATTCGTCTCAAATGGTTTTTTTCTTAGCATTTGAAACTTCGTAGAAAAAAAGTTTTATAAAAAATTCCACGATGACCTGTTTAGAGTAGCGAAACCTTAGAATCCAAAGCTCTGATACCAAATGTTATGAAATCAGCTCACCAAAAAGATAGAAAAGATAGATCAACAACTTAAAAATCAGCCTCTTCAAGGGGGGAACCTCCTTTACATTACACAAATGAACAACTCTTCGATGATACAAATGACATGACCTCCTTTCTATATATAGGAGTCTAAGGGGTCATAATATAATCAGAGCCGACATAACAATAATAATGTAAAGGCACAACAATAACAATAGTGGGCTTCTATGGGGCACAATAATAACAATATGGGGACTATATGGGCACAACAATATAATAAGGGGGTTACACTAATAACAATAAGGGGTTACACTAGTAGTATATGGACCTAACACTTTTCCCATGTACCAAAAAAATCCAAGAATAAGTCCATATAACTCATCATCAACATCCAAAGGTAGTAGGAATACATTCTTCAAGAAGCTAACTTAAAAAATAGTGGTCATCATCCTTGATTTAATTCATGGATCAAACCTTATTATCCTAAAATTTATCTTAAAGGTAGGGGCTTGAGAGTAGTCCAAGAATTCTTCAAATTAGTCTTAATACAAAGAAGAATTTAGTTCAGATTCTCTTAAACAAGGGTTATGTTATGAAACCAGCTCAAGAAAAGATAGAAAAGATAGATCAACGCCTTAGAATTCAACCTCTTCGATGGGGAAACCTCCTTTACATTACATAAATGAACAATTCTTGGATGATTCAAATGACAAAACCTCCTTTCTATATTTAGGAGTCTAAGGAGTCACAATATAACCCAGCCAACCTAACAATAATATTATAAAGCCACAAAAATAACAATAGAGGGATTCTATGGGGCACAATAATAACAATATGGGGTTAATAGGGGCACAACAATATTAATAATGGATGCAACTACAATAGTAATGAGGTAATCACTAATATTATAGGGACCCAACATGCCCCTCTCCTTCAAAAAAGTGTTGTCTTCAATGCTTGAGTAGTTCTGGATGCTTCTGTATAAAATTCTCATCCTCCCATGTGGAATCTTCAGTGGAAAAGTTCTTCCACTTGATAAGATACTTCAAAATTTATCAATTTCGTAGCTGTCGAGTTCTTGTTTCTGTGACTTCTTCCGGTTCCAATATAATTTTTCCTTCCTCCTCAAGTTCTGGTAATATTGTTTGAAATGGGAGCTTGTCGCCTATAACCTTCTTTAAACATGAAACATGGAAAACTGGGTGCAATCGAGAAGCTGCAAGAAGCTCCAATTTGTATGCCATAGTACCAATCTTTTGCAACACCTTGTACGGACCATAATACTTTGGTGATAATTTATTATCCTTCTTAGCTTGCTTGAAGGACATTTGCTTATATGGTTGTAGCATATGAATACCCAATCACCTACATCAAAATTTCTTTCGCTGCGATGTTGATCTACCTGTTGTTTCATTCTATTCTGTGCCAACACGAGGTTATCCTTTAAGCGCTGGAGGACTTTTTGTTGATGTTCGATGTGATGTTCCACTGCTTGAACCTTAGAATTTTCTCTTAAATATGATGTGATGGATGGTGGTTGATATGCCATAAATGGGGTCATTTTTGTTGCTATATGGAAGGAAGTGTTATACCACCATTCAGCCAGAGGCAACCATTTGACCCATTGTGTTTGTTTATTAGATACAAAGCAACAAAGATATCCTTCCAAACATTTGTTTACTATCTCAGTTTGCCCATGAGATTGAGGATGATAAGATGAGCTATGAGATAACTAAGTACCAATACAAGAAAATAATTCTGTCCAAAAATTTCCACTGAGAATGGGATCTCTGTCACTTACAATAATCTTTGGGTTTCCATGTAGCTTTTGAATTGTTTCCGTAAATGCAGTAGAAACTGTACTGGCTTTAAATGGATGTGATAATGCACAAAAGTGTGCATACTTGGTAAGTCTGTCAACTACCACCATGATGACACTCTTTCCCTCAAACTTGGGTAAACCCGTGATAAAATCCATTGAAACCTCCTCCCAGTGTTGGCTTGGAATGGATAAAGGTTGTAATAAACCCGGTGTCTTAATTGTTTCAACTTTATTTTGTTGGCAAACTAAACATTCCGCCACAAATTTTTGAATATCCAATTTAAGGCCATCCCAAAAAAATTCCTTCTTAACCCTGTGGTAAGTTTTTAAAAATCCTGAGTGCCCTCCTAAGGGAGAAGTGTGCAATTCCATAAGAATCTTTTGTTTTATTTGGGAATTATTACAGAGGTATAAGCGATCTTTGTACCATAAAGAATCATTTTTCCAGCTAAATGTATCAGACGTACTGGAATCTTATTGTAACTTTCGAATAAGTGCCCACACTTCTTCGTCATTCTTCCATTCCTCCTTTGCTTTGTTTATCCAATCTGGTTGGATAATAGAAAAGGTGCACAGCAATGCTTCCACATCCTCATTCTTTCTTGAGAGTGCATCTGCCACCACATTTTGCTTCCCTTTCTTGTAGATGATTTCAAAGTCATAACCCAACATCTTTGTGACCCACTTTTGTTGCTCTTCAGATGATAATCTTTGTTCTAAAAAGTATTTAAGGCTATCATGATCTTTTTTTACCTTGAAGTGTCTTCCCATTAGGTAGGGTCGCCATTTCTTAAGTGCATGGAGTATTGCCAACATTTCCTTCTCATAAATAGCTTTGTGTAAAAAATTTCCCTTGATTGGACGACTTTCAAAAGCAATGGGTATTTCATCTTGCATTAAAATAGCACCAATTCCATTTCCTGAAGCATCACAGTCCACAATAAAGGTTTTTGTGAAGTCTAGTGTAGCTAAGACCGGTGCTTGGCACATTGCCTCTTTAAGATGTTCGAAGGCCTTTATTGCTTCTGGAGTCCATGAAAATGCATCTTTCTTCAATGAAGTTGTTAGAGGTGCTGCTATTCTCCCATAATTCTTAACAAACTTGCGATAATACCCTGTCAACCCGAGAAATCCTCGCATGTGCTTTATGGATGTGGGGATTTTCCATTCCTTAATGGCTTTAATTTTGCTAGGGTCTACCTTAACTCCTTCATGAGATACAATATGACCCAGATATTCCACCTCTTGTACTCCAAAGAAACATTTGGATATTTTTGCATATAATTGTTTCTCCTCCAATAGTTGTAGCACCCTGTCAACATGTTCAACATGATCCTTCCAAGACTTGTTGTAGATTAGTATATTATCAAAAAATACTAACACAAATTTTCTAAGGAATGGTTTGAAAATGGAATTCATCAAACCTTGAAATGTCGAAGGTGCATTTGTAAGGCCAAAAGGCATGACCAAAAATTCATAATGACCCTCATGAGTTCTAAATGTTGTTTTCGGAATGTCTTCAGTCTTCATTCTGATGATGATATCCTGAACGAAGATCCAACTTGGTGAAGTAAATTGATCCATGCAATTCATCCAGTAATTCATCAATGACGGGAATGGGAAACTTATCTTTAATAGTGAGCTTGTTGAGCTCCCTATAATCCAGACACATGCGCCATTTTCCATCCTTCTTGTGCACTAATACTACTGGAGCAGAGAAAGAACTTTGACTTGGTTGAATTATACCAGCCTCTAGCATTTCTGCAACCATACGTTCAATTTCACTCTTTTGGGCATAGGGATATATGTACGGCCTGATGTTTGGAGGAACACTTCCTGGAATCAGATGAATAGCATGATCATGATCATGAATAGGTGGGAGACCTTTGGGAGTCTCAAATACCTTGGAATGATTGTCCAAGACTTTTTGGAGATCTGGAGAAATAGATGATTCCAATGTGAAAACATCTAGCGAACATAATTGTGCAATTACACCCCTCTGTTCCTTTTTTAGAAGCTTTGTCATACCGTTAGAGCTGATTATCTTTCCCAGTTTCCTTGCAATACCCCTTAATTCAACTTCCTTTCCTTCCACAGAAAATTTCATGAAAATTTCTTGAAAATTAAAAGCTATTGTACCCAAGGATTGTAGCCATTGGACTCCTAGTACAACATCAGCACCTCCCATTGGAATGGAAAGCATTGGGCTAGTCAATACATATTCTCCCATTGATAGCTTGATATTTGGCACTTTCGAGAGAAATTTATTGTTCCTCCATTTGCAACCATCACTTGACACTCTAGTGCTGGATATAAGAAGCAATTCAATTTTTTTGCTACCTTACAATGAATAAAATTGTGGGTACTTCCTGAATCAATCAACACTATCACCTTTTTCTTCTTGATTTGTCCTTTTATCTTGATGGTTTCAGGAGTTGTAATTCCCACCAATGCATTACAAGATATGGTCGGATTCATTTCTTCTTTATCTAGGCTTCATTCCTGGAGTATATCCTCTTCTTTTGACCTTTCCTGCTCCTTTTCTTCTTCCTCTTCGCAATCTATGTAGAATAATTTCTTCTCAGGACACTTATGACCTTTAGTGTATTTGCTATCACAACTGTAACAAAGCCCTTTTGCTCTTTTTTCTTCCAATTTTTGTGGTGTCAACCTGATAGGTTGTGGAAGACCAGGGGCAACAACACTTCCATCTTTATAGTGGCGAGTGGTATGCTTCCTGGTTGCCATAATTTTGCTTTCCATTTTTCTTGCTAACCTGAATGCCTTCTCTAATGAATCAAGTTCCCAAAGGCAAACATCATGTTGGATATTATCCTTTAAAGTCCCTATGAACACATCAATCCTATGCTCCTCTGGAATATTTTTTACCCTTATTTTCAATTGTTGGAACTCCTCAATGTGCTCCATTATTGAACCCTTTTGTTTGAGACTTATCAATTGGCCAAAAAAAGTGTTGCTTTTTGTATCCTCATAATGTGCTGTCAATTCTTCCATAAAAATTGCCTAAGTGATAATTTGTTTATGAGATCAAAGCCATTGATACCATACAAACTAATTTGGTTCCAAATATAAAGTTGTAATACGTACCTTTTGTGTGTTTTGCACATTATTGAGATCGAAAAATTGCTCCATCTGTAATATCCATGTTGCGGGATCCTTGCCATCAAACTTCCTCATATCGATTTTTGGAATATTTTGGATCTTCGATCCCACATTAGATTCTAATAAATCATGATTAACATTTATTTTGTTCGCATCATGAGTTTCCTTTACTACCTTTTCACCATTAGTAAGTATTTCTTGTAGAAAATTTGTCAAATCTGTCTTCAAATCTACCATGTTTGTCTTCAAATCTGCCATGTCTCTCTTCAAATTATCCATCTTAGCTTCCATGCCCTTTATCTTAGTTTCCACACCATTTATCTTAGCTTCTGTTAGCTTTTTTGAGAGTGACATTTGTTGCACTTGTTCTTGTAATTTTGATATATCATGTAGCATTTCTTCCTCTTCTTCATGAGTCATGTTAGAGCTTTCAGGTTGCTTACTAGGTGTTTGCATTTTCTTTTCTCAGGGCATCAGTTACTGATATTAATGCTCTACTATGCCCTTTGAATTCCTTCAAAATAAATTTTCAAACCAATCTTAAATAAAAATTTAAAAGAGTCTACACACCTTTTTTCACTTTGTAGGAGCTCGATATTGCCTCTGATGTACCTCTGTACTTTCGAATCATCTAGTTCTGAAATTATGACCTATAGTAGCCCTCTATGTCTTCTTTCCAATGCCACCGGTCTAATCGAAATTGGATTCTCCAAGGAAGAGTTATGCGAAATCTCCCACAGTGACCTGATTATAGACTAGTTCAGTAGAGCAAACTTGTACGACGTGCCATGAGTCACTGTTTCAACCTTTGGCTCTAAAAAATATATACAAAAAACTACAGTCTATCCTCTTTCTGTACCTTCTTATGAAATTTCAATCCGATGCTCAGAGAGAAAGTTATGACAATTTTCCCCAGGTCACCTGTTTGGAATGTAATTCAGGAGTCTGCAAAAAGACCAACTTCCTCAAATCATATCTCCGCAAATATAGTGCAAAAAGCTCTAAAATTACTCAAGGTTCAGCACGATTTCTTCTCAAATGGATTTTTTTTGAGCTTCTGAAACGTCGTAGAAAAAATGTTATAGCGAAAATTCCAAGATGACCTATTTGGAGCAGCGAAACCCTAGAATCCAAAGCTCTGATACCAAATGTTATGAAACCAGCTCAAGAAAAGATAGAAAAGATGGATCAACGCCTTAGAATTCAGCCTCTTCGAGGGGGAAACCTCCTTTACATTACATAGATGAACAATTCTTGGATGATTCAAATGACAAAACCTCCTTTCTATATATAGGAGTCTAAGGAGTCACAATATAACCCAGCCGACCTAACAATAATAATATAAAGCCACAAAAATAACAATAGAGGGATTCTATGGGGCACAATAATAACAATATGGGGATAATAGGGGCACAAAAATATTAATAAGGGATGCAACTACAATAGTAATGGGGTAATCACTAGTATTATAGGGAACCAACAGGTTAAGTCCTATTACATATCCATTCATTTTTCAATCATTATAGGTCCAATACATATGCTTGAGATGAATCATCCTTTTAGAATAAAGAACGGAACTCACTCTTTCCTTAGATCAAAAATTTATGCCTCAATATGTGGCCTCCACAGAGCTATTATGGCACAACCACAAGTTCAAATTTGACTTAGAACAAACATCAAGTAAGTTCTAGTTTTGTCTCAAAAGTCAACCTTGTTCCTTACTCTTCATACAACGATCCATATAAGGTTCATCCTTGACTTGATCTTCATAAAATTTTGCTTCCTTCTATTCATAAAATAGAGGTACTTAGCCTCTCTAGTCCTGCATCATCCTTCACCAATTATGTCCACAACATAGGACTTATATGATCCTCAATTATTCTTTAATAATTTTATCATAGTTGGCTCCAAAAACTAGAACGTGTGGTTAGGAACTAAGGGGTCTGCTTCAAATATTAGTGCCTTATAAGCACCAAAGAGTCTCCAAATTTGACCTCAAAACAACCCTAACCAATGCCAAATTATTTTCAGAAGCTTGTCTTAGGTAGGGCCGAATTAGGCCCCAAGGTTTTGTTACAATACCGAGTTAGGGATTCAGGAAAATCCTTAAATGGTGAGATGATTTGGGTTCATGCCATTGTCCTCAATGTGAATCCATTCAGGTGTCCTCAAGTAAGACATATTAGTCATAGTGGCATATCAAATCTTAGATTTTTATTCTATTCTAACTTCAACCCTCACTGGGTTCCTAAGCCAAACCCTTGAAACCTCTTCAATTGCCTCTGTTTGGGTAGAAAAAAAAAAAGACATTTCCATTGTTGCTTTGGTAAACAAACTATAATGGATGACAACTATTTCTAAAAATCCATATCTAAGAACCTATATGCCTCATCTAATATAAGAACCTCAAAGCACCGAAAAGATATAATGTTTATTAACTCCACATTGTCATTCAAGTGCTCACAATGTTTTTTTTAGTTTCTTTAAATCAATTTCCACATCTATCTCACTAATGAAAAGCATGAACCTTAGATTAGGAAGAGTAGAAACAAAAGGCTTTATCACTTGGTATATTTGGGATATGCCCTTATGAAATCCCATATGAAAACATTTCTTGTTTTAATTCTCCAGGATACCACACATTGCACACATGCTCACCAAATGATGTTATATAACAAAAAAACTTCAAAGCATTGATCTGTGGATTTTTTCTTGATCAATCCCCTTTTGAAGTGAGTTTTGGCACTACATTATCACACTTATTCAAAAGATAAATGATAACATTTATCACTTCTATCTATTATTCTTTGGCATATCCTATATGCCAACATATATTTGGCCATGTCAACCATTGTTTCTACTCTCTCCTATGCTATTCTATTGGGGAGTGTTTGGTGTATAAAATTGTGATTATTGGCTTTCCTTCTTCCAAAATTCAGAAAACTTATTAGAGAAAATTTTCACCTTTATATTTGTTTGGAAAATCATAAAGATTTTACAAACTCTTCATGCATAACTTTAAATGTTTTAATACGATCAAAGAAATCAAACATGTTTTAAAGAAATAGCCACATTTTTATGGAAAACTATCAACAAACATTTAAATAATTTCTTTACACCAAATATAGAATTTTTGCACATGGGACCACATATATCGCCATGGACTTTAGCATAGAATAAATGCAATGTCTCTTGGGCTCTCTAAGATTTTACATCTTCACAAAGCTAACAATTTTTGTTTTCTTGTTAGATATGTCACACAAATGTTTTTCTCTTTCTTGATAACATTTGGATATAATGTCTCCATTTTTTCTCTTTAAAAATGAGAAAAACATTAAGACTATAAGTCCCTAATTTAATGCCATAGAGAATTGCTTTTGTTGCTTGCATACTAAAGCATGTGATTTTTCGAATTCATAATAATAGAAACCTATAAAATAATTTTACTTTTACCCATGATGTAATAACCTTATTATTCCATGTTGCCTGCAATATGGGACTATTAGTAATTGATGTTTTTCACTAACATTAGTCTCTGCATAAATTAACCCAAAGTTTTGATTTCATACTTCATAAATCCATATGCTCATCATCTGCTTTCCCTATCTAATAGTCACAATGTTTTTTTCGACCAATAATAATTTTGTGATCTTATTTGACCTCTTCCCCAGGCTAAGCTTCATATTCTTCATATAAAGCTTTGTATTCTTCATAGAACTTCCTTGGTTGAAAGGATTCACCTCATTCTTTTTTTCCAATAGGAACATTACTTCCTTAGCATTATAGGTTGGAGTTAACCAGTAATATTTATTTTGCACAAACATGTCTTGCAAAGACGTTGGTGTCATCTTCCCCTGTAACATACGCCTTGAGCTGTCAAACTACACCACACCGCATGGCTATCCAAATCACGTGGATGTCTACACATACTTGGGCACATGGTTGTCTGCATGTACTCTGGCAAGATCAACCACCCTATCACTACCTTTGAATAACAATATTGCAGTACTACCTGTTCATAACAATATTACTTGTACATGTTCATGAATGGCTTCTTCATCTTCCTCTGCAATATTGAATCATGTTTTCTCTTGGAGCAGGGCTATCATTGAATCCTCAAGAATCTAACTAAGTATATCATATATCACACTAAGCATTTAATTCTAAAAAAAAATTCCTTTTCTATTTTAAAAGGAATAACAGATTAATATCGGAATCATGTTGGCTCCTGTAGGAGGGACTATGCAAAAGGGACTATAATAAGCATTGGAGGTTTGTAGTTACTTTTTGTTTTTAAAATGAATAACAGATTAATATCTTAATCATGTTGGCTCCTGTAGGAGGGACTATGCAGAAGGGAAAATAATAAGCATTGGAGGTTTGTAGTTTTGTTTTTCCCAGCACTGGAAAGTGGTTCCCATAGCTATGCATGTTGATAATCATGTTATATATATCTCAAGGTACTCTAACCATGATGTCATTTCAATATTTCTCTATTCACATCCTAAAATGACTATTGGATGTTTAACCATAAATGCTTGGATAATAAGTTAGCTATGCAAGTTTCGTATACATGACAATTCTGATAAATTGTAATAAAATCAGTAAAACATATTAACCTACACAAATTTAGATCACTAGGAGCCTATTACGGGATAACTAGACTATTACAAAAAAAAAATGATTAATACATGGCACATCTGGTGCTTGATTTCATGTGTGTGTTGTTTCGGTTGGGTTCTGTTATCCATCATAAATAAGAGAATTCTAAATAATCAGTTCCGTTGCTTTTTCATTGAACTAAAGCCACATAAAATTACCAAAAAAAAATGACTCTTGCACTGTTGAGTGGAATTGAACCAACTAAATTGATACAATTTGGATCGACTCGCAAGTTTTGACTATGGTTCCTATGCATTAGAAAAAAGAAAAACCATTCTATTTGATCTTTGTAGATTAAAAACAACCTAGCAGGAATTGCAGGTTAAAGAAAAAAAGTCTTGTATCAATAGAAATTTCAACTAAACACAACCTGGTGCCAATAAAAACTAAATGGAACATTATTACTTAATCTCAACTTCAGATGAAAATAACTACAATCAAAACATACCTTCAAAAAAAATCCCATAAAAGCAAAAGATTCACCTTCCTGTTCACTTGAGATTTGATCGAGATTTGGTCAAGTAGAACTGAATGATTGCTAATCTCTACACCCAAGCGATTTTCCCTCCTTGTCTTGGATACCTGCAAGAGGAGACACCCCACCAACAACTAGGGATGGTCACTAAAATCCTAAAGTGAATGGATCCTACCTGCTTGTCGATTTGATTGTTGCTTAATGGGAAAAGGAATAACCCATGGTTGATCCAAGTTACAAAACAAAGGGTTGCAATTTGGATAAAATCCCCATTTAAATCACAGGCTTGTTGGAAAGGCGGAGGAGCCTAAACACAAATTACACACAAAACACATGAGTTGCGGCTCTTCTATTGATCACACAAAACCTTGATACTTACAATGAACCTAGTGAAGGGTATTTAAACCTTTTCAACTGGAAACTCGCCTAAAATAACTTGGCATGCACACATACTTAACTCAGTTAACTCACACTCTAAATATGGACTTCACTTAACTCTTCATCCATCACTCGACTTGACTCAATGCTCAAATAATTGAGTCTCTAATTTTAGCCAACTCCTCATGCGGGAGTAATTCCAATTTCTAACAAGGCTAACCAGAATAAAAGTTTTTGATTGACAAAACCCAGGGGAATGGAAATCTGAAATAAATTTGAATATATTGACATCACCTATTTTACCTTACTAATATGTCATATCAAGAACTATGACTGATATCAAGGTGAAATTTTTCAATAAAAAATATTTTATTGCATTTAGTTATAACCTCTTTCTCATTTCAATAGGAAATTAGAGAGAGAAAAACAAATTTAGTGATAAAAATGATGTTTGGCTTTCAAATTTAATTAAAATTCCAATTAATTGAAATCGTCAGTTTCTTACCTAATCACCATGGCTTTCTGGGACTGCAAAAGGTCTATTAAACTCAAAGTGGCAACAACTAAAAACAAAGCGAATAAGGATTCCTAGTGGGAAATTTCTCACTTTTATCAACAACATAGGCTGGGAGCTAGATTCTGGAACTTAGTAGACATGTAGTCCTATAGAAAGCCACCACTTTAAACCCAATGCCTTTATCTAGCTCAATTTAAACTTTTGATTTCATGAGAAAGTAGCTGCTCCTAACCTAAGTAATAAAATAGCAGAAATCCCAATTTTGAGGTTATTTTGTACTTGTCTCTGCAATTCTTAGCTGAATCTTTTATTTATTGATACATATTTAATATAATGGATCTACATAAATGAAAGGAGAAATTGCTTCCAACAAAAAATTTGGTTCTCCCTGATATACCAAGTGTTGAGTTCTCTAGGGGGTTAGGGAAGCTCCCTGATACAATTAATATGTTCATGAGAATTCATTTAGTGATCAATGTTTGTCCCTAGTTCATACACCATAAAGAAAGAAACTCATCATACAAAGCAATCCAAGCAATCAAGCTAGACCAGGTTCAACCCCCATGAGTCTAGCCAGCATATCATCAAGTAGCAAATTAGGTAACACTATGAAAAGTAACAATCCCAACATCCGTTTAAGCAGATCGACCAGTAGTATCCCCCTTTGCATGTTTCCATTCCCATCTCTATTTTCTTCTGATAGCTTGTTCAAAATCCCTCACTTATTTCCCTCCATGTATGTCTTTAGTGATGTCTCAACCTTCCTTCCCCTCTCTAACTATCTTTCTATGTGGCGTGTGAAACCTCTCCTCTCTATGTATGGTGTATGAAGCTCAACGGGTGAATCATATATAACAAATTGTAGTACCAACATAAACTAGTATTGTCATCATCTTTGCTACAAGCAGAAGCAAGAATGAAAGGAAACACGATTAAAGTAAGGTGGTTTGATGTGTGGAGATTTTATTTGGAGATTGAGCAACAACCTCCTACACTTGCTTTATGTGATTTCTAACAAGCATTGCAACTGCCTTCCATGTGATATGCATGCAAAAATGTATTTCTGTGAATGTAGGGAATCTGTTTATGACAACATGGTTATCCTGGGCGTACTTGTCACATCCTTGGAATTGCTGCCACATTTCAATTTTCCTAATATATTGTAATATGTTTCATGATATAATCACCTCGTGTTACAAGTTTGAATCATTTACATATATCAACTAGTTGGAGATTTATTTCAGATGGGAATGGATAATTCAGCTGGTTCACTTTATCTAAGTTACGAGTTTGGATATTTCTCATATTAAATTCTTATTTTAGTAAATGATTAAAATCTATGAACCAAAATCAATTATAAAGCATATTTCTCCTCCAAAACTCACGTTTAGATATATATTATATTTTGTGAACACACTTACTAAAACCATATTTTTTAATTAATCATTAAATTTCAAAAAAATCATATAATAATTTTAAAAAATATATCTTACAAAGTTAAGATCTTACGTCTCATTTTCTTCTACATATTTCTTTCATCTTCCAAATAGTTCTCTCTCATTGCCTAATAATAATCATTCTTGTCTTAACTTCCACAAACTCAATGAACCAAACACCTATGTTATCCATATGTTTGAAATATTTGTAATTAAAAAATCAATCATATAATGCCTTAAACCCATTTTAAGAATAAATAAAAGAATATTCCTCATCTTCTCCATGCTCCACAACATTTATTTGTTTCTTATCTAACTTGCCTTGGTTGTGTTATCCCATACCTACTTCATGTAGTCTTGTCTTATGTGGCCATATCTAATAGAATAAAATCATTTCATAATATTCACCACTTGGACATATAACCTTGCCTCCATTACATTTACCTCAATTATGCTTTTGTTTACCTTAAAAGTTTTCTATATTTTCCCTCTTAGATGCTCTACTACCCATTCTAAGCTAGTTTTCCATCCTCCACAACATTTTCTTGCTTCTTACCCAACTTCTCTTGGTTGTATTCATTACACAACCACTTCACCTAGTATTTTTACATGTGGCCATATTTTCCACAATAAAAACATTTCACATTTTCAATTAATTCCCCAGGAATTGTATTCTTTCCCTTATTTCTTTTTCCTCCTCCTTTCTTATATTTTCATTTTCCTTAGATCCTCATGGTCTACTTCTCTACTAATGGACAACCATAAATCTTAGATATCCTTCAATATCAATGACTGATCTAAAATTGAGTCAGTATGTGAAGTAGGAGCATCCAAAGGTAGTTGGAATTCCCACATCATTCAAAAAGCATTGTGTTATAATTGACCATTGAATTAATTCAATACCACAAGGAATGAAATCTTCCATCGAACAAGAAGGATGACATGAAGTATTGCATACCATTCTTATGGCATAAATCTTAGATTCCAATATTCAAACCTTAAAAAAAATTAAGAACGCACACAAGGCCTTTCAAAGCATAGACAATGAAATATATGAATGAAATCCATGTGGCATAGGTGGAAGCAAAGTGGTTGACATTGTCAAATATGACCATGGGAATTAAGATATCGAGGTCTATAAAACTAATATTATTGATTTTGAGTAGGTAAAGGAAGTAAATCTAGGTAAGTAAGAAAGGAATTGTAAGGGAAGATAATGAAGTTGTGAGAAAAATGAAGTGTTTGATAGATTCCCAATTTAGAGAACAGTCGTTGTGCTCATTGTATTGCAATATTAAAATAAAATCATAATCATCGATATGGCAATAGTTTCTAATTTCTACTTATCTCTCTTATGTCAAAACTTATGGTGGTTGCTAATGTCAGCAATATAATGCATTCATCGGTAAAAATTTCCTGTCGTTAGTCTTATGATGATCACTACTTGTCTCTCTTACGATGATGGCTGATGTTGGTGAAATATCAAACTTGTCACAAAAAAATTGCGGTGTTGGTCTTATGATGGTTTATGCTCATCTTTGTTACGACGAATGATAGCATCGAAAATATAGTGTACTTGTTGCAAAAAATTGCATGTCATCATTCTATCGATGCTTTATTTTCCGCCGCTATTTTGGACTCCTATGCCCGAGTTTGTTAGTATAAAAACACTTAAATTTGTTGGTCTTCCAACAACTAGTTTTGTTGAAGTAAGTATATTTTCAGCAGCATACCAACCATGTTGATCGTCAATCATGCGACACCATAAGCGTCCTCCTTTTGTCGGTATTACCACACCATACTATTCACGCATTCATTGGTATACTGATGTGTGTTAGGCATCAAAATTATGATTTTTATATGAATAATTCCCTTATGTGGACAGAAGCGAACTCCTTAGATCTAGTGGTCTGATCTAGAAACAACAGGGTCAAAAAGACTTATGTTTTCCTTAGAAAAATGAGAATATGGAAGAAATAATTAACTGGGATTTGACGTAAGTTCTCCTCCTCTATTTTCTTGTAATCTCCAACTCTAGCTCCAAATGTTATAAATGGAACCTGGAAAACGACTATAACAAGCAAGAGAAATACAAGATACAAATAGCATAGACTAATATCTCTAATCAATGAGTCAAGAAACTGAAATACATATGCATCAATAAGACATAAGTGTAGGAAAACAAATCACTTTTTGTATTAATGAATGTAGGAGAGAATTACAACCCTTTACAAATATTGACCATGTATATGTCTCCCCAACTATCTTTTCCTTCCTTAGCCATAAAGAAAACCTTCAATCTCATCCCTAATGAATGAATGGATGATGGATTCTTAAACTCAAAGTGGCAGCATGAGGGTACAACTAGTAATCTCCAAAATCCAACCTAGACTCTACACGAGGCAGTGAATTTATTGGGTAAAAGAGGTAGTTTGGGTTTTTACCAATTTGGGACTTAGATCCACACATGAAGGAGGATAAGTTCTAGGTATAAGAGATAAGACCTCTAGAGTAGGAATTTGAAATCTCATTCAATGGTAAATGGTTAAAACCACCTTAGAATATTCTAGAAAGAGAATATTCATAATTATTTTTTATTTTTCCCGAAATTCTAGAACCATCACACCTACAGTGAAGTAAACTTGCACTGATTAATGCATGTGATCAGATATGCAACATGTAACTAGTGCAGGTTGGATCAAGGTAGGGTGTGTTGGGGCCAAACTAGGTTTTTAAGCTAATTAACCGAGAAAACTTAGATTTTTTGGAGAGGTAATGCTTAAGGCTTTGCAAAGGGATGTATGCAAGGTGTCAAGGATGTTGATTGATATGGTTTTTAGGTCATTCAATTGGAAGTGACAAAATGACTTGTAACAATGATGAATTTCAAAACATCGATAATGTGGTTGTACCACATTCAACATTTATAAAAATTACCTTTTTCATTGTAATAAGAAAATGTCGCCGCAATAGCGACAAAAATCCATGAAAAATGACTCCATTTTTATTAGTGGAGGGGAAGGAGATAGAGAGAGGGAAATAAAGTGGAATAAAGAGAGATAGAAAGGGAAGAAGAGAGGGATAGGTGGATATATAGAGACAAATAGAGGGAGAGAGATATGTATGGAAAGAGTGGAGGGGAAAGAGAGAGGATTGTTAAGAGAGAGAGAGAGAGAGAGAGACTGAGGGAGAGAAGGAGAGAGGGAGGGAGATAGAGATAGAGAGTGAAGAAGAGATAAAGATACCTAAACAAATATGTAAATGGAAATAGAGATATAGAGAGTGGGGGAAGAGAAAGAGAGAGAGGGAAGGAGGTGGGAGGGAGGAGAGAAAAATGAGGGGAGGGAGGTTGAGAGAGGAGAGAGAAACAGAGTGAGTGGAAGAAGAGAGAGAGGTGGAGATAGAGAGTGATATAGAATGAGAGAGGAAGGAATGGAGAGAGTGAAGGGGTAATAAGAGAGAGACATATAGAGAGAGGGAGTGAAGAAGAGAGAGGGAAGGAGAGAGGGAGGGAGATAGAGACAGAGAGGGAAGAAGAGATAGATAGATATACAAATATGTAAATGGAAATAGAGATATAGAGAGTGGTGGGGGGGGAAGAGAGAGAAAAATAAGGAGTAAGGAGGAAGGACCGAGAGAAGCAGAGCGATATTGAGAGGCAAGAGAGTGGGAGAGAAAGTGGAAGGAGGGAGAGAGAAGGGGGAGTATGGTTGGAGAGAGTGGAGGGGGAAGAAGAAAAATATAGGTAGAGAGTGAGAGAGTGATAGTGAGGGAGTGAAAGATAAGGAAAGATGGGAGAGAGAGGGAGATAGAGACAAATTTGGAAGAATATATAGATAGACATATACACATATACAAATGGAAATAGAGAGTGACGGGAGAGAAAGAGGGAGGGACGGAAGCATATAGGCAGAGAAGAGAGAGAAGGGGAGAGGGAGAGTGTAAGAAGAAAGAGATAAAGAAGGAATACAAGAGAGAGTGGTGGAGATAGAGAGTGGGAGAGAAGGAGAGGGGGGGATGTCGAGAGTGGAGGGGGAAAATAGAGATACAAGTAGAGAGAGGGAGAGGAAAATAGAGGGAGAAACAATGGTGGGGGAGATAGGGAGAGAGATAGTGAGGGAGTAAGTGGGGGAGAATGAGAGAAAGAGAGAGGGAAGGAGATAAATACAAATATAGTGGTGGGATAGAGAGGGAATAAGAGAAATATATATTGATGTGAAATTAGAAATTTGAAGATTTCATGAAAAGTTTGCAAGCTAGTTTATGTCTTGTGGGAAATAGATAAAAATGGCAAAAGCACATAAACTTAGAAATTTTAGTTAAGTTTTGTAGATTTAAACAGAGAAAAATAGACCATAAACAACCACACAAAATAACAATTTGATGACGGAGTTCACCCCTCCTCCTAGGTTAAGTCTCTAAGTCCTTTTATATTATATGCTCAAATATGAAATTACATCAGTTTATAATGCTCAAATCACAAAAATAATGTTCCCATTGTGTCCAAAACACCCAAAAACCCCTTTGTAGGCAATTCTTGGGCTCAAAAAGACTAAAAAATGACCAAGTTAGGCCTCTTGGAACATTTCTTTGCTATATGTCTTGCAAAATGACAAAATTGGCTAACCAAACAACGAAATCCTCCTGTAACAAGCCTGCTAGGTGAAAATTTCATGTGGATGTGGCAAAAATTCCGTCGGAAATTGAGAAATTTGACGAACCATTAGTTGGGCATCATGGCCCCAACTTCTGCCCTTGGTTTCGGTCATGTGGCATGTAATGTGGCTAGGGATTGGGTCACACACCTTCTGCTCTCCGAAATCACAATCAACAGTCGTATGAGGTGTCAATAGGACTGGGGCTCCCACTAGTTTTTGAAATTTAAACTTTGCGTACCACTTTTGAAGTTTCACAATAGTCATATGCTATGTCTTGGAACCAGGGGCTAGGATGAATGCCCACTCCCCTCCACCTTCGCCTCCACAAAAATCACATGGTATGCCATATAACTGGGGGCCAGGGCACCATTTTCAAATAAATATAAATCGCCCATGTATTTATAAAAAGTGATAATTTGGTATAACGGTGGAGTGGTGAGTTTGTTCGTTGGAGGTCACAGGATCAACTCCTATCGGGGTCATTTGGACCCTTAACCAACTTTTTGACAGGCCCTGAGGGCCATGTAGCACCTTCCCATTGGGCCACATGATGCCTCCTAATTGGCCTACCTCAAAATAAAATAACCAATTAAACTTCACCAATTTAACCTATACAACCATGCCATGTGTCAGCTTGTGATTGGCCTGTATTACACATTGAACCACATAGTCAGCCACTGACATCATTGTATGTCATTCCCATTCAGTTGTCCAGTCAACCCTACAAGTTGACTTTTTAGTTGTTTGCCAAAAACTATAGAACGTAATAACTTTCTCATACGATGTCAGATTGAGGTAATTCAAGCATCGTTGGAATTAGAATGACGAGAACTAAAAGTTGGCACTAGTTCCCGGATATTTTGAGCATTTTCATTTTTTAGCATATTTTTTATCCCCTGGATCATTCCTCCCCACTGGAAGCTTTTGGACCACCAAAATTCTATTTTTACTCAAAAAGTAAGTGAGGGTATGGCTCCCTCAATTTCCCAATATCTATCCACCTTGCCTTGCTTGGATTGGTACATTTAAGCCACACTCGAAGATACTCCACATTGCCTCTACGTGAAGTCCTTATCCTCTTGTCAAAATAGTGTCTTGCTGCAATTGTTCTAAATATTCATGAAAAAAATCTTCTATAGATGTAATCTGAACATTCTCTTTATGATTATCAATCATTGGAGGGTCATACAATCTCAAATTTTTCACATTTCCAACAAAATAAATTTGCATGTAAGGTGGAAAATCTAATTGAAATGCATTGTTACCAATCTTCTCCAAAATTTTGAAAGGACCATACCTGATTGGTTTGAGCTTCTTACCTTCACCTTGAAGTATTTCATTACTGATATATAACCAAACTTGATCTCCCACATGGAAATCATGATCAACTCGATGCTTGCCATGTCTTTATTTGTACTTGGCTTTGCTTTTCTCTAGCTGTTATTGTACTTTTTGATGCACTAGGTGAATTTGTTCAATTAAATTCTTGGCTTTTTTCACATCACTATGTCCATCTATAACAATATATTTACCAAAGATAAAATCCAAAAGAGATTTTGGCCAAAAACCCAAACAAGCTTCAAATGGAGATATTTAGTAGATGAATGTTTGGCATGATTGTAGGCACGCTAGATGTAATGCAAATGCTCATCCTAAAGCTTAGGATGCTTATGTTGAAAATGCAGCAAGAAATTGCTAATTTAATTTTACCCAAATTAATTAGGAGAAATTCAAATTTCACTTTCATAAAAAAACTTGGAGGTAGTTAACTGAGGTGACATGGACTTATCAATCAGTTAACTCAGTTAATTCAAGTTGGAGACACTTAAGTTATGTTTAGTTATGATTGATTTATAATTTCTAGCAATCAGGTTCAATAAATTTGATTTATTATGAGTTTAACTAGTTATAACTGATTAAGAACTAGTGGAGGGTCCAATAGTCAGGTGTAACTTCAGTTGATCTTTCATTTAACTCATCAATCAACCCAGAATAATTGATACATGCAGATAATTTGAGTTACCCAGTTGAGATTAGAGTTCAAGGGAAGTGTACTATCAGTTTTATAATTTTCCAAGTTGTAAAAGTGGTGCATGCAATGAAAGAAATGCCTAAAGGAATTGCAAAATTCCGAGTGAGCAATTTCCCTAATTAATAGGGGGATAATTCCT
Source organism: Pinus tabuliformis (assembly GCA_031772625.1). Taxonomy (NCBI): domain Eukaryota; kingdom Viridiplantae; phylum Streptophyta; class Pinopsida; order Pinales; family Pinaceae; genus Pinus; species Pinus tabuliformis. The sequence continues at coordinate 667,355,415 of CM062812.1, forward strand.
TATTGAACAATGCAAGGAAATAGGAGATTGGGTAGGCAGAAAATTGGCTAAGTATTGGCCAGGGTCAATCTATGAAGCAGTGAGATAAATTATACTAGTGTAGAGGTTGCTTAGGATTGAGCAAGAATTGTATTTCTTCTCTATTTTCTTATTAATGCAATATAGATAGGAATGATTTTTTAGAGGTTTCTTTCCCCTAGATAAAATTCTAATTATGTGTGTTGAATCTTGTCTCATGTTTATGTTTTGATTTCGTGATCAATTAATTTCTTTCTGTTGATGATTATAATATATTCAAGTCTTTTGTTTTAGTAAATTACATAAGAAGTTTGAATCTACAAGGAATTTCTACATGGTATCAGAGAAGGAATCACAATCACAGAGAAGAATTTGAATGTGTATTCGCAAGTGAATCAAATTTGCAGGATCATTCTTTAAAGCTAGCAGGATGTATTTCTATGGATTGAGACTCGAGTATGCCCTTGAGGCTATCTCAAATTATATTTCTTGGAAGGATGAGATGGAGGCAGTGTTGGAAGATAATGGGCTGAAGGAATTCATATATAATGATATTATGAAGCCTCCAACATCTAATGCTCAAGATTTAGCAGAATGGAAGAAGTGTGTAGCAAAGGCAAGGAGGATCATATTGGAGGGAGTTCGAGATCATATTTTCTAGAATATCCACGGGAAAGAGACTCCATATGCAATGTGGAAAGCCTTGCCAAACTTGTTTCAAAAAAATAGTGACCACAGGAAGCTAGCACTAAGGACAAGCTTCAAAAGATCAAGATGGAAAAGGGCGACACAATACCACAGTACCTGAGTAGGCTCACTCAATTTTGGGATGACCTTGGAAGTGATGGTATTACGGTTGTAGAAGATAATCTGGTAAGCCTTGCACTTCTAGGCCTTCCCAAGAGTTGGCACAACTACTAGGATCCAGTAAATGAGAGCGAGAAACTACCAATTTGGGATTGATTGTGGTCCAACTTGGTGCAAGAAGAAATAAGGTGGAACACTAGAAATGGTACCTCATCCAAGCATGTTAATGAGGAGAACTCTACCTTAGATGGAAAGGTAAAGAGAGGGAAATGGAAGAAATCCAAATCCAAAGGGGATTCCAGTTATGGCGGCAAGGAGAAAGACTTATCAAAGATCAATTTCTTTCACTGTCATGAGCTTGGAAACTATGCCATGAAGTGCCCACACAAGAAGGCTAGAAAGAATCCCTCATGAGGAATGGCAGTTGAAGCTTTGGCTTCCCCATTCGAATTGGACTTCACCATCATTGCATGCATGGTAAGAAAAGTGATGGGTAGTGTGTGGTATCTAGATAGTGGGGCTTCATTCCATATGACAGGCAACAAAGAATTTTTCAGTGACTTGGAGGAGAAGGATCTCCATATGCACATCAAGATGGGAGATGATGGAAGGTATAGCTTGATCAGTATTGGTACAGTTACTTTTCAGAGGGAGTCGTGATCCCCTCTTAGGCTCAAGGATGTAATGTATTTAGTAGGTCTGAAGAAGAATTTGGTTTCCGTAGTGGTATTAGAAGACTGTGGCTACAATGTGATATTCAATAAAGGGAAGGATTTCCTATGACACATCGCCAAAGAACACGTGAATAATATTGGGGTTCGAGTAAAGAACCTCTACAAATTAGATGTTGGAGATTGTGCAGCATTGAGCACAAAAGTAAAGAAGGTGCAGAGACAAGAATCAGTGAATTATGGCATAGGAGACTTGGCCATTTGCACCATGGCACTTTGAATATCATACATAATATTTCTACAGGCCTTCCCAAAGGTGCACTAGAGTTGCAAGATACATGCAACCTCAGATGTGTGTGGAACTTTCTCGACAACCTCCACATCCAAGCATAGGTATTATGTGATATTTGTAGATGATTTCTCATGAAAGTGCTGGATTTTCTTCATGGAGAAGAAAGACCAGACATTATCCAAATTTATTGGGTTTAAATAACTTCTTGAGAAAGAGACTGGCAGGAAAGTGAAAGCTCTCAAGAGCGATAACGGTGGAGAATATATGTCGAATGAGTTTAAGATTTTTTGTGCAAAAGAAGGCCTTCGATGGGATTTTAAGAGTTTATGTGCAAAATAAGGCATTCGATGGGCACCAGCCCCTCTGCCCCACCCCGTGGCCCAACGGGCTGCTGGTGGGTGGAGGCTTGATTCTCAGTGGGGCGAAGGGGTTGCCCAAGGAAGGGGAAGGGCGGGAGGAGGCTACATTTTTTTAATTTCTTATTTTTTTTTTAATTTAAAATGTTATGTTTTACAAAATTATCTATCATTTATCGTTTTGTCTATTTATTTAAGCTATTGTTTTTTTGTAATTTAATGATTTATATACATGGGTATTTTTTTGCAGGAAAATGGCATCAAAGAAGATTTATGTGAATCTTTCTGGACCAAAGACTGCTAAAATTAAAGTTGGATCTTCAAAAAACATTGTTGAACGAACCAAACTTGAGCTAATAACTACAAATCTATCAAGTATATCAAACGATAAAAAGACGATTTCATACTGGAAGAAATCAAAAGAAGTGAAGCTTCCAGAAAATGTATGGTATGTGAAAGATAGAGAAGGTGAAGAGGTGCAAATATATCTATATGTTGATATCCCTAATGATAGTGGAATTTATGAGGTGTTGGGAAATTTCATAGACATTTGTTTGATACTGGACACTGAAGTTGTTTATGTACTTACAAAATCACCCAAGTCACGTGACAAGATTAAATATCAGTTATCATTGTCATTGTATGACACAACAGAGGAATATACAAAGTTGTGTAAACAAACTATAAATGACATTGCAAAAGATATGGTAAGTATTGTTATTTATATTTGTGTTTTGCATTATTGTAACTGTCTCATTATATTTTTATAGCTTAGTTTTTATTGACATATGATATTTTGTTTGACAGAATGTTATTGTAAATCTTTCAATTATGTTGGGAGGCATTCATTTCCTAGAGAAATATATTATGAATGTTGTCAGCAGTTTCTACTTAGGGTTAGAAGAAGATATGGCAAATACACAAAAAGTAGTAATTCATGATGCTACAAAAGTACATCCAAGGGATCAGAAAAAAAATGTCTTTAGTAGATAAATCTAGCAGAGGTAGATAGGTTACTTTTGAAGATGAGGAAGTTGAAACTAGCACTAAAGAATATGTTGTAATTACTGAGGATGACATTAGAACTGATGTTAGAAGGGAGAAGAGCCATAAAAGACCAAAAGTAGCAATGCCCATGAATATATCTATTCTAGTTAATGATGAGAATGTTAGAAGGAAGAAAATAAAAGTTGAACATTCTCAAATAGTCATTGCCAAAAGTGAATTTCATAGTGAAAATTCAAAAGAAAGTAAGGAAACCATTACACCAAGAGCTAATTTAGAGGATGGCATTATTAAAACAAAACAAAATGCCATTTGACAGAACTTAACAAAGAAAAAGTTAATTGAGGGTGGTCGTACATTTCAGCTTAATGTGAGACAAATCTATAAGCCAAGTGAAGGACAATTTAAATATCAAATCAGAAAAACACACCACCCTCATGTTCACAACTTGAAGACATTGATGAGGTACAATCCCTATGCTCATGTGGTTAATTATGTGCTTCTTGTTGATCCAGTTCAAGTTCCCAACAAAGAAGCATTTGATAAGTCAAAATGTTTTGAATGCAATTATTAAGTGCTTGGGGGGAACCATTCTGTAGAAGCTCAAAGGAAATTGATGGAGGAATATCCCAATAGCTCATGTTTTGAAACAATGAAATGTATCATTTATGTTGGTTTATCATATACAGAAGCAAAGTTATTGGTATGGGATCATAATTCATATAATGAATATAGGATGTCTATGACTTTCATCCAAAGGGTTAAATTTATTCATAATGAATTTGAAGAAAAATGTGGTGGGGATAAGATAAATGTTACTATAGAATTCTGAAAGGAATGTTGTATGGAAATAGGCTATCAAATCGAGGAGAAAATCAGTTCAAAAGGCGACAAAGTAAATATTGATATATTCAGAGGTATTGATAATATTTTCCAATTTGCATTTAGAACTAGAGAGATATGGGAATTGATTAATGAGATTTTTAGAATTTGGGAGAACATTGGCATTAAAAACCAGAAGGTCAAAAGGTCTAAACCATTGATATGTAGCAATAGTAAATTAGGTCCTGAAATGAAGCTGCTTCCAGAAGATATGACTATCACACCTTGGAGAGCATTGCAAGGAGTGAAGGATGAAAAACTTTTCAAAGAAGTATTATCTCGTGTGAAGTCAGGGGAATTATCATTGGAGGAAATGTTTGAGGAATTTCAAAAGTAAGTTTGTTGAATTATTTTTACTTATTTCTAGATTATAATTTTCTTTTAAATATAACTTATTGATATTGGTAGTATTTTTTATACATATCATTATATTAACTTTTTTTACTTTGTCTATTGAGTGACAAAATTTACATGAAAATATAAGAACAAATGGTTAAATTGTTGAACGAAGATAGTTGGGATGATGTTGTACACAACTGTCCAAATTCGAGTTCTACATCAACACTAAAATATTTTTATCCTGCATTTAGAAAGGTATGTTGATTTATACATTCATTTTTATTCATCTATATACTATTTTTATTTTATAACTTATACATGTATTTGTTTATTTTATTAAAGATGAGGAATGATGCAAATGGAGCACCAGATAGTCTCATAACCTTTATTGAAAAAATTAAGATCAAAATAATGAGAAAGTAACGTCTTAGGAATGTTGAACTTGAACAAACTCTTACTCATTTCATTTGGAATGGGCTTGACACTATTCAATATCAAGTAATACAAGGTGATTATGAAGACATTGCTAAACTCATACCTAAAAGGGATTATTTCCTAGTTATTGCAGATATTCCCCATGGTTTCAATATCTCAAACATTGACTATGATAGTGACCCTTATACTTATCAAGCTCTTAGTAAAGTGGTTGTGGGATTTGTAGAAGTCACATCATCACCATTATGGAGATTTGTGACATTTCATTCAGACACACAATTGGCAATGTTATTGTCAAGCTTCAAGGGGAAAACAAACTCAAGGATGCAACTTACATGGTAAGACATGGAAAATGTATGCTTGATTAATGTTAAAAAATTCATTTATATACAAGTTAATTGAACTTTTACTATTTCATGTTACAAGAAAAAGTCAAATCTTATTAACCGTGAAGATCAACCAATTATAAACGATTGTGACTTCATCAATATTAATAGTTGGACAAAAGATTATAGTGATATGTCTATGCTTTTTAATCGGGTAGATGGAAAGAGTCATAGCCAAGTACGGGTTTATGATGCTATTGTGAAAAAACTAACATATGAAGATAAAGAAGCAAAAGGAGAGATAGTTAACATTTATCAAAAACCACAGTCATTGATTAACTATCTTATAGTCTTATATTCAAATGAAGGAGATTGGATTCTGGATTTATTTTTTGGCTCACGTAAGTTTTATTATATAGAATTGAATTTCAATATCTTCTTTCTTAATGTATATGTCATTATATTAATTTACTTCGTTATTTCTTTTGTGCTTGATAATTAGGTACAACACTAGCATGATGCCTACAAAAGGAAGAAATTGCATTGCCATTGAAAAAGATCCAGTACAGTGCAAATGTATTCAACAAACAATTAATGCTCTTCAATTTCTTTCAGATGCAATGCAAGAAAATGGGTTGAAGAAAGGGGATTTTAGTGAATCACATGTGGCAAAAAAGGCAAAGGAACCTCAACCACCATTACATGGAATGATTGGAAAGGCATACATTGGGAGATTTTCATACATCAAAGATCCATTAGAAGAGGAAAATCAGCAAAATGTATCAGAAAATATTGTGGAAGATGACAATGATGAAACTCTAGTGGATGAAAAGTTTGGATTATGTGATATTGTTAATTAAATTTAAGTTATGCTTGGAAATCAAGCTCATTTTTTGTAACTATGAATTAGTTATACTTGTAATGTTTTGACTTTTACATTTTATGAAAAGAATAAGCATTCAATTAATGTTGTTATGTGTTAAATATTTGTATTATGTGATTTTCGCTTTAATTTTTATGTGAATCAGTATTTTTTGAAAGAAACAGTGATTATTATTATTTTTTGACATGAAATTCATAAAAAAAAAAAAAAAAAACACTATTATTTAACCATTTTTTGTTAAATATTTCCTATAAAAATTGTGATTTTGACATGTCATTTCTAGCAAAAAAATATCAAAATGTGTAATTTTTTAGTTATATTTATGTTCAAAATGGTTATTTTTATGTCAATTGTTAAAAATTATTGTTTTTTAGAGACAATTATTTGATGTTCATTGAAAAATTAATTAACGATATATAAATATGTAGAATATCGAATTTTTAAAATATCGACTTTCTTCTTTAACTATGCAAAAAAATAAAAACCTCACTACAAAAAAAAATATTAAAAGAAAAACAAGAAAATATGAAGAAGAAGAGCACTTAAAAAATTGTTAAATTTAGAAAATAATTATTCACATTTAATGCATTAGAAAATTTGAAGTCAAAAAATAGTTCTTTTAAAAAAAGGACCTGATGTAGAATCAACACTTTTTAAAATCAGCATGCAAATCACTAACATTCTAAAAACTAATGTACAAAAAAAAAAAAAATCAAGTGTCAAAAACTATGCTAAAAAAAATAGGTGTATTCTGCATCACCACTTTTCAAAATCAGTTGACTTTTTTGCTACCTCAACGAAATGGGTAATCGTATCACTTCCTGTTTCAAAGTTTACATTGTTTGAAAAGGAACTAGTGACAACAACACTTAATGGTCTACCTAATTTACAACAGGAATATGTGCTAGAAAAGGTGTTCCTAAATTTGATGAATTATAGGTTGTGTAGTCAAGAATAATCAAGGGTCATATCATGAGGGAAGATTCAAAGATTTGAAGAAGGTGACTCTCAAGCTCATGCAACGCGTTTTAGGAAAGGTGGAGGAAGAAAAAAAATTGGCTTCCGAGGAAGAAATGAAGGAAGAAGACTTGAAGAAAGAAGATCTACTCGTCAAGGAAAGAGAGACATGTCAAAAGTACAATGCTACCATTGTCACAAGTTTTGTCATTCTAGAAGTGATTGTTCTAAAAGATCAAATGATAGAAAGAGGAAAGGAAACCAACATGCTACCACATTAGACTTGGATGAATTTCCAAAGAAGCCTAAGAATGATAATCCATGTAATAAAAAATTCTTCTATTTTTCTTCTCTTACTAGTTTTGTTGCATATAGTGAAGACTTGTGGCTAGTAAATAGTGGTACCTCAAGGCATGTGACAGAAGATAGAGATAACATCACAAGTCTGATGGAAAGAAGATTATCACAAAAGGTGGAATTTGGAGAAAACAACAGTTATGCAGTCAAAGGCATTGGGAATACATCCATTGAGATAGAATCATGTGATAATGTTCATCTTAGCAACATACTATATGTACCAGCTTTGAAGAAGAATTTGGTTTCTATTTCATTTCTAGAAGATAAAAGAGATAGAGTAGAATTTTTTGATGGAAAAGTTCTTGTTTGTACCAAAGGCTCTAGTATAGATTCCACTAGAGTAATTGGAATTTGTGAAGGAAGATTGTATAGACTTTTGAAACAACTTACCCAAACACTTCTACATGATGATACTAATCCATGTGAGATTTGGAATAGCAGATATGCTCACCTTCACTCTAGAGATTTGCCAACCTTAAAACATATCTAATCCATTTTGGTGTATGTGGTATAATGCCAATAAAATCTCTTGGAGGCTACTTGTACTATGTAATATTTATTGATGAATTATCTCACAGGACGTGGATTTACTTCATGAAGACAAAGGATGAAGTCTTTGACAAGTTCTAGGAATTCAAGGTTGAAGTAGAAAACTTGAAGGGAAAGAATATCAAGATCTTAAGATCTGATAATGGAGGAGAATACACCCGCAAGGAGCTTGTTTCATTTTTGTAAAGAAGTTGAGATTAAGAGGGAGTTAATAGTCCCTTACAATCTATATCAAAATGGAGTTTTTGAAAGTAATAATAGATCTATTAAAGAATCAAGGACAGGAATGGTGCATGATCAAGACCTGCCTATCTTTCTATGGAGTGAACCGTCTATAAAGGTCATCTATATTCAAAATAGAAATGCTCATTGAATGTTGTAAGACAAGAATTCTAAAGAAGTGTTCATTGGAAAAAAACCTCAAGTTATTGATTTGAGAATGTTTGGTTGTCTTGTTTATATTCATGTACCAAAATATAAGAGAAGGAAGTTAAAACCTTAAGGAAAGAAAAGGAATATTCGTTGGATATAGTGAGTCATCAAAGGCTTATAAAATATATGTTCCAAGATAAAAAACAATTTGAAGTTAGCGGTGATGTGACCTTTGATGAGAATGTGGCCTATTGGAAATCAAAAAAAGTCCCTATGGACTCTGATGAGGACAAAAAACATGAAGCTCCCAATAAAGAAGATTTTGGTCCATCAAATCCTTCAAAACATCCTGTTGATCATCAAGAAGAGCTAGAAGTGCCTAATAATCAAATGGACCCATGTGTTGTTCCTAAAATCAAGAAGAGTTCATCTTGGCTAAGATCCACTCTGTAGGAAGAAGAAGGACATGCAACACCACATGCCTCCTTCAGGGAAAGCAAGAGGAAAAGGAGGTATTCTGGATATGCAACTTTAATGTCTAATATTATTGATTTTGAAACTTCCACTTTTGAAGAAGCATTTATCCAACAAGTTTGGAAGGATGTGATGTTGGAATAATACCAATCGATTATGAATAATGATGTATGGAAAAGTGTGCCTAGACCTAAAGGAAAATCAATGGTGTCCTCCAAATGGATATACAATATCAAGCATGTAGTGAATGGAAGTATTGACAAATACAAGGTGAAATTTGTGGCTAGAGGGTTCTCCCAAAAAGAGAGAGAAGACTATAATTATACTTTTGATCTGGTTGCCAAATACACTACCATTAGATCTATTATTTCCATTGCTTCCTCTATGGATTGGATTTACATCAGATGTATGTAAACACTCCTTTTCTTAATGGAATAATTGAGGAAGAAGTGTACATTCAACAACCTCAAGGTTTTGAGGTCCATGAAAGAGAGTCTCACATTTTCATGTTGAATAAAGCCTTGTATGGACTTAAGAAAGCACCAAGGACTTGGAATATATGACTTGATAATTATCTGATAAGACTTTGATTCTCCAAGAGAAATGTTGATCCAAACTTATACTTCAAGGTTGAGAAAAATGAAGTGATTCTATTACTATATGTTTATGACTTATTTCTAATATGTGTGGAGCATCTCATTATTTAGTGTAGGAGGGAGTTGGCTTCTAAATTTTACATGAAGGATCTTGATTTAATGTACTAATATTTGGGTCTAGAAGTATGGAAGAATCCTGGTGAATTTTTTTCTTTTTCAAGGAAAATATATTATCAAGATCTTGCAAAAGTTTGGAATTATGGATTGTAAGTCAATGTTGACTCCCATGGTGACAAATCTGAGAAATATGATATACCCTAAGTTTGATTTGGTATATCAATCCATGTACCAAAAGCTGGTTGGCTCGTTGATGTATTTAGTTAATAACATGACATACATTTTCTTTGCAGTAAACATGTTGAGCCAATTCTAGTTTTTTATAGAAAACTAATCCTTCTTGCGGACATCAAGGATCTCCTTAGATTTCAAACAAAACCTAGTAACAAACATCACAAGAATTTCTACCTTTCCCTAGATTATGAAACCTATAGTGCCTGAGGAATCACTTACCTATTTAGTGAAGTGCTTTTTGAAGTCCTTTCAGTGCTTTCCACAACCAGCTTTTCCTCAATGCCTTAGAGGCTTTCCCAATGCTTTCCACAACTTCTCCATGATGCTCCAAAAGAGATCTGCATAGACAAAAACATTCAAAGGGATCAAAACATCTTTCATATAAAATAAAAGGTAAATGAAGCTCTTAACTTAACATACAACATATAGTTGAATCAATAATCATTTATAAACCATGTGAGTGATCAAGGAATCTCACAAATAACATCAAAATAGATGAAATTAGGAAAGAACAACTACTTTGTATTAAATTCAAAGGAGAAAAATCTTACAACCTAGTTACCTTGATGTCACAAGACTCTTCCAATGGTATTTTTTCCTTCCCTTGATGACAAGCTCTTCAGACCCAAAATCAGCAACATAAGTTTACAAATCCAAGTCTCTCCTCTTCCTCTAGTCTTATGCTTAATTTATAGGCAAGAGGAGGAGGTTTCTAGTTCCTCTTCTCAAGGGGTATGATGTTTAAGAGGAGGATATTAGTTCCATGAAACAAGGGATGAGGTGCAGGTATATAGTAATTCGAGGTTTCTAATTTGGATAACTTTCCTCCATCAAAGCTTCTAGAATTTTATTTTTTATTTTTACTTGCATGAACAAGACTGTGCAGTTTATAGTGGAAGATAGTGCGCATAATTGTGCAAGCTACAATGGTAAAAATTTCACATGTGTAGGTAATGGTTAAGAAAACTATGCAGATGCTCAAAAATGGTTTTTAAGAAATGTAACCCAAAATTCCTTTTGTCCCTAGTATTGTTTTACTTCAAGCTTCACAGGGGATTCACTTGAGACACTCATTAGATGGAGAGAGATCTGAATCGACAGTCATGGTGACAAAAACAGATTGCCCCCTAAAGTGCAAAGCCAAGAAAGATTTTTGATGACTGAAGTGTTTTATCATGTCAAAGGTTCGGATTCGATGCCAATTGGTTGAAGACCTAAAACAAACAATCAAGGATTACAATATCATGATTTCATATAAACATCACTAAGGTAGGCATTCCCATACTTAGAGTGCAAGTATCTCAAAGAACCATTATGGAAATACATTTGAATATTCATGTCAATAGAAGATACAGTATGGACGCATCCATCAATGGATCTATGTTTACAATCATTAATATTTAATAATTCCACGCAACTTGGATGGATGAAACTAGATCTAGGGTCTTGATCTCCATCTCTTGATGTATGAATCTAACCATGTGAGTAAATGTCTTGAAGTTGAACATGGTAGAAACCACCTGATTAGTGGTCAACAATGTGAACTGTTAATAGGTGCGAGAGAAACCACCAATAATAACAATGGTTCTTAAGGTACTTCCAATACAATCTATGAAGTGTGAAAAAATGTCTTGAAGTTGAACACTTATAGAATCATTTGATTGAAGGTCAATGATGAGAACTTGACATCAAGGGAAATAAACCTAACATTAAGGAAAGTAGGTTCCAAAGTACTGAATAAGGTTTCTATATCAACTTCCTAGATAATAAGTTGAATTCGATAGGAAGTGACTTGTCATAGGAGGACCTATGACATGAAACTCATGTCAAGTTTTGAAGAACAAATTTGGAGTAATCCAAGACTTACACAAGGATGGACGAAGTGATTGAAGGTTAAAAATTGCAAGGTAATTTTGAGTGAGGTTGGAATCCTCTTGAATAGATCGACGACATGACATTTCAACTTGGCAGCATTTGACTTAAAAATAGGACCAGAAACCAATTTGACAACTTTAAATGAGGTATGGTTAATTGAGAGGCAAATGGATTTCCCAACCCAAACACAAAGGTGACGGAGTGTCATTTTCAAGAGCGACATATTTCCTTCGTACAATACAAAAACAAACGTTTCTTCCCAATTTCCCCCCACCATTACTGGAAAGTACCTATTTATTTTTCTGCAAGCTTGAGGAGGATAACATATGCTTGTCATGTAAGATCATCCTTCAGATGAGTCCTTCAAAGTATTTTTAACGAACCCTAGGAATGAATGGTTCAGTCTCGTCATGATGGACGAACCCGCACTATTTATGTTTTACGAGTCCATTGAATGGATAACTTGATGTCGTTTTCATGTTTAAAGAGTTTGAAAAGACATGAAAAGAAAAATTGTTCATCTCTTTCAACGTAAAGTTTAATGAGTCCAAAGAAAGTAAATCTTGGTGTTTTTCATTTTTAGGGAGTGAAGAGAAAAACATAAGTAAACTCTGAAATGTCCATTTTCATCAATTTAGTCTCTCAAGCCCAGAAAAAAGGTAAAATAATGCAAGAGAGAACTATATTGACCATATTTAGTCAAATTACGCCTTTTTCATAAATAGTCTACATGATTCCTAAAAGGGGTAAAATTATATCAAGTAGACATTTTTTTCGTTTACTTTAGCAAGTTCGAAAAATAAGCATACTGGGAAATTTTTTCATATTTTGAGAGTTAGAAAAGAGCTTAAAGGTAACTCTAGGGTTTTGCTTTTTTTGTAAGCTTTAACGAGTCTGAAAAAGTGATAAAAATGCACTCATATCATCAAGTTTCAATTTAATTAACCAGTAGGAAAAGACGGAAAGAACTTGACATTTTCATGTACGTTTTATGAGCATGACAAGATAGCAAAAGATGCTTAGTATTTTCATGAGAATAACAAGTCTTGAAAACAATAACCATAATGGACTCTAAATAGGTTTCATTTTTATACAAATAGAGAAAAACTATGCTTGAGAATGGTGTCATATTTACACACGCTTGAAACAGAGAGGAAATTGTGCTTGAGAGTGGTTTCATTTTTACACAAGCTTGAAATAGAGAGGACAATGTGCTTGAGAGTGGTTTCATTTTTACACAAGATTGAAACAAAGAAAAAATATGCTTGACATAAGTTTTAACGCCCCCCCAAGCATAACTTGCAGTGGCACATGCCCCCCAAGCTTCATTCCATTCACATAAGTAGACTATTGGTTACTAATAGGCAGATGGAATAAAGGTTCAATAATGAGATCAGATGAAAGACACGAATCAACATTTACGAGATCTAGTCAAAGACTCAACTCAATTAGGGAAGGATTTGTTTCATTTTGTAATGAGCTTGACACGGGAAAAGAACTATGCTCATGGAACCTTGTTTCATTTTTTAATGAGCTTGACACAAGAGAAGGAACTATGCTCATGGAACCTTGTTTCACTTTTTAATGAGATTGACACAAGAAAAGGAACTATGCTCATGGAACCTTGTTTCATTTTTTAACGAGTTTGACACAAGAAAAGGAACTATTCTCATCGAACTTGTTTCATTTTTTTAAAGAGGTTGACACAATAAAAGAACAATCCTCAGAAGACCCATTTCATTTTTTTAATGAGGTTGACACAGTAAAAGAACTATCCTCATAGGACTTGTTTCATTATTTAACGAGGTTGACACAGTAGAAGAACTATCCTCATAGGACTTGTTTCATTTCTTTCAAGTGGAAGGAACACATGCCAAGGGACACACCTTGATCATGGCTTCTAAGAGGTCTTCATCAGAAGGAAGAATAGTTCTCTGGAAGGAACACATGTTAAGAGAATCAATGGGGATAATAAAATCAAGTTCAATTGTCCCCATTGAAGGGTTCACCATGTCAATTACCAGATATGAGTCAAAATAATTCAAGAAAATAGTGAGAGTCTTTCTTACAATAGTAATTGAAAATGTGGGACCAGTTTCCACATAATTAACCCATGGTGGGGTAGATACGACTTGCATATAAGGAACATTCAGGGAAGTCGAATGACTGGTATTTAAATCAAGACCAACGAAAAAAAGTTGGTCAGTAGTCACAATGTTTCCATTGTGAGGGAAAGACATCACGCGAAAGAGTGTCAATACGAAAACTCTCATGGCATAGACATAGTCTCGTCCAAGGAGAAAATTGAAATCGAAGGGACCTTGGACAACCATAAGATCAATACAAACAGTTTTTCCTTCCAGAGTAATAGCTAACTTAGGAAGGATCCCTAAAGGTTCATTAATGGTTATGTTAAAAGATAACATATTTTGTGTAACAGGCACAAGCTGAGGGAAACCCAAAGCTTTCCAAGTTGTTGAGGATAAAATATTGACAGAAGCACCTTTGTCGATGTTTGTACAATGCACATTCTTACCATACACTTTCATAATGATTAGAAAAATGGGTGGAAGAAGGAAGACGAGGCTCTGATAGCCTACTCCAATCAAAGGAAATGATCTCAGTGTTTGGAGGGGGTTCAATGGAAACAATGAAAATGCCCCCATGTGTAGAAGAATCTGAAGTAACAAGAAGAACCTGAGCAGTATTAAGTTCACTCTCTAAAGGGATAATGGGACCGACTGAATGTGGAATCGAGTCGACCACTTTATCAACCAATGGTTCATCAACCTGAGTGATATGTGTTTCACTCTCCAATGGAAGAGTGGGATTGACTGTACTTGGAATTAGATCAATCACTTTGTCAACTGATGGTAGGTTATGAGAGAGTTTACAGTAACTAGTTGGAAGTTGTTGTCGTGAAATAGTAAGTTTTTCCAACAATTTTGAGGTTTCATCCATATGAGGGAAAAGATGAGTTCAACGACTCCCTTCGCATAACCTATAACGAAACCTAACTTTACCCTTTTTCCCAGGAACATGAAAATCATTGGCCAATGGATTAATAGAAGTTGATAAGAATTTTTAGACCACACTTATAACACCTTTGGAATACCAAGACAATCAATAAAAAGGTGGTTACCCTTACAAAGCTTGCAAAGGTATTTGGGTTTGTGATGCATGTTGGAAGTTTCCTCAACATTATCAATACTTACATCCATGGTTGGTTGACATCTTCCTTATATTACTTCTTCTTCTTCTTCCCTTTCTTCTTCTTCTTCTTAGTCACCTGGTTACTAGCATCAAGGCTTTTACCAAGCGAACAAAAAGAAAGGGAGGAGGACATGTTGGGTGAAGAAGGTAAAGGGTGAACATGAGGTTGGTGATGTTGAGACAGATAACTTGGTTGAGGTGGTATAATTTGAGTATTTGGAACTAAAGAAGTTGAAAATAACCACACCTGTAAAACTATGGTGAATCCAGGAAGTGACAATGTAGCCATATAAGGAGGGCCGACATTTCAAAATCCAAGAAAAGTACAAGGATTCCCATTAAAATGGATTCCTTGATTGGTAAATTCTAAAATGTTTCCATTAGATTCAGCTTAAATAAGTTTTATTAAGAATTTAAATAATATTCACAATCCACACCTAAGGCCTGTAAAAAGTAAAACTAAGAAAATAACACATGCTAGTAAATCTAAGGAGTCAAACCATGCAAACAAACTTTTCACAGCAAAATCACTAGTTGTTGATGAAATCAAACGTCACAGAGATCAATGTGAAAAGTGAATTAATATAGAATGGGTGGAACTTGTTACACTTTGACAAGCTGCTTAATGAATATGATCTGGTGCAAGTAACTTCACTTATGCCATCTCGAGTGAATAATACCCTCCAAAAAGGTCCAAGTGAGTCTAGCCAACATTTGTTCCAGGTACAACATAGACTTCCCCTCCATCGTCAACTTGGGTAATAGCCCTAAGATAATGGTCTCTAAGGTTACCACATACAACAATTTAACCTGGGGGGACAATCGCATATCAAACGCACACGCAATGGAAGAGTAACAAAGCTCAATCCCCTTAAAAATTCCTCAACATGGTTAATCTGAGGTTTACCTTCAAGTGAATCCCAAACACCTTTTGACACCATTTGTAATACATCTAAATCACTCTATTGTAACCAATGAAGTGGGGTCGATTACTCCACTGGATCCGATATGGTCTTTTGCTTAACTTTGTTGTTAAAGGAGCTTCCCAGAGCCAAACTATAATAAATGGATTTACTCCCTATCGCAAGATTCTATTGTTTGTATACAACTTTGGAAAGTTAAATCACTTCCCTATTCCAAAGCCGTACAACCTAATCTAATGTAGGTGGAAAGATACCTGAGATAATAAAAGTTCTAATTGATTTTATTAGTGCTATGTTTTTTTTAAGTTGTTACTTACTCAATGGGTAAATGGATGTGAAATTGATGGTGTCATGACCTAACTCAAAACTTTAATACAATCGAACATGATATTGTGATCTTTTAAATTCGTTTAATTATAGCTAAAGTAAGGAGAGAGGTTTTTCTTTAAAATATTAACTCCATAATGCACCACTTCTAATTTTCAAAGATGAGAGCACTCTCGTTCCCCAATATGGTCGCCAATTTGTTATATCGGCTTAGATTTCAAACAAAACCTAGTAACATACATCAAAAGAATTGCTACCTTTCCCTAGCTTATAACTAAAACATGAAACAAATAGTACGCAAAAAACCACTTACCTATTTAGCAAAGTGCTTATTGAATTCCTTTTAGTGGTTTCCACAACTAGATTTTCGTCAATGCCTTAGAGGCTTTCCCAATGCTTCCCATGGATTCTCCATGATGCTCCAAAAGATATTTTCATATACAAAAACATTCACAAGGATCAAAGCATCTTGCATATAAAATCAAAGGTAAATGAAGCTCTTAACTTAACATACAACATATAGTTGAATCAATAATCAATTATAAACTGTGCGAGTGATCAAGGAATCTCGCAAATAACATCAAAATAGATGCAATTAGGAAAGAACAACTACTTTGTATTAAATTCAAAGGAGAAAAAGCTTACAACCCGGTTACCTTGATATCACAAGCCTCTTCCAATGGTCTTCGTTCCTTCCCTTGATGACAATCTCTTCAGACCCAAAATCGGCAGCATAACTTTACAAATCCAAGTCTTTCCTCTTCCTATAGTATTATGCTCAATTTATAAGCAAGAGGAGGAGGTTTCTAGTTCCTCTTCTCAAGGGATAAGATGCTTAAGAGGAGGAGATTAGTTCCATGAACCAAGGGATGAGGCATAGGTATGTAGTAGTTCAAGGTTTCTAATTTGGATAAGATTCCTCCATCAAATCTTCTAGAGTTTTCTTTTTTTTATTTTTACTTGCGTGAACAGGATTGCACAGTTTATAGTGGAAGACAGCGTGCAAAATTGCATTGGACACAATGGTAAAAATTGCACATGCATAGGTAATATTTATGAAAACTACGCATATGCTCAAAAATGGTTTTTAAGTAGTGCAACCCAAAATTCATTTTGTCCCTGGTATTGTTTTACTTCAAGCTTCATAGGGATTCACTTGAGACACTCATCGGATGTCAAGAGATCTGAATCGACAGTCATGGTGACAAAATTTATTGTAACACGGGTGGAACTGAGACATGATCATTGGATTGCAGCAAATAACATATTGAGGTTTTCATGGCATGGTTGACTATGGTTTGGCATATGTCTCAAACATGACATACAACCATAGGTCCATAAAGATATAGATTTGGAAGTGATTATTGAAGATAGAAAGTTCCTCTAGAGGTTGCTTCAGTGTGGGCTCTACAATATTTTTTTGGATGAGAAAGAATTAGAAATTTGTTGCACTCAAAATTGCCAAGGAAAAATATATTGCATCTAGCTTAATGATTTGTGAAGTTGTGGCTTCGAGAAGTCACTCACTTAACTACTTTATCATGTGCTATAATTGGCCATGATATATTGTGATAATCAAAGTTGTGTGAGGCTGACAGAGAATCCAGTTTTCCATGATAAGTTGAAGCACATCGAGATCAAGTACCACTTCATTCATGACATGGTGCAGAAGGGAGAAATGAAGCTTTAATATGTCTCTATTGATGAGCATATTACTATTATTCTTACAAAGCCTTTGTCTGGCACAAAGATTGTATACCTCAGGGACAGGCTTGGACTTGTTGAGAACTCCTCTCTCATTGAGAGGGAGTGTTAATGAGATAACATAATGGATTGACATTCTCCCTATGTAATATATGACCAGAATTAAGGAGAATAGTCCATCAGAGGATAAGCATTCTTCCTGTGTTAATTTATTGACCAAAATTAGGAAGAATTGTCCTAGAGGTCCAAAATTACTCAAATAGAGTGTGATCTTTTAGCATCAAGTTCATTAGCATCAGGCCCATTATTACTCAAATGGATTGTGGCCTTTATGGATTCACCATGTGCCAGGTACTGACCAGAATAATGGTGAACCAAGACTATGTATATTATGTTATAGATACAACATATTTATGGTCACTACTTGTTGCCAATAATGAGCCATGTGTTAGAGGTGCAGACCAAAATTATGGTTGATCTACCATGTGTCAGTAGTATCGACCAAAATTATTTTGAGAATGTATCATGTGTCAAAGGTACTTACTAGAATAACAGTAACCTATTCATGTTGACAAATATACAATGTGTCAAAGTTATTAACGAGAATTATGATAGTTGAATGATGTTGATACTATTGATGATTTGTTATAACCTTTGTTTAGAGAAATTTGTTCACAAGAAGAAACATATTTCTATTCATTATGAATACCTCCCTAGCTAAGAGGGAGTGTTTATTTTTGTAGCTATGGTCGGTCCTCATAATTTATATTTTATCCCTTGTAATCCATAAATAATTTATAATGCATGTTCTTCATGTTGGATTTAAAAGGGGAAATATTGAATTTTCAATTTTCAATTTTTGGCTCCAAGATAGTCAAGTCGTAGATAGCGAAGAGACACACCCATTCATGAAAGGAAGAACATTATGTAAATGCATTTAGTCACCATTCAACGTCACACATGAAATATAGTTTATGGGCATCCAAGCGAAGGACGAAAAGGACAAGAAAGACAAATAGAAGGACGAATATCATCTCTCTCTCTCTCTCTCTCTCTCTCTCTCTCTCTCTCTCTCTCATTTTGCATGTGTGAAGTTGTAGGGATAACTTGCAAGGTTTGAGTTGCAGGGCCGAGCCGTAGGGCTAAGTTGGAGGATACTTTGGAGGCTTGACTTGAGGGTTGTGGATTAGGTTTGACCAAAAGCTTTATTGTTCAGTTTGACCTCACAGTTGAATAGAAGCATTAGATGTATCTTTTTTTGAACTAAAGAATTTCACTAAGAAAAAAGATTGCTAGGTTTTTCCCATAAGTGGGTTTTCTAAGGGTAAATCTTGTGTTCTCTTTGTGCATTGTGATCTCTTTGTCCTTATGGTTTTATGGTTTAATTTATAAAGTGTAATTGCTTAATGATAAATTGTAATTGTTAAAATAATATATATATCATTAGAAGCAATTATAATTATTTTAGAAATATTGTGCTTGTACTTATTGCACTTGAAAACTAAATAAAACTTTCTAAATAAAAAGTTAGAAAAACCTTCGAATAGCAAATAGAAGCAATATCAACATAAGAAAATAGTCTAATAAATGCATATAAATAACATATGACACTAAATAATTCTTTCTAAGTGAAAGGCATACCAAGGAATATAGAATTAAAGAGATTAAGTATACACATCCAACATTGCAAGATATGACCAAGTTCATTGTCTTGAACAATACATAGAACTCCCTACCCACATTGTTATGAGTAACCTTGGTTTCAACTCTTGCTTCTCTATCACAATCAATGACTCCATTCTCTACACCAAAACATTCACAATTTGAAAATTAGCACTTTGCTTCATAATGTTCTTAGGATCCCACTTCCTAGACATGAGTTCATAATACTCAAGGGAAAATGATAGAGGCAGTCCATAGGAAGATTCTTTCAAAATCCTTACAAGAATGGTGGAAAAGTGCAATAATTTATGAAGCATGCTAATAAATATTTAATAGCTCTTCCTTATGGAATGTGATAAATAGGATATTTGAATTCCATATCCACAAGCCTACTTGCAAGTCAATTAACTTATAGAAAAAAAGAAAAGAAATAGTAGTAGTCTTTATTAATAAATAATTTAGGAACTTACTAGGCCAATTTATATCCAACTTGCTCAGACAAATATATGTTTCTCAAGGCTTCATCTTGGGATGAGAAATCATTGATTTGAAAGCAAATGGTACTGTCAAACTTTGAGTTTTCTAAGAAAACATTACCTCATAATCATTCACAAAAAAATTCAAGGTGGGGTTGTCAATCATTTTCATTTGAAAAAATTTAAAATAACTATTATAGACTACACATTCTGGGAACATATATTGAAAACTTTAATATGTTCTTTTTGGGTAAGATTAAGTTTATATTCTTAGAATCCAAAAATTTACATCATAACATTGGGAAGCATGTATTATTTACCACTGGGGAAACCAGACCAAAGATAGAACTTCAATTTAGTAGTAGCGAAATAAAGAGTTTTCTAATCTCTATCCGTAATACCAAAAAACCATTCTTATATGCTAGGCCTCTAGGGGCATTTTTAAATTGAAAACATAAAAAGCATAAAAGAGGACAACACAAAGACAATGGCATTAACTTATCAAATTTAGAAGTCTTCACAGGAAGAGTTCCTTGCTACTACTTGGAGAGCATCCATGGTTGGGGGGATGACCAATTGTGTCTCTACTCACCTAAGCCTAAGATCCAAGGAATTCAGAACTAGCTACATCTATCCAACATTAGTAGAATTTTCTTTTTAGCTTCATTATGATCAAGAAGAACTTGTCCTAGCAGTAATTTCAAATGCCAATATATGTCTATTATGTATATGTATTTACTGTAGTTTCCCTTGGTGTGGCCCATGTCAGAGACTCAGTTGACCTCCTTGGCCAATACTTTCATGTCAGTCAAACAACAATGATCATCAATTAATTTTCTCTCCACCTATGTGATCTCCTCCTAGATCTTCTTATGGGTGTGCTCACATAATTGAGCTACTAAGCTCTCCACTCATTTCTATGAGTGAGAGCCACCCTACTCTTAGTAGTAGATCATGCATCTATTGATCCAAGCTCATTAATAGGGCATATTAACCAAAACATCATTAGACCACACCCGACATGAGTAAAGGAGGAATGTAGTACTTGAATCAATGAGGAAATGGTGGAAAATAAGTTGGGCACAAAAGGTACAAGAATAATAAGGTTGGCTTAAAGAGAGGGGATTGCACTAAGATGCTAAAATGGCCCAGGTTAGACCAAAATCTCGGCAAGTTAATCACAATAAGACCGCAACCGAGGAAATTTATGAAGAAAATTTTGAACTTGGGAAATGTAGCTTCTTTGGGAGAGGAAAAGAAACATTAGAAATTATCAGCCAACTCAACAGAGAGCCAAATAGACTGCAAAGTAAAAAACTTAGAAGTAGATTATGCATAAAATAAACTACTTGATGCAACACTAGTTGGATGAAACTAAATTTTGCAATACAAAACCATTAAAAAAATTGTAATTCTACTTGTAGGTTACAATTAATTATTGCCTCGTACAGGGTGGTACTACTATGTGATATGAGTGCTCTCCATCTTTAGAAATGACTAATGCACATGGGGAGATATGCCTAAAATGAATTGTTTGAAAACCAAGGATGATTTAACATTCCCAACTAAGATATGGTGAATCCCAACATGATGTTGAGCATTAAATGAATGTTGGAATGAAGTGCCTCTACCATCCAAAAATGGATATCAGATATAGCAAACCATGCAAGCAAAGTAACGGTTCATTATCAGCTTGAGGGGATGCATTGCCATGTCTACCCTCTTGAGTGCTTAGTGGGGTGGAAATAATGCACCCCCACTTGTAGCACTTCAAACACCCCATCCATGAGGAAACTTTAATATGTCTTTTTTTTTTGTAAACAAGGTAGTACTTCCTATATTTACTGTTTTCAAAAAAACATTCCCAATACATCGATCAACCAGCCACCTGCCCAAAGGAAACCAGGTGGCCATCGATCAGCATTGTATCCATTCCAAAACTTAAATAAGTTCATCATCAACATCTTTATCTCCCAAGTACCTCTCTCTAGTCTTTTAGACAAAAACATTCAAAAATTGTAAACAAAATACTAAAAACCAACGACTCCTCATCTGAGGAGGCTATCTGGAGGGTTTCCTACTCTTTCGGGGTCATCATCTACTTGCCTTTGTTCTACGGATTTACCCCTAAGCCTAGGAGTTCTCGTCCCTGTTGAAACAGTTTCCACTTTAGCTCAGACACAGCTTGCTCAATGTGACCCAAAGCGAGGTTGTTCCTGTAAGTTTGGATCTGGATGGTTGTCAAATCCTTCATTATCTCCAAAATAACATGTTCTGGTTCTTTGTTTCACTCCTGACGGTTTTCCACTTCTCCTTCCATGTGTTCCTGATGGAGGGTCATTGCACGAACGACTAAGTGTTTCATGATCTAGTATAGTTGTAGAGTTCTGGTATAGAGAGATTGTCTGCCATTTGTAGTGCCTGGATCATGTATCATTTCTTCCCACTCATGCAGGGGAAGGTTTATACCTTGAATATTTTGTCTTAATTCGCGTTCCCAGTTCCAAATCTGTTCCCGAATTTCTTGTGCATTTGGTTTCATGTGGGCGTCCACAAGTTCCTTTACCTGTTAATATGTATATTTTTTTCCTTTTTTCTGGCCCATGCTACTTGTTTCGCTTCCTGCTTGACATTCCTTTTGCTTCTCCTGGGTGCCATGTTTTTGTTGGGCAGCTTCCTGAAGCTCTGGTCCTTCAGGGTGGCTTGTTGGGTTACAGTTGACCCTTCACTATGGGTTAGACCTATCACAGTATAAACACAATGGTCAGTTTTATTCGATGGGGACAAGTACTTTAAGGGGATAGCACTACCACCCCTCTTCCTAGGTCCTTTCAAGTTGTGTCTAACTCGTGAATACATATCCAATGCCTTTCTAGAGCTCTCCTGACCCAAGTTTTCTTTGATGACGGTTACTCTATGATAATTGGTGTGGTTTATCTAGGCCGTGCGGACCGTCTGGTGTTCCATACCCCTCCCCTCTCTTCGAGGTTTTCCTAACCCCCTTCCTATTTTGATTTCCTCTGCTTCAGGGTCCCCCTCCCACTTCTTCCTCAATTCTCTAGATCCTATGGAAGGTATCTGCTTCCTCACACAGGTGTTCTAGGTTCGCCTTACCGAGGGCATAAACTCAGGGTTTGGCATTCTAGGGCCTTCCCATCTATTGCAGGGGTCAAGGAATATTGGGGCCTTCTTTTCCTGTGAACCCTTCACATTACTACTATAATCTTCCTTCCCAACCATGGAGTCATAGGGTTTTCTCCCAACCCAAACTATCTTAACTTGATAACTGAGTCTGGGGAGATACAGACTATTCCTATCTGTCTGCATGCCTATGTTTTGCTTCATGCAAGAACTTTTATCTAAGTGAGGGGGAGAAGTTTTCACATACCCGTCAGTCTGGAGCCGTTGTTCACTCTTTTGCAGCTATCTTTGGCCGTTGATGCATTCTCTCTCACCACCTTCCTTCTCCCGCGTCCACATGCAACATGCATGGACTCCCTCATACTTTATTCTTTTAACATTCCTCTATCTTAACCTTACCTCTAGTTGTCTCCATTTCCGACGATCTGTGGTGTGCTTTCCGTCCCACTTTCCTTGGGATGTTGCCCAAATGTCTTGTCCTTCGTGCTTCATTTATGACTATCTTCTTCCAGCTACTCTTGTTGTCCCTTTGTTGACTCCTCATTGCCATCTGGCTCTCCTCTGTTGTCTCTTCTCAATCCTACTGTCCTATTCTCCCTGTGCCCACCTCCTTCCATTTCTGCTCCCACGCTTCTCGGGTTTATCCTTTCTCTTTCCTCCTCCGTCATCCCTGTCCTTTCAGTCCTTTCTTCCGTTCTGTTCTGTTCCATGGATGATCTTTGCTGATCTGCCTGCACATGCCTTCGTCTTTCTTCCCTCCTCTCGACGTCATTCAGATTCTCTTACTGCCTCTGATCTGCCTCGACTGCCTATTTTATCTTATTCATTTCCTCATTCCTGTTGAGCTTTGCTTCTCCCACGTCTAACTGATGCTCTCTGTTTCGGCATCCCCAGTTCGTGAGGAGATACATCGGGGCGTTTCCTTTCCTCTTCACATGGGACGTGATAATGTAAGCTAGTCGTTGAAGTTTCTTTTCAACTTCTGTAATTACCCATGTCGTCCGCCAACTTTTGCTTAGTTTTTCTGCGTTTTCTCCTTGCTGTAGTTGTTTTATAGTGTCTATGACCAGCTTAGAATCCCCTTCTATCTGCAATCGTTGGTATCCTTCTCGTATTACTATCTCCAGTCCTCTGTTTAATGCATGGTATTCTACTTCATTGTTGGTGGCAATGCCGCAATCCATTGCATATACCCTTATGATCCTTCCTTCTTCGTCTCTAAATATCCCTCCTATCCCCGCCTCACTTGGGTTGCCTTTGGCTACCTCGTCAAAGTTTAGTTTTGTGAATCCTTGGGGGGTTCCTGTAACTTTCTTCAGCTCTTACTTGTTCTGCATCTTGTATCTTCCTTGTGTTGCTTATATTTCTTACTTTAATTTCCAGTCGATTCATGATGCTAGTTTCCATACCTTCCGTCTTCCAATCTTCCTTTTTCCAATTTCCCAGAATTATTGTTTCCCTTATATTCCCCATAATTTGGTTCCAGATTTTCCCTGTGTCATTTTTATCTGTTCTGAATATTACCCTATTATGGGCTTTCCAGAGATTCCACAGGAAGAATCCAATTGACAGGTTCCAAGCATGGTTAAGGATGATGTTTCAGTACGGTTTGCTACTCTATGTTTCAATTGTTGTTTTAATGCTTTCTAACTTTCTTTCTGTGATCCCAAAGATTTGTTAGTGCTTTTGCCACATGATGTTACTTACATTACAGGAGTTGGCAACATGCTCCATGGTTTCCTCTTGCTATTGGCACAACACACAGCATGAGGGCCCATGCGTCCCCTTCCGTCTTAGCTGATCCCAAGTCAGAGCTCTCCCATGTAGCATTGTCTAGGTAAAAAACGTCACTTTTGGCCAGGTTTTTAATTGCCAAATTCTTTTCCATTTTTCCATGTCTGCATTGCCCACGCCTTTTGTTTTCATGTGGTAGCCTTCTAATATTGTAAACATTCTTTTAATTCATTTGCCCCATCGTATTATATTTGGTCCTTCTTTGATAGCTATTTTCCTAGTTTCCAGTTCTTTGTGATATGTATTCCATTGATCGGTTTCTGGGGCTTCAGGCCAATCACTTTTCCTCTTCCATTGTCTCCAATAGTTGTTTTGGTCCCCTACACAATAGTTCCTTACTGCGTCCTCCATTATTTGCGCTGTATACTGTTGTACTTCCTGTAGCTAGTGTTCTTGACTCAGGTACCTCTCTGTTTCCACCCTTCTTGCCAGAAGTCTGCTTTATTTCCCTCACGAATTTCCCAGAAACTGTTGTCTCTTATCAGAGCTCTATTCATGTTACCTAGGTTCCATATCGCTAAGCCTTTTTTTCTATCAGTGTTTGGAGTTTACCCTCTGGCGTCCGTGCTATTTCATATTTTTGTTCCCACAGTTGTTTCCAGAGGTCATTCCCTCCTTGAATCCATCTCCACCATAATTTCACCCCCATGAATTGGTTCAAAATGTGTGGGTCTCTAAGTCCTAGACCTCCTTCTAGAACCAATTTGCTTAACCATGTCCATGAAAGCAACGCGCATTTTTTTGTTTTGTTTTCCCCTTTCCATAGAAAAATTTTAAAGATTTGCATCATTTTCTGACATATGGTCTTCGGGATTGCTTGAGTTTCCATCTGGTAGATTGGCATAGCTAGGGGGACTGATTTTAGGACAATGAGGTAGCTCGGTGTGTTGAGCGTTCTAAACATCCAATTTTCCATTCTTTTGTGAATTTTCCTTATCAGGTCGTTCCAGTTCACTACTTTGTACTGCTAGTCACTCAGTTGTATTCCTAAGTATTTTGTAGTGAATTTCCCAATTTGGAACCCCAAATTTCTTGCCATAAAGGCTTGGCTCACTCTTGGTGTGTTGAAGAAGAAGATTTCAGTTTTCTCTTTATTCAACTCCATTCCTGAAGCTTTATTGAATTCTATTAGGATCTCCCCGAGTTTTTTAGCTTCCTTAAGGGTTGCTTAGTTGTACATCATCACATCATCCACAAATTGTTGGTGTGTGATAGTTAAATCCTCTCCCCATAGGCTGAGCCCTTTGAATTCTCCTCTGCTTACTTTGGCGTTGATTAAGTGACCTAGGCCATCCGCTGCTAGGATGAACAAGAACGGAGAGAGAGGGTCTCCCTGTCTTAGGCCACGGGTAGGCTTGAATGTTTCCGTTGGGGTTCCATTTAGAAGGATTGACATACTAGGAGTGGATATCATGGACAAAATCCATGCAATCCATCTTTCATCAAATCCATAGGCTTGCAGAACTTCTTGTAGATATTTCCAGCTGAGTTTATCATATGCCTTCGCTAAGTCAAGTTTGATCATCATTCCTTTATTTCCAGTTTTCTTTAGGGAATGGATCACCTCTTGCGCAACTACAATCCCATCCACTATCTGACGACCTTTCACAAAGCCTGTTTGTTCTTTTGCTATCAATTCTGGGAGCAGAGGTTGTAATCTTTTTACCATTATGGTAGCCATGATTTTATAGATTACATTGCATAGAGCTATAGGTCTAAAGTTATGGGGTTCTTCTGCTTGGTCTACTTTTGGGATTAAGGCCAGGAAGGTAGCATTCCATGCTGGGTGCATTCGTTTTTGGCTTCTTGATTCTTCTACTGTATTAATATCTTTTTTCATCAACCACCATTTTGCTTGAAAAAACTCCACTGTGAAACCATCTGGGCCATTGTTTTTTGCCATTGTCTTGATTACTTCCTTAACTTCCTTTTCTGTAATCACTCGAAGCAGCGCAAGATTCTAGTCTGTACTTACATTTTTGGAATGACTTGTTTTATCTTAGCTATCTCTTCATGTCGGTTTCTTTGCGGCTCTGTCAATATGCCCTTGAAATGTTGGATTAGGAGGTTTTCCATTTCCTCTTTTTGGATAACTCTGTTACCTTGTTTGTTTTTGAGGGAGAAGATTCAGCTTTGCTGCCTGTGTTGCAGCATTGCTCGATGGAAAAATTTTGAGTTCCTTTCCCCCTCTTTTAGCCACTGAACTCTTGACTTTTGGCGCCACAGGATTTCCTCCTGTTTTCTCCTTTCCTCCAGTTTGACTAGCACTTCCCCTTCTTCCTTTTCTCTCTACTTATTTCTCCCTTCTTCTATGATTTTTTGTTGTATCCTTTACATTAATATTTGGAGTTGTTCCTTGTCTTTATGGATGTTACCAAATGTAGAAATTTTGAATAATAAACACTTATTCACAGAGATTATCCCAATTATACACTATTGCGGAATACATGCACAATACATAATCTCCTCTACGTTGATCATCAATTTAGCAGCATTAAAAAAAATGAAACATCAATCGCATGCACACATTAACACAGTATGTAACCCAGGGAAAGCTTACAACTGAAAACTCCACACTATCTGTATATTAATGATTGAGAACATGTAACATTACATAGTACAATACTCCTCACAAGTATCCAGCACTATCTCCACCTGTTACACACAAAACTAGCTCAGATCCGAACAAGTCACAGGTTCAAATCTTCTCCAC
The DNA here is from genome assembly GCA_031772625.1 of Pinus tabuliformis. Taxonomy (NCBI): domain Eukaryota; kingdom Viridiplantae; phylum Streptophyta; class Pinopsida; order Pinales; family Pinaceae; genus Pinus; species Pinus tabuliformis. The sequence goes on from CM062812.1 coordinate 667,382,913, forward strand.
TGCTTTGCCTGCCTCTATTGCACAATACCAAGTGAAAATCACGTGAGCACAGGCTATTTCACTGGGCATATACTGTGCAATCCTCATGGGCATACTTAATCCATTGATTGTGCAAGATCTCATGCACAACTATAGTCACAACTGATAGCAATCTCAACCTCTAACACTTGTCTCCACTGAACTATACATGCATTGAGTTAACTGATGTATTCTTCAGTTGCATTATGAGTTAATAATTAGTGAATTAATTTAATCAATTAATTCACATCACTCATCACTAGTCTATTTGTAGTTAGACTAATTACAACTAGTTTAACCAAGTCAAACTGAACACAACTCCATCAAATCCACAATCAACTCCACCAAACTCAACCACATGGGTTCTAACTGAAGTCCTGCATGCAATAGCTCAACTGACCCACAAGAAAAGCGTATTTCCTTCTGACAGCTGCATGTTCCACATCTGTAGCTCAAACTGAAGTGCTCCAAGAGGATAAGATAATGTTTATAGTTTAAATATTATTATGAGACAATAATATTTGACTTTTCTATTTTTAGCCTGGCAGTCTAAAAATAGACTCTAATCACTCTGCTGTGAACCAGAAATAGAAGTCCATCTATTTTTCCCAACATGACCAATCATCCATAAACAGCATCCTGCAACTCATAGACCATGATCCATATGTCTAAAAATAGACATAATCTAAAAATAGACTTTGCACCAACAATACCCTGCGGGCCCACTTAGTGAAGGTGACTTCTCTCCACTAAGCTCCATCATATTGTTGCATTGTCAACACCAAATTCCTCTTTATTCCATGTCTTAATCTCACTTTTCAGCTCCTTGAGTCTCAATTGGAGTGTGTGCATCTTGTTCTTGCCTTGTATTACTCCTTCGCTTTTTTGCCACCAGGTTTCCAACTTTTCAACAAGAGTTGGGTCTCTTAGCCAGAAGGCTTCAAACCTGAAAGGTTTGTGTTGATTTTGTTTGTTCATGGAAATTTTCGGTTTAATTGGCCAATGATCCAATCCTTGGCAAGGTAGGATCGTTGCTTCATAAAATATATCTTTCCCTAGGAAGTGTCATGTGGTTAGGAATCTATCCAGTCTGGAGGCTATCTGTCTATTACCTCCTCGTCTGTTATTCCAAGTATATTTTCCATTAATAGTATTAATGTCAATCAATTGGAGGGTTTTCTGGGTTTTCCTGAATCTCTCCATATCTGCATCTTCCCATTGCAGTCCTCCTTTCTTTTCTGCTGTGGTTGTTATCATATTAAAATCTCCTACTATCACCAAGAGTTTTTTGGTATGTAGGTCACCCATTCAACACAGCTGTGTTAGAAAGGCCTCTCTCTCAAGCGATATGTGGGGTCCATAAACCACTGATACCAAGAACCACTCTTTATGTCCTACCATTCTAAACCTCCTGATAGAATCCTTTGCATTCCTATTCAAAGGTCTGCCATTACTTCTACTGGGTTCCATAATATTGCTATTCCCCCTGCACTCCCTTTTACATCTATTGTCATACTTTCATAATAAGGCTTAATTTTCTGTAGGATTTCCTCCATCTTTGCTCCCGTTATTTTTGTTTCTTGCAGCAACATTATCTGAGGTTTTTCTTTTTTAATCCTCTCAGCCAGGTATCTTTGCTTTCCCTTGCTGTTAAGCCCTCTTATATTCCAGGATGTAATAATCATTGAGACTATTGGGTTGTTTGGTGGAAGACCGCTGAAAGCGGTACAACTCTTCATGTGTTAACTAGCATTTCACCCATTATTTGAATGGATTCTTGTAGGTTCTTCCTTCCTCTTTTTTCCCCCCTTTCCCTTTTTGTGGATACTCCTGGTTATTATCCTATAGTCTTAGTTGTTCATTTATCCTTGTTTTCCCACTTTCTTGCTTTTCTTTGTATTTTTGGAATATATCTTTATATAGTTTTTTATCTTCCTCTAGGATAAACCTTTCATCCAAATTCTTCCACTTGTCCAGTAATTTTTTTAGGATTTCCTCTTCTGTTGTTGCGTCATCCCCTTTATTTGTATCTACTTCCATCACTTCATACTCCTGGTGTGGTTCCCTTTCTTAGGTCCCCTGTTCTTCTTGTTCTTTTTTATTTTTCCTCTTATTTTCCTTTGTTTCCGTTGTTTTCCTTCCTCCTTCCTGATCTATCCCTTCTTGGTAATCCATCTTTCTGGTCTCTTCCTCCCCTTCTTCTGTTTGTAATGCTTCATACCTATTCGTCTTTTGACTTGTAGTTGGCTGATCTTTCCTACCTTTTTGCTGGGTTTCTTTGGTAGGTCGCTTCTTGTGTTTTACTTCTTGAAACCCCTCATCATCTTCATTAGTTTTCCTCTGTTGTTTAGTCTTTCTTTCTTCTTCCTCTACATTTAGAGGGCATTCCTTGAAGAGGTGCCCATATTCATGGCATTTTCTGCATCTAAATGGTATGTGTTCATAGTCCAGAGCCTGCTGCCAGATCTCCTCATGATACTCGAGTTCGACAGCACCTGGTATAGGGTTTGCTATATTCATGTATACACATATTCTTGCATACAAGGTGTATCTCCCTCTTTTTGTTGATTCTGCTATCTTTACGAAACTACCTATGGTGTTCCCTATTCCTTTAAGAATCTCTGGATCCCAAAAATCCATAGGCAGTCCAAACAATCTGACCCATACCAGTGCTGCTAGGAATTTTTCCTAGTTTGGGTTATAGCATTCCTCCTAATACCTCATAAATAACCCTGCATTATTATGGAAATATGGTCCATTTTCAAACACTTTCTCTTTATCTTGCAGGTTTGAGAAGATTACCGTGAAAAAGCCGCGAGCTCCCAGCTTCAGTTCGATGTGGCCGCGTGGCTGCCATTTCTGTTGAATCCATCTTGTCAGTTCTTTTTCTGAGGGCCAGACTCCGATGAACTTGCAAATCAGTGCATGATCTTTCATGTAGCTTCTATACCTCTCCAGTTTGTTCATCAGAATGACAAACCTTGGTTTCTCCGCTGCGCAGGGCAGACATCTTCCTTTGCTTCCTGCTTGCCAGCGTGCACCCAGAACAGGTCCTGGTGGCCTTTGAGTAGCTTTCTCTTTGTTGTTACTAGTTCCTTCTCCCATTGTCGCATCCCTATAAGAGGGGATCTCACCCCTCCGAGTCTCCTCTGTCATTTCTGTAACGTTTGTCCACTTTTGATCATCTGTTCGCTAGTTTTTTTAGGTGTTGTGCGCCACCTACCTCATGGCCGCATGGTCACTAGGGTTGCAGAGCTCCAAGAATCCCTCGTCATTCATTTCGATAGGAAACTTTAATATGTTATTTTCCTCTAAACATATCGATAAATTTGGTAGAAATATCATCTTTGGAATATTTTGAAGTTACCTTGTCCATGAGGGACACTTTCATAAGGTGGTGCTCATTCAAAATATTGAATACAATGATAGCCAACCCTATTTCTATGCCATAACTACAAAAAAAAATCTTGATCAAGCCTTAAATCTTCAAAGGAAACATCCCAACTCTCTAATCTATTTCTCATGTCAATTAAATATCTAAACACTTCATCATTATCACTATAGTTGCACGAGGAATCAATGTTGGGTTCCCTGAGTTTAGAATCACTTGAATTGGTGTCTTCTCAAGGAATCATCATGCATCACTTGCAAGCATTTAAATTCAAAAGCCAAATGAATTTAAGAAAGAAAAACAACACACACACAATGTTTATAAAACTCTCTTGTAAAATTTATAAATGAAAGGTGTTGGAAATACAGAGAGTGGGGAGAATTAGTATTCCGCTCTTTTTAAAAATTTAATCATAACATGTAAACATTAAACAATTAATCAATATCATTCAACAATGCACATCATCAAACATGATACAAAACAGATTTTGTTAGGGAAAACCTTTCTAGAAGAAAAACCATTGAACGCTTTTAATATAAGTTTTAAGGATTACATCAATAGGAAGCTCCAACTTCCAATATTCTCTAGCAACAACTAGAAAGAGGCTCCAACCCCAAATGAGCTTTATGTTTTCCTATCTTGCCCAATCCAACATGTTGTGCCATGGTAGTAGGTCTAGGGTTTCCAACCCTTGCCAAGGGATCTGCAGAATAATTGTGTTTTACCGCATATGGAAGCTAGAAAGTTTTTTCCCACAGAGTGTCATTGCGACAAAGGTTGATTGTTGTGGAGGTTGTATTATCAATGCTACAATGTATATACTCCTAGAAATCCATTACTGCAAGAGCATAATTATTAATGCTAGAGAGGGTTCCTGCAAAGCATTATCAATCATAGAGTATATTTTCGCCCTTTCTGAGCATATGATGTATCTAGATTATCAATAGTTCACATAATAAGTCAACCAATACAAAACCAATTGTTCCAATATGTTAATCCAACTCAAATTTTCGTTATGCAATCAAACTTATGCCGAGAGAATTTATCAACAAAATAATGTCAAAGAATGAGACCAAGACAAAGAACTCCAAGCAATGAATCAAAACCAACTCGTCCATTTGTTGTCCATTTTAGAATCATGGCCATCATAACCACACCATAGGAGCTTCTCATCCTTCCAGATCTTCTTGACCAATGGAGCTTCCAATAAATGCAATCCATAAATGAATATTAAGAGCATTCAAAAACTTATGTTGACATCAATGACCACACCATTCAACAAAATGAAATATGGGCTACTTTTTTTTAACAATTTTTACGATGAAAACAACCAATTAAGACAAGCATTAATTTTACAAAGAAACAAACCATATTTTGCACTAAACTTTGAATCCTTAGGAAACTACTTGAGAAATTGCAATAAAAATATGAAATCAGACTAAGATTGAAAGGTCAAAACTAAAGTAATCATACAAATTTGGTCCACAAATTGAATATATAGACACATATGGTAGATAGAATGAGAAGAAATTTAGAGATTTGTTCCAACACTCTACTAAAATATTCTTTTACTTGAGGATCGCTCTTTGTAGGTTTAATTCATATAAAAAAGATCAATTAGGAATACATAAAAGAGCTTATTATTTAAAGCTAATCAATGCTTAAGTGATAGAAAACAATATATATTATCACTGGCAAACTTTAAATGTGAAAAAATGAGATAGGATTATGAAGAAATTCATGAATATGTAATTGCTCAATGACATCTATATTTCAAGCATCAAAACATGGTAAGAAGTTACATCATGATAATAATAATACGCATGTATTTAGCCTAATAGAAATCAATCACTTTCTTCAACTACGTAAGATACAAGACCCAAAAAAACAAATTCTCAAGGTTTTCTCACTACAAAGCCTTTTTTATATCAAATGTTGACTCCAAATCAACTAAGAAAAGAGATTAAGTCACTTGATGAAAGAATAAAACATTACCTCTACAAACATATATAACTTCCACATTTACCAAGACAAAATCCATAAATTTCCCCCTTAAAACCCCAAATCCAAATTTTAAGCATAAAAGACATGCCACAAGATATATGCGTTTCCTTTATTGAGGAAAAGAGCATGTAGGCATGCCCTCGATGAAGGAGAAGCACATACACCCACTTTTGTGCTTAAATAAGGGCATGTGTTCCTATGTTATGGGGAAATTTTAGTAAAAGTTCCTACAAACATTATGTAGGTATTGATTAAAGTTGAGGTCTTTAATTAGTTTTAAACTAATTGAAAGTCAAGTTTTAAGCTTGTTTGAATGATATAACTCCATAAATACCATATCAAGTTGAAGAAGGAATAACATTCATGTTACAAGGAGGATTAATTATAGGCTTAGGATCATGATTAGCTTGAATTGTCTCCCATTTATTGTTTACTTACTTGAGATTTAAAGGCCACTCTAGTTTAGAAATGGTGAAAAAGCAGAATAGGAAACTTATCAAATTGAAGAACTATGGGAAGATTAAGTGAGGGGCTAGTTGTTGCATAGCTAGAATATTATGGTCAATTATATGTCAAAGGCATTCAGTAATACATATTTGTAACTAGGCATATGGGACATAGAATAGAAAACATGGGAGTCACTGGTCATGGTACAAGGAATCTCATCCCAAAAGTAGTGAAAATGTGCCTTTCCATCTCTACCTTGGGCAAGTATACCTAGATCTATAAGTGTAATGGGGTATATAATTGGAAATCAATATCAATCTAGGACAACAAATTGAAATGCCACATTTTCTTAGCCAACCATTCATTAACCAAAGACAATGATCATTGAAGGAAAACTGATAATTAAAAATGTCAAAAGTTAGGCTTAAGTATGGTCAACTAGGATTTTCAAATACTCTTTCCAACAAAAGCCTCATTAACCATCATTCAACTATGGGTAATAAGCAATGTTTTATTATTAGAATGCCATATATTTTTCTTCCTAGGGAGACTAAGATAATTGAAGGTTTGTGTCTCAGTGTAGGTATTGCTTGTGAAAAGGCATTAATTAATTTTTTAAAGCTATCGATAAATTAGCTCTCTCCCTCTCGGTTGAAATTATTTTAAGAAACATGGGTTAATTATGATAAGGCTAGAATAATTATGTCGATAAGCATCCCCCATTAAATGTTTGTAAATTAATATTTCCTTTCATCCAAATCTTTATCTTATAGTCATGAATAATTCAAATCTTTATCTTGTGGTCATAAATGAAAAATGCTAGCATATTCTAGTCTTCTCCTTTACATTTTTTTTTCAACTGAACAACTCTCAAGCATTCATAGTCATACCTAGGATTGGACCACCTGTGAGGATCAAACCTCCCCACCTAACCATTCTACCACCTGTGAGGACCAAACCTCCCCACCTAACCATTGGACTTAGTCTTCTCCTTTACATGAAGGAATAGTCTTCTCCTTTACATGAAGAGATGAAATTTTACCTTGCATTTTTCAAACCATGTTTACTTTTTCGCATTTACCTATTACAATTATTAATTACCATGCAAATGATCAAATAAAAAATGACATCATTAATTTTAAAAAAAAGAAAATGATATCAACTTGCCTATATAAACGAAACCGTATTAACTATATCATTTATTAATATAGTTTTGTTAATATATAACAAAACCCTCAAAATAGCTTTCTGAAATATTTTGATAAACTACTAAATAAAAAATAAAAATTATTGGCTAATGCGGTTGTGTTAATAAATTATTTTAATAAACTACTAAATAAAAAAGAAAAACCTAATATAATTATGAATTATTATGCAAATAATCCAGTAACAAATGACGTTATTAATTTTAAAACAAATAACAAATGATATCAATTCGCCAATATCAACAAAGTGTGTCATTTGTTAATGTAGTCAAAATAAAATCTTTAAAATAATTTTTGAATTTATTTTAATAAATTACTTAAAAAAAATTCATATATACTTTTTTAAATCAAACCCTCAAAATAACTTGCGAAATTATTTTAATAAACTATTCCATAAAAAAACAAAATTTGCGACGGGAAGAAATGGTTCTAAAACCGATTTAACTAAATAACTTCCCAAATTATTTTAATAAACTACTAAATAAAAGAAGAAAAATCATTGGCTAATATGGTTATATTAATATATAATTTTTTAAATAAAACCTTCCAAATAACTTTTAAAATTATTTTAATAAACTACTAAAAAAATCTAACGTAATTTTTTTTTGTAAACTAATGCGAAATTCTATTACTTCATCAAAAGATAGCATATACATATACGAGCGATGTCAATGCCCGCCCATAAGGGAAACCGGGAACCACCGATAGTTTTTAACTGCCATCCACAAAAAATACATATCCAGCCTACTTACCCATACAACATATCCCAATATATTTTCGACAAGCAAACTATTTCTTATATGAGACATCATCATTCAGGATTTCAAAATTCAAAAAACTAGAACTATAAAAACCTCTTGACAGCATTGTTCTGCTCCTACTTATTCTGGTTATCCAGCTTTGGTCCTCCTTCTGTCTTGATTTGAAAGCCATTTTCCTTGAACAGCTGCAGAATTTTATCCATCTTGCGATCCTGCATAATCAGGGTCATCTGGATGTTTCGAAGTTCCCTTTTAAAGGTAGGGAGACCCTGAGTTAATTCTACCATTTCAACTGCCACTTGCTCCATGGCTTTCGCAAGGAGTCGTTTCATGCCCCAGTAAGCATGCAGCGACTATTTGTACAATGACAGCCTTCCTCTAGTATGCCCTGGATCAGGGAGGAAGCTTTCCCAGTCCTCCATCTCTGGATCAGAGGCTGTCTGCAGAGCCTCCTCTTCCAAATGATCGATAATTTTCCGAATATGCGGATTTGTCTCATGGTGATAGGCACCTTCTGCCTCATGCAATTTCCGACGCATGTCCCGCTTTCCGCGTCCTCTGCCTCTGCGCTCACACCCTACTGCCTCCTCGTCATCCATTCCAGGCTGCCGACTCCCTCTGCCACTGCCTCCACTAGTGTTTCCCTGACCGAACTGAGCTCCCCGTCCCTTCGGCCGTCCTCTCCCACGCCGGCCACCTGCGTCCTCAGTAATATCTTCTGGCTCCTCCCTCCGCTCTTCTGAAACCTCAGGGTCAATACTCCGACGTCGCCATTTACCAACCTTGCCTCCTGTCACCCGTCGTGGTTCCGCATCAGCCAAAAAATCCTTAATATCAAAGTCCTTGTCAGATTCATCGGAGAGATGAATTACCATACAAATAAATAACTTTTATAAATAAAATCCTCAAAATAACTTTAATAAATTACTAATAACTTTTATAAATAAAATCCTCAAAATATTTTTAATAAATTACTAAAAAAACCATATAACTTTTGTAAATCAAAACCTCAAAATAACTTGCCAAAATTATTTTAATAAACTATTAAATAAAAAAACTTTTATAACTAATAACTTTTATAAATAAAATCCTCAAAATAACTTTAATAAATTACTAAAAAAAACCCATATAACTTTTGTGAATCAAACCTTTAAAATAACTTGCAAAAAATATTTTTATCATTTTAATACACTATTAAATAAAAAAAAAGCAAGATTGAATTGAGATCTCTGTGATCCATATCAAGTTTACTAGATTTTTTTGACGTAAATCACAAGATCTATCATTTATCATGATGATGACCCACACTAATTGGTTCGAAACACGTAGATCTTGTGATTTTAATAAACTACTCTAAAAAAAGCAAAACCTGCACGGTGAAGAAACAGTTCTGAAACCCGCTTTAACAAAACAAAACACACAGGACAATGGAGAGAGCAAAACCTTAACCGTGAAAATACAGCTCTGAAACAAGGAGACTGAAACCCGCTTTAACAAAACAAAACACACTGGAAACCAGGAGACTGAAACCCGCTTTAACAAAACAAAACACACAGGACAATGGAGAGAGCAAAACCTTAACCGTGAAAATACAGCTCTGAAACCAGGAGACGGAAACCCGCTTTAACAAAACAAAACGCACAGGACAATGGAGAGAGCAAAACCCTAACCGTGAAAATACAGCTCTGAAACCAGGAGAGAGCAAAACATTAACCGTGAAAATACAGCTCTGAAAAAACCTTAACCGTGAAAATACAGCTCTGAAACCAGGAGAGAGCAAAACAAAACACACAGGACAATGGAGAGAGCAAAACCTTAACCGTGAAAATACAGCTCTGAAACCAGGAGACTGAAACCCGCTTTAAGAAAACAAAACGCACAGGACAATGGAGAGAGCAAAACCCTAACCGTGAAAATACAGCTCTGAAACCAGGAGAGAGCAAAACATTAACCGTGAAAATACAGCTCTGAAACTAGCGCTAAACAAACAGTCAGGAACATTGGAGATGCGGGGTATCGAACCCCGTACCTCTCGCATGCAAAGCGAGCGCTCTACCGTTTGAGCTACATCCCCATTTGCGACTTAATCATATTAACCACTAGAAGGAGAAAATAAATTAAAATAGGTTGAGTGCATAAAGCGCCAATAGCATCGAAAGAATCATTTAAACATTTCAAAATTTGATGGTACTAAAATAATAAATAATATTTCAACCATCTGATAGTTTGGCTTATTTGTCTACATCGCCAAATTTAGGCTTTGTACCGGAAGGGCGTGGGTTCAAATCCCACAGCTATCAGATTTGTATAAACCTTTAAATGTAAAAATCGCAATTTAAGCATGGGAATTGCCCATAATAATATGTTTGAGTTCAAAGCCCACATCTATCAGATTTGTATAAACCTTTAAATGTAAAAATCGCAGTTTAAGCATGGGAATTTCCCATAATAGTTGTGGGTTGGGTTTGTTTTTTGGCGTATGTTTTTTTTGGAAAAATTTATAATTTAATGGTGAAATTAACAGTAAAGACACTGATTTTTGGGTGTAATTTGTAAATGCGGATTGACTCATTACTATTATTCAAAGAAAATCACACCACCTAAAATCCCAGTTTAAGATGGGAATTTCCCATAATAATTGGGTTGGGTTGGGTTTTAATGTTTTTTTTTAGGCGCATGTTTTTTTGGTGGAAAAATTTATAATTTAGTGGTGAAATTAATAGTAAAAATAGTGATTTTTGGGTGCAATTTGTAAATACAGATTGACTCATTACCATTACTCAAAAAAATCACACCAGCTAAAATAACTTAGTAATCCTTAAAAAACAAACCACTTTAACCACCTCAAATTAACTTTTCTTCACATATATATTACTCTCATCTTTTGATTATTTACATCGGTAAATAAAACAATTATTTAAATATCGAATTGGGCCGAGTAATCTAATTAGGTTAACAGACAGGCTAATTTATTAAGTGAAAATAGATTTAAATAAGGCAGATGCGAGGTGTCAAACCCTGTACCACTCCAATGCAGAATGTGTAGTCCACCATTTGAGATACAGTCCCATTGAGTTACGCATTTTACTCCGCATAGAATTCTTGGGAGATACAAATTTTAATTTAACAGAACTGATGATATGAAACTTGCATTGCACTAACCTATATGCTTTTATTTAACACCCATAAATAAAACAATATTTAAATCATATGACAGTTTGGCCGAGTGGTCTAAGGCGCCACATTTAGGCTCTGGTCCGAAAGGGCGTGGGTTCAAATCCCACAGCTGTCAAAATTTCATTTTAAGCCTTTCTATAATTTCGGGCAAGTGGGTTTTTGGTTTTTCATAAATTTTAACCAAATGTTTCATATTTCCTCCATGATTGTTTCTCTTCATTTAACACTGTTTCCATTACTTTAATAAAGTTATTCTTCACCTAGTGTAATATGTTATATTGTCAGTGGTTTTGAAGTGTCGTTTATAGTAAAGATTGGAATTTTTTTTAGTATCCATGTTTTATGTATTTATCAATTTTTAGTTGAAGAAGATGAGTAATATAAGTAATCTATATTTTGTTTTGTAAAGGTGGGAAGATTATTTAGGTGCATGTCCAACTTGAAGTTTTTAAACATTGTCAGTAGTTAAAGGATACTAGTATTTATGATTACTCAGTAGTTAAAGGATACTAGTATTTATGATTACTCAGCGGAAAACTTTCATTTTTATGTGATGTTTCTCGGTCTTACATAACCTCTTTCATTATATTTAAATATATTTTATTTAACCTAAGTATTATATGTATACATGTTCATTAATCCAAAATGTTGACCTAGTTGTATTGTTGCAGAGTATGATATTTATTACTATACAGCCAACTTGGATTTAATTGTCCCAAATTGTGGTAAAGAAAATTAAATTTAATTATGCGAAAGAAATCTATAAAAAAAAATACAAAATTGTGTGTTTTGGCATTCAAATTTTTTATTCATATTACTAGATTGTATGATGTGATATTCATGATATGTTACATTGAGTATGATGGTATATTTAAGTATATATTATGTAAATTTATCATAAATGAAATGATTATTAGTTCAAACAAGAGGGGCTGCACGGTAGCTAGTCTTCGCTCTATGTGAATGTTGAAAGCAATGGTGGGAGCATTGCGACCCCAAATTTGGCATCAAGTGAGAAGCAAAAGATTGATTTTGCCTGGTTTAAGCTTGAAGGCCATGTTTTGCAATAGTGGGAGCATTGCTATCCCTAGAGTCCTATAGCAAAGTCAAGTTGTTCTTAACTGCATAATAAAACAAACCAAACAAGTCTTCATGTGAAGTGTAGTCTACCTATAGAGCTAGTGAAAACAACAGGATTTAGTTACAAGCTGCTATTGAATGGATCAGGACTCCATCTTAAGGCCAGTCATATTAGCTTGTTGCAGTTTAATCCCAAAACTATCTCAAGACATATATTGAAGTTTCAATCACTTATTCATGTCCTCTAACCTTGTGCATTGGCAGGTTTGCATTTGAGAGGCTATACACAGCTTAGAGAAGCTTAGTTTATGCTATACACTGCTTAGAGAAGCTTACGATATTGGTATGAATAACTACAACACACTGGATACCAGTAGTTCCAATAGAGTAAAGACAAGAAACTCCAAGGCAAAGACCGAAGGGACACACCTTGACCATGAAGAACAAGGAAGACAAAGAACAACCTTTGGATAGATTTCTTGATTGGAAGGACGAGCGAAAGCGAGTAGTTGTGAGTGGGCGATCTATCTAATACGCTATCATGACAATAATAATAGGGATGATTTGAGGGGAATTTTGTTATTCTATGGGAGAAAATGATACAAATTTCAAAGACTGTCCATACATTATCAATAGAATTTGCCCCCTCTAACAGCGCAAACTTTAGGCCATACTATGACAAATAGAGTGAGTTAAAGACATATATTGAAGCTACAATCACTTATTCATGTGCTCTGATCTTGTCCATTGTCAGGTTTCACTAAGTAGTTGGAAATATCTATATGGAACCAGGTTTTACTAAATAGTTGGAAATATCTATATGGAACCAGAGAGTAGCAAAGTTGCTTGGGAGGCTGTGAAAAGCTTCGAGGAAGATTTGGCTGGAGTGAATCTCCTTCCTACTGAACAACATTGCTAAGCTCACTTGATACAAATGGTTTCATGGATCTGTAAGCTTGTGTGTTTTAGATATGCAAATAAGGTACGATATTAGAACATAGTATCCCTAATATAGCTAATAGCTTAGTTTATGCTATTCACTATCGTATGATCATGAAACTACTTTCTCCTTATCATTAGCCTATCAGTCAACTTCCATTATTATTAGCCTATCAACAGTCAATTGAAATGACTTAGCAACATTAGTCAACCATCCCTTAGCAGCAGTAGTAATCATAAGTCTCAAATCGAAAGTCTTATTTGACCAAGTCTAAGCAGTTGAAATGTCAAAATTTAGTGAAATTCCAATACAACAGTTATGATCTGCTAGTATTAATAAGCTTTCATTTTAGAATGCCAGTTTCATTAATTGAAAATGACTATTCTTATACGTATCTAGAGATGCCTATTATTAGCACTTCCTATATCCGCGTATGTCATTGGAGTCTCTATATCCTTGGATGTAATCGGCTATATTAGCTTGAATGTCAGAATCATAAGAATCAGCAGTTTCGTGATAGAATTCTAGTTTTCAAATGTTAGTTACCTTTTAGTCACCTTCCTTATCTCATACTTACTATCCATAATCCACTTTAGACTCACTTTTCTTGTTGTTTTACTCTGCCTCTTAACTACAAACTCAAGTGCCTTCGAGTATGATTTCCTTCTTGATATATGCTCACATCTTATATTGGCTTTGATCTAATATCATTGTAAATTGAGATGGATTCTCATTCTAACTTCAAATAGGGGTAGCTCTCTATAGAATGGAATTTGGGTTAGTTTTCTCCATGATTCATATAAGGGTAGTAGACTATTCATTCATGTTTAGAAAGAGGGTAGTAGACTAGATAATGATTTAGATAGGGGTGGTTTTATGCATCAAATAGGGGTAGCTTTATCCTCTTGTTTGCTTTGAAATTGAAATTGAATAGCTTTGCTTCTTCCACAGTGCTAAGTATAATAAGCATCATACTCCAATATCTATATGAATGGAGGAGAAACATGTGTAGATTCTAATACGGCATCACGAACTCATCAAAACCAAAGCATGCATCCTATATATATACATACATGCATTTCTCCTCTGATCTTTCCACCCATTCAATGCAAGACTTCAACACTTGTAGATTGCACAAGGACATTAAGACATACAAGCTCACCTCACTTCTTTTTGTACTGTCCCACTTCTGGTAGCAGGTAGGACTAGTGCTACCAGAAGAGGTAGGCCTCAAGCCCATCAAAATCCAATTGAAAAGACTGAACATTATAGACTAACCTAGGCCCAAAGGGAAGCCATGGAGCCATCCAAATGCTACCATAAATTAGAATAGATTTCCATCCTCCGTCAAGGATGAAGTGGAGAGAATTGAGAGCAGGGTTAGGGAGAAGAGAGCCAATACATCAAATGAGAAGGTAAATGAGGAGCTACTGCACTGGATTCCAGATACAGGATCCTCCCAAAGTAGACATAACAATTCCTTGGGATGGTAGAATTATATAGGCATAACAAATCCTTTATTGCTTAGGTTGTTGAAGAGAAGGGAATACTCCTCAACCTTCTCTCTCACCTCCAATATCTCCTAAGGAATCAACACTAAATTCCCTTCCTCATCCAAGGGAGGCAACTCAAATGAAGGAGTAACTTGCTGCTCTATCGTGCAACAACAAGCAATCCTACATAAGTAGGACCTTTTCGACCAAAAATACAAGGTCCTGGTAAAAGTTGTTTGGGGGATAGAAGTGGTAGTTGAGGAGCAGGACCAGGAAGAGCAGACCCATGCCACAACCACTCAGCCAGGCAAGAAGTCAGTCTACATCTAAGTAAACTTTGTCACAGAAGCGAAAGATTAACATTGAAAGCCCTGGTGGTGATCATCGAGAAGCTCTTACCTGCTATGATATCAATAACGAGTTGTAATACCAGTAGTTCCAATAGAGTTTAGTAGAGGAAATCCCATGAATAAAAAGAGTACAGTATACAAACAAGATTAAAACCTTATACATATTCCAAACACGTTTCATTATGTAGATATAGCTATGATAAACTGCTCGTAGTTTCATAACCTAGTGTGCATTTCAAAGACTGTCAATCCTGCTACAGGATTCTGAATCTGATAAGCTCTTTATTGATCCTTACGAAGGGCTTAGTAGCATACCATGGATCTTTGAAGTCACTGCATGAGTCACTTGAATCTGCGGGCAGAAAAATCCCCCCACAGCTTAATGCCTTGGAGTATGCAATGGAAATCATCAGTGAAACCGCCGAAAATTTTGATCATGATTCTTCTGGGAATGTTTTCACAGAGCAGGGGTTGCCACAAAGAAACTTGCAAGGCCCATTTGCAGGTCTGGCTAGTGTTGTTAATCCTGAGCAAATTGGTCTTGATGATGATGGAGATGACAGGGTTGAATATGCCAATTCTAGATACTCTGAAATCTATACTCTGTCATGCAGGTTTTGCAAGATAATCTACAGAACACAACAGTTATTCCTTGCAAGAACTATGCAGGCAATAGTTGCAGGGGTAGGCCTTGGAACTGTGTACTTGAAGGTTGGTTATAACCAACGTGGTCTGGATGAACGCTTGGGGTTTTTACAGAGTTTCATCATATGTCATCTCTAATACCCTTGTGGTCTCAGCAGCACATGGAATGCATTTCTCTTCTTTTTGCTCATAGTTTGGAGCACCTTATTTTATCACAGGAAACTCTCTCATATTCACCATACTAGGATAACATCCCCAAGTATTGGCTGTTTATGCACTATATATCTCTTTACAAGTATCCTCTGGATTCTCTTCTGATAAACGAGTACTCAAGCCTGGCAACCAAATGCTTCTCGTGGTATCCTGAGCTCAATGTATGTGCAACCACTAGTGAAGATATATTGCAACAACAAGGATTGCAAAAAGGTAGACTGTGGATGAATGTGGAAATGATGGTGGCCTTTTCCATTTTCTATCGAATCCTTTGTTATGTTATCCTCAAGAGAAGAGCTTGCAGAGAAAAATGTTAAATCAATATGATCTGGAAATTCAGTGAAATAAGCTTGAGGATTATCATGTGAAGCAATTAGAAGATTTTGATCACCTTTTTCTTTCTTTCTTTCTGAATGTTCATTTCTTTCAGCTAAATGTTATTTAGTTTCTGAATTTTATTGACATTTGCAATCCTCTGAAACCAAAAGAGTACCTAGTAATTTCATATGCTTATGCAATAAGGGCAAGCATACACTTATCTCCTGCTTTCACACCTATGTTAAGAGTGGCATGTGTTTAACCTGTGTTCCAAGGGTAGAAGGATATGAACTAATCCAATAATAAGCATGGTATATTGATAAGCTGCTTGTAGTTTCATAACCTAGTGTGCATTTCAAAGACTATCAATGCATTATCAATACACTCTGCCCCCCTAAGAGCACAAAATTTAGGCCAAACTATGACAATTAGAGTGAGTTAAAGACATATATTGAAGTTACAATCACTTATTCATGTCCTATGACCTTGTCCATTGTCAGGTTTTACTGAGTAGTTTAAGCCAAGATATTCGGAAATAATAAGAAAGAATAAATGGATTAGGCTACGAAATGAAGAACAGAAAAGGAGGCTGTGAAAAGCTTCAAGGAACAACTGCATAAGAAAACAAACCTAAAAACAACATGTTTTAGTTACAAGTCTAACAAGTGAATGCAAGATCTGCCTTGAAGTGAAGCAGAAAGAATCCCAATCGGGGGCAAGAGAATTCGAATGACCCAGTGCACAACCAAACAAGTCTTCATGTGAAGTGTAGTCTACCTTCCAAAGCATTAAGCTAAGACAAAATTGTCACATCCATTTGCAAATTCTTTTTCCCAGAATTGGTTTGTTCACCAATTACTTCACGATAGAGTGGTATCTAAAAAATTGAAATTTGTCAGCTAATGGGTAGTGTAATTCTTCTCTGCAACTGGCTTAGCAGATCAGGAGTGAGCTGTATTACATCCCCAAGATGCTTGATGATCTTTCTAAGTGGCAACAACAGTATCCGGAGAATGATGACAGGATACCCTTTTTTACTTATTTTTATAATAAATGTTGTGCCTCAGATGCTTGGAAGTGTTTAGACAAGGCCAAAGTCTTAGAAGAAAAAAAGTACCAGGAATCTTTCAAGATTTGCTTCAATTTGGATAGGGAAGCTTCAATAGTTATGATGCAATGTCACATGCCAACTCAGCATTCTTCCCTAGGACCAGTGTCTTTGGAACAATGTATAGAGGATAAGGAAAAAAAAAATTTCTTTCTCCTTTTCTTTCATTATGTAATTAGAGAAGCTAAAGGGTCATTTGGATTCTAATTTGGGAGGAGTTCTAGCAAGCCCTATAAGTAACTCCTTTTGCAAGTGCAACCACACTTAATCACCAACCTTGTACTGATGTCAAGCCCGGTGCCAATCGTAGCACTGCTGATACTTGGCATTGTTTTTTGCAAAATTTCCTGCACCTATTACTGGATGTGATAGATCCATTCAACAAATTTGGAATCTTTGTTTGCTTCCCTTTCAGCAGGGAAGGACTCTTCCTGTGTTGATGCAAAGGTAGGGCTACATTAATTGGGGCCTATGACTATAACCTCAAGGATGCCTAAAAAGAGTTGATAAATAGAATTGTGAAGACTTATGCTATAGTTGCATTAAACATAACCTCAAGGATGCCTAAAAAGAGTTGATAAATAGAATTGTGAATACTTATGCTATAGTTGCATTAAACATAAGGAATATTGTCATCCCATGTACATGGATGTTCGGAGTCGTACATCCTATTACACCTCATATTGCATTAGGTTTCACCTTGTGATTTTCATCACACATGAAACACACTTGCAAAATGGCACTGAAGGATTACTTGATAGATACAAGGGCATCGTTATGGTGCACACACTTTCCTTGACACATTTAAGGACTGCTAGCATGGTACATAGATTGTTGTATCAAATCCATGAAACAAGTATAAGTCATGTTATAACTGAACCAATTCTCTTATTATCCAGACAAAAGCATGAAGACACTCCCACACTGATAGATGGATCTAGAGATGGACAGAGAGACTCAATTTTCACAAGTATCTCGATATAGTGCAGATCGAGTACTAACTTTGCAATTGAAGTTTGCTGCAGATTGCAAAAGTTGCACTCTCGATACATTTGCAAAATGGAAACCTATTCTGTCAACTGTTCTGGGGTCTTGGCTTGATATACCATATGGGAACAAGTCTATGAACATCAGTAAATCCTCATGACCATTTCTACTTATAAGCAAGAACGATTAAATAGGACAAGAGCTAGGTGATATTTGTACTGTCATGGCACATGAAATCAGGGTGAAAATGTTGATGCTTAATATATCATGGCAACTCTGACTTTTGATTACCACATTCAAAATCAAAATCTTTTTAAAAGTCTAATTACAATCCGTTCTGAGATTTTATTGATACATGGATACTGATCTTGTTGAAAGAATTGGAGCAGCCACAACTCTGGAAGTTCGATCTACTGGAATTCAATACACATTGCTTGAATCAGGACAAAAATAGATAAAAACATTGAATTTGTAAATGCTGACCTCGATTCCAAGTTTTGTAGAAATAGGTATTCCAAAAGGAAAGAAAAAATAAATAAGAGGAGAGAAATATTATGAACGGTATTCAAAATCCGGATCTGGAATAGAAGATTTTTTTTTTAATTTAAAATATAAACTACAAATATTTTAAAGTAGAAAATCTGAATATGGGATAAACACAAATGAAATTTTAAATTGCCTACAGTTTCGGCTTACAGTTTGTAAAAGGTATGTGATCAGTTGAGAAAAAATCCCTGTCACGGCACCAACCAAGCCATTGATTAGTGCTTCATACATTCTGTTTATTAACAAAATATATGACAAAAAGGCCCCAAATTCATTGCCTTGAGTTCAAATGTCCAGAAACTAATAAACAACTAAAAATATTTTATACATTATTTACGGAGTAAATTACCTGGCAGGTCTACAATATATGAATAAGTTGCAGAGACATGGACTCCACCCACAGAATGAAGGCCAAGATTAAGGAGGGCAAAGTTTTGATAAATGATGATGAGAGACATGGCCCTCATGGTAGGTCCCACATAGAGTTTTGTGTAGGATCATTACTATGCTATGTCCACAATGATTACATACAAATAAAATGATGGATAGCTGTAATATATAAAAATTTTGCATGGTCTACGCGTGTCTCTTGCCTCACCACAAGAGGTGTAATGAGAGAACAAGTGCTTTCAGAGAAACTCCGCTGCCAAACACATATATTTTCACAGAGGATGGATTGGGAGTAGTCGTGATTGTGCCTCATGTCTCACCATGAGAGGTGTTCGCCATGGGAAGTTCGACCTGCCTTCTCATGAGCTATAAGCTTTCCCAATAAACCTTGCACTGTGGGAGGGAGTTAGAAGCTTAGGTCCGTGTCAGGATAAACCGATTCTATTGCCATTTGATTTGATAGCTATTTATAAATAGTTTGGTACCTGAGATGAACGTACCTCAAGAGGTAAGAAGTGTGGTTAGAACACTGGATGACAAAAGGATTTGGAAGGTAGAGGTGTGTTACTAATCTTGCGTAGCGTAATCCTATTCCGGCAACCAATAGATGATGCATGATTTTTTCTTCATCATCCTCGCTCGCTTCTAGTGCTTCTTGATGAGCCCCAAAATTGGATAATTATATGGGCTCATTCAACCTCCTAATTTGACTTAATCCACCATTCTCATTAGTTTATTGCATGTTTTTTATTATATTTATGCTAATAGAGTGAATTGGGTTAGTCATTATGCCAACAAGTCTAATGTGTGCTTTGTGTAGTCTTTTTGGTCAATTTGGAGACAAAATCAAAGGTTTTAATGAGCACTTGGCAGCCAAATTCATGGGAGAACAAGGGAGAGGATTTCTAGGAAGGTGTCCCCTTCATTTATGGGCCCTTACCTCAAATTCTCCACCATCATCTCGGAGTTCAAGGGCCACCAAATCAATTATCACAAGGGCAGCCGAGCAAGTGCTAGTGAAAGTGTTGTTAACTACAAGTTTTGGCAGCCGAGTTCCTAAAGTTTAGGAGGGTTGTTGGGGTCCCCAATTTGTATAAATAAGAAGGCTTAGGGCCTCATTTTGGTTAGCCAGTAGTTAGTCACTTTGTAGGCAGAAGTTAGCTAGTTTGTAGTTTGATTTCAGTCAGTAGATTAGCTTTGCATTTCAGCACATTTTCAAGCTTTCCCTTGTGGAAAGTTTTGATGTAACTCTTCTTTTCTCGCTCAATAAAGATGAATCCAGCTTTGCACCAGCTCTAAATCTCTCTTAGGAGGTTGTAGCTCTTGGGGTTGGGCCCATCTCAAGTGCCCAGTACCTCCTTTGTTTATCTTTATGTGTTTTTGCTGCATTCTTAGAATAAAATCTGCTATTTAAATCTTGTTTTGGTATTTAGGTTGTTTTTGATGAGTAAAATAACTTTTCATGCTCAGATTTAATTGATCGGTTGCTAACAGAAAAAGCTTCAAGCAAAGGGCCAACAAACATCTGTGGTTTCACCTCTCCCTCAATGGGATCAGGAGCTGTGACTAGGATGACTTTGCTGCCTACAAAAACACTGATTTTGCTTTGCCATGCAATCGCTAGTGTTTGATATTCATGCGTAGAAGTTGGTTACAAGTTCAGACTTTCGTTTGCTTAGTTGCATGAGTTAAAATACATGGTTTCATTGCAGGTCACACTTCTGTTCATTCTATTTACTGACAGCTAGGAAATTAGGTCAACGTAACTAGGTCTTTGAATTTACAAGTCTTTGAATTTACAAGTCTTTGTTGGTTCAGATTGGAAAAACGACTTGCAGAGCACCTGTACCACTCCATCTGCTTATTCTCCATCAGCACCATCCACTCCACCCTCTACTTAGAATCCTTACCTCACATTTGCCACATTTGCTCACATAACCCTAGTTTTTGTACATCATTGTTTCAGCCTTCTTTGAGCAAACTTAGCTATCTACACCTTCTCACCACTCCATCCACCAGTCCCTGGGCCACTTCAGACCCCTATCCTACCTCCATATCCATTCATGCATCTTCCCTCACTCACCCATCCTCCAAAATCCAGTTTTTAAACATCCTGTAGAAATTTCTGAACATCCTATAGAAATTCCTGAAACACCTGTAGAACCCCTGCAGACTTCCTGTAGAAGCTCAAGAATGAGGTTTCTTGATATCCAAACTCTATGAAACTCTCTGGAAGGGTGTTAGGGACCCCTTATGCCCTCTCTGAACCTTCCCGACCTCTTCCAAGCATTTCCTCTCGCCAATCCACCTCTGCACAGTAAAAAACAGTTAAATTGTATGCATGATAATTGTGACAACTTATTCAAAAATACAAAAAGATGTTTTCTTCATATAGTGATAACTTAGACACATGCATTTTACCTTCCTAGAAGTCAATGGCATCTCTTTCAGTAGCTTGCATCCTCTTTTTCGCATCAGTAGGGCTAGCTGGTAAAATTAGGGTTTGCTAGGGTTTGCATTTCCTTTCTGCTTTCTAGTTTCTTTCTGCAAGTAAATTAGCCCCTTTGAGTTAGCTTTCATTCATCAATTAAAAAGCTTCTTCTAAGAGCTCATAGAAGTTGGCTTAAGCTCCTAGCGGACTTGTGCCAGCTGTGGCAAGAGATAGTACTTGTGCATACAGTACCGTCGCTTCCAAGTTTGTTACAAACTACCAGGTTGATAAAATTAAAGAAGGGAGTTCCAGGAGTTGCAGCATTATTGCTGCAATACTGGGGCTCACCACTCTTTTTGGCACCGTTGCTGGGGAAGCATCAGAGTATTGGTGATTGCTGCTTTTTTTCTATTTTCCACTACAACCTTCTGCTAAGCAGTTTATTTCATTTCCATTATGCAATTTCGTTTCTGCAAAAGTAGATTAGTATTTCCTGCTTTCATAGATTAGCATTTCAATTCCACAATTTCATTTCTGCAAGCGTACATTAGAATTTCAATTCCGCAAGCGTAGCCTAGCATTTTATTCCTGTAATTTCATTTGAGCAAAATAGATTAGTCCTTTCCTACTTTCATTTCAATTCCGCATTTTCATTTCAGCAAGATAGTTAGTTGCAGTTCAATCTATTTTAGTTTTGCAGGTACAAGAAGAAAAAAAAAAGGCAAAAATCAACCAAAAAGATTTCCTTTCATGCCTTGTAGGAGTAGAGATAATTCAGAAAAATGATTGCACAACACCCCCACTACTTCACACAGCCAACCTTCTCTCTTCTTTGATGGATGTGATTAAAGAACCCTTAGGTGGACAGTAAGACATATCTAAAGAACCTCAAGGGAAGAAGAAGAAGAAACCATTCCTCTAGAGCGAATGGCTACAAGCAGAAATGTTGGGAGCAGTACCTTATCCAAAAATGAATTTGAAAATCAGATGGAAGATTTCAAGAGTGAGGTAAGACAGTTTCTTGCCATGCAACTGGATACCTTGCGGATCCAAAAGAAGCAAGAGGAAGCTAAGAGGGCTTTGGTCATCTTTTGTCCTAGGTGCACTAGAAAGCATCTTAGGAACGAATGTCCAATGCACTCCCTAGAAGTGTGTTTCGTCTGTGAAGGATACCATCCTACGAATCAGTGCTCTTCCTTGCCTGGACTTAACGCTGCATATCAGAGAGCCAAAGGAGTCACTGAATCACTCTATTATATGAACCAAAGGAGGCCACATGGACCTAGATCTTACCAGCAGGAACTGCAAGGGACATCTGAGACCTATTATGACCCTTATCAAGCCACTTTCATGCCTTCTTGGGGTCCCCCTGCTCATCCTTCCTGGTTCACACCTCCTCTTTGTTCCTTCACAGATCCATATTATGCCCAACCAGTTGCTCATTTGTTTCACTCTTATGCTCAGCCACAGCCTCAGTGGAATACACCTCAGCAGGGGTGGAGGCCCCAATACAACACTCCTCCTGCTTCTTTTCCTCCACCACCTGCTCATCCACAACCATCACCTCTTGCTCCACCAAGGAAACCCCAAATGCTTGCCCAACCACAACCCCATCCACATCCATCTCAAATATACACCCCCACTCAGCTACCCGTACCACCATTCCCAAAACCATACAATGGAGTAGCTCAACCCAATTGCAAAGCTGAGGCACAACATGTCCAAATGACTCCTCTTGACCTCAACGATCTTCACCATAGCTCAGGAAGAGTGTTGCAAAGCAGAGATTATATTGACAACATTGAAGGGCCAAAGGCAAAAGAAGATTCAAAAGAGGAGATCAAAGAACCATGGGCTGCACTTGAGGAAGAGAAGAGATTAGAATCAAAGATCGAGAAAGCTCCCTCATGGTTACGATCAAACCCTCCATGTAGTAAAGAGAAAAGTCAGCAAAAAGAGGAAGATGTGAAGGTCATGATAGAAGAAGATATGGAGAATGATCCAGATCAGCAAAAGGACCAAGGATATCAGAGCTATATTGAGATATGGTTTCAGATCATCACTAAGTTGCAGTGGTACTCTCTTCCTCAACTATGTTTGATCCCTTCAAAGTCAGATCATTTTGTCTCTGAAATCTGGATAGTTGTCAAAGCAAGCATTTCGAGCCTTCACATCATTTTGTCACTAATCTCGATGTGCACATGGCTCCATTGGAAGTATTCTTACACTTGAAAATGATTTTGTTTTTCAAGTAGGGTAGGGTAGAAAAAAGAGAAAAAGAGAAAAAAATGAAAATAAGAAGAAAATAAAAATCTAAGGTGAAAACCTCCTCGGAGGCGCCTTAGATTGGCTCATTGATTGAAAACCTCCATGAGGCGGTCAATGGGTTGGGAAAAAAGAGAAAAGAGAATAAGATCTCTGGGTGAAAACCTCCCTTGGAGGCGCCCAGGGCAGGCAATTAGGGTGAAAACCTCCATGAGGCGCCCTAGTTGTTTTTCAAAAAAAAAAGAGAAAAAGAAAAATAAAAATAAACCTAATTTCCATTGGATAATTGCAGGTTGCAAGAAGGACATTGCAGGTCAGGAGGATCACCCAAAACAAAGACAAAGGAAGTTTTATGCCTTCTACAGGAAGTTCTGTGTCTTCTACAGGAAGTTCTGTGTCTTCTACAGGAAGCCTACAAACGAGCCAAAATTGATCTCTGAAGAGGACCTGAAGGCCGAGAATCTTTCCATGAGACCTGCAAGCATCCATGTTTCCATCCCTCACCCTTCTCCATCATTTTTTCCATCTCATTGTACTTCTTTCCTCAAAACTGTGTGTTCTACAGGAAGTTCCTGTAGAAATTACAGGATTTCTACAGGAAGCTAGAAATGGATTTGAAAAAGGTATTTTGGCAAACATGATAGCTTCCTCAAGGGTTCAGAAGTCCTCCTGCAATATTCAAACCCCTCCTCCATCATCTCCATGCCTGCATCACAGCCAAAGCTCAGCTTTTCTATCCATGCAAAAACTTGCAGACTGCTTTGAAGAAAAAATACATAGAACAAAATTTGTTTTTTCCCTAAATTGAAAACCATGCATCCATTTGAAAAACAGTTTTACGAGGAATTGTATAGGGACGATGGCAACATGCCTGAGCAATTTCAGCCCATTCCGGTGCACGGTTTCCAAGAAATCCGCCTCCATCACCGTCAGCCATTTTTTCATTTTCTCCATATCCGTGCATCCATTTCAAAACATGTTTCACGGGAAGATGCATATGGGTGATAGTAGCCTACCCAAGCAGTTTCAGCCGAATCTGATGCACGGTTTCCAAGAAATTGATCTCTGTAATCTTCAGCCATTTTCCATTTTTCTCGAAATCTATGCATCCATTGATCGCAATTTTGCTATGGGAGGTGCATAATGATGATAGGAACATGCTCAGCAAGTTTCAGATCGATCCGATCTATCGTTCCAGAGCAATGGAGAAAACAAGTTTCGGTCTTGAGAAAATTCAGCAGCAGCAGCTTGAGGGTGCAGATCTGAACGTGAAGCCAGCTCCTACAGCATGGATCCGGCCAGAGGATACCTGCACAAGAAAGCAGCCATGAATTAGCAGCCAAGCCATCATGCAACCACCAAAACAAATGCATGCAGCAGCAGAAAGCACCTCACAACAACCATTTGACTTCAGGTACGTGACTAAAACTCATTCCTTTGATTGCATGAATGTAATTCGGAAACAGCATGAGCAATGAAATGGTTGGGATTAAAAAATCGGTGGCTAGCTAACTGGCCAGCCTCATCCAGTTCAACAGCGCTCGGTGGGTGAATAAGACACGTGCGCTCAACCATCTCAGGAGGAAATTGGGAAACAAGTAATGGTGACTGTTTGACCTTCAACGTGATTGATGGAGTGATCACAGGTAGGAAACATGATGATTTGTGACAGCACTTCCGTCTACATGGCCAGCACATGTTTTTGCCACCTCACCACAAATCATGCAGCAATTAAAGACGGCTCGACTGAAACTCACGAACTGTTGTTCATCTGCACTTTCCACATCCTCAACTGAAGTGTGCACAATCGGTTAACCTATCGTCCTCCACTGAGTTTTTCTACCTGTTTTCAAAATTCTCCCGATATCGGGCTCACTCAAAGGCAGAATAACATTCTACAGGAAACGGGGGGGTCTTCTACAGGAGTATGGCACAACATTCTGGAGCAGAGAAGCCCAGACTTTTCTTCATCGATTTTGGAGTTCTAAGAGAGGTGGGCTTGGAAAAAAGACTCTTCCATGCAATCAATGAATTGAAAGAATTGGTGGAACACAAAAGTCAAGGATACTCCGGCTACCCTTTAGAACAAAAAAAGGAGTTCTGCAAAGATGGGTTTCTCGATTTGATGTGTGGCCTTACTTGGAGAGATTTTCAGAGGATGTATTAAATGAAGTAACGGCAGAGCTAAAAGGTCAACCTGACCTGATCATTGACAATTACAGTGATGGAAATTTAGTTGCATCTCTGATTTCACATAGACAAGGAATCACTCAGTGCAACATAGCCCATGCTTTGAAGACCAAATACCTAGATTCAAACATATAATGGAAAAAATATGAAGGAAAATACCATTTCTCTTGCCAGTTTACTGCAGATCTAATTGCAATGAATCATGCAGATTTTATTATCACTAGCACATATCAAGAGATTGCTGGAAGCAAGGATACTGTTGGACAGTATGAGAGCCACACTGCTTTCACCCTTCCTAGTATTTATTGTGTGGTTCATGGAATTGATGTTTTTGATCCCAAATTCAACATTGTTTCTCCTGGAGCAGACATGCAGATTGATTTCCCTTATACAGAGAAGCAGCATTGTCTTACTACTTTACATGGTTCAATTGAGGAACCCTTGTTCACTCCTGAATAGACATCTGAACACATGTGTATTTTGAATGACCATAAAAGCCCATTATCTTTTCCATGGCAAGACTCGATAGAGTGAAAAACATGACAGGACTGGTTGAATGGTTTGCAAAGAACAAACACTTGAGGGATGCTGTCCTCCACGTTCTGGGGAGGAAACCATATACAGAATTCCCATTCTGATTAGTGCACAAGCCAAAACAGAGCATGAGGAAGCAAGATATTGAGGCAGAGAAGAAAACTAAGGGTAAGGAAGCTAAGGGAAAGAAAACCTAGGGCAAACCATCACAGGAAAAGCCATAGGAAAAGCAAGAGGAAAAGCAAGAAAGAAAAAGAAGGAAGAAACAGAGAGAAAAAAAAAAAAAACAAGTTTAATCCCTGGAAGTTGTTGCAGGTTGCAGGAACACAATGCGGAAAGGGGGCCTCCCAACATAAGCAGAAGGGTCCCTACCAAGTTCCGAGGCATCCTCACATCCATCCCCTCCATGAACACTCATTTTTTCAGGGTTCGGACACAATCTAGTCATGGTTCAACCTTCTACAGGAAGCTACAGGACTTTCTACAAGAAGTTTTGTATTTCTACCAGAAACATCCTGTAGAGCCTTTGGGCAGGCTAGAATCGATTATGGAGAGGGATTTGAAGCTTGAAGTCTGTTGAGGAGGCATGCAACCACTCTTTTCTTCCATCCTCCACTGGTTTCATCTCCTTTCACCACCATTTCCACCATATGATTGAATATACTTGCACAATCATACCAAAGCTGATAATTCTCTAGGAAAAGGAGCAGGCAATGGGAAGAAGTAGAGAGAAAAACATGGTTTCATGATCGAGAAGAGGACATCACTTCAGAAGCTTGGCATGAAAGGGAGGCCACCAAGGCCATCAAAGATGAGGAGATAGATTGGTTGCTCAGAGGATGAGCAACACTTTCAGAAGGGGGTGATGATGAGCCCCAAAAATGGATAATTATATGGGCTCATTCAACCTCCTAATTTGACTTAATCCACCATTCTCATTAGTTTATTGCATGTTTTTTATTATATTTATGCTAATAGAGTGAATTGGGTTAGTCATTATGCCAACAAGTCTAATGTGTGCTTTATGTAGTCTTTTTGGTCAATTTGGAGACAAAATCAAAGGTTTTAATGAGCACTTGGCAGCCAAATTCGTGGGAGAACAAGGGAGAGGATTTCTAGGAAGGTGTCCCCTTCATTTATGGGCCCTTACCTCGAATTCTCCACCATCATCTCGGAGTTCAAGGGCCACCAAATCAATTATCACAAGGGCAGCCGAGCAAGTGCTAGTGAAAGTGTTGTTAACTACAAGTTTTGGCAGCCGAGTTCCTAAAGTTTA
Source organism: Pinus tabuliformis (assembly GCA_031772625.1). Taxonomy (NCBI): domain Eukaryota; kingdom Viridiplantae; phylum Streptophyta; class Pinopsida; order Pinales; family Pinaceae; genus Pinus; species Pinus tabuliformis. Next base: position 667,410,682 of record CM062812.1, read on the forward strand.
GGAGGGTTGTTGGGGTCCTCAATTTGTATAAATAAGAAGGCTTAGGGCCTCATTTTGGTTAGCCAGTAGTTAGTCACTTTGTAGGCAGAAGTTAGCTAGTTTGTAGTTTGATTTCAGTCAGTAGATTAGCTTTGCATTTCAGCACATTTTCAAGCTTTCCCTTGTGGAAAGTTTTGATGTAACTCTTCTTTTCTCGCTCAATAAAGATGAATCCAGCTTTGCACCAGCTCTAAATCTCTCTTAGGAGGTTGTAGCTCTTGGGGTTGGGCCCATCTCAAGTGCCCAGTACCTCCTTTGTTTATCTTTATGTGTTTTTGCTGCATTCTTAGAATAAAATCTGCTATTTAAATCTTGTTTTGGTATTTAGGTTGTTTTTGATGAGTAAAATAACTTTTCATGCTCAGATTTAGTTGATCGGTTGCTAACAGAAAAAGTTTCAAGAAAAGGGCCAACAAACATCTATGGTTTCACCTCTCCCTCAGTGGGATCAGGAACTGTGACTAGGATGACTTTGCTGCCCACAAAAACACTGATTTTGCTTTGCCATGCAATCACTAGTGTTTGATCTTCATGTGTAGAAGTTGGTTACAGGTTCAGACTTTCGTTTCCTTAGTTGCATGAGTTAAAATACATGGTTTCATTGCAGGTCACACTTCCGTTCATTCTCTTTACTGACAGCTAGCAAATTAGGTCAACGTAACTAGGTCTTTGAATTTACAAGTCTTTGTTGGTTCAGATTGGAAAAACGACTTGCAGAGCACCTGTACCACTCCTTCATCTACTTATTCTCCATCAGAACCATCCACTCCACCCTCTACTTAGAATCCTTACCTCACGTTTGCCACATTTGCTCACATAACCCTAGTTTTTGTACATCATTGTTTCAGCCTTCTTTAAGCCAACTTAGCTATCTACACCTTCTCACCACTCCATCCACAAGTCCCTGGGCCACTTCAGACCCCTATCCTACCTCCATATCCATTCATTCATCTTCCCTCACTCACCCATCCTCCAAAATCCAATTTTTAAACATCCTGTAGAAATTTCTGAACATCCTGTAGAAATTCCTGAAACATCTTGTAGAACCCCTGCAGACTTCCTGTAGAAGCTCACGAATGAGGTTTCTTGATAGCCAAACTCTGTGAAACTCTCTGGAAGGGTGTTAGGGACCCCTTAGGCCCTCTCTGAACCTTCCCTACCTCTTCCAAGCATTTCCTCTCGCCAATCCACCTCTGCACAGTAAAAAACAGTTAAATTGTATGCATGATAATTGTGACAACTTATTCAAAAATACAAAAAGATGTTTTCTTCAGATAGTGATAACTTAGACACATGCATTTTACCTTCCTAGAAGTCAATGGCATCTCATTTAGTAGCTTGCATCCTCTTTTTCACATCAGTAGGGCTAGCTGGTAAAATTAGGGTTTGCTAGGGTTTGCATTTCCTTTCCGCTTTCTAGTTTCTTTCTGCAAGTAAATTAGCCCCTTTGAGTTAGCTTTCATTCATCAGTTAAAAAGCTTCTTCTAAGAGCTCATAGAAGTTGGCTTAAGCTCCTAACGGACTTGTGCCAGCTAACCAAGTGACAGCTGTGGCAAGAGCTAGTACTTGTGCATACAACACCGTCGCTTCCAAGTTTGTTACGAACTACCGGGTTGATAAAATTAAAGAAGGGAGTTCTAGGAGTTGCAGCATTATTGCTGCAATACTGGGGCTCACCACTTCTGTCTTCTGGTCTCTACTTCCTCGTAAACTCTATGTATTTTATTTCCCTGCCTGTGATTATTCCCCTGCTAATCATTCCCCTTATCTATATTTTGTACTGTGCATGCGCCATATCTTGATATATAATAAAGATCAATGACCTGTTTTGTCACATCTACTGACTCTGTTTCTGTACTGGCCCAAACACTTGTTCGCGAAGGGTTTTGCTAGAGCAAGGGGCACAATATCTGAAACTCCAGTACAATGATGAAGGGGCTTGCCTGGTTTCATTGTTTTTGATTGCCTGGCTATGCCTGGAGTCATAGTCTAGAGTACTTGCGTAGTTATTTGAAAGGAGGTCATTGCCGAGAGCTGGTGGTCGTTGTCAGTTTTCTTTGGTGGTCATTGCCAATTTTCTTTCCCAATTTTTGGGAGGCCTAGCCCCAACTCAGAGACTCAGATGGGAGCTTTTTCCAGCTCAAATATAATTTTCTGGATGTTTCCTTTGCCAAAGATCTAGATCCAGATCTGGCAAAGATCCAGATCCGTATCCAAAGCCAGACATAGATCTTGAAAGCCAGATAGAGAGAGTTGGATTCAGAAGATCTAGTCAGTGAAGCAGTAGATTCAGCTCCAGATGGCTCAGAATGAATTTAAAGAAGTTGTAGTGGGTTTAAGAATCTGAATCTTACGCGACCGCACAACATGCAGGATCTGCATGCATCCACCTGTAATTTGGCTGCAGTGCCAGCTCCACTAAAATGACCTGCAACCATACGCTTTTAATCTGAGGCTCCACTGCAACCACCATACACCTGTAATCCAGTTGTGGCTCCATTGCAACTATGCAAGTACCTACAACCTTAATAACATCTAGCAAGGGAATTAAAGACAAACATTAAATTTAGTGAAGTAATGCTAGCATTACTTCACTTGAAAATAATGTCATGAAACATTACTTCACTTGAAAAATGAAATGTTCATGTGATGTGTTCATGTGATGCTCATATCATATCCTAAAGTTGATATCCTAATGCCAGTAAAGCTGATATCCTAATGCCAATGCCAATGTGTGATGTATGTGGGCCTCTTTCGGGCTAACCTCTTCCCGGGCTAACCTCGGGAAGAGGCCAAATAATATCGTGAACCAAAACTTTCGTTATCACAAAACACAAACTTTCGGTTAAAATTAAAATGTCATTCGTTAACAGTAAAATTTCATTGAAACTTTAACTTAAACCAAAGTTTTTGTCATCGATTTCTGTGTAGAGATTAATGACAAAGCTTCAACCGATTACTATAGTCCCTGTCAACCCAGAGGGCAAGGACTAAAAAGGTAAAGTTTTGAATAACAAAAAAACTTTATTAGTTGTACATGATTTTGGTCTTAAGATGATCAAATTTGTTCAATAAAGTTAGTAGGTGCATTAAGTTGGTCAACTATGAGATCTCTTTGATGATGGAGATGAGTAATAGTGTTGAATTTTTTGTTGTTGACAGTGAAATGAATGTTGTTGTTTGTTTGTTTTTTTTTGTTTTTTAAATGATGCGTAATTTTATTCATTAAAGAAGAAGAAAATTACAATTTGTATATGCACATATATATTTTGGAAAATGTTTCCATCCGAGGACCAGGAACAATGCATATATTTAACAAAAAATATCCTTAGGGACAACAAACCCTAGGCCACAAAATTGTGGAAAAAAACCAGAAACAAGGCAGGCAGGCCCAACGAGGAACCCCAAAGGAGTTGTAACAACGTTAGGTTGAAAATCCATGTAATAAAGTTAATAAAAGTAAAATAAGACCAAGGCCATGGGACAGGTATTCCAAGCTTAATGTCGGGAAAAACATCCTAGTGTGGGTGTTCATTTGGTTTATTATGGCTAGGGGAAATTGGTAAAGGCAACGGCAAAGGCTTTGAAAAGGCAAGAGGCATTAATTGGCATTTTATTTATAAAAATAAAGGAAATTAGGAGAGAAAAGTAAAGTGAATGGTCACAAGTTGCATGTGAAGAGGGAAATGAAGGAAAATAATGGAAAATTGAAGAAATTAGAGGCCTCAATGATAAAAAGGCTTCTAAGGATCAGTGCACAACTTTTGACATTTCAGTTTTGGAGCTCTCTCTCCATTCTCTCTCTCTCCCTCATACTCTTATACACTTAGATTTTTCTTGGATCACTCTAGCATTGGAGCAAGGAAAGAAAAGGAAGGACAAAAAAGGCAAAAGAAAGCAAAGATCAAGCAAGGAAGAGTTGGATCAAGCAACTACAATGAGATTACTTGTAGGTATCGAGTTGCATGTATTATTTCCTTGCTAGTATTGGCATGCATGGTACATGCATGTGTGTATTTGGTTCTCTTGTTTTCATTGGCATGGGTTTTTCTAGGTGTGACAGTGGTTTTCCTTGCCTTGCCACTTCTGGATAGCCATGGTATGATGGGGTTTTTATTACTTGGTTGAGCTAGATTGTCAGATGGTTTCGAAATTGAGTGGGGTGGTCTTGGGAGAAACACAAGGCCTAGGAATCCCTAGACCGGTGAAGGTGGAATTGTAGTAAATCTTGATTGTGTATACCCTCGTTGGGCCTAGGAATCCTTGACCAATGAATGGCAGGATATAAGGTAAATCCTAGAGGGTGGAGATGGACAAATTCCTTGTGATTTAGGTGGAGAGATCCGAAGCCATCCATGCTTGTATAGGCCTAGTGATCCTTGAACTGGTATATGGTGGGATTACGGTAAAGCCTGGTAGTGTATGTTTCTTGTTTGGGCCCTAGGAATCCCTTGGTAGATTGTGGTAAAGCCTGAGGAAGCCTTGTTTTTTTTGTTGTAAGTCCCATATTCATGCATGGAATATGGCATGGGGGTGATTGGTTGAAAGAAAGATTTGGTTCAGCCCAATCTATGGTCAGGTGGTACGTGGAAGTCCCTGACCTGGTTGCATTTTGCATATGTTAATAAGAGATCTTTTCCTCTTGTGTATTATGTGTAAATGTGTTTGTTATTATGTGGTTATAATGGTTTTTCTATCATTGTTAATCTATTGGTTATATGTTGGTTATAAGCATGGTTTATGACAAACTTGAGTTATGGCTCTCATCTTGTTTTATTTCGAAAATGAAATGCTAATGAATGCATGACCTAATATATTACATTGCATCTATTATGAGAGGGCATCAGACCTTCTTGACGATTCTCATATAAGTATGAAGTACCTATGCTCAGATGTGTTTATATGACATGTAGATTACATGTTCATGATGTGTTTGACAAAATGTTTGTCATGGTTAGGCCTTGTCAGGTGAGGTCCTTGTTCAATTTTTCCATTAAAGGCCTTGTCATCTTGTTATTTATCATTTTTGAGAGTTTCATCAAGTTTTGGGTAGAGGATTGAGTCTTGGCCCTGAAAAAGTGGCTTAGAATCCAAGGTCGCTAGCACAAAACTACCTAAAAGATTCTGCAATCGCATGGCTTCCCTTGTTGTGCATGCGACTGGAGGGTTTTAGTTGCATGGAGGGCTTTTCATGGGTGTGACTCGGGTCTAGTCCAATTAGAAAGCAAGTTAACTCAGGGGTTTGGCACCTAGAGTAGTTGGTTAGCCCCTGGGGGTCCTATAGCTCCTGAGAAAGGCCAGTTTGGTTTTGGTTTGTTGATTCCACTTCCTTAATTGTACTTTGGGAGTTGAATCATATCATAGTAACTCTTCGTCACATGTTTACCCCAGTGGACTAGTTAGCTTGGGTAAATGTGAGAGGAGGGTGTTACAGAGTGGTATCAGAGCATGGTTCACCCTTGGACTAGATGGGTGGAATGTGTTTGTCGTGTATACATGTCGGTTCCATATGTGTTCATTATGCTTTTGGTCTATATGTTTGTTATGTATGCATGGGAGTATTCATTGTTACAATTGGGTTGTCATGTAGAAGGTGATGATGTTGTTGTTGGGATGTGTTTGTCGTGAATGCATGTTGGTTGAATATGTATTTGTTGTACGGGTTTGTTTTCTATGTAGATGTGTGCATGCATTGTCATGGCTATAGTTGTTGTGCATGAGGTCATGGTATGTAGTTGGTATTGGAATGCATGGTAACTAGATAATGATTGAGATTATAATGGTACATTGATTATGATTATTTTTATACATGTATTGTGCTAATTTGGTTGATCTTGCAGATGAGATACCCTCCCCTAAACTATACTGAGGTATGTTGATTATGTTTATATTTTGATTTAGATGACGTGGCATACTTGCAGGAAGAATATCAAAGATGACTAGCAAGATGGTAGACTACAGTTCACGAGATTCTCCCAATAGATATTATGAGCAGCATGGTGATAGGTAGTCTCCTGATATAGCAGACACTTTGAGAATTTTGAAGGCAAAAATAAGAAGTTGCAAGGTAGACAATGATAGGAGCATTCAAGCATAGAAGAAACAAGTAGAAGTTAATGCAGTCATCCTTAAGAGTTTGTCAAATTTGCAGAGACAGGGGTCGCTTAGGATCAATCATGGACAGAAGAACAAGACTAATGGAGCATATGGAAATTGGGCTCATGGTTGGCATAGGTCAGACAGAGATGTCACAATCAGGGATAGTAGGTTCTTGGGTACACCTAATAGGAGAGGTGATGGACACGGGTTCTATTCTAGTTCTAGTTTTGACAGGTATCATGGTCATCATCGCTATCATCCTTACATGAGGAGTGATAGGGGATATTTTCTAGATGAGTTCAAGAAATCCAAGCCACTTACATTTGATGGAGATTTGAAGAAGCTAGAATATGAAAAGGCATGGTTACTTGGGATGAAGAAATTCTTTGAGTTGCATGATTACACTGAGAACATGAAGGCTAGAATATCTATCTTTAGCCTAAAAGGGAAAGAAGACATTTGGTGGGAAGATGTGAAGCGGGTCAAAGATATTAGGACAGAGGAATTGAGTTGGCATGAATTCAAGAGACTCTTCAAGAATAAACACTTGTTAAAGAGGTAATATGATAGTAAGGCCTAGGAGTTCTATGAGCTAACTTATGGGATCGATGAAAGATGAGGAGTATACGACCAAGTTCTTGGAATTGTGGAGGTATGTACCATATCTTAAGGATGAGAAAGCCAAAGTTCAAAGATTTGTTGGTGGATTTCCATTAACATTTAGATATTGGATTAAGTATGATGAGCCTCGGTCACTTAAAGAATTCATTGGTAAGTTGAAGCACTGTTATGAGAAACCAAAGCGTAAGACAGAGCATCATCAAGGTTGGAAAGCGAAAGACATGGCTAAAGGTAAATGGCCACCGAAAAGGACAAGACCCTAGGATGCAGGTGAGAAAGAGAATTTTTCACCTTACAAGAAGTTTAATGGACCTCAGCCTGGAGAAAAACTAAACAGAGGTGATGGTAGGAGACAGTTGTAGCGTTGGACATGTGGTAAGGAGCATCTCAAGAAGGATTTTCCATAGAATTAAAGTGGTAGGCCTCAGATCTATAGTGCACAAGAAGAACAGATTGTTGGGGATGTTGGGAAGATCATTCCTCGAATCTATGCAAAATTGGATAACAGGAAGGCATATCACTAGGCATCTATTATCGAGATGGACGGTGAGCTTTGTGATCAAGTTATTTCAATTTTGATTGGCCATGGATCTAATTATAGCTATGTTAACCCTGACTTGGTGGATAGGTGTGGTTTGAATAAATAATTGCATTCAGAATCTTGGCTAGTGCAGTTGGCTATAGGTGCAAAGAAAAGATTTCATCATTGGGTAAGAGCTTGTGCATTTGTGTTGAATGGTATGCCTACATCGGCGCATCTAAATGTGCTTCCATTGGGACCATATAGTATATTGTTGGGTATGGATTGGTTATATCTTCATAGGACTAAGTTAGACTGCTATGATAAGGCTATTGAGTGCTTCGATGACAATGGAGAACAAACGATCTTACAGGGGAATACGAAGGCAACATCAGTTAGAATGGTGACAGTTATGCAGGAAAAGCGTAGCCATAGGAAAGGGTGTGAGTTATTTGTAGTACATATCTCCAATGATAAAGGTAAGGATGTTGAGGATGCGAAGGTCTTAAATAGGTACCTGATTTTACAACACCAGCATTGAAGGCACCTTACAAGATGAGAACTCTAGAGTTAGTGGAATTGAAGTTGCAGTTGAAGGAAATGCTTAACAAGGGATACATTCAGCCAAGTGTGTCGTCGTGGGGTGCACCAATATTGTTTATGAAGGAGAAGGATGGTACTCTCATGCTATGAATTGATTACATGATGTTAAACAAGGAAACCATCAAGAACATGTATTTGTTGCTGAAGATCGATGAATTTTTTGATCAATTGAAGGGAGAAGAAGTGTTCTTAAAGATTGATCTAATATCACGATACCATCAGGTATGCATAAAAGAAGAAGACATTTACAAGACTACTTTCTGGACCACGTATGGGCATTAGAGTTTTTGTAGTTCCATTTGGTTTGACTAATGCTCCAACTACTTTTATGTGATTGATGAATAATGTGTTGCGTCCTTATCTGGATAAGTTTGTTATTGTGTTCATTCATTATATATTGATATGTTCTAAGAATGAGGAAGAGCATGTTGAACCTTTAGTAGCAGTACTGAGGTTTCCAAGAGAGCATCAGTTGTATGCAAAGCTTAGAAAATGTAGTTTCTTTCAGACAAAAGTACATTACTTGGGGTATGTTGTCTCCAATGAAGGCATAATAGTGAATCCGGAAAAGAGAAGGGTTATCATGGAGTGGGTAGCTCCTAGGAATGTGGATGAGGTAAGGTCATTTATGGGGTTGGAGTGTTACTACAGGAGGTTTATTAGGAACTTCTCATGAATTGTATATCCTCTCACATCATTGGAGAGGAAAGGAAAGAAATTTGAATGGACAAAGGAATGTGCAGCAAGTTTTGAGTAGTTGAAGTAGTTGTTGACAAATGCTCCATTTCTTAAGATTGCAGATCCATATAAAGAGTTTGTGTTGTGTAAAGATGCTTGCAAGAGAGGCCTTGGTGGAGTCCTTGTGCAAGAGGGATGGGTGGTATGTTATGAATCAAGGAAACCGAATGAGCACGAGCGGAATTATGTGACACATGATCTTGAGTTGGCAACGATCATCCATGCACTGAAGATGTGGAGACACTATCTTCTTCGCAAGAGGTTTGTATTGATGAGAGACCATAGTGGATTGAGATACCTATTTGACCAACCAAATCTGAATTCCAGGAAATCTAGATGGTTAGCGATGATCAGTGTGTTATCACACAGGTTTTCCCTTTGCTCCTTGAGGGATACGGCCGAGGTAACCACAAACCAATCTTTGGATTCTTACCAACAATTTGTGAACTTGGAGACCAATGACTGAAGTACCTGCAAACATTATGTATTTATCTCAAAATAATCATATATTAGCACAACATAGGAAATCCCGTAGTCAATACATACCACAAATCAATGAACAAGTACATCTTGATTTGCACCCCAAAGTATTTATTATGATAAAAAAAATAAGTTCCAAGCGAGACAATAGTTTACACAAATGCTTCAGCAGCAATTTCTTAGCTAGAAATCAGATTGCTAGAGACTCAAATGACTCTCTAATTTATAGATAAATCCTCCAAGTGAAAAATAACAGCTAGTTTCCTTTATCCTTGCCAAAATAATCTTGGACATTGAAAAATACTTGATCATTTGTTAATCTTAGCTGTTGAATTTTTCTTTTTGAGGAATTTTCGAATTTATCATTTAATTCCATTTTAATTAGCTCAAAATTAATTATTTTGAGCTAATTTCCTTAAAAAATTGACTTTGATTTAACCACCAAGGCCAAGGGTCCAATTTTTATTGAAATATCTAATGTTTCCTTGGGGGAGGACCTCCAAAAATTGATTCTTTTAAGACTCACGATTTTTCACTTGGGGAATTTGACTTTCCTAAGACATTTTAATTTGACTCTAAGTAATTAAATTTCTAGCTTAGGAATTTAATTTAATTTTGCCAAAAAAATTAATTAATTGACACATGAGGGGATTAATTATTTTTTCCACCCTCCAATATTTTAACCTTGGTGTCTAAGTATGAGGGACCATGCATTAAAATAATTTTTACATAATATTTACAATTTGAACCCTCAAAGGGGGAAAACCCGCTCGACTTAGACCCTTAAAAAACATACCCAATCTGCGACACAATATGAGCTAGTAGACCAACTGATTTATAAGAAAATAATATAGCCAATTAGTTTAGATTACTCAAGTCACTTTTACATAAGACTCGACTAGGACACTAGGACTCACCTCAAACTTTGACGAAGAATTCCACCCTAGCTTTGGGGTCAGATTGGAGGGAAAAACTTTGCCAATCATCCGTGTTTAGAAACATAAATGATTCAGTGAGACAAAAAATCTCTTAGGATGAAACTCTCGCCAAAATAATAGGCTTACCTAGGTTGTTATGTAAATTCACGATCTTACTAGCATCATTTACATTACATAACTTGCACAATGGGTTTACAATGACACATGAACTGCTAATATATGATCTGATTCTGTTGAAATTTTTTGGTTATTCCGCTTCCTTGGAACTTTGAAAAAATGTGTGCAACTGGACTAATAACCAAAAATCAAAGAGGGCTTCCCGAGGCCAAACCACCTCACTCTCATCAATAGAACCAGACTTTACCGCAACCCTCACTCGATCACTAGGCCATAAACAAGCATGGATGCCATCGGATTTCTCCACCTACGCCGTGAGGAATTTTATAGTCTCCTAGTCCCTAGGCTTTACCGCAATCCACAGTCTGATTCAGGGATCATTAAGCCATAATCGAGACACCACCCTCTAGGATTTACCATATATACTACCATTCACCGGCCAAGGATTCTTAGACCTGATGAAGGATACCCACCTCTAGGCTTTACTATATATTCCACCATTCACCGGTTGAGAATTCCTAGGCCCATTGAGGCAACACAAAATTCAACTTTACCGCAACCCACAATCTGATTCAGGGGTTACTAGGCCAAGACTTTATCGCAATCCACAATCTAGTTCATGGATCACTAGGCCATGTGCTTTTTCTTTTAGAGATCCCCCTCACTTAGTTTAGAATCCATCCGGTAATCCAGTTCAACGAAAACAAGAGAACCCCATCACACTATGGCTATCCAAAAATGGAAAGGCTAGGCTGAAAAACAATGTCGCACCTGGAAAAACCCATGCCCATGACAACTAGAGAACCAAGAACACACATGCATAACCATGCATGCTACATCTAGCAAGGAAATCACACATGTAAATCGATACCTAAAAATAATCTCATTGTAGCTGCTAGATCCTGCTCTTCCTTGCTTGATTCTTTCTTTCCTTGCCTTCTTTTCTCTTCTTGATCCAATGTTGAAGTGCTCCAAGAAAACTCTAAGTTTCCAAGAGTGAGAGAGAGAGAGAATAGAGAAAGAGCTCCAAAATTGAACTCACAAAAATGTACCAACTGATCCTCAAAATCCTTAATAAGACCTATATTTTCTTCAATTTTCCATTATTTTCCTTCATTTTCCTCCTCATATGCAACCTGTGACCTTTCACCTTCGTTTTCTCCTAATTTCCATTATTTTTATAAATTAAATGTCAATTAATGTTTCATGCCTTTCCAAAGTCTTTGCCATTTCCTTTTCCTATTTCCTTAGCCATAATAAACCAAATGAACAACCACACTCGGATGTTTTGTCCAATATTTAGCTTGGAATGAGTGTCCCATAACCGTGGTTATTATTTTTCCTTTATTAACTTTATTTACATAACATTTTCACTAGGGTTGTTACACTATTTGATTGTTTGTACTGGATGCCTTGATTTCAATGAAGATGTTGATTTCTGATTTGATGCAACTAGATGTATGATGTACATTAATTTCAAAGTAATTAGATTAACAGTGTGCATTGATTTTAGCATAAGCACATATTTTCCCCTTCCATATATCTTCATCTCCCATTGTCTCTCCTTCTTTATTTATCTATCTCACCCCCAAGACATACACACTCTCTCCCCATATCTATCTATATATCTCTCCCTCCATCCCTCCCTTCCCCCTCCTCTCTCTCTCTTCCCCTTCTCTCTATCTCTAACACTTATCTCTCCATATCTATATCTCTTCCTCCCTCCCTATCTTGCCTCTCTCTTCTTCCCTCTCTCACCCCCTCCATCTATATCTCTATCTCCCCTTGTCTCTCCTTCTCAAACCCAAAACATACACACACTCTCTCAATGTAAGCACATAAAAATTATTCATGACATGCATTGAGTTTTGTGTTACATTAAGTCAACCATAAATACAATACTTGAATTTTCATCCTAAATAAATTGTCCACTTACCTGAAATGTTTGCTTCCTAAAACTGTAAAATATTTCTAATTGGCTACATTCTTATTTTTCCCATTTTCTATCATTCAACATTGTTAATCACTTTGCAAATTTAAAATTAAATGGACTAAATTAATCTTAAACATATTTAACATATTTAAAATGATCAAAATAATTAGATGTTCAGTAAATTTTGTATGACTGCACACGACTGAAACCAACGTAGATCCATCTTAAACCTAGATCTATCAAGCACTGAGAGGGATCAAATCCCTCGAGATGCAAACCTTTCCTCAAGTTTTGCACTCAAAAAAGAGGTTTGCACCTCGACAGATTTGATCCCTCTCGGCGCTTGATAAATATGGGGTTAAGATGGATCTAGGTTGGTTAAACAATAAAAGGTACAATCTAAATGAATAACACTTTATTAGTGTATCTAAATGTTTATATTATATTTTGTGTTAATATCAAATTTGTTCAAGCCCATGATAACAACTTGATATTTCCTCCTAACATGATTGTGGCAAGTAATTATTTAAAAACAAATTTTTCCTTGGTTTTAAGATATGTTATTTTTAATCATCTTTTCAGTGATCTGGTTAATTACACTGGCAAATTTTCATGAAGTAGATGATTCTTATGCTTTTTATTGTCACATTACAAATGTAAAGTAACCATAATAAACTTTTTTTAGCTTAAGGGTAACGAGGATGGATTTGAATTTCAAGTCTCTAAAGGTAATTAGTCACTAAAATCGGTTAATAACTTTATAATTATTAATTTATTTTATATTTTCAAATATATATGAATCTTTCTAATTAATCATTACATCATAGTTTTGAGTACATTTTCATTGTAACACTTATTTTATATAATTTCATATTTTTATTTATCTTAAAGAATATACTTTTTATAATTAAAATTGGTTTGTAAGATTTTAATATTACGATAGGTTTATAGTTTTATTTTGTTTGTTAGTTCATGGTTCTAGACATTTAAGTTATAAAAATTATCTAAAGATCATATTGTCATAGCAACCCTTAATATGGTTCGATTTTAGGTGTCTCCTCTCAACTTATTAGGGGTTTAGGAACCTAGATTACCATATAGAACTAGACCCTTCAAAACCGATCATGATAATGATATTTGAAAATTATACTCAATATTTATCAATTGAAAAGAAAAATCATCATCAACTATAACTATATATATAATTGAAATTTATTAATCAACACACTTAGTATATCAGATATATAAATATAAGTTATTAACACAGAAATATTAAATATTTTAAGTAATTAAACAAATATTTCATTTTAATAAAAATAATAAAAAAACTATTATAAAAGAAAAAATTTAAACTTTAGTTGTTTTAATTAAAATTATATATATAGATATATGACCAATCCACACACTTGGGACATCAAATATATAGATATAAATCTTTGATATAAAAAGTTATGAGTATTCTAATTAATTAATGTTTTTAAATAAAGTAATAAATAAAAATATTATAAAAAATAACCAATCGACATGTTTGGTACATCAAATATATATAGATATAAAATTTTCATATAAAATGTTTTAAGTATTTTAATTAATTAAAAAAAACGATATTTTAATAAAGTAATAAAAAAAATTATTATAAAAAATTATTTTTAAATAAATAGATATAAATTTTGGATATAAAAAATTATCAGTGTTTTAATTAATTAAAAAAATATGGCTATAGATATAGTTTAATTGGTAGTGGCAATGGAAATGAAGCTTTATTGCATTAGAAGTCTTGGATTCAAATCTTGTATTATTCTTCTAATCAAAATTAGAAGTTGGAAGTTGGAAAGATATAATTTTACCAAACTTACTAATCAATATTTAAAAAAATATATATTTTAATAAAATAATAATTAAAATTATTATAAAAATTATTATCTTATTGTAAAAACATAATTTTTATTAAAACTAATGAAATTTTATAGATTATTATAAAAATATACGACTAGACCAGGAGGTGGGGCATGACCATAATCATGTGACAATTTGGCCGAGTGGTCTAAGGCGCCAGATTTAGGCTCTGGTCCGAAAGGGCATTGGTTCAAATCCCACAGCTGTCAGCGTCGAGATTTTGAAATTGCATGTGGAATATCAATATTTTGTGTGTTTTAGCAATCAATTTGTTATATGGAAGTGGTTTTTTTAATTCCACGAATATAGGGGTGCTCTATTTTAATGTTTATAATTTTAAAATAAATTTATTATGTTATTATAAATTATTATGGTTCTAAATTTGATAATTTTAAAATAAATTTATTATGTTATTATAAATTATCATGGTTCTAAATTTGATTATTAAATATTTTTTTAGGTATGCCAGTTGTGTTTGTATTAAATTAAATTTATTTTATGTCCAATTATTAAAATACTAGAATGGATGTAATGATAAAACAATTTAAAAATAAAATTATTATATTATTATTAATTATCATAGTTCCAAATTTGATTATTAAATATATAATTTTTTTTAAGTATATCATTTATGTTGGTATTAAATTTATTTTCTTTTATGTATAATTTTTAAAAAATAAATGAGTTAGGGAATGGATGTAAGGTTTAGGTGTTTCATATTTATATAACAATTTCCAATGATGCATTTTGTTGGAAAGGGGAGATAGAAAGATTAAGTTTATTTTCAAGGTTAAGAGGTTTATAATATAATTAATTAGAGAATATTGATCTCTTAATTCCTTTATTAAAGAAGAGAGTTTATTGTCACTAATTTGAACTTAAGATATTAATAAAAATTTCACGCTATACTTTAAAGGAAAGAAAAGAAAGAATCATAAATCTTCCTTACCATACTCCATGGGAGAGTAAGAGTATAGAAAAGGTTTATGGAAGCTAAAAGAAGCCCCATGAATATCCACAAAGTGTCGCAGTGGACTATAGTCCTGAAGAGGAGGAGGAGGATAGGCTTTAAAAGGGATCAAAATTTCCATGAAGACATAAAGAAAGTGTAAATTCCTTCAATATAAAAAAGTAAATGTACTTTGTCATCTTTACATACATCAATTAAGTGGAAGGGAAGAAAAAAAAACCTAAAACATGAAGGGGAACCCTAAATTAATTCAAGATAACACTTGAAATACCACAACATGGTATTTATGAACCTAAAGAAACCACATAATGGTTTTACTTAAGAAGGTTTGGGTAAATGGATTTTCACTTTAAAAAGATGTGACAATGTATATGGAACAACTCAAAAAATATGAACAATAAGCATGGATTCAAACATCTACTTAAATATAAAATACACTTAAAAAAAAAAGAAAAAATTGGAAAACTTGTAGTAGAAAATAATTAATACTCAATAAAAAAACAAAAAGGTTGAGACCCACTCCCCATGAGGTAAGTATGGGTTACTCCCAAAGTAAAACAATCCAAGATAACATGAGTGATTACTGGTTGAGGATAAATGGTGTTTAAAATGGGTTAATGTAATTTACCAATATATAGACTCCTTGCTAAGTGAGATAATCAAAGACAATATTTCAACCGTCCATGAATATGTTTGATTCCCCACAGTACTCCACATGAACCCCATGCCCCACAAAGGTCAAGATAAATAAGGGGGCAAGTTTGACACGAGTCAATCCTAAAGGTATTTGGAGATTTAGAGGGATCAATTAAAGACAACATTCCTAATTTGGATAATTAGCCTTCAATGTCAAATCTAGGGTGGTGTATAACATGAAAGCATTTTTTCCGTGTTACATATTTCTTTTTTTTATAGGAGTGGAGTGCTAAATGGTGATGACAATATTATGAAACTAATATATGGTGGATGAATAATCATTTAAACAAAACCAAGTCAACAAGGATCATAGGAAAATGATGCAATAATTAATGAGATGATTGATAATGATATAATCCAAGTAAGTGAACAAAATTATAATGATCTAATAACAAATGTGAAGTTATTAATTTAATAATAAAATAGATATGTTAAGACAAACAACTAAGTAATTAACTAGGGAAATAGGAAATACTACAAGAAATAAACATGTAAAGCTAATGAATAAATAAGCAACATATTATGAATAAAGAGAGGCACAACATATTTGTGAAACACAATTGCACTTACATGTGTTGTATTGAAAATAGCAACAAGAAATGCTAAATATAGAAGTGCTAAAAATAGCACTGCCATAAATAGCATTTTAGGATACCTTCCTATTTTAGTTAGTCCCTGAACTAAAATAGAGAAGTAAAATTCGAATTTGATCTTAGCAGTTGTTTGTAAAATAATTAATTAATTCATCTTGAGTTAATTAGTTGTAGAAAATCAAACATGAAGTCTATGTGAGGACATGCAACAGTTATCCCATTGATTGAGGAATTTATCCCTTAGTTAAAGAGATAAGGATGAGTTGTAATTTGAGTTGTAATTAGTTAGCTCAGTTAACTGAGTTAAGTCCAGTTAGATTAGTTCAAATAGTTTGTTAAACTAATTGTGAGTTTAGTTAGTTAATGCATGCATGCATGTAACTGCTGCACTTCAGATAACTGAATATTCTCTCATAAATAACTCATGCATGTCAGTTCAGATAGAGGCCCAGTTGAGATTAGATGATGGGACAGTGTACTATCAGTTGCAGTAATATTCCTTGGAGGATATCTCTTGCATGCAGAAAGAATTCATTCCTTGGAGTTTGCATGGTTACTTTTGGGTTTAGTGAGTGTGTGATGAGGTCAATTAACACAGGTGGCAGCATTGGACCCTAAGGAAAACTGCGCAAGGAAATAGGAGGCTTGGAGGGTTGAGGGAAGGCATATCTTGTGTCTATTCAGTATGTGAGCTATATTGTTTGATTGCAGAGAGAGCAAGATAGCTTGAGAGATGATTCTTTGTGTAATCTGAACATATTTCCACTTGTATGATAATACAAAGATCACGATTTTTAGCTGAGGCTTTCTCCAGAGTATTCTTCTTTGTTCATGTGTGATTGATTTCTCTTCATCTGTTATATGTGTTCTATTTGATCTTGCTCATATTCGATTAAGCTTCTGCAAGTTTGTTGTAGAAGTAGATCTTGTATTTTGCTTTAGTATATTGCATAATGTGTTGATTTACAGTGGGAATTTCTACACGTTATCAGAGCAAAGGTGATCAAAGGAGAGAATATTATATAAGAAGGAAGAAGTTCGAAGTTTGAGGATCCTGAATATAGAAATCAAGTTCTTATCACATCTCAATTTCACCAATGGCATTCAACGGTTTAAGGCTCGAGTATGCCCTTGATGGCAGCTCAAATTATATAGCTTGGAAGGATCGCATGGAAGCAGTATTAGAGGATAACGGTCTAAAGGACTTCATTGATCAAGAAGTCCCCAAGCTCGCATCAGCTAATGCTACAGAATTGGTGGAATGGAAGAAATGTGTGGCTAGAGCAAGGAGATTCCTTCTGGAGGGAGTTCGAGACCACATAGTTTCGAGTCTCCATGGGAAGGAGACACCATTTTCGATGTGGAAAACATTGAAAGATCTATATCGGAACAACAACGATCAGAGGAAGCTGGCGCTGAAAGACAAGCTTCGGAAAATCAAGTGTGAAAACGGTGACACAATCTCTACATATCTGAACAAGCTCACCACTTGCAGGGATGAGCTTAGAAGTGTAGGGATCACGATAGCCGATGATGACATGGTGAGTCTTGCGCTCCTCGGTCTTCCTAAGAGTTGGCATAGCTACCAAGACTCAGTTAATGGAAGAGAAAAACTACTAGATTGGGAACGACTTTGGTTGGATCTGATGCAAGAGGAGATAAGAAGAAGCACCAGAGATGGGTCCTCATCAAAGCAAGATGATGAGGAAAATCTAGCCTTAGAAAGCAAGGCAAGGAAAGGGAAAGGGAAGGCATCCCATTCCAAATTCAATTCTTCCCATGGTGGGAAGAAGTTTGACGAATCGAAAGTGTGATGCTTTCATTGTCATGAAGTGGGCCATTATGCTACGAATTGTCCACAGAAGAAATCCAAGAAGGGATCCTCGAAGGGATATGATGGTAAGGCACTGGCCTCACAGTTTGAGTTGGATTTCTCTCTTATCGCATGCATGGTTTCATCCATGGTGGGATGTGTGTGGTACCTGTACAGTGGAGCTTCATTCCACATGTCAGGTGACAAGAATCTTTTCAGTACCTTGGAGGAGAAGGATCTCCAGATGCGGATCAAGATGGGCGATGATGGAAAGTACCATGTTTCAGGTGAAGGTACGGTTGTGTTTCAGAGGGAGCATGGAGCTCCCCTCACCCTGAATGATGTAAAGTATGTACCAGGTCTGACGAAGAATCTTGTGTCTGTTTCCTGAGGCATATCGGCACTGGACAGACCAAGCGAATCGGGATTCGAGTAAAGAATCTCTACAAGCTGGAGGTAGACGACTGTGCTGCATTGAGTTCCAAAGCTGAGATGGTGCAGAGCTAAGATGTTGGTGAACTATGGCATAGAAGATTGGGCCACTTGAACCATGGAGCCTTGAAGATCATGCAACAGATTTCTATCGGACTTCCCAAGGGAAAATTGGAGCAGACGAATACATGCAAAGGTTGTACCTTGGGTAAGTATGCGAAATCTTCCTTTCCAGATCGAGGCAGTAGAGCTGGAGCAAACCTAGAGCGAGTTCACTCAGATGTTTGTGGACCATTCTCTACAGCCTCCACCACTAAACAAAGGTACTATGTTAGTTTATTAATGATTTTTCTCGTACATGCTAGATCTACTTTATGCAAAAGAAGGATCAGACCTTCTTGAGGTTTTGTGAGTTTAAAGCCTTGGTAGAGAAAGAATATGGAAAGAAAATAAAAGCCTTGTGACAATGGTGGAGAGTATGTCTCCCAACAGTTTAAGGACTTCTGCACTGCAGAAGGAATTAAACGGGAGTTGACAGTACCCCATACCCATAGCAGAATGGGGTGGCTGAAAGGAAGAACAGATCTATTATGGGAGCAGCTCGAGAGATGTTGCATGACCAAATCCTACCACTGCATTTGTGGGCTGAGGCATGCAATACAGCAGTATACTTGCAAAACAGAAGCCTGCACCATATACTGGGAATGAAGACACCTATGGAGGCCTTTTCCGGGAAGTGACTAGATGTGAGTCACTTCTGAATCTTTGGATCATGAGTTTACTATCATGTGACCAAAGATGCCCAGAAAAAGCTAGATCCAACAGCTGAGTTGGGTATACTTGTGGGGTACACAGATACACCCCACAACTATTGGGTGTACCTGCCTACCAGTCAAAGGACAGTGGTATGCAGGGATCTGAAGTTCGACAAGTAGAAAGCCATATGAGTATCACTTGAGAGGGAGCTCAAGTTGCATGCAGATGAGGAAATTTCAGTTACTAAGGAGGAGGAGCCTTAGATTGATGTGGAGCAACCACATGCAGAGGATTCGGGAGTGGAGACATCCACTCATGCTGAGACTTCCAGAGATGGGTGGAAATGCTCAAGGGAAGCTGGCAGGTTGATGCTGGATGTGTCGGAGAATGTGGGACAAGCATCTTCTCAGCACAAACAGAGGAGGTCGCCCGAGCAGTACACTAGTTACATGGCCTTGGTTGGGGAGTGTGTAGAGTCCGAGCCTTCTTCATTCGAGGAGGCAGTGTAGCAACCAGTCTAGGTTGATGCAATGGTAGAGGAGTACGACTCTATTATCCGGAACAGTGTGTGGGATGTTGTCCCAAGACCTCAGGACAAGTCAGTGGTGAGTTCTAGATGGCTTTACAAGGTAAAGCAGATAGCTGATGGCAGTGTTGAGAAACATAAGGCAAGGTTTGTTGCCCATGGTTTCTCACAGGTCGAGGGGATTGACTACGATGAGACCTTTGCTCTTGTAGCAAGGTACTCATCTATTAGATCGATGTTGGTACCATCATCTTAGATGGGTTGGAAGATCCATCAGATGGACATGAAGACAACATTCCTCAATGGGAAAATTGAGGAGGAGGTGTACATTAAGCAGCCAGAGGGTTTCAAGACCTTCAATCGTGAGTCGCATGTGTGCCGACTGAAGAGGGCTTTGTATGGGTTGAAACAAGCACCCCGTGCTTGGTATACTAGGATTCATAGCCATTTCACCGGGTTGGGCTTCACCAAGAGTGAAGCAGATGCGAACCTTTACCACATCATGGTAGAGGGTAAGCCATTGATCATTGTTCTTTATGTCGATGATCTGATTTTGACAGGTGATGATCAGCTGATCCAGTCTTACAAGGAGGACCTTGCAAGAGAGTTAGAAATGAAAGACATGGGTCTTATGCACTACTTTCTAGGCATGGAGGTGTGGCGAAAAGATGGGGAAGTTTTTGTGTCTCAAGGCAAGTATGCCAATGAGATACTCAGGCACTTTCACATGGAGAAGTGCAGGCCCATGCAGACTCCTCTAGCTGGGAATTGGAAGAAGGAAGATGCTACTTCAGGTGAGGTAGTAGCTGCTACTGTTTATCGGTAGCTTGTGGGTTCACTTATGTATCTGGTGAAAACACGACCAGACTTATGCTTTGCAGTGAACCAACTGAATTAAGCTATGGTTCAGCCTACCAAGCTGTTTTGGAAAGCAGTGAAGCATGTGCTAAGATACCTCAAAGGCACATCTTAGTTTGGATTGTGGTACAGATGAACAAAGGGAGTGAAGCTTTAGGGCTTCACAGATGCGGATTGGGCAAGGAGTCCATCAGACCGGAAGAGCACTTCTGGAGGAATCTTCAACCTTGGTTCAGCTGCAGTTTCCTAGTACAATAGGAAACTGAGGTTAGTTGCACTTAGCTCGGCAGAGGCTGAATACATGGCTGCTAATCAGGCTACATGTGAGGCCATTTGGATGCGGAAGATTCTAGTGGGATTGTTTGGTTAAAGGATGGATCCAACTGTGATCTACTGCGATAATCAGAGTTGTATCAAATTCTCTGAGAATCCAGTTTTTCATGACAGGTCCAAGCACATTGATATCCGGTATCACCATCTTCGAGATTGTGTGGTCAAGAGGATCATGTTGTTGTTGTATGTTTCGACCGAGGAACAGGATGCAAATATTTTGACTAAGGCATTATCAAAATGCAAGTTCGAGTTCCATAGAGACAAGATTGGGGTTATTGATAATCCCTTTCTTGTTGAGAGGGAGTGTTGAAAATAGCAACAAGAAATGCTAAATATAGAAGATAACACTACCATAAATAGCATTTCAGGATACCGTCCTATTTTAGTTCGTCCTTGAACTAAAATAGAGAAGTAAAATTTGAATTTGATCTTAGCAGTTGTTTGTAAAATAATTAATTATTTCATCTTTAGTTAATTAGTTGTAGAAAATAAAACATGAAGTCTATGTGAGGACATGCAACAATTATCCCATTAATTGAGGAATTTATCCCTTAGTTAAATAGATAAGGATGAGTTGTAATTTGAGTTACGATTAGTTAGCTCGGTTAACTGAGTTAAGTCCAGTTAGATTAGTTCAAATAGTTTGTTGAACTAATTATGAGTTCAGTTAGTTAATGCATGCATGCATGCAACTGCTGCACTTCAAATAACTGAATATTCTCTCATAAATAACTCATGCATATCAGTTCAGACAGAGAACGAGTTGAAATCAAGTGATGGGACAATGTACTATCAATTGCAAGAATATTCCTTGGAGGATATCTCTTGCATGCAGAAGGAATTCATTCCTTGGACATTGTGTAGTTACTTTTGGGTTTAGTGAGTGTGTGATGAGTCCAATTCACACAGGTGGCAGCATTGGACCCCAAGGAAAACTACACAAGGAAATAGGAGGCTTGGAGGGTTGAGGGAAGGCATATCTTGTGTCTATTCAGTCTGTGAGTTGTATTGTTTAATTGCAAAGAGAGCAGGATAGCTTGAGAGCTGATTCTTTATGTAATCTGAACATATTTCCATTTGTATGATAATACAGAGATCGGGGTTTTTAGCTGAGGCTTTCCCCAGAGTATTCTTCTGTGTTCATGTGTGATTTATTTCTCTTCATCTATTATATGTGTTCTATTTGATCTTGCTCATATTCGATTAAGCTTCTGCAAGTTTGTTGTAGAAGTAGATCTTGTATTTTGCTTTAGTATATTGCATAATCTGTTGATCTACAGTGGGGATTTCTACATGTCCCACAAGATATTGTGGGTAATTTTGTTCTCTATATGTTAGGGTACATTCACCATGGATGAGAGAGCACATGACCAAGAGTTGTGTCTACATTTTCTATTAGATGGTTGCAACACCCAAGTTATTAAAATTTAAAATTTTGTAATTAAACCAAATATATGATGAGGAACGATAATATATAAAACTCAATATATAAAGCATTTATATGGTCTCATTATTCTATTCGAGTCCAAATTTTTTAATCTTTATTAAGGAGTTGGGGTTAGCAAAATTCCTTTTTACTTAATCACCTTAAACTTAATTTTGTGACCATCATTTCTTGTGCTCATTTAGAGATTTTCAACAGTATAAATTTCATCTAAATTTGAGTTATGGCTACAAATTTAAGGCTCTAAGAAGTTTCACTATCTTATGCCATGGTAGTCACTGACATGTGGCAATTTATTGATGTGTTACTAGTGCATTATGACATTTGGATGACATGTGGCAATCTTACACCAAGTTTTTTTCACCCCATTGTGCCACCTCTACAATTCAAGGCACATCAATTACTTGACCACATACACAACTAGAAAAATTCTTAAGAGTCTATTTCCAAAATGTCTAGATTTATGGATTAATGGATTTCAGATCCAATTTCTAAAAACTTAATGAGAACACCTAAAAGAGATGAAATTTAATAGATCTGAAACCACAAAAATCTTATTAGTTGATTCCTTAAAAAAGATGGATTTAATGATTGATGGAATTTGGATCTGATTTCTAACAAAAGATAGGAATTATCTAATGGG
This sequence comes from Pinus tabuliformis, assembly GCA_031772625.1. Lineage (NCBI taxonomy): Eukaryota > Viridiplantae > Streptophyta > Pinopsida > Pinales > Pinaceae > Pinus > Pinus tabuliformis. The sequence continues at coordinate 667,433,730 of CM062812.1, forward strand.
AGTGTTGTTGATATATTCCAAACAAATTCTATTAGACACATCTAGATCTAGAAAAACCAAAAATGACAATTTAAAAAAAAAAGATTCCATATTAAAGGACTTATCAGAAGACGATAAACTTTCGATGGTAGCTTTAACTAACAAATTCCAATCCAAAATTTATCAACTGGATCCACAAATATTGAAGTCTATTTTCCTCAAAAAATCAAATTTCTATATTGTTGAATCCATTAGAGGAAGGAAACTTTCCATGGTGACAATAACTAATAGATTTCTATATGAAGTCTTTAATAAAATATGGATCCTAAACAATATTAAAAGTGAATTTTCATAAAAAGTTAGATTTCTTGATCCATATTCATGCAGGAAAAAAATGAAATACAGATTTAAATAGAAATACATAGCTACAACGAAAAGTGAACTTCAATTCATTAATAAAAAATACTGAAAAACTATTTACATGCAAAATGTAAACAAAGTAGCTCGAGCGATGGTAGCTATATCTGAGAAGAGATGTGGCAGCTACATTCCTTCTAAACTGTGTTGCAATGAGGCTTGGAGGCCTTTTATTATTTAAAAACATTGGAAAACCCTTAACATCCAAAAAAATAACCCTAGGAGATGAAGCGCTAAAAGTTTGTGGGTCCTGTTGGGGCTAATTCGTACATCAACTTCCCGGGGTCATAACTTTGGCATACGATCTCTATTTGACGTGTACAATACCTCGCTAGAAATATTTACATGAGGACTACAAATTTTAACTACATTCCCCTAACCATAGCTACAAATCTACCCGTTTTTCAAAAAGGCATCGTTTAGGGCCTCAAAATGGCTCTAGAAGTTTAGGACCTTAACAATTGCCAAAAAAATAAATTGTGTTTAATAATTGAGGAAATTGAAAGAAACTGCGGTGGGGGTCCAAGTGGAATAGGTAGGTGGTCACAAATCCACCTAGATTAGTCATCCCCCTTAGGAAGTAATGGTCCCCATTACATTGAGTGCCTCCACGAGATGGGGAAACTTTGTTGAACTTGGTCCTTAGTGAGCCATTTGCCTTGGCATAAGAGTTAGCCAACTTTTACAACCTGGTACTGTTGGATATTATGTTGGCGAGGGTTCTTCATCAATATATCCATGATCTGATCAGTTGTGACCTATTTCATGTAGTTTGGGTTGAGCTCTATTGGTGTTAGTTGTTCTGCAATATGTGAAGTGTACAAAAATGGTACAAAGTATGGCTGAAGGCGGTCCACATTGAACACTAAGTGTATACCAAGGAAAGGGTGAATGTTGATCTTGAAATCATTCTCCCACGTCCTTGGTGATGGTGAAAGGCTCGTATCAGAGTGGTCAGAGCTTCTAATTGGCTCCAGTAAGGCATTCTTTCTACAAATGCAACCAAACTTTATCGTTCGCTTGAAACTTATGTGGCTCCCGATGTTGATCATGTTGCTGCTTGTACCTGGAATTGGACTTATCCAAGATTTTGCGCACCTACTGGAAGATGTGTTGGATGCGTTCAATAAACTTAGTTGCTTTATCAACCTTAGATTGTACATGTGCAAATTATGTCTTTGTAATCACATGAGGCATGACAAAATCAATCAGATATAATGGTTGAAATCCCAGACACACTTGAAAGGGACTGTATCCAGTCGAGCTATGGAGAGAATTTTTATCATTATGTTGCACATAAGGGAGGCTCTCATCCCAGGTCTATGGATGATTTGAGTTGTAAATGCGTAGGTACTCTATAATCTTGTTGATGACGTTTGTCTAGCCATAAGTCTGCGAATGGAATGCAGTCGAATTTGTGAGCTTGGTGTCCAACAATGTCTAGATGCTCGACCAAAATTTGCTTAGGAACTTTCTATCCCGGTCTGATATAATTGTTTACGGGATCCCAAAATGCAACCATACTCGTTCAAACAAGATTTTGGCAGTGTCCTTTTTTGTGATACTCTTCTTGCAAGCCACAAATATAGCCATCTTAGAAAATATATCCACGACCACAAATAGAAATTCATTTCCATGCTTGGTAGAAGGGATACCTGAAAGATATTCCATGGATATGGATTCCCAGTGCTAGCTAGGAGTAGGCAGAGGAGTGTATAGGCCTTACTTCTTGATGGTTGGATTGGACATGGCACAAGGAGTGCAAGATCTAATATATTTCCCAACATCCTGTCAGAGTTTTTCCCAATAAAAATACTTCTTTAGTATGACTACAATTTTATCCACACCAAAATGTCCTGCAACCCAATTGTAGTGCAATTCCCAAATCAACTTGCCACACTAGCTTGAAGGAACACAAAAGTGTCATGGGTAGCATAATAATGCATCATGGAGGTGGAAATATGGAATTTTCTTTCCATCCACCAACAGCTGGTATGTGGTGGTGAAAACAAGATCATTTTTGTATAGTTTCGATTATCCAGAGGGCTTGTGACTAAAAGAGTTGAGAACAATAGTTTGTGTTGCAACTAGGGGCCGACTGAGGTGATCTGCAACATGATTGATGCTTCCCTTCTTATATTTAATGTTCAAGTGGAATTGTTGTATATATGTAGACCACTTCTGATATTGATCGTTCTACAACTTCCCTTGTGTCTGTATAAACTGAAGAGGTTAGTGATCTGTGTCGATGACCGTCTCCTTCCCCAAAATGTAATGTTTCCATTGTCTGCATGCATGCACGATAGAATACATCTCTTTATCATAAGTGGGGAATTTTCAAATTGTATCAGAAATTTTCTCCCTATGATAGGCCACTAGATGCCCGTGCTAGGTGAGGATTGCACCCGCATTTGTCTCAATTTCAAATGGTTGTTGCAGGTTTGGAAATGTGAGTACAAGTGTAAAGTAGAGGCGATACTTCAACTCAAAAAATTATTTTTGTTGGAACTTGTACCAAGAAAAATTTGATTTCGCTCCGCCCTTGGTAACTTGACTCAAAAGGCCAAGTGACATGAGAGAATCCCGACAAAAACCTACGCTAAAAATTGGCAAGGCCCAGAAATCTGTGAAGCTCTATTAGAGTGGTTGGGACTGACCAATCCTAATTGACTTGTATTTTAGATGGATCCACATGTACATCTTGCTCATCAATGATGTAACCCATATATTGGACCTGACTCATGCCAAAGGTGCATTTATCCAAGTTGGCACATAGTTTGTGTTGCCGCAGGGTTTGAAGGACTTGTCAAATGTGTTGCAAGTGCTCGTCCCAACTCTTGTTGAGGATGAGAATGTCATCCAGGTATAAAACCATGAACAAGTTGGTGAAGGGTCACAAGATGTCATCCATTAGCCTCATAAAATTTTCAGGGGCATTTGTCAACTAAAAGGCATGACCAACCACTTGAAAAGGCCCTCCTTGGATTTGAAGGAGGTCTTCCTTAGATTTATGGGTTCTATTGGAAATTGCTGATAGCCAAACTTCAAATTAATATTGCTGAAATACTTGTCCCCCTTGATTTTGTCAAGAAGGTCATCAATCTGTAGGATTGGACACCTGTTCCTGACAATGATTTTGTTTAGTGCCTGGTAATCAATGCATAGCCTCCATGTCCCATCCTTCTTCTGTAGAAGTACGATTGGGATCCCACAAGGTGATGAACATGGTCAAATGTTCCCTTTTTGTAGCAACTCCTAGATCTTCTGCTCAATTTCTTTATTTTCCAAGATGGAGTGGTAATATATCGATCTATTGGGTAGAGACGCTCTAGGATTCATATCAATTAAATGCTTGACTTGATAGTGAAAAGGCACCCCTATGAGTGAGGAGAAGATGTCCTTGTATTCTTCCATGACCTTATCCACTTGATTCTACTGTGTGGGGGAGCCCTTCTCAAGGGCCATGGATGTGGCCATGATCTTACCCTTACTCTTAGAGCGAATAAAAAAGAAAAAAAATTCCTACTCTGGGAGATGATCTTACTGCATTGCTTAGTAGAGATAAAAGAGATGGCAATAGGTGGGGCTACCTCTGATATCCTATATAAATTATTTCACAAAGAAATAATGAAAGTGTGAGGCTTGGACTCATACACAACATGACGCTTCCACAAGTATGGTTTGCCTAATAACACATCCCAAACTTCAAGAGGAGCAACATCACATAGTGCCTCATCCGTGAAGTGCTTGATGTTCTAGGGAAGGAAATAATGTTGGCTGATGTGAAGATCTTGTCTTTGGTGGAGCTACCCAATGGCGTATGGTTGTGGGTGTGGTGTGGTTGGTAGGCCCAACCACTTAGCGATCTCTGCTAAGATGAGATTCATTTGGCTCCTGTTGTTGACAATGAACTGCAATGAAGACCCTTTCACCCACATCTATGAGTGGAAGAAACACTCCTCTTTCATTGGATCTTTGGGCTCAATATTATAGACCGTAGCGGTGGAAACACTGGTGTTGGGCTCTACGTTAGTAATTTTATTCCTTTTTTCATTCCCATTTTCATGTTATGACATAGAGTCATAACATGCATAAGAATTTTAATTATTCATCTCATCCACCAGTGATTGCTTGGGGTGACACTCACTTGTGTTGTGAGTTGGGCCCTTGTGGAACTCACACCACTTCACTGTGTCCTTCGTATTTGTGGTGCTATTCCTTATTTGCGAATTCAATGGATTTTCCTGGGTCTCTCTATCTTGGCCTTGTCCTTTTTTTTTGGTTTTCAGGTGCCTTTTCCTTGCTTAAGATTTGTATATCCAAAGTCTTGCTTCTTCTACTTAAATTTCTGCTCAATCTTGACAACATATTACTATGTGGTGCTAAGCAAGGAAATGTCTAGAAACTCCATCTCATCCTGAATGTATTTCTGTAGATAGTCGTGGTACTTGAGTACCAAATTCTTCTAAGTATCTATTGATGCCTCTAAAATCCTAGCATCAACATCAGGGAAAACCACCTGGTCCGGACCTTAGTGCGGCTCCTTTTCCGTTTGGTATGGTGGCTCTGACTGGATATAATGGGATCCGTTTCCCAATGATGTATGAGTTGATGGGTGATTGTTTTAAATGTGTAACGAAGGTGATAAATGTTTTATCTTACAATTCAAAAAAATACAAATATGCTAATCTAACCCAGGTATTCTATAAACAATACGATTTTTTATTATTCCTAAAAGACAAATAATCATATAGATGGCTTACCTATCAATAGAAAGATGCGTTAATATAACGATTACTTTGTTTAAGAAATTAAACAAAGTAATTATAAAAACGTTACCACATTCATCACAATATATATATATATATATATATATATATCGCTGACATATATCCTTTGAAATAAACAATTCTCAATCTTTAGAAATGATATAATAAAGAATCGTTTGAAAAAGCATACATATATCAACAATAGCAAATTTTAAAAAAATGTTCATTCACATACATAAATAAGACAAAAATAGTGATAAAAGTACCACATGCATTTGAATCCTTTCGATGTAAACAACACTCCAATTCCACTTTCCTATTTGAGAAAACCTCCAGAAGATGCAGAAGTGCAAGTCTTGAAAAAGATTCTTTCAGAAAAGTGCAGAACCTTGATCCACTTTTCATAAAAAAATATTTATAAGTACAGAAGTGTAACTTCTTAAGTCAAATTTCATACAAATTGAGGACCCTTTCTAAATACATGAAAGGGTCTTAAATAATAAAAATTAAAACTAACTATCAACAAAAATTTCTATGAGCTGTTCAAACTGTAGACATGAAAATCTAGGATTTGCTATAAAAATAGCAGTGTGATATTGATTGAGCTAATTCATTGAATCGGCTTCCTTTCTTGTGCTTGTAGCTGACAGATTGCGAGCGTTGGCTAGATTTCCGGAGGTTGACTCATTTTGGAATGTAGCTGGGCTATGTAGGTGGCATCAGAGAGTTTGGGAATCATGTAGTTGACAACATCGGAAAGGCATTTCATGGCCATCTGGTAGCTATGTGGCTTGACTATAAAAAACTAGAATGTATCCCATGTCAAGTTTTGCGCTTCTTTGATCTGTTTTTCTCTGCTTGCTAGCTCCTATCTCCAATGATGTTCTAGTGCCTTTGCTTTTAGGAGTTTACCTGGAGAGCAATTGGAGATCAAATTAGACATATGTAAACTGTTATTTACTAATTTGATTATACTGTTCATTGTAGCTCTGGATATAGAAGTTTCTCTTTCGGCTTTCATCAACTGGGACTCCCATTTCGAAAACAAGATTTCCTTGTGTGATTCTTGTATTTTTGGCAAATTAGCAGCCATTCCTTCTTCAGAATCTTGCCAAGAAGGAAAATTTGTTATCCTTTCATCTGCTTTTTCCAATTCCAGTCTGGTGTCAATTGCCTTCTCAATTAGTGATGCAGAGATATCGCACAATAGGTCAACCAATGATATATTATGGCAAAGGATGTTCAAATGCTGGGACAAGGCTTTGGTTATCTCTAAGGCTTCTTTTCTAAATTCACTAACCTGTGGATAGCCCTTGTACTTTTCTATCTGTAATTGCATTTGTGCAATTTGATCTTCCTTGGCATTCTTTTCCTGCTCAATTGTCATCTAAAGCCTGCTTAGTTCTTGAGACAACTCCTGTTGTTTCTGGAGAGTCTGCTTATCAATCTTTTGTTTCTCCAGTTTCAACTGCTCTTTTAGTTGCTCATTTTGTTGTCTCTGCTCTGCTAGTTGTTGTTCAAGCTGACTAATCCTTTGCTGTTCTTCTGCCGATTGCACTTCAAGTTGAGTGATCCTTTGATCCTTTTCCCTGATTAGCTGGCTGACCTCTGAGGCTTTGTCCATTGTTGTTGCTGTATAAGCCCCTGCATACTGAGATAATTTAGTTAAATCCTCAAAAGGATTGACTTCTGCCTTCCATACCACATTCATCATTTTGGCCTAAGGAGTTAGAAGAGGTCCTTGATCAATTTTCCTCTTTTTCCTCTGTCTTTTAACCACAGCCCTGTGCTTTGGACTGTAGAATACATCTAGGGGTGGTATTTCTTCTATTTTTAGTACAATCCCCTATGTAGGATTTTCGGAATGATTTCTATATCCGGCTAAATCTTGGGTAGGTCGTTTGTCCCTTCAATCGAAACACTAATAACCTCAGGCTTTTGTGCTGTGGGAAATTTTGGTGTAGTGAGCTCTTGGGAGTCATTCAGGTTCTTGATGATTAGATCAAACTGCTCCCATTCCTTGATTAAAATAGGATCAATATTTATATCAGTATCAAATATCTCACTAGTTCCTTCCTTTGTCTGCTCCCTTTCAGGGCTCTTTTCCTTTTCAGGAGTCTTTTCAATAGGTTTTTCTTCACAGTGGCCTTCCAGTTGCACCATAGAGGTAGTATTTAACAAGTCCAGAGGTAGTGTTTGCAACCTCTATTTCTTGAACTTCAAAAGTTCCTTTAATCCCTCTACTCCCAATTTTATTTTTTCTAAATGTTTCACTTGAGAAAATAACTCAGGTGAAGTGAAAAAATCATCGTAATCATCCTTCTCATGTTCAAACTTGGCAAGTTTGACATGAGAGGTGAGATTGCAGGCGACTCCTTTTGGATCATACTGCCTCTTTGGGATGACTGCTAACTTTAACATTTTAGTTTTCTCAGCTTCCTTCTCTACATGTTTGAAGTCATGCAGTGTGAAAGTACCACATCGGAGGGGGAATGAAGGCCACATTTTTTTTTTGGACTCCTTTAGGTTCCTTGAAATCCCTGCTTCTGTTATTTGATAAGCTATTTCTTTGGAAAATAGTTTATCAGGAATATATAAGGGGAGGACATGTGGATCAGTAGTGCTGCCAAAAAGTATGATGTAGGTGAACTTATCTTCACCGAACCAACTACCAATTGATGTTAGGTAGACATTGGCTTCATCAGACAACCGAGGAGCGGGTTTGTTGAATATATCATAATGAACAGGCAAGACGAAACCATGACAGATTCTATAAAGATGATTTTTATAATAGGATTTCCACAATTCCTTATGATAGATATGAATGGGGGTTAGGTCTTGTGGAGTCCATTTCCAACCTAAAATGGGGTAATCAGAATTGAAGTAGATGGTGTCCAAAATGTAGGCACTCATATAAAACGGGGGTATTACCTAGGTAGTCACAAACTTGTTTCTTCTATAATCAAGGATTTGGTTGGCCATTTTATCAGATAAAATGGTTGCCCAATCCATGATATAAGAGTTAACTGCTGCTTCCATTAAAGGCACCATTTCTATAGAAAACCTAGCCGAATCATGGACTCCAACGAGTTTGCATATCATAGCACCAGCATAGCAGTAAGGAGATGCTAAGGAGTCTACAGAGTACATACCGATGATTCATGCTTGTGTTTGTTTGGGTAATGCCTCCACTGCCTGATAGGGTCCGACTCCAAGTCATTTTCTTTGGCGAAGGATTCCAAAAATGCCTTGTTGTACTACTTCTGTGGTTCAAGAAAATGGTACATCTTTTTGATATCTTCCGCCCTGAATGACCCGAACATCCTTCCATCAGCCATAAAGAATGCTTTGTCTGTTATGCTGATACTCTCAATTACCCATCTGACCAAGTCATTATAGGGTAATATTTTAGTGCGGGCTGCTATTCTGTGAAGATAAGAGTTGGCCAAATCCTTAAGAGTACTCTCTGACTTGTTAGTGGAATCTGTTGTTCCCTTTTCTCCTTTAATCCCTTCTGGATCCCTGACTTCCAGTAAATTATATATGCTTTCCCAAGAAGCCTGGCCCAGACTGATGCAGGTAGTATCAGCGATCAAGACCTTTTTTACTGGTTCCTCTTTGGTTATGACGGGAACCTTTGGTTTCTTTGATTTCTTCATCATTTTCGCTGGATTCATAAATTTAGACTTGCTCTGCACAACGAAACAAAAGAACGTAACAGAGGAAATATTTGCTCAAATCTAATACACAATATACAAGATTAACGACAATTAAGCGCAATGAGTGTTATGGATTTGATATATTACACTACCACGGATGAAATCCTTGAAGGATTCAACCATAATTGCTTAATTAATGATTTTTCGTAACTGCCAACGTGACACTTAAATTCCATAAAGATATGTTGCATCACAAATCTTGATAACGATTGTTTTAAAATAAATATTGTAACTTCCTGATCAGCAATAAGCGATTAATCGCATATCGCAGATCGGGAGGTATAACCATTATGCTTAATTGTTTCATTTGTAAAGTTCCGATTGTGATAGATGGTAAGCGGGATCACTTGAATTAAACATTTTTCTTTTTATTTATAATTGACTTATAATTTAGACCCACAAACATTCGCTTTAACAATTATATTTCACCTTTATTGAAAAGTGCACTTTTCGATAATGAAATCACATCGACGGATTCCAAATGTGCATTTGTTATGTTCATGCTTTCAGCGATGGCCAATTGCGATTGGCTTATTGCATCGGTAGATTTATATGACCCCTTGGAATAATTCCTTCATAAGTTGTGATATGCGCTTTCCGATGGTGTTATCGCATTGGCGATTGCCAATGGAAACCTTAAGTCTATCTTTTAAACAAAGGATGTGACACATTCATTTATATTTGTTTTATGACAAGGTCTTGTTTAATATTTAAATCGGATCAGAATTTTTCATAAGGATTTTCATGTGTTGTATAGATTTTGCAAAGTCGCGATTGTCATTGAACTTAACCTAAAAGCAAAAGACTTATCACAACTATTGATTTTTTAAAATTTTTATTGATTTTATCTAAGTTCTAAAAAGGGGACCCATTTCTTGTTAAAGTTTTAGATACAAATTTTGAAATGGGGAGGGTTGCTGTATAGCACAACAATTGACGATTCACTGGGAGAAATAGTTATCTCTGAGAAAACAATGCAATATTTATAACTTTCTTAATTTGGGAACCATTGAGGATAAAGAAAACCATCTAAGAATAATTAAATAAAAATTAACTCTGAATATAATGACGATTTTTTGTAATTTCTTTTCCAATATTAAAAATTAAAAACATTTTGGGCTTCTTCAAACTTTGATTGGTTGATATAGATAAAGCAGGGGGCTTCTCCAACTTAGATTTTAAGTTTACTCTGTTGTCACAAGTAGTGCCTCTGTTGCCAGCAAACATTTATAGTCTCGACAAGGTTACCTTTTAACCACTTAATCATTCATTGTTCCATCGATCTAAGAGTATGACTTCTGAAAGATAAATTCAAAAAGATATGTTTACATATATTTTTTTTTTCTTTTTTTTTGATTTTTATTCTTTCAATTTTTTAAAAGATAAAAAGCCATTGTCTGGTTTGGTGGCCAGCTATTGACAATGCCATTCACCGATTGTAATTGAACTGAACAAGCTGGCTTGTGATGAGACCCCTAGGAGGAGCATATCCATTTTTCAAATAAAAGACCAAATCTGCATACCGAGATTCAAAATTCATGTTACTTATCTCGTTTACCTGAAGAGTATTATCTGAATCTTCATGTTCTGGAATTTTAGAAGCTCCTGCTAATAACCTACAAAAACCTTGTCCTCTTACAATTTTTGCTGGTTTAATATCTATATCATACTCTTGTAATACTGTAACCCAGTTGGCTCTCTTCTCTCCTACTTCCCTTTGGACTAGCAATTGTCTCACTGCAGAGAATGGGACTATTACTTTTGTATGTGTTTTTAGGAGGAATGGCCTAAAGTGTTTGATAGATTTAAACACAACAAAAGCTTGTTTTTCTACTTCAGAATAGTTAAGTTCAACACCTTGTAAATTAGAACTGAAGAAGGAGATGGGTGCTTCAATTTGTTAATCATTGATTTGCGTTAACACAGCTGCATAAGATGTTTCAGTGGCTAAAGTGTACAAAATAAAATGATTAGAAAAATTGGGAGTATTCAATGCAGGAGCATTAATAATTGCATGTTTGATTGAATCAAAGGCTTCTTTTTCATTATGTCCCAATTTGAAAACTGAATTTTTCTTAATCGTGGTCTATAAAGGTAAAACAATCTGAGAAAAATCAAGGATGAATATTTTTACAAAATTTATCTATCCTAAAAATGATTGCATTGATTTTTTATTGTGTGGCAGAGGAATATCAAAAATCTCTTTGATCCTGTCTAGATCAATGTAAATGCCATCTTTAGATACAATAAATCCTAAGAGTTTACCTTCATCAAGAGTGAAGAATGATTTCTTGGGATTTAAAGAAATCCCATACCTTTTACATCGTTCAAATATTTATTTCAAATCACGTAGATGATTTGCTTTTTTCTTGGAAAAGACAGTTATGTCATCTAGGTAGACAACAACTGACCTATTAATCAAACCCTTGAATGCTATATCCATTGCTTTTTGGAAAGTAGCTCTAGCATTAATCAAACCGAAAGGCATTTTCTGATAGGCATATGTTCCCCATTTGGTTCTGAATGTAGTTTTTAGTCTGCCATCTGAATGTACGAGTATTTGATTATATCCAGAAAAACCATCCAGAAAAGACATCAAATCTGAACCAGCTACTGACTGAAGTATCTACTCCATTGTTGGTAATGGGAAATTATCTTTTTAGCATGCCTTATTAAGATTCCTAAAATCAATGAAAATCCTAATATCACCATTCTTCTTCCTAACAGGTACCAAGTTCGAAACCCATTTAGAATGTCTGACTGGGAAAATTATCTTAGCTTTCAAGAGTTTATTCAACTCTGCTTTAATCTGACTCTCCAGATTTGGGTGAATTTTCCCCAATTTTTGTTGTATAGGTTTCTCCTCTTAAATCATTAGAATTTTGTGTTATATGATAGAAGTATCATACGTTCTCAGATCATCATAATTCCAAGAAAAAACATTTTTATATTTGTTTAACAATCTGATAAAAGCAAATCTTTCTTCTGAAGTGAGCCCTAGTCCTAGATTAACATTTTGTGGTTTGGACTCAGTGCCAAGATTTACTAATTCAAACTTCAAAGTAGAACTTTGAAGTTTTGAATTAGTGACTTTTTTGAACCTATCTTTGATATCATAGAGATCTTCAAGTTTGACCACAGATTTAGGTATAGAATTCTCATTCGGTCTTTGTTTTATTTGAAGATCATGATCATTTTCATCAATAATCTGGTCATCATAAGATTTTTCAGAAGTTAAGAAATTTAAAATGTCTTCGTCATGATTAAATACCCACTAATTGGTGACATTGTCTGGAATAGATGGTCTAAAAATTAATTCAACTGAAAACCTATTAGGACTGTACTCGGATGGAAGGAGCTTAGAAGCAACATGAGCTAATAGATCAGCTACTGCATTCTGAGATCTAGGGATAGGAGAAACATTAAATGCTAGAAAATGAGATGTTAGGTCTTGAACCAGGGACTAATAATGCTTGAGATGTCCTGAAAGGCAATGGATAGTGTTCCTTACCTGTTTGATGACAATATCAGAATCACTAAATACTTTTAGATATAGAATATTTAGGCCTATTTCTTTATAGAGCCCTTGAATCAATGCCTCATATTCCGTAGTATTATTTGTACACTCAAATTCTATTCTGCATTATAACATAGTTTTTCCCCTTCAGGACTAACTAAAATACATCCTGCTCCTGCACCGTCATTGGATTTTGATCCATCAAAATATAAAGACCAAAATACAGGCTTATCTACAGGTTTATTTACAATTTCCTGAGCAATAGTAACACACCTTGAGGTATCCGTATGAGAGAAATTTTCTGTCTATGATGTGGAACTATTAACAGAAAAAGGTAATGATTGAGGATTAAAATTACCAAAGAATGATTTGGCTGAGTAATTTCCGAGAATGTTGTTATTGAAAGCTATAGGTTGGTTTTCCTGCTCAAACTCCGTTACAATATTGGTCACGTGTTTCTCCCGATCGATTTTGATTTGATTTGGTTTCCCTTTATAAGGAAGCCACATATGAGACCAATCAGTTGAAATGTAACCATGGAGTTTCTTAGACCAATCCCTACTTAAAATTAAACCATAAATCTTAGGTATATCAGCAATCGATATATCAATTTTCTGGACTACTCTAGGATCAGCTGATAACCTAATGGTGACTGAATTAATCTCTCTTAAGACTTGAACCTTAGTTTGATCTAACTGAAAAATATGTATTGCATAATTTTGGGGCTCAATGTTTAATTTTGAGCAAACCGAGGCTGGAATTATGTTTGATGAAGCCCTTGAATCTATTAAGTAGTTGTGCAGATTTCTATTTTAGATCTCATAGGTCAAGAGAAAAGGAGGAGTATGAGAATTAGATCTATCTCTGATAAAAACAGCATCAGTAGCATCTACTTTATCTGATGGTGGCTTACCTAATCCTTTAGCCACCTTGGATAATACAACATTTGGAAGAGGAGAAGAAGGTACTGCATTTAACTCTTTGAGCAACAATTTCTGTTGATGTTTGAGCTTGCTAAGCTCAAATAAAGAAATATTTGCTCTAGTCTTCTTCATGTCTTCAATAATGTTGTAATCCATAGAGTCAGAGACTACTAATGTCTTAGATGATGAGGGTGGATTGGAAGATGATGGCTGATTTTGGGTAGGCAAAACTGGAGTTTTCTTCATGGGAGCCTTATCTTTGGCAGTAGGGCTTGTATTTTTCTTCTTTTGAGTTGTTTGAACAAGCTCTGCAATGATTTTACTTCTGGTATTTACTGGGAGAGCTTCCTGTTCACTTTCATTATCAGAGTTAGGCAAAATGAAGTCCCACATACCGTGACATTCAACTATCTCATCTTCTTCTGTTTCCTCTGATGACAAAACTATGTCTTCATCCTCATCGTCATCTGGATTTGATTCTGCATTAGATATGGCATTAGGTGGTTTTTGTTTAGCTCTTTTGAAGTTCCTAAATGGTTTTTCAGTGGAGGTTTTAGCTACCTGTTTCTTTATCTCTACCATTTCATTGGACACAGTCTTCAGAAATTTTTGCAAACCCTCCATATCGTATGGATCTTTGGCTGCTTTCTTTTTCAAATCATCTTTAAAAGTAACTTTTTTGAACTTTATTTCTTTAAGAGTGGTTTTCTTTTCTAAAGCAATAATACGTTTTTCAACGACGATTGCTTCTTTCATATTCTCTGCTAAGGTGGGCTTTGCAACCCTATCAATGAAGATGGCTATATTCGAAGGTAAAGCAGAAATATACCATTCGCTTCGAACTTCTTCACTGGGCTTAGACATAGCAGGAATTTTATTTAAGAGCTTATTAAATCGCGAGTTGAAATATTTAATGGGTTCTTTTGACTCAGTTTTAAGATTGGAGAGATCATTGATTAATGTTGTTGTGGACCTATCATCTCCGAACTTAGTTAAAAACTGCTCTTGGAAAGCATTCCAACTATTAATGGATCTTGGTGGTAATGAAAAATACCATGATCCAGCTACTCCTTGTAAGGTGTATGGGAAAAGCCTAACAACAACATCTTCTTCTGTCACCCCATTTAAGTTTATTGACAACATAAAATTGTTTATATGTTCTTCTGCTAGTATGCCGATATCAGGATTAAACTTTGGTAACCACTTTTTAGGATGGGCCGGTAATTGACTCAAGGGTGCAGGAATTGCGACTACCCCTAGATTTGTCCATGGCCTTGGTTGTGGTTGATTTTGTGCCATTGTCACACTAATAGCAGAAGAAAGTGAGGATGTAGTTAAAAGTGGTTGGGTAGAGGATATCGGAGTACCTGTACCCTTTTGGACTATGATGTGTAGTTGGGGAATGGATGGTTGACTTTACAATGGTTTGGATGAGGTGGATGATGATGATGAAAGAGTCTCACTATCAGACTCTAAAGGTGTCTTCCTAGCTCTTTTCTGACTAGGCAGAAGAAATTCTGTTGGTTCGATACCAAGATTTTCGCTCTGTAATCTTGTAAGAGGCTGAGAAGGGATATATTGCGAAGTCACACTGCCTTGGGATAACTCAGGGTGTTCTTGAGATATTGAAACCCCTTGAAGTTTATGAATCAAAGACTGAACTTCAAGGGATTCAAGGGAAGAACTGTCTGATGTGTGCAATTTTTCAACATTGGGTGTTGTCTTTTCAATTTCTCGCTTGAAAATGGGAGATTTAGAATGCGAGGGAGAAGTTGGAGGAGATGGTGAGGGAGATTTACTCTTAGAATGAACTATGGATTTGAATTTTCTCACCATTCACAGTTCATGGCCTTCCTTCTAGTGCCAAAAATGTTGATGCCTCTAAAATCCTAGCATCGACATCGGGGAAAACCACCCAGTCCAGACCTTAGTGCAGCTCCTTTTCCGTTTGGTATGGTGGCTCCGATTAGATATAATGGGACTAGTTTCCTAGTGATGTATGAGTTGATAGGTGATTGTTTTATAATGTGTAACAAAGGTGATAAGTGTTTTATCCTACAATTCAAAAATATACAAATATGCTAATCTAACCCAGGTATTCTATAAATAATGTGATTTCTGATTATTCCTAAAAGATAAATAATCATATAGATGGCTTACTTATCAATAGAAAGATGCATTCATATAATGATTACTTTGTTTAAGAAATTAAACAAAGTAATTATAAAAACATTATCGCATTCATCACAATATCTATATATATATATATATATATATATATATATATATATCGTTGACATATATCCTTTGAAATAAACAATTCTCAATCTTCAGAAATGATATAATAAAGAATCGTTTGAAAAAGCATACATATATCAACAATAACAACTTTTAAGAAATGTTCATTCACATAAAGAAATAAGACAAAAATAGTGATAGAAGTACCGCATGCATTTGAATCCTTCCGATGTAAACAACACTCTGATTCCACTTTCCTATTTGAGAAAACCTCCAGAAGATGCAAAAGTGCAAGTCTTGAAAAAGCTTCTTTCACAAAAATGCAGAACCTTGATCCACTTTTGATAAAAAAAATATTTATAAGGACATAAGTGCAACTTCTTAAGTCAAATTTCATACAAATTAAGGACTCTTTCTAAATACATGAAAGGGTCTTAAATCATAAAAATTAAAAACTAACTATCAACAAAAATCGTTATGAGTTGTTCAAACTATAGACATGAAAATCTGGGATTTGCTATAAAAATAGCAATGTGATAGTGATTGAGCTAATTCATTGAATTGTCTTCCTTTCTTGTGCTTGTAGCTCATAGATTACGAGAATTGGCTAGATTTCCGGAGGTTGACTCACCCTGGAATGTAGCTGGGCTGTGTAGGTGGCATCGGAGAGTTCGGGAATCATGTAGTTGACTGCATCGAAAAGGAATTTCATGGCCATCTATTGGCTATGTGGCTTGACTAGAAAAAACTAGAATGTATCCCATGTCAAGTTTTGCACTTCCTCGATCTGCTTTTCTTTGCTTGCCAGCTCCTGTCTCCAACGATGTTCCAGTGCCTTTTCTTTCAGGAGTTTACCTGGAGAGCAATTGGAGATCAAATTAGACATATGTAAATTGTTATTTACTAATTCAATTACACCGTTCATTACAGCTCTAGATCTAGAAGTTGATATTTTGGATTTCATTAACTAGGACTCCCATTCCGGAAACAAGATTTCCTTGTGCGATTCTTGTATTTTTGGCAAATTGGTAGCCATTCCTTCTTCAAAATCTTGCCAAGAAAGAAATTTTTTTATCCTTTCATCTGCTTTTTCCAATTCTAGTCTGGTGTCAACTGCCTTCTCAATCAACGATGCAGAGATATCGCACAATGGGTCAGCCAATGATATATTATGGCAAAGGATGTTCAACTGTTAGGACAAGGCTTTGGTTATCTCCAATGCTTCTTTTATGAATTCACTAACCTGTGGATAACCCCTGTACTTTTCTATCTATAATTGCATTTGTGCAATTTGATCTTCCTTGGCCTTCTTTTCCTGCTCAATTGTCATCTGAAGCCTGCTTAGTTCTTGAGACAAATCATGTTGTTTCTGGAGAGTCTGCTTATCAATCTTCTGTTTCTCCAATTTCAACTGCTCTTTTAGTTGCTCATTTTGTTGTCTCTTCTCTGCTAGCTGCTGTTCAAGCTAACTAATCCTTTGTTGTTCTTCTGCTGATTGCACTTCAAGTTGAGTGATCCTTTGATCTTTTTCCTTGATTAGTTGGCTGACCTCTGAGGCTTTGTCCATTGTTGCTTCTGTATAAGCCCCTACATACTAAGATAATTTAGTTAAATCCTCAGAAGGATTGACTTCTGCCTTCCATACCACATTCCTCATTTCGATTTGAGGAGTTAGAAGAGGTCCTTGATCAATTTTCCTCTTTTTCCTTTGTCTTTTAACCACAACCCTATGCTTCAGACTGTAGAATACATCTAGGGGTGGTATTTATTCTATTTTTAGTACAATCTCCTCTGTAGGATTTTCAGGAATGATTTCTATATCCTGTTAAATCTTGGGTAGGCCGCTTGTCCCTTCAATCAAAACACTAATAACCTCAGGCTTTTGTGCTACGGGCGATTTTGGTGTAGTGAGCTCTTGGGATTCATTCAGGTTCTTGATGATTAGGTCGAACTGCTCCATTCCTTGATTAAAACAAGATCAATATTTATATTAGTATCAAGGATCTCACTAGTTCCTTCTTTTGTCTGCTCCCTTTCAGGGCTCTTTTCCTTTTCAATAGTTTTTTCTTCACAGTGGCCTTCCAGTTTCACCATAGAGGTAGTATTTAACAAGTCCAGAGGTAGTATTTGCAACCTCTGTGTCCTGAATTTCAAAAACTCCTTTAATCCATCTACTCCCAATCTGATTTTTGCTAAATGCTTCACTTGAGAAAATAACCCAGCTAAAGTGAACAAATCATCATAATCATCCTTATCATGCTCAAACCTTGCAAGTTTGACATGAGAGGTGAAATTGTAGGCGACTGCTTTTGGATCATACTGCCTCTTTGGGATGACTGCTAACTTTAACATTTTAATTTTCTCAGCTTCCTTCTCTGCATGTTTGAAGTCATGCAGTGTGAAAGTACCACATCGGAGGTGGAATGAAGGCCACATTTTTTTTTTGGACTCCTTTAGGTTCCTTGACATCCCTGCTTCTATTATTTGATAAGCTAGTTCTCTGGAAAATAGTTTATCCGAAATATATAAGGGGAGGACATGTGGATCAATAGTGCTGCCAAAAAGTCTGATGTAGGTGAACTTCTCTTCACCGAAGCAACTACCAATTGATGTTAGGTCGACACTGGCTTCATTGGACAACCGAGGAGTGGGTTTGTTAAATATAGCATGATGAACATGCAAGACGAAACCATGATAGATTCTATAAAGATGATTTTTATAATGGGATTTCCACAATTCCTTATGATAGATATGAATGGGGGTCGGGTCTTGTGGAGTCCATTTTCAACCTAAAATGGGGTAATCAAAATTGAAGCAGATGGTGTCCAAAATGTAGGCAATCATATAAAACAGGGGTATTACCTAGGTAGTCACGAACCTGTTTCTTCTATAATCAAGGATTTGGTTGGCCATTTTATCAGATAAAATGGTTGCCCAATCCATGATATAAGAGTTAACTGCTGCTTCGATTAAAGGCACCATTTCTATAGAAAACCTAGCCGAATCATGGACTCCAAAGAGTCTGCATATCATAGCACCAGCATAGCAGTAAGGAGATGCTAAGGAGTCTACGGAGTACATACCCGATGATTCATGCTTGTGTTTGTTTGGGTAATGCCTCCACTGCCTGATAGGGTCCAACTCCACATCATTTTCCTTGGCGAAGGATTCCAAAAATGCCTTGTTGTACTGCTTCCGTGGTTCAGGCAAATGGTACATATTTTTGATATATTCTGCCCTGAATGACATGAACATCCTTACATCAGCCATAAAGAATGCTCTGTCTGTTATGTTGATACTCTCAATTACCCATCTGACCAAGTCATTGTAGGGTAATATTTTAGCGCGGGCTGCTATTATGTGAAGATAAGAGCTGGCCAAATCCTTAAGAGTACTCTCTGATTTGTCAATGGAATCCGTTGTTCCCTTTTCTTCTTCAATCTCTTCTGGATCTTCGACTTCCAGTAAATTATATATGCTTTCCCATGAAGCCTGGCCCAGACCGAGGCAGGTAGTATCAGCTATCAAGACCTTTTTTACTGTTTCCTCTTTGGTTATGACGGGAACCTTTGGTTTCTTTGATTTCTTTGTCATTTTCATTGGATTCATAAATTCAGACTTGCTCTGCACAACGACACAAAAGAACGTAACAAAGGAAATATTTGCTCAAAGCTAATACACAGTATACAACATTAACGACAATTAAGTGAAATGAGTGTTATGGATTTGATATACAATACCACGGATGAAATCCTTGAAGGATTCAACCATAACTACATAATTAATGATTTTCCATAACTGCCAACGTGACATTTAAATGCCATAATGATATGTTGCATTGCAAATCTTGATAACGATTCTTTTATAATAAATATCGTAACTTCCCGATCAATGATATGTGATTAATCGCATATCGCAGATCGGGAGGTATAACCGTTATGCTTAACTGTTTCCTTTGTAAAGTTCTGATTGCGATAGATGGTAAGCGGGATCGCTTGAATAAAACGTTTTGCTTTTTATTTATAATTGACTTATAATTTAGACACGCAAGCATTCGCTTTAACAATTATATTTCACCTTTATTGAAAAGTGTGCTTTCCATTAATGAAATCGCATCGGTGGATTCCAAATGGGCATTTGTTATGCGTTTCGTGCTTTCAGCGATGACCGATTGCAATTGGCTTTTCGCATTGTAAGATTTATATGACCCCTTGGAATGATTCCTTGATAAGTTGCGATATGCGCTTTCCGATGGTGTTATCGCATCGACGATTTCCAATGGAAACCTTAAGTATATCTTTTAAACAAAGGATGCAACACATTCATTTATATTTGTTTTATGATAAGGTCTTGTTCAATATTTAAATCGGATTGGACCTTTTCATAAGGATTTTCGTGTGTTGTATAGATTTTGCAAAGTTGTGATTGTCATTGAACTTAACCTAAAAGCAAAATACTTATCACAACTATTGATTTTTTAAAAGTTTTATTGATTTTATCTAAGTTCTAAAAAGGGGACCCATTTCTTGTTAAAGTTTTAGATAAAAAATTTTGAAATGGGGAGGGTTGTTGTATAGCACAATAGTATCCTATATACTCAACTTCATGCGAAGGGTATGAAAAATATTTGTGAACACTCACACTTCTTGGTCCCTTCCCTATCGCAGTGTGGTCCACTTTATGTACTTATCTTCGTAGCTCCCGATAGGGTAATATTTTCCTTGATGGTGTCTTGGAAATAATTTCAAGTGGGTATGAATGAAAAAAGTGAGGGTTCATTCTTCTCCCTCTACTCACAGTAGGTTTTCCACTAGTCCTTGAAGTGGGGGGCGACTTTGAGGAGTGAAAAAGTAATATTTTCCCTGTTGGAAAAATGATGAATAAAAAAATATCCTTCCAGTAGATTTAACAATTTATTTACCACATCTACATCTATTTGGCCTTCAAATAAAAGAATGTCAAAGTTAAATTGTACCTTAAAGTGAGTGGCACCTCCAAGGTGGCTTCTAGATGAAGATGCTTCGTTTGTTGATACTCACCGAAGGATCTAGGAAAAATTATCCACCATCTCATTCCTTTGTCATTTGAAGGATTATTTGAGAAATATTGTGAAAGGATCTCTAACTCCCTCATCTTTATTTTCTTCTACCATGGGAGTTCGTCAGGGTCGGCGAGGCGGGTCTTGCAAAGGTTCAACTAGTTTAATTCCTAACTCGTGATATCCCAACCTTGTTGGGGACATGCACAAAAAAATAGAGAAAGAGAAGACCACTCTGCTACCATTGATGCAGATTTATGTAGGAACAAAATGAAATACATATATAAACAAAAATACATATCTACGAAAAAAATGAACTTCAATTCATTAATAAAAAATACTGAAAAATTGTTTACATGCAAAATGGAAACAAATTAGCGCACACGATGGTAGTTATCTCTAAGAAGAGATGTGGTGGCTACATGCGTTATGAACTGTATTACAATGAGGATTAGAGGAATTTTTATTATTGAGAAATAATGGAAAACCCTAAACATCCAAAAACCTAACCCTAGAGGATGAAGCACCAAAAGTCTGTGGGCCCCATTAGGGTTAGTTGGTACATCAAATTCTCGGGGCTGTAACTTTGGCATACGATCTATGTTTGACGTGTACGATACCTCGTAATAAATATCTATCTGAGGACTATAAATTTGGACTCCAAACCCCTACCAATATCTATAGGTCTACCCATTTTCCAAAAAAACATCGTTTAGGGACTCAAAATGGCTCCAAAGGTTTATAACCCAAAAAACTGCCAAAAATAGTAAACTATGCTACAAACAATGAAACTTAAAGAAATTTTTATGGGGTTCCAAGTGGAATAGGTGAGTGGCCACCAATATCCACCTGGATCATTCCTCCCCCTTAGGAAGCAATGGTCCCCATTGTGTTGAGTGCCTCCATGAGATGGGGAAACTTATGTTGAACTTGATTCCTGATGAGCCACTCGTCTTGCTGTAGGAGTTGGTCAAATTTGACGACATGATATAGTTGGATCTTCTGTTGGTGAGTGTTATTGATCTGTGTGTCCACAATCTGATCAGTTGTGGCCCATTCCATGTAGTCTGGGTTGAGCTCTGTTGGTGTAAGTTGTTATGTAATGTTTGATATGTACAACAATGGTGGAAAGTATGGTCAAAGGTGGTCCACATTGAACACTGGGTGCAAACCAAGGAATGGGGGAATGTTGAGCTCGAAAGAATTGTCTCCCACAACCTTGGTGATGGTTTAAGGCATGTATCAGAGTGTTCGAAGCTTCTGATGGGATTTTGGCAGGGTGTTCTTTCTACAAATGCAACCACACTTTGTCACCCAATTGAAACTTATGTGGCACATGATCTTGATCATGTCGTTGCTTGTACTTGGCATTGGACTTATCCAAGATGTCGTGTAATTATTGGTGAATGTACTGTTGGATGTTTCAATAAATTTGGTTGCTTTATCCACCTCAAATTATACAAGTGTTGATTTTGTCTTTGTAGTCGCATGAGGCATCACATTATCAATCAGACACAATGGTTGAAATCCCAAACACACCTAAAATGGACTACGATGAGTCAAGCTATGGAGAGATCTATTATAACTGTGTTTCACATAAGGGAGGTTCTCATCCTAGGTTCGTGGATGCTTGGAGTTATACATGCATAGTATGTGCACTATCATCCGATTGACGACCTTTGTTTGGAGATCAGTTTGGGGATGTAATATAGTCGACTTCGTGAACTTGGTGTCCAATAATGTCTAGAGGCTCGACCAAAATTTTCTTAGAAACCTACAATCCCAATTTGATATAATGGTCTGTGGGATCCCAAAATGCACCCATACTCATTCAAAGAAGAGTTTGACAGTGTCCTTTGTTGTGATACTCTCCTTGCAAGCCACCAATATAGCCATCTTAGAAAGTTTGTCCACAACCAAAAATACACAGTCATTACCATGCTTGGTAGAAGGGAATCCTAACAGATAGTCCATGGAGATAGATTCTCAGGGATGGATGGGAGTGGGAAGAGGAGTGTAAGTCTGGCCTTGATTCTTGATGGTTGGCTTGGAGATGGCACAAGAAGTGCAGGATTTAAAATATTTTCCAACATCTTATCGTATTTTTGGACAATAAAAATAAATTTTTAGTACGACAATAGTTTTCTCCACACCAAAATGTCTTGCAACCTGATTGTAGTGCGCTTCCCAAACCAGCTTGGCACATTCACTTGAAGGAACACAAATGTGGCATAGGTAGCATAATAATGGGTCTTGGAGGTGGAAACATGAAACTTTCTTGCCATCCACCAACATCTAGTATGTGGATACAAACTTAGGATCATTTTTGTACAGTTATGGCCATCCATAGGTATTGTGGCCACAAGAGTTGAGAATAGTAATCAGTGATACAAATGGGAGCTGCCTGAGGAAATATTGAACATGATTGGTTCTTCCCTTCTTGTATTTAATGTTCAAGTGGAATTGTTGCAGATATGTAGACCACTTTTGATGTCGATCATTCTACAAATTCCCTTATGCCTATATAAACTAAAGGGGACATGGATCTATGTGTATGACCATCTCCTTCCCAAAAATGTAACGATAAAATATATCTCTTTATCATAAGTGGGGTATTTATGAATTGTATCAGAAAGTCTCTCACTATGATAGGCCACTAGATGCCCTTATTGGGTTAGGACTACACCAATAACATAGTTGGAGGCGTTTGTCTCAATTTCAAATGGTTTATGCAAGTATGGCAATGTGAGTACATGTGTAGAGTAGAGGCAACTATTTAGCTCAACAAATGCTTTATGTTGGGACTCAGACCAGGAAAACTTTTCTTTCATTTTTCCCTTGGTAACTGACTCAAAGGATAAGTGATATAATAGAATCCCAACATGAACTTCCAATAAAAATTGGCAAGGTATAGAAAGACGCAAAGCTCTATTAGACTGGTCGAGACTAGGAAATCCTAAATGAATTGGATTTTAGTTGAATCCACATGTACGCCTTACTCATCAATGATGTAAACTAGATATTGGACTTGACTGTAACACCCTCCTCCCAAATTTACCTAATATAACCAGTCCAACATGCGACGAAGAGTTACTATGATATGATTCAACTCCCCTTGTGAAGTTAAGGAAGTGGAATCAACAAGACAAGGCCAATCTGAACTTCCTCAGAAGCTACAAAACCTTCAGTAGCCAACCAACCCCTCCAGGTGTCCAACCCCTAAGAAAACTTAATGTTATGTTGAACTAGACCTCCTGTCGCTCCCATGACAAGCCTTCCATGTGACTGAGACCCTCTAGTCACTATCACAGCAAGGCATCCATGCGACTGCAACATTTTTCAAGTAGTTTTGTGCTAGCATCCCCGAATTCTGAGCCACCTTTTCAAGGCTAGGACTCAGGCCTCTACCTGGAACTTCATGAAACTTCCAGAAATGGTAAATAATAATGACATAAGGCTAATAATGCATGCACTTGAACACAGACTTGAGCTGACTGATGGGGATTATCAATAGGTAAACTATAAGGGTCACAATGCCATTCTCCATCTTATTAAATTATCTTTTCTCACATTTAACCATAGATTTTGTTATATTATGATTAATGTGAGGAGTAAATATGTGTTACTATGTCATGTGTCCTAATGTGTGTTAAACGTAGGAATTGGAGCAAGTTTGAATTGATTTGGGTGCAGGAACTCAGAGTAGACAAGCAAGAGAGATTCTAGGAGGTGGTATCCATTCTTAACTCCTCAAATCAATCGAAGATCCCCCACTCTATCTTATTAGCTCGAGTTCACTAGAAGCCAAGTAGGTCGATTTCATTGGCAGAGAAGCCAATTCAAGTGAAGGAAGAGTTAGACCCACCTATAATCAAGTTAGGGAGCAAAGTATCCCCATTTTCTAGGGAGTTGTTAGTAGCTCCATTTTTGTATAAATAAGCAAGCTAGGGGACTCATTAGGTTTTGACATTTTATTGTAGCCAAGAGGCCATTAAGCTAAAGCACATTTGATTGTTATTGTTATGATGCTTTTGACACTTTTTGATTGATAATGTGAAATTATGTTTCGATCCCGCACTAAGTTGACTTAGAGGGTTGAAGCTCTTGGGTTAGGGCCCAACCCTAGCAGAAGAAGTTCCTCTCTTGTATCTATATTCTTATCTTAGAATGTTGATTAAATGCTAAAGTTTAGTTATGTTTCTTTTTAGCTTATAAAGTTGATTAATTTGTTTCTTATGCATGCTTCCATTACCTTAAAGAGTAGATTAGTGTTGCAGTCCAATGAAGGAAAATACATGAAAAAATATTGTGACAGTGATACCTATCTCATCTCCCTCAAGGGATCATGATTAGAGGACCCTAATATCACAGCCCAAAAATAGATTTTGTCTTTTGTTCATTGCATATATGAAGTTTCAGTCTTAGTTAGATAGTTTTTTATGATTTCTTGGAAACATCTACAAGTATTGTTCTGCTTCTTAAGATTGTTGTAGCTTAGGAGGAGTCCATTTCATAGATATAGTTCTTAGCAATAGTTAGATCATATTTTCCAAATTCAACTCATCTTTTCCACATTGACATGTAATGATTTGTAAATGAAAAGAGAATATAATTTGGTTGAAGGGTTGTTGATCTGTAGGCAGAGATTCCTCCTACCAACTCCATCTTAGCTTTCTCTAGTGTTGAGATTGCAACAAGATGATGGAGCTTAGTTAAAAGAGTCGCCTTCACTAAGTGGGCCCGCAGGCTATTTTTGGCGCAAGTCTATTTTTAGACTATGACTATTTTTAGACATATGGATCATGTCTATGGATTGCAGGTTGCTGTTTATGGATGATTGGTCAAGTTGGGAAAAATAGATGGACTTCTATTTTTGATCACAGTGTGAGTGATCACAGTGTGAGTGATCAAAGTCTATTTTTAGACTGGCTGTCAAAAATAGAAAAGTCAAATATTATTGTCTCATAATAATATTTGGACTATAAACTTGATCTTATTCTCTTGGAGCACTTCAGTTTGAGCTACAGAGGTGGCACATGTAGCTGTCAGAAGGAAATACGCTTTTCTTATGAGTCAGTTGAGTTGTTGCATGCATGACTTCAGTTAGAACTCAATCAGTTGAGTTTGGTGGAGTTGATTGTGGAGTTGATGGAGTTGTGTTCAGTTTGACTTGGTTAAACTAGTTGTAATTAGTCTAACTGCAAATAGACTAATGATGAGTTGTTAAACTAATTATTAACTCATGATGCAACTAATGAATACATCGGTTAACTCAGTTGCATGTCAGTGCATGTTCAGTTCAACAGGGACAGGTGGTAGAGAATGAGATTGCTATCAGTTGTGACTATAGTTGTGCACCAAATCTTGCACAATCAAGGGATTGAGTATGCCAATGAGTTTGCTCACGTATTTGCCCAGTATTGTAGCCTTTTCTCACGTCCAAAAAAGTGTGAGTGATTATTTTGAGGTGAAATACAAGTTTGGTAAGCCATTCTCATCAGTTCTTGAGCAGGTATTGAGCAGTGGAGGCAGGCAAGCAGTGGAATAGATTTGGAGATCAGATCTGAGCTGTATTGTGTGTAACAGGTGGAGCTGGTACTGGATTGCTTGTGATAAGCATTGTACTTTGTAATGTTACATGGTCTCAATCATTAATATACAGATAGTGTGGGGTTTTTAGCGAGATGCTTTCCCCGGGTTACACACTGTGTTAATGTGTGAATGCTCTTGATGTTTTATTGTTATTGATGCTGCTATATTGATGATCAACGTAGAGGAGCTTATGTATTGTGTATGTATTCCGCAATAGTACATGATCATGATAATCTCTGTTGAATATGTGTTAAATTATTCAAAATTTCTACATGGTATCGGAGCTGCTTGATTTGTAGAAGAGATTTTTACAGGATATCAAGCGAGGATTGATCATCAGATCTACTATTCAGGAAGTGTTTACATTCTATTTCTTCAGGCAGAGTCTGTAATCGGGCCAGGTAGCCTCTAGATTCATCCTTCTTTTGGAAGGTGAAATATCCGGTGAATGCCCATACAGTCGATCTCTGTACGAGAAATATTGTGTTCTCACGAATCTTAGATTGGAAGCAGTTGAGTTGGTGCTGGTGGAATTCGAATTTTGCAACAGTGTTGTTGAAAATGTCTTTCAACGGATTGCAAATGTTATTCCAAAGCAAGAGTGACCTGGCGCTCAAGGATAAACTCAGAAACAATAAAGGTGAGAATGGATCTTCATCAAAGGTATCTGATGAAGAGAATTGCGCTTTAGCTGCCAAAGCAAAGAAGGGGAAGAACAAGAAAGCTTCTCATTCCGGTGCGAAAGGCAAGAAGCAGGATATGTCCAAGGTGAAGTGTTTTCACAGTCACCAGCACGGACACTATGCCACAAATTGTTCGCAGAAGAAGAAGAACAAGCAAGCTGCTGGATCTGCAGGGGGAGAGGCCTTAGCTTCACAGTTTGAGCTTGATTTTTCATTGATCGCATGCTTGGTTTCAAGTGTGATGGGATCAATGTGGTTCTTGGACAGTGGTGCATCTTTTCACATGACGGGAGATAAAGATTTTTTCTTTGATATGGAGGACAAAGATCTTGGAGTGCACATCGAGATGGGCGATGATGGTAGATACAGTGCAACCGGTATCGGTACCATTTCCTTTGAGAGGGAGTCTGGTAAACCCTTCATATTGAAGGAAGTCATGCATGTTCCAGGATTGAAGAAGAATCTTATCTCAGTGGCGATGTTAGAAGACAAGGGGTATGATGTTGTTTTCAGCGAGGGAAAGGCTTTCCTACGCAGCAAGACAACTGGTGAGACCCGGAAGATAGGGGTTCGAGTGAGGAACCTTTATCAGTTTCATGTAGATGGATGCGCAATAATGGCAAGCAAGGCAGAAGCATTGGTGAGCCGGGATGATGGTGAGTTGTGGCACAGGAGATTGGGTCACCTTCTCCATGGAGCCTTAAAGATACTGTAGCAGATCACTACAGGGCTTCCTAAAGGCACACTTGCGCAGTCAGATCAGTGCAAGGGGTGTACTTTGGGGAAGTTTGTGAAATCCACCTTTCACGTGAAGGATAGTCGCGCCACGACGATCCTTGAGAGAATTCACACAGACGTGTGTGGACCTTTCTCAGTTGCTTCGGCAGCAAAACACATGTATTATGTGATTTTTGTTGATGATTTCTCTCGTAAGTGCTGGATCTTCTTCATGCAGAAGAAGAGCGAGACATATTCAAAGTTCTGTGAATTCAAATCACTGGTCGAGAAGGAGTCGGGGAAGAAGGTGAAGGCTCTTAGGAGCGATAATGGTGGTGAATACATCTCAGACGAGTTCAAGGATTTCTGCAAGGCAGAAGGGATTCGTAGAGAGCTCATAGCTCCCCATAACCCACAGCAGAACGGGGTAGCTGAGTGGAAGAACAGAATGATCGTGGGTGCTGCACGGGTAATGTTGCATGATCAGGGCCTACCCCTTCACTTGTGGGCAGAAGCATGCAATACAACAGTTTATGTGCAGAACCGTTGTCCTCATAGGATACTTGGCATGAGTACACCCGAGGAGGCTTATTCTGGTAAGAAGCCTGATCTTTCTCATTTGAGGATTTTTGGTGCTAACGTTTACATGCATGTGACGAAGGATGCCAGGAAGAAGTTGGAGCCGAACGTAGAGGTTGGGATATTTGTGGGGTAAACTGATACGCCCCACAACTATCGTGTGTATTTTCCAGACAGTGGTAAAACTTTTGTGCAACGGGATATAAAATTTCAGGAGGAGAAAGCCATGAAGTGTTCGCTTGAGAGGGAGCTACACTTGCATGCAGATGAGGAGCTATTAGTTCCTAAGGATGAGCTTCAGGACGTGGATCAGCCACATGTTACACTAAAAAATGTCACCTTGACTACTTACAGTTAGTATGGCTCAAATCAACAGTCATGCTACCCTCTTAGGCAAGTCTCATGCCTCTGTTATCCATCTCAAACTCAAAGAAGAGAGAAAGTCTTGTAAAAATTATGTTTATCTCTGGGGTCGCAGGTTCTCTCTAGTCTTACCTGCGGGGACGCGGACCTTGTTCACAAAATCTGCGTCCATGGACGCTCTGTATGTTAAGGGACAGGTGCGTCCCTCTGTAAAAGACAAAATGCGCGAGTTTTATCTTGAAAAAGTTACTTGTGGTTACTTCTAGAACATTCTAGAGGTCAGTTTGATGAAATGGATGCGCCTCCAGTTGGTTCATGTATCTCTATTAAGGGGGAACTTATCCCATCAATGAGGGAGCTATCCCACCCATAGAGGGGGATGATCCCATTGATAGTGGACCTGAATAACCTCTTTACAGCACTATAAATAAAGGCATTGAGCCAGAAGGAGAGGAGGTTGGAGCTATACATTTTCTTTGGGTAAATGCTGCAGGATTTAGGTCTTCCATTAGAGCCTTTGTGAGGAGAGATTGTCTTCACTTGATTCTACTTGGGAGAGGGTGAGCTTTGTCAAAGTAGAGGAAAACCCTTGATGGACCCTGGGAGGAACTTGCACAACACCAAGGCCAGGTTGTAAGAGTTTCTTTGTTTCGTTATTAATACAAACTGGTTTATTTTTCTCAATAGCTTGTGTTAATGAGTTATTTCATGTGTTCCTTGGTCTGCATGTTGGATATATGTTTTATTATATGAAATGCAAGTGCTTGGTAATTGTTTGATTGTTTGTGGTTGCAGGAATTGACTTGAAGGAGGAGCTCATCCGGATCGTCAAGAACGGACTTCAACAACAGCGTTTTGGAATAAGGTAAGCCTAAACACTTGTAGTTTTCATGTTGTAAAAGGTGTATTTAGAGAAAGATCACTCCTTTTTGTCTTGTTTGTCATTAGAATGTCTTAGACTTCTAGGAAGGTCAGTCGTGTCCGCACCCTTGACAGATTCCGTGTGACAAATTGGCGACTCCACTGGGGAATCCATTAATGAGAGAGTCTTTTCCTTTATATGAACTTTGCTTTGAGAAAATCATTTTTATTTTCTGGTTTTTGACTGTGAGAATTAGTATTTGGGTGGCTTAGCTTTAGATTTAGTTAGATTTGGTTTTTCTTCATTTTTCCAGACGGACGCACCCTCTTAGTACTGCACAGTGCGTCTTTGGACGCGCTGTTGCCGTCTGCACAGAGCGGGGCCGCACCTGTGACAACGGGTTGCCTGCGTCTTCCTGTAAAACTTAAGAAAATTCCATTTTTGCTTTAATTTGCTTTTAGATTTTGTTTTTCCTTAGTGTTTTCTGCCCAGATCCTTTAGTACCCTGTCAAGAATTTTCACCTAACTTGTTTTGTGAGCTTTGAGTGTTTTAGTGGTTTTCAACGAAGTTTAGACCTAGGGTTTGATTTTTGGAAAGGCTTTGTAGTGACTTTGATAGTAGAAAGTTGTCCAGCCTTAGATCTCTCTGGTTAGTCAACCTTCTTAGAAGTCGGGCCTGTCGTAAAGTCTCCTTTTGTGAGCAACTTGCCATTTGAGTTGTTTTGGGTCAAATTTCGAATTACTTGTTTATAAAGTATTGATTTCCATTTTACAAAAAGAACAAAAAGATTAGAGTTTTGTTTTGGCTAGTTTTTGATTCTGCAATAAGCTAGTCCTTGATTTGATTGTGATCAAGTAAAACACCTTAGAAATAATCATTGTTAGTTTTGGCCTCGTTAAGATTGCTTAGAGTAAATTTACCTTTAGTTTGCTTATGAGTGCATTTTCATAGATTTTAAGAGTTGTTAAGATTGATTTTTTGGTTACATTAGATTTACTTGCTTTATTAAAAGAAAAATACAAAAACATCTTCTTAAAAAGTCTTGTTTCAAGTAGCTTTTGTTTTCGAAAGAAGAAAAGAGTTTTTTCGTGCATGTAAAGAGAGGTTATGTTTTATGATTGGAAAAGAAAAACGAATTGTTTCTTTGATTGTCTTCAATTAAGAAGTTGCTTTTATAAAGATTGCATTCTCTCAACTTTTTAGTTAAGCAATTCATCGAAAAAGTAAAGTAGTGGATAAATCATTCTAGGTGCATTTTGTAGTGGTTTCGAGTCGAGTCAACACACCACTAGTTTCACTTCCATCACCTTTTGACTTAAGAAACAACCTTAAAAGTAACGCTTAAATTAAAATCAATCTAGTAATCTTTATTTTTCTAGGGCTCTGAAGCACCAACATAGCTTAGGCTAGGGTCTTGGAGTAGGTGAGTACTTAACTCTCCAAGACTACAAAACCAAACAGATAGTCTATCTTGAGTAGAACAAATCCAATTGTTTCAGTTACATTCTGGGAAAGCTCCTCTTAAAGGAGAAACACGAGCTCGTGTCCGAACCAGTGAGGGGATCATTCCTCCCTCGTTGGGAACGACGCCAGGCAGTACGTATTACAAACGGTAAACCTCGGATTAACCATTGTCGAGGAGCCAGGGGTCACTTATCGGTAAACCTTGGATTGTTGTCAAGGAGCCGGTAAGGGGATTGGAGCTTGCTACTCTGCCCTTGCGTGCTGTCGGAGTTTAGACTGTTCCCCCAGGTGTAATTGTTGTGATTGGTAACCTTAGTGGCCATAATATCTAGGATTCTACCCAAGGTGACGGTGGAGGGAAGGTCCCACTGTACCTGGAGCAGACGTCGGTTATACTCACTTGGATTTTCTGGGGGGTTCGCTTCACTTCGAGACGGTTAAAGTGGAGGAACTTGGTCCAGTCTATTCATTAAGCAGGTTGCCGGGGTAACTGTTCCACCCACTATTTCTGTACTGAATCCTGCGAGGTTGGGCCTAATCACCAACTAGCGTTTTTGGTCCGGAAGACTACTGTTTGTGTGTGGTTTGACGCTCTAGATTATTTAGGCGTGTGCTTCAAATTTGATTGGTTCTTTAGAAGACTTTAGGTGGTTTGATTTGAAATTTTTTACTTTGTTTTCGTGTGTTGTAGTTAAAATCTTTAATTGTGGCGGAATTACCGAGAAGGTCCCGTCGAATTGCGGGCCAGTCTCCTGAAGTTGTTTCTGTGGCCGAATTGTTGAGAAGATCCCGTAGACTTAGGGGATCCCCTCCTCGAGACGACCCAGGTAATTTAGAAGGGTTAAAGGTCCTTGTAACTCCTCCTAGTGGCAGTAGAGTAGGATCACCTGAAGAAGGAGAATCTTCCTTGGTAGTCCATCCAGATTACCAAAGTTTAGAAACAGGTTACAATCCCGAAGCTGTTACAGTTTCCGAGCTTGCTGGTAGTTTTTCATCTGCCAGTGAAACAGGCGAAGAACCTGAAATTTCAGAACCTGTTACTCCAACTCCTAGTGTTCCTGATTCACCAAGAATAGAAAGAATTATCACCGAAAATCTTCCTGTTGGATTAATTGCTATAGAAGAACTTGTTCCAGAGGAAGAAATAGGCGTTTCTGATTCTGAAGATCTAATTACCCTTGATCTAAGGGAGCGTGAATCCATCTTTTACAGTCCTCCTAGAAGTGAATCTTGGTACCTTGCATTAACCAATTTTTTAGACAACTCAGTAGGTTTTTCTACACCTCGTACTCCGGTTCCACCTAGAGGAATTCATTCTCCTGTAAATATGTCTGGTCAGTCATCTGTGTTTTCACAAAGTCCTGAATCATTTTTACATGGCGGTCCTTCTGTTCCTACTGGGTATCAATCACTTTCTGGTACCTTTGCGGGAGCATCTCCTCAACCTGTTGATCATGGGTTATTAGTTGGAAACAGTGGTAATGTACCATTGAGTATAGGTGACGTTTATATGATGTCAGGTTCAACTCCCATTAACCAACCTCAAGGTGGCCAATTACCGCCTGGGGGGCAACCTTCGTTAATGCCTGGGGGGCAACCTCAAGGTACTTCATTTGTGACTGGGGGGCAACCTCAAGGGTATCAACCCCAAGGGTATCAACCCCAGCCTCAATATGTACCCCAAAGTCAACCTCAGTATCAGTATCAAGGATGGCAACCTCAAGGATGGCAACCCCAAGGGTATCAACCCCAAGGGTATCAACCTCAAGGATACCAACCTCAAGGTCAAGGTCAACCCCAGTATTCGTATTTACCTCAAGGTTATCAACCTACGGGTCAATACCCTGGTCAAGGTTATCAACCACCTCAAGGGCAATCATATGGGACTGCACCTTACAGTTATCAACCCTATCCTCAATACGGCTATGGATCTCAGTATCCTCAACCTGTTACGAGTCAATACCCTGGAATGTTAACATGGGATCCGTCACAGGGTCAACAGATGTCGCAACCAAGTATACAGTCGGTACCTCAAGCAGGACAACCTGCAGTTCCTGGTCCACCCCAGCAACCGCAACCTGTCCAGTCAAGTGTTCAGACCCCTGTAACTTCTGTAGTTACTCAGCCGCCAATTGCACCTGGTACTCCACCTCACACGGCTGCAGCAACTACCGCTTCATCTACCATGCTTACTTCTGGAGTATCGGCAGCTCCGGTTTCTACTGTCCCTGTAACCACTCCTCAGACATCTGTACCGTTGTCTGGACCCACGGTTCAAACCACAGTCCAGATGCCTGCAGGCCAACCTGGTACAAGTACGGTTGTTACTACTCAACCTCAATTTGTTCAACCTCCGTACCAGGGACAGTATCAACCTGGGCAAGCTGCCCAACAACCGGTTTACCAGTATCAACCGTATCCTGGGTACACTTATCAACCACCTCAACAACCCCAGTACGGTCCGGTTAATCCTGGTTTTCCAGGAGGATATAATATCCCCAATGCGACTCCTGTTCCTAGTTATCCTGGATATCCTCCTCCTGGGGCTGGTATTGTGACTCAGAGTTTTAGAGATCCTAACCGGCAGTTACCATTTATTGCGACTTTAGATTTACCCGACTTGACGCGCCTAACGAACGATCCAATTCAATATCTTCCGTTCTGGCCGCCAATGCCAAATAAGTTGCCCAGCGATATACCCAAGTTCGAAGGTAAGTCTGGAGAGGATCCGTCTAATCACGTGATGACTTACCACCTCTGGTGTGCATCAAATTCCATCTCAGATGATTCCATCCGCTTACGTCTTTTCCAGCGTACACTCATTGGTCTCGCAGCCAAGTGGTACATTGAGTTACCACGGGCCTCTTTTTACAACTTTAGCCAGTTAGCTACCTCGTTCTTAACTCATTTTCAGTTACCAGTCAGATACGATAATGGTACAGAATTATTAACTTCGCTAAAACAATCGACATCCACGTACATTTCTGATCACATCCATGAGTGGAGACGTCGAAGAAGATTAGTGAAAGTTTTTATCCCGGACCAAATCTTAGCTGAATGGTTTGTCAAATCATTATTACCAAGAATTACTGAAGATGTAGCTAAGGCCGGAGTAGTTACTGAGGAGCAAGTCATTGCTCAGGCACAATACCTTGACTTAGTTTACACTCAGTCGGGTACGTTACATGAGAAAATTCCGGATCTTCCAAAGTCAAACCAAATCGCTGCTGCTCCTTCGGGATCTCATGCCGCTGATGGTATGATCGGTATCGTGACTACGAAGAGTAAGAAGAAGTCTTCCAAGGCCTCCAATACTCCAATTATCACTTTGCCTGATTCTCCGACAGGAGAGTCTTCTCCTCCTGAACTTACCGCCGACATTCACGCTGTAGAGTCATCTACGGCCAAATCCAAAAACGGTGGAAAGAAGAAAGGAAAGAAGAAGGCTAAAGCAGACAAGGCTCCAAAGGAGAAAACGGAAAAGTCGGAAACCAATGACGAAAAGCGCAAACCTCGATATCCTTGTCTTATTTGTGAAGAAGATCATTTTACGAGAGACTGCCCTCATCGGGCCGAGGTAGTGAAAATAGTCAAAGGTTCTCCGACTCCTGCTGTGTTAAAAAATCCATTTCCAGAGCAGGAGAATAAGATGATAGGTTCTTCTTCGAATGCCAGTGAAGAACCCATTTTGATGATGTCTCATGTCAGGATTGCGACTCGATCGCAAGATTATGGTAGTAAGGCTCCTGTTGATGGTAAGGAAGCAGAATCTTCTCACTCTAACCCATCAACCTCAGCTCCTGGTTCCGATCCACTACAGATCGAAAAACCTAACCCAGACTTAGTGATTAAGCCGCCCGCCAAGGGTGTACTTCGAAGGTCTGCTTTCAATCCACATGCGAGAGCAGCCCAGAATTACAACATTGTTGAAGACTTAGCTGTTTCACCTTCAGCAATGTCGGCACTCGAAGTGCTGCAATCATGTCCAGCGCAACGAAAATTGCTTTTGTCGGCTATTGGAGCTGTCGATGTTCAGGACCCGAACCTAATGATCTTTGATCTAGAAAGTAGTACACCGCGTCTCCCCCATCAAATGGCTTTCCAAATTCCAGTGATAGTCAAAAACAGGCCTATTCATCGGACTGTGATTGATGAGGGAGCTTCTACGTGTATTATGTCGATTCAATGTTGGAGATCGCTTGGTTCTCCTTCGTTGAACCAATCCCCCACCATCCTTAAGGCCTTTGATGGCCGTGGGTTCCGTCCGTTTGGTATTCTACAAGAATTGCCTATAGGGGTCGAAGGTAAAACCGTTAGTCTGGATGTGGAAGTGGTTGATGCCCCTCTAGACTACAACCTTCTTTTGGGTCGAAGTTGGTCATATGCTATGACAGCGGTCGTTTCATCGGTCTTCAGAGTCATTAAGTTTCCACATAACGGTAAGATCGTGACTATTGATCAGCTGACATACTTTTCATCCGACCCAACCTCTTTAGAAACTATCCAGCATGTTGGTAAAACGACAATCCCTTATAGGGACATTGGTGTAGGTTTAGTTAAGGATTCCGGTTTACTGGGAACTTTTCCTCTCCCTCCACTCAATGCAGACCCTTCGTTCGCAACAATTCATATGATCACGTCAGAAAACATTATTTATGATGATCCTTGGTATGTTCCCTCTGACTCTGAGCTAGACTCACTCGGTGATGTTATGCCGTTGAGTCCGTATGAGATTGCTTATGAAGCTCTTATGTCTTTTACCGACTTTCATTCAACCGACCAAATGAATGTGGTCAGTGAAGAGTCACTTTTCACCTCACCCTTAGAACGGATAACGTTTCCCGAAGAAGTGTCATCTGACGAACAACTTCGCGAAATCCTAAGTGTAGATGATCTACCATGGGAAGATCTCCATCACAGATCTTCGTTTTTACCTAAGGATGATGCATTTGAAAATGATTTTTCATCTATCTTTACCGCTGAATATGTCAAAGACGCTCAGGATCCAACGAAACATTCTGATTCAGAGCTGAATTTAGGGAATATTTCTCGTACTATTCCCATTGATATTTCAGTGAAGCCCGGAATCGAGGAGAACATTCATATAGGTGCCGCATGTACTGAAAAGAAATCCAAACTTACAAGGCCCTATTCCAAGAATTCCGCGACGTGTTTGCCTGGTCTTACGAGGAAATGCCGGGAATTGATCCTGCCATTGTTGTTCATGAAATCAAAACCTACCCGGATGCTAAACCCATTCGGCAACGGTTGCGTCAGATTCACCCTCGAAAAGCGGCTGCGATTAAAGCAGAAGTCGAAAAGCTGTTGAAAGCAGGTTTCATTTATCCGATCCCGTTAACGGATTGGGTATCGAATATTGTTCCCGTCAATAAAAAACAAGGAACAATAAGAATCTGTATCGACTATAGGGATATCAATCGAGCTTGTCCAAAAGACAACTATCCTACGCCTTATATCGATCAAATTATTGATGATTGTGCCGGAAGTGAGATGTTTTCCTTCATGGATGGTTTCTCAGGCTATAATCAAATCAATATTCTACCTGCCGATCAACCAAAAACGGCATTCATTTGTCCATGGGGGACATTTGCTTATTGCAAATTACCTTTTGGACTTAAGAATGCCGGGGCCACTTTTCAACGGGCGATGTCTTATGCATTTCATGACATCAAGCACATTGTGCAACCCTATCTCGATGATTTGCCTGCTCATTCTTTACAACGAGCTGATCACCTTGTCCACCTACGAGCAATCTTTATGAGGTGTAGGCATTATCGAATTCGGTTGAATCCCCACAAGTGTGTTTTCTGTATAGAAACAGGTCGATTGCTGGGATTTGTTGTTTCAAAAACCGGCATTCGCGTCGATCCCTCGAAAGTCGAGGCTATCATCAAATTGCCTCCTCCTTCGAGTTTGCGCCAACTCCAAAGTTTGCAAGGGAAAGCGAACTTTTTACGCCGATTCATCCCAAACTACGCCGAGGTCACTAAAGGTTTTACACGGTTGTTGAAACAGAACGCACAATTCTTTTGGGACGAGATTGCCCAACAATCTTTTGATGCACTAAAACACGCGTTGACCCATGCACCGTTATTGCATCCTCCCAACTACAACCAGGACTACTTCTTATACCTCGCAGCTTCGCATTCCACCATTGGAATGGTGTTAGTTCAAGAAGATGAATTCAAAGCAGAGCATGTGATATATTATCTTAGTAGAACCTTAAATCCCACTGAGTTAAAATATTCGCATGTGGAGAAATTGGCCCTGGCAGCCGTTCAAGCTGTCCAGCGTTTTCGTCACTACATTCTTCTCCGCAAGACTACAGTTATTTCGGATTGCAACCCTATGATTTATATTTTGACAAAACAACTGCTAGGGGGCAAGTACTCTAAATGGATTGTTATCCTGCAAGAGTTCGACTTGGAGTTCGAGAAGTCCAAGTCTAAGAAATCTTTAGTTTTTGCGGAATTGATGTGTGATTTCCCGAGTGCTGACACAGAGACTGTGGCAGAGGAGTCCATTGTGGACGAATCTTTGTTTCTTATTAGCACTTTAGATCCGTGGTATGGGGATATAATCATCTATCTCCAAACCCAAACCTTTCGGCCTGAAGCTTCCAAGGAAGACCGTCGAAAAATTCGGTTTCGATCCCAGCAATACAGAATTATTGGAGATACACTTTATCGCCGGGGGCAGACTTAGTTTTTCGACGTTGTTTAACTCACGAAGAGGCTGAGAGAGTTTTGAATGATTGTCACTCTGGAGCATGTGGCGGTCATATGTCTGGGTATGCCACAGCTCAGAAGGTGTTGCGCGCTGGCTATTTCTGGCCGTCTATGTTTAAAGATTGTATCCTTGCTGTCAGAACATGCCACAACTGTCAAGTGTTTGATCGAAAGATGCGCGCTCCACCTGCTCCTCTCCACCCTATAATTGCCGCTGGTCCATTCGCCAAATGGGGCATTGACTTTATTACTTGTAACCCTCACTCGGCCGGGGGGCATGCGTATATCATCCTCGCGGTTGATTATTTTACAAAATGGGCCGAGGCGATGCCTACATTCGACGCAAGCGGCAAGACAGCTGCAGTTTTCGTATTCAATCATATCATAACTAGGTTTGGTGTCCCACAAGCAATCATTACTGACCATGGGAGCCATTTTCGAAATGTCATGATGACTGAGCTTACAAGCCAGCTTGGTTTGCGCCACGATAGCTCTACTCCTTATTATCCGCAAGCCAACGGTTTGGTTGAGTCAATCAACAAAGTTCTAGTCATCATGATTCGACGGATCATTGGTATCCATCGAACGAATTGGCATAACATGTTATTTTCGGCGCTATGGGCATATCGAACTTCAGTGAAAAATTCAACAGGTTTCACCCCTTTCCAGCTAGTTTATGGCTTAGAAGCTGTGTTACCTATTGAATGCGAAATCCCATCACTTCAAATGGCTGTCGAATTACTTCCAGCTACTTCCGAAGAGGAGAAACGGTTATTATACTTGGCTAAATTAGATGAGACTCGACGTGACGCTACTTTAGCTATCGAGACTCACGCGAAACGAATGAAAGCTCAGTACGATAAAAATGTAACCCCTCGAAGTTTTTCGGAAGGAGACCTAGTACTATTATATGATCAAGCTAACGATAAGCTAGGTGCCGGAAAATTCGTTCCCATGTGGCATGGGCCCTACATTGTAAAGCGAAAGCTAGCAAAAGGGGCTTATGAGTTAGTTGATTTTGATGGGGACTCTTTGGGTAAACCCAGAAATGGACTTTACCTAAAGAGGTATTATGCTTAAAATGATGGGTATGGAGAAATTTTTAGATAGGTTAGATTTTCTTTCTAGCTAGCAAGTGTGTTAGTTTAGTCAGTGTGCTTAGCTTAGCAAGTGTGGTTTTTCGTCATTATTTTGGCTCATCTTGGTTTTACTCTTGATATTGTAGATGTCGACGCCTCTCCAAACATACATTGGATTTGCTGATGGTGCTTGTCGTAGTACACGGAATATCTCTTCCGCAGCTTGGGTTATCTATTCGCCCTCTGACGAGTTAGTTTCTATGCATGGGGTAAGCCTCGGTCAAACAACGAATAACATTGCAGAATACAGTGCAGTGGTTGAATTATTATCCGAATCTATTTCATTTGGAATTCGACGTTTGATAGTGAGGTTAGATTCTGAACTTGTTGTATTACAGCTTAATAGAGTTTATGCCATTAGAAATCCTGTGTTATTAAGGTTGTTTTTGAGAGTGCGTCTCTTGGAACGTGAATTTGATTACATTGAATATCAACATATTCCAAGGTCTTTGAATACATTAGCAGATGCAATTGCTTCTCGAATGTTGGACAGACATTTACGATAATCATGCAAGTAAATTTAAAAACATTTCATCACATATGTTAAACAAGATAAGCCGGTAATAGTGATATATATAGATAGAAGTGTGTCAAAAAATATATACATCGTCTTCGATCATAGGTTTAAAACACCTTATGATCGGCAAAATGATAGTACAAAAATCAAAATGTCACATGTGACTACAAAAGTGACTAGTCAATCACTGGTGGTGCTCTCTGTACGACACCACTGCGCGGGCTACCTTACGCAAAAATCTCCTAAACGGTCCAGGGACCGCGACTACGAAGCGCTGAAGCCTCATAGGAATATCGTCCATAGTAGTCTCAGGTATATCTGCCGTGAGACGCTCTAGATCATGCTCCAACCCAGCTAGTACTTCTGCTGTCGCATCCTGTGGGGCCGGTACCGGTGCAGCTGGATGTAGTCTATCATAAGGCCGGAGGTTGGCTGGACGCTGTGGGCCAACATCTGCATTTTGAAAGATTTACTATTAGTTTTGAGACGATATATATAAAAAATACAAAAAATACATAACTAGAAAACTTGTGAAAATAAAAAGTACCTCTGTCGTCCCATTGTTCTCCCTGTGGAAGAACCATGTCCGGATCACCTCTGAAATCCGTTCCGGCATACGGAAAATCCTGTATCACAAAAAGCTGGCCCTCTAACCAGTCAAAATAACTATCTGAGAATCGAACTACTGTCGCGCCCTCGTCAGGATGCCGGGCCATCACCGCAACCCATCGTATCAGCTTTGGCTGCTGGGGACCCAAGATATCAACAGTGAGTTGCTGAGGGATCAGCATTGGAATTCTCTCCAAGGCAAAGCTCACGACTATAGGCCCATATCCAAAAGTCTTTAGTCGTCCGTTCCTTGCCTTGGTCAGTTGGCTCTTCATATGAGCCGACACAGCTTCACACCAGTTGAAAATGGTGCCTCGGTAACAGTCAATTGCCATCCGCATTTGGGATCCGGAAGCAATGTGTAAAGCGGCCGCGCCGCAAATTCTGGTAACCGTGAACGCTATGACTTTGAGTTCCGGCAGAGTGATGTGTTTTATCTCTATGCCTTTTGAATGGTGAGCTCCAGGTGTGCACCAAGTCTCGCGGAGACTATCAAGGGATTGGCCACCCGGCCTAGTCCCCGCAAGACTGAGTTGCTCACCTCTGTTTGGCAAGCCAGTGAGAAAGTATACATCCGAGGGCTCTATCTCGAGCTGGTGCCCTCCTATGTAAAAGCATTGTTCTTGTACGTTCCATCGCTCAACCAGCCATTCCAAGAATCTTACCTGGCCCCTCATGCCCGGTATGGTCCAATATTTGTATAATCCGCATGCTCTTAGGGCATCCAGGGAAGGTTGATGATTTATTGCAGCTTCATCTTCCTCTACATGCTCTCTTTCTCTCCAGTCTAACATGATTAATGCCCTGCATATCAAAAATAGCATTAGAAATTAATTTGGGAATTTTTGGTGGTTTTTTGAGAGAGTTGGGGTTTTGAAATGCGCGTTTCTCGGAGGACGCACCCCGGCTTTGTAGCACAGGGCGCCCGGACGCAGCTGGCCTGAAGGCGGGCTGCGTCTTCCGACCGTTTTCCCGTATGAGAAAAAGTCGGGGGACGCAGGTCACCCAAAGGGCACCTGCGTCCGCCGAGAGGCGCATTCCAAAACCAAAACCCCCCCAAAAAATGAAACTAAAACCTAAAAATTGATTCTAAACGGATAGAAATGCAGAGTGGGATGTGTAAAATACCTGGATGAGACGGCGTTCGATTCCAACGGTCAGATTTTCCGCAGCGACCACGGGAAGTTTCTTGTCAAAAGCTCTTTTTTCAACCTCAACAGTGAAACGGTAAAAATGACATGGTAAAAGGTCTTTTTATAGGTTTTTTGGATGAATTAGTTCATTTTTTACCATGAAAAGATGTTTTTGAATGTATTTTTGCCTATTTTAAACAGGTATGAGTAATGTGTCGCTTTTGTGCAGGACAAAGGGATTTCGAGGGAAATTGTAATTTTTCACAAACAAAATTTCAGAGTCATCTTTTAAGCCCTTTTCTGACTCCTAAAACATGAAAAGATCGCCGAGTGTTTCTTTTTCACTCGTTAAAACGGAATTAAAAGACGGTCCCCTTTTAGCTCTTTTCTGACCGCAAAATCAGGAAAAGATTGCCGGGTTTTTGTCGTTTCAAACTCGATAAGGAAATAAAACGACGTGTCCTTGATCGCTTTTTACTTTTCAGGTTAACGACACTATTATGAAAGTACTCCTTGGTCGCAAGATCAAGCGGTTCCCCCAGGTATTATTTTATACTTTTTCGGGCTTGAGGGACACAAATATACGAAAAAGTTCAACGTGGAGTCTCCTTTAGTTTTTTCAGACTCTCTAAAAATGAAAAACGCCGAGTTTCTCCTATACTGGGCTCGTTAAATTTTTACAGTAGAGGACCTGTTCAATTACAAACAGGAACGAACCACTCCTTCCTAGGGTTCGAATTTAAACTAGGTTGGACTCGTCCGAAGGATGAGCTTATAATCAAGCATATGTTATCCTCCTCAAGCTTGTTAAAAATAAAGAGGTACTTGCCAGAAATGGTGGGGGAAAAAAGAGAAGAATGAACCTATTTGTCACCTTTTGTCTCAGAAGAAACTTTATTACCGCTCTTGAACACGACACTTTTCATTCACCTGGGTTGGGAAATCTTTTACCTCACAGTTGACCAAGTCACTTTGAAAGTCTTTAACCGGGTTTCGGGGATTAACTTTGAGTTATTCGTCACCAAGCCATCTGTTGTGTCGTTATGTGTTCAAGAGGTCTGCAAGCAAAAACTTTCATCTGCAAAATACTTGTCATCCATTTGACCATCCCTGAGTCAGTCCTTACAGCAACATTTCTTCAACTTGAACAATGATTTCGTGTTGCGGGCTTGCCTGCAACGGGTCGCTTTCTATCGACATCGACACATTATCTAGAAAGATGACTTAGGAATCGACAGTACCTTGAAGTCTGCATGCATCAATGGCAGGTTTCTCGCCTTTGACGTCAGTTTACATCATTGACTTTCGATCAGAGGATTCCGTGAAGTGTTCGACATCAAAACATCTATTCACATTTCACGGTTGTGCTTGGTACTTTGGGACCATTGACATTACTGGTGGTTTCTCTCACGCTTGTTAACAGTTTACATCATTGACTGGTAATCAAGTGGTTTCTACCATGTTCGACATCGAATCATTTAATCACATGGCTAGAATCGTACCAATTCGAGAAGTAGAAGTGAAGACCCTGGATCTAGTTTCTACCATCCAGGCTGCGAGGAGTTTTGTATTCATTATCTATGTAGACTAATCATAAACAGATGGCTGCGTCCATACTGTGTCTACAAAAGTCTATAAAAATGATGTACTGCAAGATCATTCCTGTATCAGAATAGTTAGTCCATTAGTTAAAGTTTTGAATCTGAGTATGGGAATGCCTACCTCAGTGATGATATAATCTTATCCATGTATTTTGTGTTGAAAATTGCAGGTTCCAACCAGGCCATCCACAAGGCA
Organism: Pinus tabuliformis; assembly: GCA_031772625.1. Taxonomy (NCBI): domain Eukaryota; kingdom Viridiplantae; phylum Streptophyta; class Pinopsida; order Pinales; family Pinaceae; genus Pinus; species Pinus tabuliformis. The sequence continues at coordinate 667,476,535 of CM062812.1, forward strand.
ATCCTTGAAATGATAAAGCGCTTCACCCTTCCTAGAATTACAAAACCCTATTCTATTCCAGGCTTCGCACTTTAGGGGGCAATCTGTTACACTAAAAAATGTCACCTTGACTACTTACAGTTAGTATGGCTCAAATCAACAGTCATGCTACCCTCTTAGGCAAGTCTCATGCCTCTGTTATCCATCTCAAACTCAAAGAAGAGAGAAAGTCTTGTAAAAATTATGTTTATCTCTGGGGTCGCAGGTTCTCTCTAGTCTTACCTGCGGGGACGCGGACCTTGTTCACAAAATCTGCGTCCATGGACGCTCTGTATGTTAAGGGACAGGTGCGTCCCTCTGTAAAAGACAAAATGCGCGAGTTTTATCTTGAAAAAGTTACTTGTGGTTACTTCTAGAACATTCTAGAGGTCGGTTTGATGAAATGGATGCGCCTCCAGTTGGTTCATGTATCTCTATTAAGGGGGAACTTATCCCATCAATGAGGGAGCTATCCCACCCATAGAGGGGGATGATCCCATTGATAGTGGACCTGAATAACCTCTTTACAGCACTATAAATAAAGGCATTGAGCCAGAAGGAGAGGAGGTTGGAGCTATACATTTTCTTTGGGTAAATGCTGCAGGATTTAGGTCTTCCATTAGAGCCTTTGTGAGGAGAGATTGTCTTCACTTGATTCTACTTGGGAGAGGGTGAGCTTTGTCAAAGTAGAGGAAAACCCTTGATGGACCCTGGGAGGAACTTGCACAACACCAAGGCCAGGTTGTAAGAGTTTCTTTGTTTCGTTATTAATACAAACTGGTTTATTTTTCTCAATAGCTTGTGTTAATGAGTTATTTCATGTGTTCCTTGGTCTGCATGTTGGATATATGTTTTATTATATGAAATGCAAGTGCTTGGTAATTGTTTGATTGTTTGTGGTTGCAGGAATTGACTTGAAGGAGGAGCTCATCCGGATCGTCAAGAACGGACTTCAACAACAGCGTTTTGGAATAAGGTAAGCCTAAACACTTGTAGTTTTCATGTTATAAAAGGTGTATTTAGAGAAAGATCACTCCTTTTTGTCTTGTTTGTCATTAGAATGTCTTAGACTTCTAGGAAGGTCAGTCGTGTCCGCACCCTTGACAGATTCCGTGTGACAGCACAGGACGAGGTTCATGGAGTGGAAGAGACCACTCATGCAGCGCCAACCATCAGATGGCGAAAGTGTTTGACAAAAGCTGAGTGATTGGCTCAAGATGCAGAGAAAGTTGTAGGACCACCTATAGCCCAACGCAGGCAGAGACAGTCACCTGATCGGTACACTGGATACATGGCTCTTATGAGCAAGTGTGTTGTGACTGAGCCATCCTCTTTCGAGGAAGCTGTGGAGGATCCCGCATGGGTAGACACCATGGTGGAAGAGTATGATTCTATTGTCAGAAACAGTGCATGGGAGATTGTTCCTAGACCAGAAGGGAAATCAGTGGTGGGTTCGAGATGGATCTACAAAGTTAAGCAGGCAGCTGACGGGAGTGTGGAGAAGTACAAGGCAAGATTTGTTGCCCGAGGCAAGAATCGTCCGTATGGAAGAATACCTTGCGACAGTTGCAAAGGTCTCCTCATAATCGATCCCCTCTATCTGTGAAAAGCCTCGGGCAACAAATCTTGCCTTGTACTTCTCCACACTCCCGTCAGCTGCCTGCTTAACTTTGTAGATCCATCTCGAACCCACCACTGATTTCCCTTCTGGTCTAGGAACAATCTCCCATGCACTGTTTCTGACAATCGAATCATACTCTTCCACCATGGCGTCTACCCATGCGGGATCCTCCACAGCTTCCTCGAAAGAGGATGGCTCAGTCACAACACATTTGCTCATAAGAGCCATGTATCCAGTGTACCGATCAGGTGACTGTCTCTGCCTGCGTTGGGCTGTAGGTGGTCCTACAACTTTCTCTGCATCTTGAGCCAGTCGCTCAGCTTTTGTCAAACGCTTTTGCCCTCTGATGGTTGGCGCTGCATGAGTGGTCTCTTCCACTCCATGAACCTCGTCCTGTGGCTGATCCACATCTTGAAGCTCATCCTTAGGAACTAATATCTCCTCATCTGCATGCAAGTGTAGCTCCCTCTCAAGCGAACACTTCATGGCTTTCTCCTCCTAAAATTTTATATCTCGTTGCACAAAAGTTTTACCACTGTCTGGCAAATACACACGATAGTTGTGGGGCGTATCAGTGTACCCCACAAATATCCCAACCTCTACGGTCAGCTCCAACTTCTTCCTGGCATCCTTCGTCACATGCATGTAAATGTTAGCACCAAAAATCCTCAAATGAGAAAGATCAGGCTTCTTACCAGAATAAGCCTCCTCGGGTGTACTCATGCCAAGTATCTTATGAGGACAACGGTTCTGCACATAAACTGTTGTATTGCATGCTTCTGCCCACAAGTGAAGGGGTAGGCCCTGATCATGCAACATTACCCGTGTAGCACCCACGATCATTCTATTCTTCCACTCAGCTACCCCGTTCTGCTGTGGGTTATGGGGAGCTATGAGCTCTCTACGAATCCCTTCTGCCTTGCAGAAATCCTTGAACTCGTCTGAGATGTATTCACCACCATTATCGCTCCTAAGAGCCTTCACCTTCTTCCCCGACTCCTTCTCGACCAGTGACTTGAATTCACAGAACTTTGAATATGTCTCGCTCTTCTTTTGCATGAAGAAGATCCAGCACTTACGAGAGAAATCATCAACAAAAATCACATAATACCTGTGTTTTGTTGTCGAAGCAACTGAGAAAGGTCCACACACATCTGTGTGAATTCTCTCAAGGATCGTCGTGGCACGACTATCCTTCTTGTGAAAGGTGGCTTTCACAAACTTCCCCAAAGTACACCCCTTGCACTGATCTGACTGCGCAAGTGTGCCTTTAGGAAGCCCTGTAGTGATCTGCTGCAGTATCTTCAAGGCTCCATGGAGAAGGTGACCCAATCTCCTGTGCCACAACTCGCCATCATCCCGGCTCACCAATCCTTCTACCTTGCTTGCCATTGCTGCGCATCCATCTACATGCAACTGATAAAGGTTCCTCACTCGAACCCCTATCTTCCGGGTCTCACCAGTTGTCTTGCTGCATAGGAAAGCCTTTCCCTCGCTGAAAACAACATCATACCCCTTGTCTTCTAACATCGCCACTGAGATAAGATTCTTCTTCAAATCTGGAACATGCATGACTTCCTTCAATATGAAGGGTTTACCAGACTCCCTCTCAAAGGAAATGGTACCGATACTGGTTGCACTGTATCTACCATCATTGCCCATCTCGATGTGCACTCCAAGATCTTTGTCCTCCATATCAAATAAAAAATCTTTATCTCCCGTCATGTGAAAAGACGCACCACTGTCCAAGAACCACACTGATCCCATCACACTTGAAACCAAGCATGTGATCAATGAAAAATCAAGCTCAAACTGTGAAGCTAAGGCCTCTCCCCCTGCAGATCCAGCAGCTTGCTTGTTCTTCTTCTCCTGCGAACAATTTGTGGCATAGTGTCCGTGCTGGTGACTGTGAAAACACTTCACCTTGGACATATCCTGCTTCTTGCCTTTCGCACCGGAATGAGAAGCTTTCTTGTTCTTCCCCTTCTTTGCTTTGGCAGCTAAAGCGCAATTCTCTTCATCAGATACCTTTGATGAAGATCCATTCTCACCTTTATTGTTTCTGAGTTTATCCTTGAGCGCCAGGTCACTCTTGCTTTGGAATAACATTTGCAATCCGTTGAAAGGCATTTTCAACAACACTGTTGCAAAATTCGAATTCCACCAGCACCAACTCAACTGCTTCCAATCTAAGATTCGCGAGAACACAATATTTCTCGTACAAAGATCGACTGTATGGGCATTCACCGGATATTTCACCTTCCAAAAGAAGGATGAATCTAGAGGCTACCTGGCCCGATTACAGACTCTGCCTGAAGAAATAGAATGTAAACACTTCCTGAATAGTAGATCTGATGATCAATCCTCGCTTGATATCCTGTAAAAATTTCTTCTACAAATCAAGCAGCTCCGATACCATGTAGAAATTTTGAATAATTTAACACATATTCAACAGTGATTATCATGATCATGTACTATTGTGGAATACATACACAATACATAAGCTCCTCTACGTTGATCATCAATATAGCAGCATCAATAACAATAAAACATCAAGAGCATTCACACATTAACACAGTGTGTAACCCGGGGAAAGCATCTCGCTAAAAACCCCACACTATCTGTATATTAATGATTGAGACCATGTAACATTACAAAGTACAATGCTTATCACAAGAAATCCAGTACCAGCTCCACCTGTTACACACAATACAGCTCAGATCTGATCTCCAAATCTATTCCACTGCTTGCCTGCCTCCACTGCTCAATACTTGCTCAAGAACTGATGAGAATGGCTTACCAAACTCGTATTTCACCTCAAAATAATCACTCACACTTTTTTGGACGTGAGAAAAGGCTACAATACTGGGCAAATACGTGAGCAAACTCATTGGCATACTCAATCCCTTGATTGTGCAAGATTTGGTGCACAACTATAGTCACAACTGATAGCAATCTGATTCTCTACCACCTGTCCCTGTTGAACTGAACATGCACTGACATGAAACTGAGTTAACTGATGTATTCATTAGTTGCATCATGAGTTAATAATTAGTTTAACAACTCATCATTAGTCTATTTGCAGTTAGACTAATTACAACTAGTTTAACCAAGTCAAACTGAACACAACTCCATCAACTCCACCAAACTCAACTGATTGAGTTCTAACTGAAGTCATGCATGCAACAACTCAACTGACTCATAAGAAAAGTGTATTTCCTTCTGATAGCTGCATGTGCCACCTCTGTAGCTCAAACTGAAGTGCTCCAAGAGAATAAGATCAAGTTTATAGTCCAAATATTATTATGAGACAATAATATGTGACTTTTCTATTTTTGACAACCAATCTAAAAATAGACTTTGATCACTCACACTGTGATCAAAAATAGAAGTCCATCTATTTTTCCCAACTTGACCAATCATCCATAAGCAGCAACCTGCAATCCATAGACATGATCCATATGTCTAAAAATAGACATAGTCTAAAAATAGACTTGCGCCAAAAATAGCCTGCGGGCCCACTTAGTGAAGGCGACTCTTTTAACTAAGCTCCATCATCTTGTTGCAATCTCAACACTAGAGAAAGCTAAGATGGAGTTGGTAGGAGGAATCTCTGCCTACAGATCAACAACCCTTCAATCAAATTATATTCTCTTTTCATTTACAAATCATTACATGTCAATGTGGAAAAGATGAGTTGAATTTGGAAAATATGATCTAACTATTGCTAAGAACTATATCTATGAAATGGACTCCTCCTAAGCTACAACAATCTTAAGAAGCAGAACAATACTTGTAGATGTTTCCAAGAAATCATAAAAAACTATCTAACTAAGACTGAAACTTCATATATGCAATGAACAAAAGACAAAATCTATTTTTGGGCTGTGATATTAGGGTCCTCTAATCATGATCCCTTGAGGGAGATGAGATAGGTATCACTGTCACAATATTTTTTCATGTATTTTCCTTCATTGGACTGCAACACTAATCTACTCTTTAAGGTAATGGAAGCATGCATAAGAAACAAATTAATCAACTTTATAAGCTAAAAAGAAACATAACTAAACTTTAGCATTTAATCAACATTCTAAGATAAGAATATAGATACAAGAGAGGAACTTCTTCTGCTAGGGTTGGGCCCTAACCCAAGAGCTTCAATCCTCTAAGTCAACTTAGTGCGGGATCGAAACATAATTTCACATTATCAATCAAAAAGGGTCAAAAGCATCATAACAATAACAATCAAATGTGCTTTAGCTTAATGGCCTCTTGACTACAATAAATGTCAAAACCTAATGAGTCCCCTAGCTTGCTTATTTATACAAAAATGGAGCTACTAACAACTCCCTAGAAAATGGGGATACTTTGCTCCCTAACTTGATTATAGGTGGGTCTAACTCTTCCTTCACTTGAATTGGCTTCTCTGCCAATGAAATCGACCTACTTGGCTTCTAGTGAACTCGAGCTAATAAGATAGAGTGGGGGATCTTCGATTGATTTGAGGAGTTAAGAATGGATACCACCTCCTAGAATCTCTCTTGCTTGTCTACTCCGAGTTCCTGCACCCAAATCAATTCAAACTTGCTCCAATTCCTACGTTTAACACACATTAGGACACATGACATAGTAACACATATTTACTCCTCACATTAATCATACTATAACAAAATCTATGGATAAATGTGAGAAAAGATAATTTAATAAGATGGAGAATGGCATTGTGACCCTTATAGTTTACCTATTGATAATCCCCATCAGTCAGCTCAAGTCTGTGTTCAAGTGCATGCATTATTAGCCTTATGTCATTATTATTTACCATTTCTGGAAGTTTCATGAAGTTCCAGGTAGAGGCCTGAGTCCTAGCCTTGAAAAGGTGGTTCAGAATTCGGGGATGCTAGCACAAAACTACTTGAAAAATGTTGCAGTCGCATGGATGCCTTGCTGTGATAGTGACTAGAGGGTCTCAGTCACATGGAAGGCTTGTCATGGGAGCGACAGGAGGTCTAGTTCAACATAACATTAAGTTTTCTTAGGGGTTGGACACCTGGAGGGGTTGGTTGGCTACTGAAGGTTTTGTAGCTTCTGAGGAAGGTCAGATTGGCCTTGTCTTGTTGATTCCACTTCCTTAACTTCACAAGGGGAGTTGAATCATATCATAGTAACTCTTCGTCGCATGTTGGACTGGTTATATTAGGTAAATTTGGGAGGAGGGTGTTACATTCAAGTCCAATATCTAGTTTACATCATTGATGAGTAAGGCGTACATGTGGATTCAACTAAAATCCAATTCATTTAGGATTTCCTAGTCTCGACCAGTCTAACAGAGCTTTGCGTCTTTCTATACCTTGCCAATTTTTATTGGAAGTTCATGTTGGGATTCTGTTATATCACTTATCCTTTGAGTCAGTTACCAAGGGAAAAATGAAAGAAAAGTTTTCCTGGTCTAAGTCCCAACATAAAGCATTTGTTGAGCTAAATAGTTGCCTCTACTCTACACATGTACTCACATTGCCATACTTGCATAAACCATTTGAAATTGAGACAAACGCCTCCAACTATGTTATTGGTGTAGTCCTAACCCAATAAGGGCATCCAGTGGCCTATCATAGTGAGAGACTTTTTGATACAATTCATAAATACCCCACTTATGATAAAGAGATATATTTTATCGTTACATTTTTGGGAAGGAGATGGTCATACACATAGATCCATGTCCCCTTTAGTTTATATAGGCACAAGGGAATTTGTAGAATGATCGACATCAAAAGTGGTCTACATATCTGCAACAATTCCACTTGAACATTAAATACAAGAAGGGAAGAACCAATCATGTTCAATATTTCCTCAGGCAGCTCCCATTTGTATCATTGATTACTATTCTCAACTCTTGTGGCCACAATACCTATGGATGGCCATAACTATACAAAAATGATCCTAAGTTTGTATCCACATACTAGATGTTGGTGGATGGCAAGAAAGTTTCATGTTTCCACCTCCAAGACCCATTATTATGCTACCTATGCCACATTTGTGTTCCTTCAAGTGAATGTGCCAAGCTGGTTTGGGAAGTGCACTACAATCAGGTTGCAAGACATTTTGGTGTGGAGAAAACTATTGTCGTACTAAAAAATTTTTTTTATTGTCCAAAAATATGATAAGATGTTGGAAAATATTTTAAATCCTGCACTTCTTGTGCCATCTCCAAGCCAACCATCAAGAATCAAGGCCAGACTTACACTCCTCTTCCCACTCCCATCCATCCCTGAGAATCTATCTCCATGGACTATCTGTTAGGATTCCCTTCTACCAAGCATGGTAATGACTGTGTATTTTTGGTTGTGTAAAAACTTTCTAAGATGGCTATATTGGTGGCTTGCAAGGAGAGTATCACAACAAAGGACACTGTCAAACTCTTCTTTGAATGAGTATGGGTGCATTTTGGGATCCCACAGACCATTATATCAAATTGGGATTGTAGGTTTCTAAGAAAATTTTGGCCGAGCCTCTAGACATTATTGGACACCAAGTTCATGAAGGCGACTATATTACATCCCCAAACTGATCTCCAAACAAAGGTCGTCAATCGGATGATAGTGCACATACTATGCATGTATAACTCCAAGCATCCACGAACCTAGGATGAGAACCTCCCTTATGTGAAACACAGTTATAATAGATCTCTCCATAGCTTGACTCATCGTAGTCCATTTTAGGTGTGTTTGGGATTTCAACCATTGTGTCTGATTGATAATGTGATGCCTCATGCGACTACAAAGACAAAATCAACACTTGTACAATTTGAGGTGGATAAAGCAACCAAATTTATTGAAACATCCAATAGTACATTCACCAATAATTACACGACATCTTGGATAAGTCCAATGCCAAGTACAAGCAACGACATGATCAAGATCATGTGCCACATAAGTTTCAATTGGGTGACAAAGTGTGGTTGCATTTGTAGAAATAACACCCTGCCAAAATCCCATCAGAAGCTTCGAACACTCTGATACATGCCTTAAACCATCACCAAGGTTGTGGGAGACAATTCTTTCGAGCTCAACATTCCCCCATTCCTTGGTTTGCACCCAGTGTTCAATGTGGACCACCTTTGACCATACTTTCCACCATTGTTGTACATATCAAACATTACATAACAACTTACACCAACAGAGCTCAACCCAGACTACATGGAATGGGCCACAACTGATCAGATTGTGGACACACAGATCAATAACACTCACCAACAGAAGATCCAACTATATCATGTCGTCAAATTTGACCAACTCCTACAGCAAGACGAGTGGCTCATCAGGAATCAAGTTCAACAGAAGTTTCCCCATCTCATGGAGGCACTCAACACAATGGGGACCATTGCTTCCTAAGGGGGAGGAATGATCCAGGTGGATATTGGTGGCCACTCACCTATTCCACTTGGAACCCCATAAAAATTTCTTTAAGTTTCATTGTTTGTAGCATAGTTTACTATTTTGGCAGTTTTTTGGGTTATAAACCTTTGGAGCCGTTTTGAGTCCCTAAACGATGTTTTTTTGGAAAATGGGTAGACCTATAGATATTGGTAGGGGTTTGGAGTCCAAATTTATAGTCCTCAGATAGATATTTATTATGAGGTATCGTACACGTTAAACATAGATCGTATGCCAAAGTTACAGCCCTGAGAATTTGATGTACCAACTAAACCTAATGGGGCCCACAGACTTTTGGTGCTTCATCCTCTAGGGTTAGGTTTTTGGATGTTTAGGGTTTTCCATTATTTCTCAATAATAAAAATTCCTCTAATCCTCATTGTAATACAGTTCATAACGCATGTAGCCACCACATCTCTTCTTAGAGATAACTACCATCGTGTGTGCTAATTTGTTTCCATTTTGCATGTAAACAATTTTTCAGTATTTTTTATTAATGAATTGAAGTTCATTTTTTTCGTAGATATGTATTTTTGTTTATATATGTATTTCATTTTGTTCCTACATAAATCTGCATCAATGGTATCAGAGTGGTCTTCTCTTTCTCTATTTTTTTGTGCATGTCCCCAACAAGGTTGGGGTATCACGAGTTAGGAATTAAACTAGTTGAACCTTTGCAAGCCCGCCTCGCCGACCCTGACGAACTCCCATGGTAGAAGAAAATAAAGATGAGGGAGTTAGAGATCCTTTCACAATATTTCTCAAATAATCCTTCAAATGACAAAGGAATGAGATGGTGGATATTTTTTCCTAGATCCTTCGGTGAGTATCAACAAACGAAGCATCTTCATCTAGAAGCCACCTTGGAGGTGCCACTCACTTTAAGGTACAATTTAACTTTGACATTCTTTTATTTGAAGGCCAAATAGATGTAGATGTGGTAAATAAATTGTTAAATCTACTGGAAGGATATTTTTTGATTCATCATTTTTCCAACAGGGAAAATATTACTTTTTCACTCCTCAAAGTCGCCCCCCACTTCAAGGACTAGTGGAAAACCTACTGTGAGTAGAGGGAGAAGAATGAACCCTCACTTTTTTCATTCATACCCACTTGAAATTATTTCCAAGACACCATCAAGGAAAATATTACCCTATCGGGAGCTATGAAGATAAGTACATAAAGTGGACCACACTGCGATAGGGAAGGGACCAAGAAGTGTGAGTGTTCACAAATATTTTTCATACCCTTCGCATGAAGTTGAGTATATAGGATACTATTGTGCTATACAACAACCCTCCCCATTTCAAAATTTTTTATCTAAAACTTTAACAAGAAATGGGTCCCCTTTTTAGAACTTAGATAAAATCAACAAAACTTTTAAAAAATCAATAGTTGTGATAAGTATTTTTCTTTTAGGTTAAGTTCAATGACAATCGCAACTTTGCAAAATCTATACAACACACGAAAAATCCTTATGAAAAGGTCCAATCCGATTTAAATATTGAACAAGACCTTATCATAAAACAAATATAAATGAATGTGTCACATCCTTTGTTTAAAAGATATACTTAAGGTTTCCATTGGAAATCGTTGATGCGATAACACCATCAGAAAGCGCATATCGCAACTTATCAAGGAATCATTCCAAGGGGTCATATAAATCTTACAATGCGAAAAGCCAATTGCAATCGGTCATCGCTGAAAGCACGAAACGCATAACAAATGCCCATTTGGAATCCACCGATGCGATTTCATTATTGGAAAGCACACTTTTCAATAAAGGTGAAATATAATTGTTAAGCGAATGCCTGCGTGTCTAAATTATAAGTCAATTATAAATAAAAAGCAAAACGTTTTATTCAAGTGATCCCGCTTACCATCTATCGCAATCAGAACTTTACAAAGGAAACAGTTAAGCATAACGGTTATACCTCCCGATCTGCGATATGCGATTAATCGCTTATCACTGATCGGGAAGTTACGATATTTATTTTAAAAGAATCGTTATCAAGATTTGCGATGCAACATATCTTTATGGCATTTAAGTGTCACGTTGGCAGTTATGGAAAATCATTAATTAAGTAGTTATGGTTGAATCCTTCAAGGATTTCATCCGTGGTATTGTATATCAAATCCATAACACTCATTGCACTTAATTGTCGTTAATCTTGTATACTGTGTATTAGCTTTGAGCAAATATTTCCTTTGTTACGTTCTTTTGTTTCGTTGTGCAGAGCAAGTCTGAATTTATGAATCCAATGAAAATGACAAAGAAATCAAAGAAACCAAAGGTTCCCGTCATAACCAAAGAGGAACCAGTAAAAAAGGTCTTGATAGCTGATACTACCTGCCTCGGTCTGGGCCAGGCTTCATGGGAAAGCATATATAATTTACTGGAAGCCGAGGATCCAGAAGAGATTGAAGAAGAAAAGGGAACAACGGATTCCATTGACAAGTCAGAGAGTACTCTTAAGGATTTGGCCAGCTCTTATCTTCACAGAATAGCAGCCCGCGCTAAAATATTACCCTACAATGACTTGGTCAGATGGGTAATTGAGAGTATCAACATAACAGACAGAGCATTCTTTATGGCTGATGGAAGGATGTTCAGGTCATTCAGGGCAGAAGATATCAAAAATATGTACCATTTGCCTGAACCACAGAAGTAGTACAACAAGGCATTTTTGGAATCCTTCGCCAAGGAAAATGATGTGGAGTTGGACCCTATCAGGCAGTGGAGGCATTACCCAAACAAACACAAGCATGAATCATCGGGTATGTACTCCGTAGACTCCTTAGCATCTCCTTACTGCTATGCTGGTGCTATGATATGCAGACTCTTTGGAGTCCATGATTTGGCTAGGTTTTCTATAGAAATGGTGCCTTTAATGGAAGCAGCAGTTAACTCTTATATCATGGATTGGGCAACCATTTTATCTGATAAAATGGCCAACCAAATCCTTGATTATAGAAGAAACAGGTTTGTGACTACCTAGGTAATACCCCTGTTTTATATGATTGCCTACATTTTGGACACCATCTGCTTCAATTTTGATTACCCCATTTTAGGTTGAAAATGGACTCCACAAGACCCGACCCCCATTCATATCTATCATAAGGAATTGTGGAAATCCCATTATAAAAATCATCTTTATAGAATCTGTCATGGTTTCGTCTTGCATGTTCATCATGCTATATTTAACAAACCCACTCCTCGGTTGTCCAATGAAGCCAGTGTCGACCTAACATCAATTGGTAGTTGCTTCGGTGAAGAGAAGTTCACCTACATCAGAATTTTTGGCAGCACTATTGATCCACATGTCCTCCCCTTATATATTCCTGATAAACTATTTTCCAGAGAACTAGCTTATCAAATAATAGAAGCAGGGATGTCAAGGAACCTAAAGGAGTCCAAAAAAAAATGTGGCCTTCATTCCACCTCCGATGTGGTACTTTCACACTGCATGACTTCAAACATGCAGAGAAGGAAGCTGAGAAAATTAAAATGTTAAAGTTAGCAGTCATCCCAAAGAGGCAGTATGATCCAAAAGCAGTCGCCTACAATTTCACCTCTCATGTCAAACTTGCAAGGTTTGAGCATGATAAGGATGATTATGATGATTTGTTCACTTCAGCTGGGTTATTTTCTCAAGTGAAGCATTTAGCAAAAATCAGATTGGGAGTAGATGGATTAAAGGAGTTTTTGAAATTCAGGACACAGAGGTTGCAAATACTACCTCTGGACTTGTTAAATACTACCTCTATGGTGAAATTGGAAGGCCACTGTGAAGAAAAAACTATTGAAAAGATTCTTGAAAAGGAAAAGAGCCCTGAAAGGGAGCAGACAAAAGAAGGAACTAGTGAGATCCTTGATACTAATATAAATATTGATCTTGTTTTAATCAAGGAATGGAGTAGTTCGACCTAATCATCAAGAACCTGAATGAATCCCAAGAGCTCACTACACCAAAATCGCCTGTAGCACAAAAGCTTGAGGTTATTAGTGTTTTGATTGAAGGGACAAGCGGCCTACCCAAGATTTAACAGGATATAGAAATCATTCCTGAAAATCCTACAGAGGAGATTGTACTAAAAATAGAAGAAATACCACCCCTAGATGTATTCGACAGTCTGAAGCATAGGGCTGTGGTTAAAAGACAAAGGAAAAAGAGGAAAATTGATCAAGGACCTCTTCTAACTCCTCAGATCGAAATGATGAATGTGGTATGGAAGGCAGAAGTCAATCCTTCTGAGGATTTAACTAAATTATCTTAGTATGTAGGGGCTTATACAGCAGCAACAATGGACAAAGCCTCAGAGGTCAGCAAACTAATCAAGGAAAAAGATCAAAGGATCACTCAACTTGAAGTGCAATCAGCAGAAGAACAGCAAAGGATTAGTCATCTTGAACAGCAGCTAGCAGAGCAGAGACAACAAAATGAGCAACTAAAAGAGCAGTTGAAATTGGAGAAACAGAAGATTGATAAGCAGACTCTCCAGAAACAACAGGAGTTGTCTCAAGAACTAAGCAGGCTTCAGATGACAATTGAGCAGGAAAAGAAGGCCAAGGAAGATCAAATTGCACAAATGCAATTATAGATAGAAAAGTACAGGGGTTATCCACAGGTTAGTGAATTCAGAAAAGAAGCCTTGGAGATAACCAAAGCCTTGTCCTGACAGTTGAACATCCTTTGCCATAATATATCATTGGCTGACCCATTGTGCGATATCTCTGCATCATTGATTGAGAAGGCAGTTGACACCAGACTGGAATTGGAAAAAGCAGATGAAAGGATAAAAAAATTTCTTTCTTGGCAAGATTTTGAAGAAGGAATGGCTGCCAATTTGCCAAAAATACAAGAATCGCACAAGGAAATCTTGTTTCCGGAATGGGAGTCCTAATTAATGAAATCCGAAATATCAACTTCTAGATCTAGAGCTGTAATGAACGGTGTAATTGAATTAGTAAATAACAATTTACATATGTCTAATTTGATCTCCAATTGCTCTCCAGGTAAACTCCCGAAAGAAAAGGCACTGGAACATTGTTGGAGACAGGAGCTGGCAAGCAAAGAAAAGCAGATCGAGGAAGTGCAAAACTTGACATGGGATACATTCTGGTTTTTTCTAGTCAAGCCACATAGCCAGTAGATGGCCATGAAATGCCTTTTCGACGCAGTCAACTACATGATTCCCGAACTCTCCGATGCCACCTACACAGCCCAGCTACATTCCAGGATGAGTCAACCTCCGGAAATCCAACCAATTCTCGTAATCTATTAGCTACAAGCACAAGAAAGGAAGCCAATTCAATGAATTAGCTCAATCACTATCAAATTGCTATTTTTATAGCAAATCCCAGATTTTCATGTCTATAGTTTGAACAACTCATAACGATTTTTGTTGATAGTTAGTTTTTAATTTTTATGATTTAAGACCCTTTCATGCATTTAGAAAGAGTCCTTAATTTGTATGAAATTTGACTTAAGAAGTTGCACTTATGTCCTTATAAATATTTTTTTTATCAAAAGTGGATCAAGGTTCTGCATTTTTGTGAAAGAAGCTTTTTCAAGACTTGCACTGCTACATCTTCTGGAGGTTTTCTGAAATAGGAAAGTGGAATCAGAGTGTTGTTTACATCGTAAGGATTCAAATGCATGCGGTACTTCTATCACTATTTTTGTCTTATTTCTGTATGTGAATGAACGTTTCTTAAAATTTGTTATTGTTGATATATGTATGCTTTTTCAATTGATTCTTTATTATATCATTTCTGAAGATTGAGAATTGTTTATTTCAAAGGATATATGTCAATGATATATATATATATATATATATATATATATATATATATATATATATATTGTGATGAATGCGATAATGTTTTTATAATTACTTTGTTTAATTTCTTAAACAAAGTAATCATTATATGAATGCATCTTTCTATTGATAGGTAAGCCATCTATATGATTATTTATCTTTTAGGAATAATCAGAAATCACATTATTTATAGAATACCTGGGTTAGATTAGCATATTTGTATATTTTTGAATTTTAGGATAAAACACTTATCACCTTTGTTACACATTATAAAACAATCACCTATCAACTCATACATCACTAGGAAAATAGTCCCATTATATCTAATCGGAGCCACCATACCAAACGGAAAAGGAGCTGCACTAAGGTCTGGACTGGGTGGTTTTCCCCGATGTCGATGCTAGGATTTTAGAGGCATCAAGATTTTTGGCACTAGAAGGAAGGCCATGAACTGTGAATGGTGAGAAAATCCAAATCCATAGTTCATTCTAAGAGTAAATCTCCCTCACCATCTCCTCCAACTTCTCCCTCGCATTCTAAATCTCCCATTTTCAAGCGAGAAATTGAAAAGACAACACCCAATGTTGAAAAATTGCACACATCAGACAGTTCTTCCCTTGAATCCCTTGAAGTTCAGTCTTTGATTCATAAACTTCAAGGGTTTTCAATATCTCAAGAACAGTCTGAGTTATCCCAAGGCAGTGTGACTTCGCAATATATCCCTTCTCAGCCTCTTACAAGATTACAGAGCGAAAATCTTGGTATCGAACCAACAGAATTTCCTCTGCCTAGTCAGAAAAGAGCTAGGAAGACACCTTTAGAGTCTGACAGTGAGACTCTTTCATCATCATCATCCATCTCATCCAAACCATTGCAAAGTCAACCATCCATTCCCCAACTACACATCATAGTCCAAAAGGGTACAGGTACTCCGATATCCTCTACCCAACCACTTTTAACTACATCCTCACTTTCTTCTGCTATTAGTGTGACAATGGCACAAAATCAACCACAACCAAGGCCATGGACAAATCTAGGGATAGTCGCAATTCCTGCACCCTTGCGTCAATTACCGGCCCATCCTAAAAAATGGTTACCAAAGTTTAATCCTGATATCGGCATACTAGCACAAGAACATATAAATTTTTTTATGTTGTCAATAAACTTAAACGGGGTGACAGAAGAAGATGTTGTTGTTAGGCTTTTCCCATACACCTTACAAGGAGCAGCTGGATCATGGTATTTTTCATTACCACCAAGATCCATTAATAGTTGGAATGCTTTCCAAGAGCAGTTTTTAACTAAGTTCGGAGATGATAGGTCCACAACAACATTAATCAATGATCTCTCCAATCTTAAAACTGAGTCAAAAGAACCCATTAAATATTTCAACTCGCGATTTAATAAGCTCTTAAATAAAATTCCTGCTATGTCTAAGCCCAGTGAAGAAGTTCGAAGCGAATGGTATATTTCTGCTTTACCTTCGAATATAGCCATCTTCATTGATAGGGTTGCAAAGCCCACCTTAGCAGAGAATATGAAAGAAGCAATCGTCGTTGAAAAACGTATTATTGCTTTAGAAAAGAAAACCACTCTTAAAGAAATAAAGTTCAAAAAAGTTACTTTTAAAGATGATTTGAAAAAGAAAGCAGCCAAAGATCCATACGATATGGAGGGTTTGCAAAAATTTCTGAAGACTATGTCCAATGAAATGGTAGAGATAAAGAAACAGGTAGCGAAAACCTCCACTGAAAAACCATTTAGGAACTTCAAAAGAGCTAAACAAAAACCACCTAATGCCATATCTAATACAGAATCAAATCCAGATGACGATGAGGATGAAGACATAGTTTTGTCATCAGAGGAAACAGAAGAAGATGAGATAGTTGAATGCCACGATATGTGGGACTTCATTTTACCTAGCTCTGATAATGAAAGTGAACAGGAAGCTCTCCCAGTAAATACTAGAAGTAAAATCATTGCAGAGCTTGTTCAAACAACTCAAAAGAAGAAAAATATGAGCCCTACTGCCAAAGATAAGGCTCCCATGAAGAAAACTCCAGTTTTGACTACCCAAAATCAGCCATCATCTTCCAATCCACCCTCATCATCTAAGACATTAGTAGTCTCTGACTCTATGGACTACAACATTATAGAAGACATTAAGAATTCTAGAGCAAATATTTCTTTATTTGAGCTTAGCAAGCACAAACATCAACAGAAATTGTTGCTCAAAGAGTTAAATGCAGTACCTTCTTCTCCTCTTCCAAATGTTGTATTATCCAAGGTGGCTAAAGGATCAGGTAAGCCACCATCAGATAAAGTAGATGCTACTGATGATGTTTTTATCAGAGATAGATCTAATTCTCATACTCCTCCTTTTCTCTTAACCTATGAGATCTAAAATAGAAATCTGCACAACTACTTAATAGATTCAAGGGCTTCATCAAACATAATTCCAGCCTCGGTTTGCTCAAAATTAAACATTGAGCCCCAAAATTATGCAATACATATTTTTCAGTTAGATCAAACTAAGGTTCAAGTCTTAAGAGAGATTAATTCAGTCACCATTAGGTTATCAGCTGATCCTAGAGTAGTCCAGAAAATTGATATATCGATTGCTGATATACCTAAGATTTATGGTTTAATTTTAAGTAGGGATTGGTCTAAGAAACTCCATGGTTACATTTCAACTGATTGGTCTCATATGTGGCTTCCTTATAAAGGGAAACCAAATCAAATCAAAATCGATCGGGAGAAACACGTGACCAATATTGTAACGGAGTTTGAGCAGGAAAACCAACCTATAGCTTTCAATAACAACATTCTCGGAAATTACTTAGCCAAATCATTCTTTGGTAATTTTAATCCTCAATCATTACCTTTTTCTGTTAATAGTTCCACATCATAGACAGAAAATTTCTCTCATACGGATACCTCAAGGTGTGTTACTATTGCTCAGGAAATTGTAAATAAACCTGTAGATAAGCCTGTATTTTGGTCTTTATATTTTGATGGATCAAAATCCAATGACGGTGCAGGAGCAGGATGTATTTTAGTTAGTCCTGAAGGGGAAAAACTATGCTATAATGCAGAATAGAATTTGAGTGTACAAATAATACTACGGAATATGAGGCATTGATTCAAGGGCTCTATAAAGAAATAGGCCTAAATATTCTATATCTAAAAGTATTTAGTGATTCTGATATTGTCATCAAACAGGTAAGGAACACTATCCATTGCCTTTCAGGACATCTCAAGCATTATTAGTCCCTGGTTCAAGACCTAACATCTCATTTTCTAGCATTTAATGTTTCTCCTATCCCTAGATCTCAGAATGCAGTAGCTGATCTATTAGCTCATGTTGCTTCTAAGCTCCTTCCATCCGAGTACAATCCTAATAGGTTTTCAGTTGAATTAATTTTTAGACCATTTTTTCCAGACAATGTCACCAATTAGTGGGTATTTAATCATGACGAAGACATTTTAAATTTCTTAACTTCTGAAAAATCTTACGATGACCAGATTATTGATGAAAATGATCATGATCTTCAAATAAAACAAAAACCAAATGAGAATTCTATACCTAAATCTGTGGTCAAACTTGAAGATCTCTTTGATATCAAAAATAGGTTCAAAAGAGTTACTAATTCAAAACTTCAAAGTTCTACTTTGAATTTTGAATTAGTAAATCTTGGCACTGAGTCCAAACCACAAAATGCTAATCTAGGACTAGGGCTCACTTTAGAAGAAAGATTTGCTTTTATCAGATTGTTAAACAAATATAAAAATGTTTTTTCTTGGAATTATGATGATTTGAGAACGTATGATACTTCTATCATATAACACAAAATTCTAATGATTTAAGAGGAGAAACCTATACAACAAAAATTGGGGAAAATTCACCCAAATCTCGAGAGTCAGATTAAAGCAGAGTTGAATAAACTCTTGAAAGCTAAGATAATTTTCCCAGTCAGACATTCTAAATGGGTTTCGAACTTGGTACCTGTTAGGAAGAAGAATGGTGATATTAGGATTTTCATTGATTTTAGGAATCTTAATAAGGCATGCCAAAAAGATAATTTCCCATTACCAAGAATGGAGTAGATACTTCAGTCAGTAGCTGGTTCAGATTTGATGTCTTTTCTGGATGGTTTTTTTGGATATAATCAAATACTCGTACATTCAGATGGCAGACTAAAAACTACATTCAGAACCAAATGGGGAACATATGCCTATCAAAAAATGCCTTTCGGTTTGATTAATGCTAGAGCTACTTTCCAAAAAGCAATGGATATAGCATTCAAGGGTTTGATTAATAGGCCAGTTGTTGTCTACCTAGATGACATAACTGTCTTTTCCAAGAAAAAAGCCAATCATCTACGTGATTTGAAATAAATATTTGAACGATGTAAAAGGTATGGGATTTCTTTAAATCCCAAGAAATCATTCTTTCACTCTTGATGAAGGTAAACTCTTAGGATTTATTGTATCTAAAGATGGCATTTACATTGATCTAGACAGGATCAAAGAGATTTTTGATATTCCTCTTCCACACAATAAAAAATCAATGCAATCGTTTTTAGGATAGATAAATTTTGTAAAAATATTCATCCTTGATTTTTCAGTGGTGGGTTCGAGATGGATCTACAAAGTTAAGCAGGCAGCTGACGGGAGTGTGGAGAAGTACAAGGCAAGATTTGCTGCCCGAGGCTTTTCTAGGACCACCTACAGCCCAACGCAGGCAGAGACAGTCACCTGATCGGTACACTGGATACATGGCTCTTATGAGCAAGTGTGTTGTGACTGAGCCATCCTCTTTTGAGGAAGCTGTGGAGGATCCCGCATGGGTAGACGCCATGGTGGAAGAGTATGATTCTATTGTCAGAAACAGTGCATGGGAGATTGTTCCTAGACCAGAAGGCAAATCAGTGGTGGGTTCGAGATGGATCTACAAAGTTAAGCAGGCAGCTGACGGGAGTGTGGAGAAGTACAAGGCAAGATTTGTTGCCCGAGGATTTTCTCTCAGCGCAGATGGGATGGCACATTCATCAGATGGATGTGAAGACTGCGTTCCTCAACGGAGTCATTGAGGAGGAGGTGTACATTGAGCAACCCGAAGGCTTTGAGGTCTTCAACAGTGAGTCGCATGTGTGCAGGCTCAAGAGAGCGCTGTATTGGTTGAAGCAAGCACCACGTGCTTGGTACCCATGGATAGACAGCTATTTCACAGGACTTGGATTCTCCAAGAGCGAGGCGGATCCTAACCTATACCAAATTGTGGTGGAGAGTAAGTTGCTTATCGTTGTACTGTATGTTGATGATTTGATTCTAACGGGTGATGAGCTGTTGATACTGTCATG
Organism: Pinus tabuliformis; assembly: GCA_031772625.1. NCBI lineage: Eukaryota > Viridiplantae > Streptophyta > Pinopsida > Pinales > Pinaceae > Pinus > Pinus tabuliformis. The sequence goes on from CM062812.1 coordinate 667,496,790, forward strand.
CAAGAAGGATCTTGCTACAGAGTTTGAGATGAAGGACTTGGGCCTCCTTCACTATTTCCTAGGATTGGAAATATGGCAGTGCAGTGGTGGACTGTTTGTTTCTCAGGGCAAGTATGCTCGGGAGATACTGGAGAAGTTCAACATGCATGGATGCAAGCCTATTGATACTCCTCTTCCTGGAGGTTGGAGGAAGGAGGATGCCACTTCGGGAGAAGAAGTGGATGCCACTGTTTATCGACAGTCAGTGGGGTCGCTGATGTATTTGGTCAATACACAACCCGATATATGCTATGCAGTTAACCAACTTTCACAAGCTATGGTTAAGCCTACCAAGCTCTTCTGGAAGGCGGGCAAGCATGTATTGCGCTACTTGAGAGGCACATCGGGATATGGTTTGTGGTACAGACAGGAGGATGAGGTGAAGCTATGTGGCTTCACGGATGCAGATTGGGCAGGGAGACCAACGGACAGAAAGAGCACATCAGGAGGGGTCTTCAGTATTGGATCGACAGCAGTTTCTTGGTACAGCAGGAAGCAGAGATCCGTGGCACTCAGTTTAGCGGAGGCCGAGTATATGGCAGCAAGTTTGGCTGCATGCGAGGCTATATGGATGAGGAAGATCCTGGTTGGTTTGTTCGGTTCTCATTTGGATCCTACTGTGATTTACTGTGATAACCAGAGTTGCATTAAACACTCGGCCAATCCTGTATTTCATGATAGATCTAAACATATTGACATCAGGTACCATCATATCAGAGATTGTGTGCAGCGGAGGATCATGTTACTTTCGTACATTCCAATGGAGGATCAGGATGCTGATATTCTGACGAAGGCTCTCACCAGGAGCAAATTCGAGTACCACCGAGGCAGGATAGAGGTTGCTGATAATCCATATCTTGTCGAGAGGGAGTGTTGAGAATGCAACAAGATGATGGAGCTTAGTGAAAAGAGTCACCTTCACTAAGTGGGCCTGCAGGCTATTTTTGGCGCAAGTCTATTTTTAGACTATGACTATTTTTAGACATATGGATCATGTCTATGGATTGCAGGTTGTTGTTTATGGATGATTGGTCAAGTTGGGAAAAATAGATGGACTTCTATTTTTGATCATAGTGTGAGTGATCACAGTGTGAGTGATCAAATTCTATTTTTAGACTGGCTGTCAAAAATAGAAAAGTCAAATATTATTGTCTCATAATAATATTTGGACTATAAACTTGATCTTATTCTCTTGGAGCACTTCAGTTTGAGCTACAGAGGTGGCACATGCAGCTGTTAGAAGGAAATACGCTTTTCTTATGAGTCAGTTGAGTTGTTGCATGCATGACTTCAGTTAGAACTCAATCAGTTGAGTTTGGTGGAGTTGATTGTGGAGTTGATGGAGTTGTGTTCAGTTTGACTTGGTTAAACTAGTTGTAATTAGTCTAACTGCAAATAGACTAATGATGAGTTGTTAAACTAATTATTAACTCATGATGCAACTAATGAATACATCAGTTAACTCAGTTGCATGTCAGTGCATGTTCAGTTCAACAGGGACAGGTGGTAGAGAATCAGATTGCTATCAGTGGTGACTATAGTTGTGCACCAGATCTTGCACAATCAAGGAATTGAGTATGCCAATGAGTTTGCTCACGTATTTGCCCAGTATTGTAGCCTTTGCTCACGTCCAACAAAGTGTGAGTGATTATTTTGAGGTGAAATACGAGTTTGGTAAGCCATTCTCATCAGTTCTTGAGCAGTGGAGGCAGGCAAGCAGTGGAATAGATTTGGAGATCAGATCTGAGCTGTATTGTGTGTAACAGGTGGAGCTGGTACTGGATTGCTTGTGATAAGCATTGCACTTTGTAATGTTACATGGTCTCAATCATTAATATACAGATAGTGTGGGGTTTTTAGCGAGATGCTTTCCCCGGGTTACATACTGTGTTAATGTGTGAATGCTCTTGATGTTTTATTGTTATTGATGCTACTATATTGATGATCAACGTAAAGGAGCTTATGTATTGTGTATGTATTCCGCAATAGTACATGATCAGGATAATCTCTGTTGAATATGTGTTAAATTATTCAAAATTTCTACATCTAGCTTTTGTTGATGCATGTCAACCCATATTCTGAACCTTTATTTTCCAACCACCATGAGCAAGTTGTCTTAAGAAAATCAGACCTTCTTGGAGTGCTAGGCTTGGCATTGGGTGATGTTCACCTTCCCTACACCTTTCAAAATTGTCATAGACCCTTACAACACTTCATCTTACCATTATTACCCTCCAAAACCTCTCAGTCAGCTTCCTGTAGCAGTTCAGGGCATGATGTAGCAGTTCAAGACATCTTGTAGAAAAGCTATAGCAGCCTATTTTGACCCTGTTTTGAACTAAAATGATACAATATGCTAGTGTAGTAGTAGGTTAACCACTCATCTTGGACTCCATGACTGGAAGTGCCACCTAGACTAGTCCTTTCACTCTTTTCCCTCTTGCAAGATCAGATAGCATTAGCTTTTATATTTTTGCATTTAGCAATTAGCACTTTTATCTATTCTGCAAGTGTGAATGAGATAGTTAATACATGCATGTTTGAAATTTGAAATGATAGAATAACCTTCTATTTTCAAGAAACCCTGGTAGCTAGATAATCAAGTGCAAGATTAGTACAGTTTCCTTTCTGCAAGTGATTTGTGCCATTTCATAGCTAGATGATTTATGTCATTTCATAGCATATACAAGTTGGCAGATTTCTTTTCCTGAATTGAAAATAATTTAATTTATCTACACTAGAACTAGCCTTTACATTTTTCTTTCAGTAGTCAAACTCATTTTAGTTCAATAGAGGAATGGTCTGGAACCCTAATGGTCATGTGCCTCAGTTGAGAAGTGACATGAGTAGAATGATGCATCTGCTGTGTATATAGCATTGTCACCTCCAAGTTTTTAGGAAACCCTGGGTTGATAAACTAAAGTTGGTAGTATTGGGAGTTGCAACATTCTTGTTGAAATAATAGGGCCATCATTGACCGCTACTAGCCATGACATGCATTCCATCAAACATATCATAAACATGTAATGTACAGGTCATAAATACACATCTATACACATATAGACATAGGGGTCTCATGCTTATCTAAGAATCATTAAGAAGGAATAATTCCTCCTCATAATAGCTACAAGATCATCTACTAGGTCATGCATTCATTAACATTTCATTTAATAATCAAAACATGATGAGAGCCATAACTCAAGTTTGTCATAAGACATGCTTATAACCAGCAATTAACCAAATAAATATCAATGATGATACCACCATTAAAGTCACATAATGACAAGCACATTTACTCATGAAATGCCAAAGGAAAAGGAGCTCTTATTAACATATGAAAATCCAACCAAGTCAGGGACTTCCACGTACCACCTAACCATACATTGGGCTGAATCAAATCTCTCTTTCATCCAATCACCCCCACGCGATATTCCAAGCATGAATGTGGGATCTCATGGAATAAAGCAAGAACACCAAGCAAGGGCTTCTAGAGGCAAAACCACCTCAACCCTCAACCAATGATTCTACCTCATGATCAAACATCACTAACCATCACTAGATCTGTCTCTATTGAGGCTATCCAAGGCTCCAGAGCATTTGTTCCAACCAAGGCTTCTAAGAATAGTAACTCAATCCATAGCTATCATCAGGCTTCCATAGCGTTTGTCCAACCAAGGCTCTAGGACTAGTAACTCAACCCACAATTATCATCAGGATTCTAGAGTGTTTTTCCAACCAAGGTTCCAGGAATAGTAACTCAACCCACGAAGGGATACAGAGCATTTGTCCAACGAAGGCTTCCAAGACTAGTAACTCAACACAAGTTGTTACAGGGCTTTTAGAGTGTTTGTCCAACCAAGTCTCCATGAACTAATAACTCAACCCACAGCCATAAGGAACATGACCACCAATCAGAAAAAAAGAAGATGGGAAAAACCCACAAAACCATGGTTATCCAGGAAATGGAAAGGCTAGGAAAAACCACTGTCAATCCAGGAAATCCTCCACGCTAATGACAACTCATAACCAAGAAACCACATGCATGTACCATGCATTACAAAACTAGCAAGGAAACCATACATGCAAATTGATACCTACAAAGTAATCTAGTTGTAGTTGCCGATCCACATGTTTCCTTGTGCTTTCCCGCTTTCCTTTGCCTTCTTTCTCCAAATCCAAAATATGCCAAAACCCTCCAAAAGTGATCGAAGAAACTCTAAGTGTGCAAGAGTATCAGAGACAGGGAATGTAATGGGAGTGCCAAAGACTACACTAATCCCCAAAAACCTTTTAATCATTGAGGCCCCTATTTCCTTCAATTTCCTCGTCCTTGCAAATTTGGAACCTTTCATCTCCCTTTTCTCCTAATTTCCTTCATTTCCATAAATAAAATGTCAATTAATGCCTATTTTCTTTTTCCAGTTCCTTTCCCAATTTCCTTAGCCATAATAAGCCGAAAGTGACACCCACTAGGATTTTTTTCCCGACATTTAGCTTGGAATATGTGTCCCATGACCTTGGTCTTATTTTTTATTTATTAAATTTATTACATGGATTTTTTTACCAAGAATGTTACAGAACCCTCCCCCTTGGGGGAACACCATCCTCGATGTTCAATGACACTTATAAAAAAAACATAATGCCTATGGAATTTATAAAATATCTCGATGCAGTATTTACAATGACATCCTCCTGAAAACATGAAAAACATACTACTTACTGGAGCTTTATAACAAAACTCATTACAGTATTTACAATAACAACCACATATACACTCATGCACATTTGCTTCAACCAAAAAATAACCATACTATCTATGGATCTTTATAAACACAACCCGATACAATATTTACAATAATATACACATATACATTGTTGGGTCCCTATAATACTAGTGATTACCCCATTACTATTGTAGTTATACCCCTTATTAATATTGTTGTGCCCCTATTTCCCCCATATTGTTATTAATGTGCGCCATAGAATCCCTCTATTGTTATTTTTGTGGCTTTATATTATTATTGTTAGGCCGACTGGATTATATTGTGACTCCTTAGACTCCTATATATAGAAAGGAGGTTTTGTCATTTGTATCATCCAAGAATTGTTCATTTGTGTAATGTAAAGGAGGTTGCCCCCTCGAAGAGGCTGAATTCTAAGGCGTTGATCTATCTTTTCTATCTTTTCTTGAGTTGGTTTCATAACATTTGGTATCAGAGCTTTGGATTCTAGGGTTTCGCTGCTCCAAACAGGTCATCGTGGAATTTTCGCTATAACTTTTTTTCTGTGACATTTCAGAAGTCGCAGGTCCGAATTTCATAACTTTTCGCACAATATTTGCGGAGATATGATCTGAGGAAGTTGGTCTTTTTGCAGACTCCTGAATTACATTCAAAACAGGTGACTTGGGGAAAATTGTCATAACTTTCTCTCTGGGGATTGGATTGAAATTTCGTAAGAAGGTACAGAAAGAGGACAGACTGTAGTTTCTTGTATGCATTTTTCAGATCCAAAGGTCGAAACAGTGACTCGTGGCACGTCGTACAAGTTTGCTCTACTGAACTAGTATATAATCAAGTCACTGTGGGAGATTTCGCATAACTCTTCCTTGGAGAATCCAATTTGGGTCAAACTTGTGGCATTGTAAAGAGGACACAAAGGGCTACTGCAGGTCAAAAATTCAGAACTAGATGATCGAAAAGTACAGAGATACATCAGAGGCAATATCGAGCTCCTACAAAGTGAAAAAATGTGTGTAGATTTTCTTAAATTTTTGCTTAAGCTTGGTTTGAAAATTTATTTTGAAGGAATTCAAAGGGCATAATAGAGAATTATTATCAGTAACTGATGCCCCAAGGAAAGAAAATGCAAACACCTAGTAAGGAACCTGAAAGCTCTAGCTTGACTCATGAAGAAGAAGAAGAAATGCTATATGATATATCAAAATTACAAGAACAAGTGCAACGAGTGTCACTTGCACAAAAAGCAACAGAATCTAAAATGGATGGTTTAAGGAAAGATGTAGAAGATAAGATGGATGGTTTAAAGAAAGGTGTAGAAGCTATGATGGATGGCATGGAAGCTAAGGTGAATGGAATGGACGCTAAAATTGATGGCATGGATGATAAGATGGAAGAATTGAAGATAAATATGAATAAGTTGCTACAAGAAATGGTCACTAAGGGTGAAAGGGTACTAAAGGAAACTCATGATGAGAACAAAAGAAATGTTAATAATGATTCCTTAGACTCTAATGTTGGATCAAAGACTCACCATGTTCCAAAAATCGATATGAGGAAGTTTGATGGCAAGGATCCCGCCACATGGATATTACAGATGGAGCAATTCTTCGATCTCAATAATGTGCAAAACACACAAAAGGTACGTATGGCAACTTTATATTTGGAACCAAATCAGTTTGTATGGTATCAATGGCTTTGCTCTCGTAAACAATTTATCACTTGGGCAATTTTTACAGAAGAATTGATAACACATTATGAGGATACAAAAAGCAACACTTTTTTTAGCCAACTGATAAGTCTCAAACAAAAGGGTTCAATAATGGAGCACATTGAGGAGTTCCAAAAATTGAACATAAGGGTAAAAGATATTCCAGAGGAGCATAGGATTGATGTGTTCATAGGGTCTTTAAAAGATAATATCCAACATGATGTTCACCTTTGGGAACCTGATTCATTAGAGAAGGCATTCAGGTTAGCAAGAAAAATGGAAAGCAAAATTATGGCAACCAGGAAGCATATCACTCACAACTATAAAGACGGAAGTGTTGTTGCCCCTAGTCTTCCACAACCTATAAGGTTGACACCACAACAATTGGAAGAAAAAAGAGCAAAAGGGCTTTGTTACAGTTGTGATAGCAAGTACACTAAAGGTCATAAGCGTGCTGAGAAGAAATTGCTCTACATAGATTGTGAAGAGGAAGAAGAAAAGGAGCAAGAAAGGTCAAAAGAAGAGGATATACTCCAGGAACAAAGCCTAGATGAAGAAAAAATAAATATGACCATATCTTGTAATGCATTGGCAGGTATTACCACTCCTCAAACCATCAAAATACAAGGACAAATCAAGAAGAAAAAGGTAATAGTGTTGATTGATTCAGGAAGCACCCACAATTTTATTCATTGTAAGGTAGCCAAAGAATTGAATTGCTTCCTATATTCAGCACCAGAGTGTCAAGTGATGATTGCAAATGGAGGAACAATGAATTCCTTTGGAAAGTGCCATAATATCAAGCTATCCATGGGATAATATGTATTGACTAGCCCAATGCTTTCCATTCCAATGGGAGGTGCTGATGTTGTACTAGGAGTCCAATGGCTACAATCCTTGGGTACAATAGCTTTTAATTTTCAAGAACTTTTCATCAAATTTTCTACGGAAGGAAAGGAAGTTGAATTAAGGGGTATTGCAGGGAAACCAGGAAAGATAATCAGCTCTAATGGTATGACAAAGCTTCTAAAAAAGTAGCAAAGAGGTGTAATTGCACAATTATGTTCACTATATGTTTCCACATCGGAATCATCTATTCTTCCAGATCTCCAAAAAGTCCTGGACAATCATTCCAAGGTATTTGAGACTCCCAAAGGTCTCCCACCTATGCGTGATCATGATCATGCTATTCATCTGATTCCAGGAAGTGTTCCTCTAAACATCAGGCCATACAGATATCCCTATGTCCAAAAGAGTGAAATTGAACGTATGGTTGCAGAAATGCTAGAGGCTGGTATAATTCAACCGAGTCAAAGTTCTTTCTCTGCTCCAGTAGTATTGGTGCACAAGAAGGATGGATCATGGCGCATGTGTCCAGATTATAGGGAGCTCAACAAGCTCACTATTAAAGATAAGTTCCCCATTCCTGTCATTGATGAATTACTGGATGAATTGCATGGATCAATTTACTTCACCAAGTTGGATCTTCGTTCAGGATATCATCAAATCAGAATGAAGACTGAAGACATTCTGAAAACAACATTTCGAACTCATGAGGGTCATTATGAATTTTTGGTCATGCCTTTTGGCCTTACCAATGCACCTTCAACATTTCAAGGTTTGATGAATTCAATTTTCAAACCATTCCTTAGAAAATTTGTGTTAGTATTTTTTGATGATATACTAATCTATAGCAAGTCTTGGAAGGATCATGTTAAACATGTTGATAGGGTGCTACAACTATTGGAGGAGAAACAATTATATGCAAAAAGATCCAAATGTTTCTTTGGAGTCCAGGAGGTGGAATATCTGGGTCATATTGTATCTCATGAAGGAGTTAAGGTAGACCCTAGCAAAATTAAAGCCATTAAGGAATGGAAAATCCCCACATCCATAAAGCATCTGCGAGGATTTCTCGGGTTGACAGGGTATTATCGCAAGTTTGTTAAGAATTATGGGAGAATAGCAGCACCTCTAACAACATTATTGAAGAAAGATGCATTTTCATGGACTCCAGAAGTAAAAAAGTCCTTTTAACATCTTAAAGAGGCAATGTGCCAAGCACCGGTCTTAGCTACACCGGACTTCACAAAAACCTTTATTGTGGAATGTGATGCTTCAGGAAATGGAATTGGTGCTGTTCTAATGCAAGATGAAAGACCCATTGCTTTTGAAAGTCGTCCAATCAAGGGAAAGTTTTTAAGCAAAGCCATTTATGAGAAGGAAATGTTGGCAATACTCCATGCACTTAAGAAATGGTGACCCTACCTAATGGGAAGACACTTCAAGGTAAAAACGGATCATGATAGCCTTAAATACTTTTTAGAACAAAGATTATCCTCTAAAGAGAAACAAAAGTGGGTCACAAAGATGTTGGGTTATGACTTTGAAATCATCTACAAAAAAGGGAAGCAAAATGTGGTGGCAGATGCACTCTCAAGAAAGGATGAGGATGTGGAAGCATTGTTGTGCGCCATTTCTATTATCCAACCAGATTGGATAAACGAAGCAAGGGAGGAATGGAAGAATGACGAAGAAGTGTGGGCACTTATTCGAAAGTTACAACAAGATTCCAGTACGTCTGATACATTTAGCTGGAAAAATGATTCGTTATGGTACAAATATCGCTTATACCTCTGTAAGAATTCCCAGCTAAAACAAAAGATTCTTATGGAATTGCACACTTCCCCCTTAGGAGGGCACTCGGGATTTTTAAAAACTTACCACAGGGTTAAGAAGGAATTTTTTTGGGATGGCCTTAAATCAGATATTCAAAAGTTTGTGGCGGAATGTTTGGTTTGCCAACAAAATAAAGTTGAAACAATTAAGACACCGGGTCTATTACAACCTTTATCCATTCCAAGCCAATGTTGGGAGGAGGTTTCAATGGATTTTATCACAGGTTTACCCAAGTCTGAGGGAAAGAGTGTCATCATGGTGGTAGTTGACAAACTTACCAAGTATGCACACTTTTGTGCATTATCACATCCATTTAAAGCCAGTACAGTTTCTACTACATTTATGGAAACAATTCAAAAGCTACATGGAAACCCAAAGATTATTGTAAGTGACAGAGATCCCATTTTCACTGGAAATTTTTGGATAGAATTGTTTTCTTATCTTGGTACTCAGTTAGCTCATAGCTCATCTTATCATCCTCAATCTGATGGGAAAACTGAGATAGTAAACAAATGTTTGGAAGGATATCTTCGTTGCTTTGTATCTGATAAACAGACACAATGGGTCAAATGGTTGCCTCTGGCTGAATGGTGGTATAACACTTCCTTCCATACAACAACAAAAATGACCCCATTTATGGCACTTTATGGGTATCAACCACCATCCATCACATCATATTTAAGAGAAAATTCTAAGGTTCAGGTAGTGGAACATCACATCGAACATCAACAACAAGTGCTCCAACTCTTAAAGGATAACCTCGTGTTGGCACAACATAGAATGAAACAACAGGCAGATCAACATCGCAATGAAAGAAGTTTTGATGTAGGGGATTGGGTATTCCTATGGCTACAACCATATAAGCAAATGTCCCTCAAGCAAGCTAAGAAGGATAATAAATTATCACCAAAGTATTATGGTCCGTACAAGGTGTTGCAAAAGATTGGTACTATGGCATACAAATTGGAGCTTCCTGCAGCTTCTTGATTGCACCCAGTTTTCCATGTTTCATGTTTAAAGAAGGTTATAGGCGACAAGCTCCCAGTTCAAACAATATTTCCAGAACTTGACGAGGAAGGAAAAATTATATTAGAACCGGAAGCAGTCACAGAAACAAGAACTCGATAGCTACGAAATAAATCAATTTCAGAGTATCTTATCAAGTGGAAGAACTTATCTGCTGAAGATTCCACATGGGAGGATGAGAATTTTATGCAGAAGTATCCAGAACTACTCAAGCATTGAGGACAACACTTTTTTGAAGGATAGGGGCATGTTGGGTCCCTATAATACTAGTGATTACCCCATTACTATTGTAGTTATACCCCTTATTAATATCGTTGTGCCCCTATTGCCCCCATATTGTTATTACTGTGCGCCATAGAATCCCTCTATTGTTATTTTTGTGGCTTTATATTATTATTGTTAGGTTGGTTGGATTATATTGCGACTCCTTAGACTCCTATATATAGAAAGGAGGTTTTGTCATTTGTATCATCCAAGAATTGTTCATTTATGTAATGTAAAGGAGGTTGCCCCCTCGAAGAGGCTGAATTCTAAGGCGTTGATCTATCTTTTCTATCTTTTCTTGAGCTGGTTTCATAACATACATATACACATTTTCTCAACCAACAAATAAAAGGATATGATGCTTTCATCAACAAGAAGGGAACCCATAGGCTCACACCTCCACCCTCAAGGTAATACTAGGATTCACCTCCTTCCCAGTAAGTCCATAATCCACTACAAAAGTCAAAACCTGCATGCAATATCCAGTGCCACAATCATGCACCACTTGTCCTCTCAGTGAAAAACTACAGACTCTCAGTGAAAAACTACAAACTTATTTTTCCAAGAAAAATTCCCAATGTGCATATGATTCCATCTGGAAATACTAATGAACAAAATAATCCATCCCCTGGCCTTCCCTTCTCTGCTTCATAGTCCCTCGAGCAATCCATCACCCCCTTCCATGCAGTCAAACACCTTCCAAGTTTCGTGGACATCCCCTTCTCTGCTACACAATCCCTCGGTCGATCCATTCCTTGGAAAGGTTTCCTCACATCAGAAGGTCCAAAAACCAAGGCACATACCTAAAAACCATTATACTGGTCATAACATGTTCATGGAGATCAATGGACACTATTGGGTACCAGTGTCCCACAATGGCTCTTCTCCTAAAGTGCTTTACCAACATACTGTTGCACATTCCAATTTATTTAACTAATATTGTTAATTCTTGCAGTCGATTTCAACCACCCAATCCAAACATTTCCATACTTTCCTGTGCCATGCGCATAATTCTCATTAGATTCAAAATGAATTGAAATAAATCTGAATCATACCTCATTGGTGGCCCGTCAGTAGGGTACACTTGCACTTATGTTCACTTCTTGTAACAACAAGCCAAACCATCTCTTGACCAAATCATCATGTATAAACATATCACATCCAGTTAGATCAAAACACAACCATCATAGATAAAAATCATGAATCACATGCAATCATCATAAGCCAAAATCATAGATCACATGTAAACATCATAAATCAGATGCATAATAAAATTGAAATAAAATACTATAATTATCCTTTAATCGGTCCTTTGCTTCTACCTTTGTCCTTTGTCCTTTCCGTACACACACCAGATTGGTTGCCACACCCGACAAGCACCTAGTGCCTTCTCTCCTCTTTAACCACGTACACATACACATAATATACATCACAACATATGCACCTACACCTGACATACAACACAATACATATACACACACAAAGTACAAAACAATAAATACACATGTCACAATACAACAACTACATAATCCCCATAACACAATAACATAGTACCACACGTGCACAACACAACGTGTACGACATGTACACAATACCATATGTAGATAGTGCTACTTGCACAACATGTACACAAAACCACCTACACAACATGTACACAACACCACATGCACGACGTGTACACAATACCATATGCACGACATGTACACAACACCACCTACACACAACACCCCATGTACACAACACCACATGCACACAACACGACATGTACAATCATGCACACAACACCAAATGTACATATCACCGCATATACAACATGCACGCAACACCATATGTATAAAACACCACATATGCAACATGAAAAAAGCACCATATGTACACAATACCACATATCCAACATGTGCATAGTGATGAGCCCCAGTATTGCAATGAGAATGATGCAACTCCCAAGGCTACCAACTTAAATTATCAACCTGGGGTTCGTACAAACTTAAGAGGTATGAACACTATATGTGCAGCATACAATGTGTCATTCTTTCGTTGATATACTATAATGGAGTGCATGTCATGAAATAAAAGCCTAAACTAATTGCAGAAATGGAAATGTTACTTTATTTGCAAGAAATGGAAAGGCTAGTTGCTCAAATGTAAACACTAGTCCTAATTGCAAGAAGGTAAAGGTTATGTTATTTGTAGGAATGAAAAGTACTTGCCTATTTGTAGAATCTAAATCTTGTGCTACTTGAAACAATGTGAATGATTAGTCCAATTTCAGAATGTGAAACATTTCCTTGAAAAGAAACTAATCCTATGCAAGAACAACAATTTGTAATTGAAATCATTAGAGCATAAACTTAAAGAAATAGGCCTAATCTACTTTGTAAAAAGGCAAGTACTAAGTGGTGTTTATTCTTCCCCAATCACATATTTAGAGCCTAGGGGTAATTATTCAAGCCTACGAGGCAAAAAAAACCAAGATTTTGAAGCAAATATGGTCAAGTTTACATGTGCTATAGGAGTGCTACAGGAGGCCCTGTTTTGATACATGAGGAGATAACTTGTCGAATTCCCAAGTAAATCAAATTAAAATGAGATGGGAAACATTTTTTTTTTTAATTAGGATGTCTTAGGACTCCATTCCAAGTGGAATCACTCCAAAATACCCCTCTTAACACATGCTAAAAAATAGCAGAAAATTACTACTCTAAAAGCTAGAAATTCAAGAACTAGTGAGTTAGTTAACCTACCAAATGCCTAACCTAATGAAGTGAAAATTCTATGGGGTGAATTTTTTTATTAACTTGAATGTTTTTATGATCAAATATAAGTGGAATCAACTCAAATGAAGCTCATTAACACATTATAAAAAAATAGCATAAAATTACTACTATTTTGCTACAAGGGACTTCAAGAAATTCTAGATTCGTGAACTAGTAACCCAATCCAAGTAGATCAATGATGAATATGACTTTTCAAAGTTGTTCTAAGGATGCATCATGCTTTTGAGTTTGTAAATAACATTAAAAACAACTAACTTCAATCATTTAATCATTGTAACCTACAACAAAAGAAGCATGAAAAGTAAATGCGGAAATAAGAGATGCAAGGGAAAAAGGCTTTCAAAGTAAATAGAGAAATTGTACAAGAGGGCTCTAAGGCTCTTGAGATGGCCAAGCCTAAGTATACTAAGATTCTTATGAAGGAAACCAATCTTTAGAAGCTAAAAATGGCACCAAAATTCATTATTTGAATCGATCCAAGTACATCCTTGCTAGAAATGAAAATGGAGTTTCTAAATAACAAGTTTTCTCGAGAAGAAGACTAAGAAATACCTACCCGTAAAGGCCAATTTGAATTGGTACTTATAAAAATTTATGACAAAGCATTATCCTTGAAATGAGGAAGCTTTCCCCTCCAAAATCCGTCAAATAGTGGATCTGGTTCCCAACACTAAGAATCTACATTAAATGGCAGGGAACACATTCCTAGATTTTCTCAAGCGCTAGAGCTCTAGAATTTGTCAATAATTTCATGACATTAAGTTCATTTATTATCAAATCTTGCTACATCATGTAGTAAGGAGAAAGTCCCTATATTATCTCAGTCATAATTTACTCCATATTCTACAAAAAATAATAATATTAGTGTTAGAAAATTATATATTACAGAGCAATAAAACACATAAAATATTGCAGAAATATAAACACAAAAACGCATAAAACAAGAGAGACACAGATATATGTGGTTCACCCAGTTTGGGCTACGTCCACGGAGAAACAGCCAGTCCTTCCTTTTATATTATCCAGCAAATTGAAGAGATACAACCTACAACAAATTTGTTGTAATTCCCTCTTCACTCTCAATCTCCTCTATCTTCTTCACTTAGAATATAGATCTACATAGACGTAATAAAATTCCCTCATATATAGCGAGGGGTTTCCTTCTAGGGCAAAAAACCCTAAATTAAACATAACTTCTACCGTCAGATCTCCGCCTAATGAATGACCCAGATTGACTATGAAATTACAACATTTTACAAGGCAATTTTACCTCTATTTTTAGGTTCGGGGGCACTGCCCCCAATCCCCCCACTAGTGGGGGGCTCCCAAAGTTTGCAACCGCCACCCCTGGACCCCCCCTGTAGCGAATATTTTATGGGCGACATTGCCGCCCCATTACGAATTGGGGTCCAATGCGGTGATACCTTTGAATACAGAAGATAATTAGGCTCCACAACCAACAATTAGGCACATAATATGAAATTATCTCTAAACCTTCCTAAGAACCTATTAAAGCTAAAAACTTAAGTGTAGAAGGATAGGTTTAATATAGCCTTTATGTGCTTAATAAATGTTAGATGGACTTTAACTTGTGTCGAATTTGGAGGCCCATCACATAACACCATCTATACACAACATCACATATCCAACATGCTCACAACTCCATTTGTACACAACATTTCATAAACAACATGTATACAACACCAACACTGCATGTATACATCACAGGTACAACATGTACAATATGTACAAAATATACACAATAGTATTATTTCACATCCAGATACCACACTATCTCTTCCTTGAAACATTGCTTTTAGTGTCTCTCCACCATCCATGTTTGCCCCAACATGTCGCAGATCACACTGCTTTCATTCCACTAATGTATCTCTCAACATTACCTACCATAACATAGACATATTATAATCACATAATATCAGTTCATATCCACATGATATTGACCTCATAGATTTATCAGGGCTACTCTTCCCACTTGATTCCTCATAACACTAGGAACCTATTCATGTCATTCACTTGCATAAGTAATCATTCCTCCACAAGCATGGTCCTTAACGACCTTGTCATACAATGACATACATACATATAAACATTATCATAAAACAATCATGATCTCTGATGACCCCGTCAGACAACGACATACATACTTACATATATACATATAAACATCAAGATAAATAAATCATGATCCCTGACGACTCTATTAAATAATGACATACGTACATTCATATGGACATATATAGACATTAACATAATCATGATCACAACATAATTACCAGATATCATAAGGTCAAGGTTAGGAGAACTCCTTTTATCCATGGATAATGAGCACAATATTGAGAACAACAATTCCCATATAGCCAAGGCATTTGACGCCTCAAATCCATTTACTTTACCTTTATGTTACCTTTCTCATGAATATCCTGCCATCATCCATTTATCCCAAAGGACCCAACCAACTCAATTCATCATCATACTCTTGCATTCAACTTCCCTTTACTCATGCGTGAAGCTTCATCTGGGTCTTACATTACCTGTTGTGTTTCATTCATCTCTTCTTGAGCCCTATTAACTTCCTCATTCCCAAACTAATTCCCACGACACTCAAAACATAAAAGGAAAGAACAATAAACAAACAAGAAAAAATCATGAAAAACTAATAGCAATACGACACCACAACAAAGTGGCATGGCCATGCACCAAACATAAACAAAACTGCAAACCAAGCACAAACACATCCCAAAGCACCGAAAGCACAAAACTTGGAACAAACACCATGAATCTATCCCCATGGGTTCCCAATGCTTCCAAGGGAAAGCTCAACCCGAGCCTTCTTCAAGATTTCATGGAAGTATCTTTTCCATGCAATCCCATGTATCATACTATCATAAACACACAAATGTCAGTGTATAAATAAACATAACAATATATTGGTTACCTTGTCTTGTTGTACCAAGCACGTTGCCTTGTAACTAAACACATTCATTCCATCTCTCAAGGGACTCCAATTCCTTGATGATTCCAACCATAACTAGAAACCAATTGTTATACATGCCAAATACATATTCATGAATCTAGCATATATCCACATAATGTCAGATAGAATCAAGGTTAAGAACACTTCCTGTATTCAAGAAAATCACTCATTAGTTTGGAATTGTGGTTTCTAACATATCAAAATGAATTCTCACCCAATCCATTCCTTTTACCTTTTTCCTCGCTGCAATTGAGTCTTATTATGTGTTATCACATCACCCAACTATTAGTTATATAAACAAATCAACTATTACCATGTCACGCTAATACTAATCATGTTTCCCTACAACTGTTCACACATGTCATTCACTTGTTCCAAATATCAAGATATCATGTCTATTAATTTGAAATAAGCCTTTATCAAGACTAAGAACCATGTCATAATCAACTCACATTCAACAATCATAATACTAAAACTAGCACCCACTTACACTCAAGTGCATATCAGATATCTCAACACATATTGTGTTAGTACAATCATCTTAAAATAAGACCATTCCTTCATGCAACCTTATAGACACATACTCATATCATGCAATTAATCAAACATTCAAACAACCTATAAACATGACATGTTAGATAAACCAAATAGACGGCATAATCAAACTCATACCTCAATGTATCTTAGGGGAGGCTATCACATTTGCACAAGTCAGTACGAATTACTATGACATTATATCACAAGTATATCGACTCATATATGAATATCATAACCATATCCATCTACATAGGAAAATATATATTAACATGATACATAATAACATCAAGATATTAGATGCAATAACCATAATCATCATGTGTATGACTGCAATGCATATAACAACAATTTAGCTACCATGCATGACTATTTGATGCATGTGCATATGACCATACTGATTAACTAGCATATCATATGCATGTAACAACAATAGAAATAGAATGACAAGCATGCATATAACCCTAATGCATATAAAAACTATTAACCAACATACCTGCATGCCCAAAATACAAACCTATATGACGATCTTCTCTTACGCCGAGGTCTAGTGTTGCAACCTCGCCTTGATAATCTACTTCTCTTGTTCTATCTCAGAGAACACATTAGAATCATGATGACACAATTGTATACAATGACCTCATGCATAACAATATTCACCATGAAAACGCATGCATAAAAACATATAGACACTGACATGCTCAACAAATTCATATACAACCGACATGCATTCATGACAAATGCATCGCAACAACAACATCATCAACTTCTACATGTCAACACAACTGTAAAAATGACCACTACCATGCATACATATAAAGCACATATACAACCTACGAGCATGCAAGACAAACACATTCTGCCCATCCAGTCCAAGTGTTGAACCATGCTTTGATACCACTATGTAGTATCAAATATCACCCAAAGAGAATGAAAACTAGACATCACCCAAAGAGAACAAAACCTTGCTCTGATACCACTTTGTAACACCCTCCTCCCACATTTACTCAAGCTAACCAGTTGTTGATGCCCCGAAATTCGTTGCAACAACATCGGGGAAACCACCCGGTCCGGAACTTAGTGCAGCTCCTTTTCCGTTTGGAATAGTGGCTCCGACTGGGGATAATGGGACCAGTTTCCCAAAGATTATAAGTAAACGGGATGGATGAATGATTTACGATGTAAGGTGATAATAAATAAATAACTAAACTACAAAAGAAATATAATAACTATAAGCTAATCCCGGGACTTATCGATTCATTTGAATACAACGTTTGATAATTTAGGCTTACTGGCAGGCATATAGATGACACTAACAATAAGCATAAATGTTTAAATCATTTAAGATTGCTCTGCATAAGTAGTTATGCAGAGCGATAATAGCGAATTACTGTACTCAGTCATTTATATCATTGTTACGCGCATGATTAAAAGAGATAACAAATCACAAAACATTCAATAGTGATATGAAATGCAGACTTGCTGTTATATTGCATACATGTAATCAACAATAGCAAAAGTAATAACACAGCAATTCATATAATAGAAAAGAGAACAGATACAGATAATAGTACCATGCAAGCTGTTTGATCAATCCAATATATTAATCGCTATGTCGCGGTTCTTCCTTCAGACCAGAAAACATTCCAAGCAAACGATAATAGTGCACAATTTACTTAAAACAGCCTTCCAAGTAAAATTAAGAACCAGTGGTCGAGTTTCAAAAAGAATATAGACTGAAGCACAATAGTGCAAACTTTAGCCTTTAAGTCTTTTACAAAATTTTACGACCCTTTCCAAAACAATGAAAGGATCTATAAATACTATGCTAATCTAAAATATCTAAATATCTAAAACTGAAAAACAACTAAATCGGCATTAACAAATATCATTTTGTATTTTGGTGATTCGGCAGTCGGCGGCGATGTTTCAGTCAGAGGTCTCTTTGCCTTTACTCCTTTGCTGACATATCGCCAGCATTGGCTCTACTTCTGGTGGAGTATTGAGGCGTGAAGTCAGCTGTGCATCATATGTGGCATCTCGAATATCGGCAATCAGGTATCGGAGAGCATCTGTTAGACAATTAAGAGCCGACCTTTGAGAATGTGGTTTAATCAGGAAAAGCCAGTATGAATCGGCGGTCAAGGTATTTACTCCAGTAATTAACCGCCCTTGTTTCTCCAGATCAGGGTAATTCCTGAGCTCCAGCATATTTGCCGTTGTTATGTTTCCAGGTGTGCATTGTGAAATCATGTTTGCCAGATACAATGTATCATTGACTAGATTGATCATGTTACTGGCAATCATTTTGCATCTGGAGGCTGCTCTTTCTGCTTTCATCATCTGTGTGTTCCATTCCATGAAGAGTATGTCCTTGTATGTTACACAGATTTGGGAGAAATTTGCGGCTTGCCCTTCTGGAGTGTCTTGCCATTCAATATACTCTGTTATATCGTCTTCAGCCTGATCCAACTTACTTCTGGCTTTCTCGATTTGTTGACACACTGCTGTAGATGTTTCACACAGTGATTCAGCTTCAACAAGTTGTTGGCATAAGATCCTGATTTGAGATATCAGTGCGTTGTTTATTCGAGTTGCCTCTGCTCTGAAATCATTGATACTCTTGGCGCTCTTAATACCTTCAAGCTGAGCTGATAGCTGAATTATTTGCTCGTCTTTAGCTTGTATTATCAGCTCATTCGATGCCTTCAACTGGGATAATGCCTCTGACAATTCTTTTGCTTTCTGAATGTCACTTTGGTCTATCCTCAGTTGTTCAATTTGCTGGGTTAACAAATGATTCTCTTGTTGTTGGGCCAGCAATTGTTCCTCTGCCTGTGCTGCCTTATTCCTTGCCTCTATCACTTCTGCTTGTAATGCGTATATCTCATGCTCTTTAGTCTTCAAAAGAAGACTGACTTCGGATGCTTTGTCAATAGTTGCCGCTGAATAAGCTCCCGCAAATTGCGATAGCTTTGTCAGATCTTCAGAGGGATCCAATTCTCCCTTCCAGACCACATTGCCCGTGATTGTTTGCTCAGGCAAAATAGAAGGTTGATCAAGCCTTCGCCTTTTCCTCGAGCGCCTTACAACGGCTCTATGCTTTGGGCTGTAGAAAATGTCTAGAGGAGGAATTTCCTCCACCTGAAGATCAATTTGATCGGATGGGTCTTGAGTGATTACCTCTACATTCTGTACCATGGGTGAGCCGCTGGTTCCCTCTAGAACCGGAGAAGAAGTAGTATTGGGAGTCTTAGAGGCATCTGAGTCTTTGGAGGCTTCCTTACCACTTATGATGGAATCGAATTGGTTCCATTCTTTAATTAATTCAGGATCAGTAGAGATTTGCTCACTTTGTTCTGTCTGAGCTTTACTTTGTTCTTTCTCCCGTTCAATCCTCTGCTGTTCCTTCAATGCCTTCCGCTGTTGCTCCTCATGTGCTCTTTGCTGCTGTTCCTCCAATTCCCTTTTCTGCCTATCTTCCAGTTCTTTCTTTGCTTTCTCTTCTTCTTCTCTTTTCCTCTGTTCTTCTAACTCCTTTTGCTTTCTTTGCTCTTGTTCAATTTGTGCTTTTTGCTGCCTTTCTATCTGCTCTCTTCTTTGCTTCTCTGTTTGCAGCTTGTTTTGCCTTTCCTCCTATTGTCTATCATATTCTTTAGTTGTAACAGGAGATAGGTGTATTTGCTGCTGACCAGACTCGCTTGAGGAAGATGTTGGGGTTGTGGATAATAAATCTAGAGGCAAAGTTTGCAACCTTTGCTTTCTAAGTTTATTAAATTCAGTTAACTCCTCATCTTCATATCTCAGTGAAGCGAGTTGTCTGACTTGGCTTATTGAATCGGCACTCATGAACAGGTCGTCAAACTGGTCTTCTTGATGAACAACCTTTGACAGCTTGGCCTGTTCCAAGGCAATGAAAGCAGTCTTTTTTGGATCATAAAGTCTGTTTGGAATAGAAGCCAGGGATATCAATTGGAGTTTTGCTGCTTCCTTTTCTGCATGTTTATAATTCATCAGCGTATAAACTCCAATTCTTAAAGGAAAAGAGGGCCATCCTCTCTTCTTCTCCTCCTTGAGAGTTTGTGTGACACTCTCAGACATAATCTGGTAGGAGATTTCCCGGGCTAACAGTTTATCTGGGACGTACAGGGGGAGGACATGTGGCCTAGCCTTGCTTCCAAAAACTCTAATATAGGTAAAATGCTCTTCACCGAACCAATGGGCTACGGCTGGGAGATCAAAAGAAGCTTCATAGGAAATTCTAGGGATAGGTCTGTCAAAAATAGAATAGTGAACGGGAACCATAAAACCATTGCAAATTTGATACAGATGGTCTTTGTGGGAGGGTTTCCACAATTTCCGATGGTACAAGTGAATGGGTGTTGGGTCATGGGTTGTCCATCTCCAACCAAGGACAGGAAACTCAGAATTAAAACAAAGGGTATCCATAATGTAAGCAGAGTAATAGAAGGGTGGGATTTTTCTCTCAGTGACTCTAGTTTTGGCCCTAAACTCACGAATAGCTATGACCAATTTATCAGACAAAATAGTGGCCCAATCCATGATTATACTATTGACGGCCGCTTCCATTAAAGGAACCATATCAATATGAATATTTGCAGAGTCATGAAATCCCCACAATCTACACATCATAATCCCGGCATAGCAATAAGGTGAAGCCAAAGAAGCATTGGAGTACTTACCCGACATATCATGCTTGTGTTTAGTTGGATTCTGCCTCCACTCTCGGAGAGGTTCGGATGGCGATTCATTCTCCTTCGCGAATTTCTCCAAAAAGGCTCTATTATAGACTAGCTCGGGTTGAGGCAAATGATACATCCGTCTCAAGTCATCAGGCTTGAAGGAACCGAAAATCCTTCCATCCTTAGTATGGAAGGTTCTATCAGTGAGAGTAATTTCTTCAATTGCCCAACGTACCACATCAGTATAAGGCAAGACTTGTTCTCTGGCTGCTATTCTGTGCAGAAAGGAGTCAGCCAAATCTTTAAGAGTTGCCTCAGACTTTCTTAGTTCGTCCACACTAGCCTCCGTTACCGTCTTTTCTGGTTGTTCTGCTTCTAGCAAATTGTATGTACCTTGCCATGTAGTACCAGGAAGACCAGTGCATGTAGTATCTGAGATTAAGCCTTTCTTTGAAACCATAGCAGCTTGGCCTGAGACAGGTGTTGGAGTAGAACCTGCCACCTTTTTGAACTTCTTTCCCATCATATTCAGACTTCTCTCGGTCGAATTCTACACAAATGCAAGAGAAATCGTAACAAAGAAATAACAATGACGATCCATAACGGGATAGATATATAACTTGAAGCGTGGTGAGATTAATTCTAAAAGTGGCTACGGATCTAATGATTTGAGAGGGCACCGCAGATGCAATGATGGTGATTTTACGGCCTGCAGCTCCATAAATGACCATTACTTAAGTTATTAAACCGAATGACCCCTTAAAGCGTGCAATAGATTTCTTCAAAGGTCTAATCGTAATTGCTCGTTAATTCGAAGGGGCAAAGCTTTAAATACGCATGCATTACCTTATCCCTTTACTTAACGGCATTTTGAAATTTGTGCTTTTGTCAAATCGGATTTAAATATAACTTTAATGCTTTGAAATAATCACCCTTTTTTGTTTTAGGAGTTCTGGTCATCATTAAGCGTCATCGCATCGCATCGGGAGTGTGAGTGACATTATCATTTGGGAGAGATCTTGGCGAATGCCGATTGCGACATTGTATCATATTAGCGTGCGAACATAATCCCTAAATGCATATCAATTGATTTACCGACTACCGATAGCGATATCACATCGCATCGGGAAAAAGATCTGAACGTCTTATGAAGATGTATGGGATTCTGCCGACTACCGATAGCGATATCGCATCGGGGAAAAAATGTGTGCTTTTTCTGTGTGTGCATTGGCTATCACCGATGGCCGATAGCGATATCGCATCGGAAAGAACCAAGGTAGCAAACGGTCTTGCGATTGCTTTTTCGGACTTAACCAAAAATTGCTTATTATTTGTTCAAAAAGGCTTCCCTTTTAACAAATTCATTTGATTATCATACCTTTTTCGAACAAATTCATTAATGCCAATTAAATTTTTTTAAAAGGGACCCATTTCATATGTTAATTGTTTGTGATAAAAATATTATGAAATGGGGGGTTGTTGTAGGGCACAACAATTGGCGATTCGCTGGTAGAACCAGTTATCTCTGGACTAATAAATATACTTACACCTTTTCAAATAGAATCTTTATAAAGAAAGGAAATTTCTAATATAACTAGATGTCTATTGATTCTGAATAAAACAGGTTTCTTCATTTGACTTCCTCTTTTTATAAACACACTTTGAGTTTTGAAACAAGTCCTTATTGGTTCATAAAAGTAAAATAGAAAACTTCTCCATATCAGCTTTTTAAAATAAACTCCTCTGTCACAGGTAGAGCCTCTGCTGCCAGCAAACGTTCATAGTCTCGGCAGGGTTACCTTTTAACCATGTCATTGTCCATTGTTCCATTCACTTAAGAGTGTGACTAAACAGAATGAATTCAAAAGATATTTTTGTATTTTTTGAATTTCACTTTCTTCTTTGCTTAAGATAAAAGCCATTGTCCTGGTTTGGTGGCCAGATAACGACAATGCCATTCACGGGTAGTAATCAAACTGAACAAGCTGGCTCGTGATGAGACCCCTTGTCTTGAAATTTCAAGCCATTACCCTGTTTGGTATGCAGTTTTGGTAATGTCAGTTAAATTATTTTCCTATGAACATGGTAAGCAGGCTTGTAATAAGACCTCTTATCTTTGATCTTTTATATTTTAGAATTACACTCTGAGAAATCATAAACTTTTAGTGAATGGGATGAACAACTATCTTCTTAAGAGTAAACGGATGACAGGTTTAAGAGTTAAAGATGCTGAAGATGGATTAGCCCCTCTTTTAATATAGATAACCTTTGGAGACTTATTTTGAAAACTCAAGATGACTCATAGAACTTCGTTCAGAGTGAAGTTTACAAAAGTTAGACTGTGATGTTCAGAATAAAAAGATGTCTAATTTCCTAGAAATGATCTTTCTTGGTTTAAGACGCTATTATCTAAAAGTAAATATTAATAGTGTAGTGGCGAGACAACTTTTAATTACAGCGAAAGGTCAATGGAAGATGTCCCACGTCCTTATTTCTACAAATCCTACAAACTATATAAAAACTATCAAACTACATAGAGAAGGGGTTACCTCCTCAATTAAAGAATTTCTTCAAGATCAGACCATTGACAGGGAGAGAATCCCTCACCCCTGATAGATTTTGCAGTATAAAAGTGGAATGGCCTACTTTTTCACAGATCTGAAATGGTCCGAGCCACATTTTTTGAAATTTGGAATGTTTACCTTTGTCTTCATGGGCTTTGTCCCATTTCAGGACTAGATCTCCGACTTGGAATTGTTTAGGACTAGATGAGGCCAGATCAAAAGCTGCTTTAATGACTTGCTGATGTTTAGCGTGTGTAACCTTGGCTTTTTCCCTTTCTTCTTCAAGTTTAAGAATTTGATCATATCTAAACTGGATAGAGGAAGAAGGAGTTTCGTCAATAAATTGCACTAGGGCTAGAGATGGAAAAAGAAGATTGGTTGGTACGATTGCTTCTTTTCCATAGACAAGATTAAACGGAGAGGTCCCTATGGAAGCTTTCTGTGTTATCCTATCAGCCCATAATGCAAATACCAAGGATTTATGCCAATTCTTATGATTCTCTTCGATTGTTCGCTTAATGATTTTGATTAGGTTTTTATTAGTTGATTCTGCTAGGCCATTACCCCGAGGATAGTAATTAGCAGAATACTTTAATTTAAATCCCCTTTTGATAGCGAAATCAATCATTGCATTACCTGAGAAGTAAGAAGCATTATCAAAGACGAGAGCGTTTGGAACACCAAACCTGGTAATGATGAACTGATCTATAAATTCAATGATCGCCTCAGAGTTTGTTGTTTTTAACGGAACTGCTTCTACCCACTTTGTAAAGTAATCAGTGGCTGTAAGAATATATTTGTGCTGCTTGGAAGAAGAAGGATGAATTTCTCCAATGATGTCCAATCCCCATTGTTCAAAAGGCTGTTCAATGTTGATTGGTTGCAAAGGGAAAGCTGGTTTTTGTTGTCTTCCACTGGCAGTTTGGCATTTGATGCATTTCCTTACATATTCGTGAGCGTCCTTAAACAAAGTAGGCCAATAGTATCCAGCATGAATGATTTTATGAGCTGTTGTATCAGCTCCGAAATGTCCTCCTGCTGGTCCGTCGTGTAGCTCCTGCAAAACCTTTTGAGCTTCAGGTTTCTCAAGGCATCTTAATAGGACAGAATCATAGTTTCTTCTGAAGAGCACATCGCCAATAATTGAAAAACTCTTAGCTTTCAATCTAATGGCTCTTTTGTTTTTGTAGGACAAATTGGTAGGTGCATAACCATTCTTTAAATAGAAGATCAGATCTGCATATTGAGATTCGGATTCAGGAATACTTAGCTGATTAACTTCTTGGGTTTGCTCTGTATCACTTGATTCCGGAATGTTTGATGCTCCTGCTAATATCCTGCAAAAACCTTGACCTTTAACAAACTTTGCTGGCTTTATTTCTAGATCATATTCTTGGAGAGCTGCGACCCAATTTGCCCTCTTTTCTCCCAATTCCTTTTGGATTAATAGTTGCCTAACTGCTGAGAAAGGAACTATCACTTTAGTATGGGTTTTTAAAAGAAAGGGTCGATAATGTTTGACTGCTTTAAAGACAGCAAAAGCTTGTTTCTCAATATCGGAATAGTTTAATTCGGCGCCTTGAAAGTTTGAACTGAAGAACGAGATGGGCGCTTCCAAATTGTCATCATTCAACTGGGTGAGCACTGCTGCGTAAGATAAGTCGGATGCAATGGTATATAATAAAAAATGATTAGAAAGATTTGGAGTATTCAGAGCTGGGACATTGATTATTGATTGCTTAATACCATTAAAAGCTTGCTTTTCCTCTATTCCCCATCTGAAGGTTGAATTCTTTTTAATCATCGTTTGTAGTGGTAGTACAATCTGTGAAAAATCTGGAACGAATCGTTTAACGAAATTAATCTGCCCTAGAAACGACTGCATCGATTTTTTGTTGTGCGGAAAAGGAATTTCAGAAATTTCTTTAATTCGATCAGGATCTACATAAATGCCATCTTTAGATACAATAAACCCTAGAAGCTTACCTTGGTCGAGAGCAAAGAAAGACTTTTTCGGGTTGAGAGAGATACCATATGTTTTGCATCGTTGAAAAATCTGTTTTAAATCATGCAAGTGGTTATATCTCTTTTTAGAATACACAGTAATATCATCGAGGTAGACGACTACTGTCCGATTAATTAACCCTCTAAAGGCAGTATCCATGGCTCTTTGGAATGTCGCTCCTGCATTTATGAGTCCAAAAGGCATCTTTTGATATGCATAAGTTCCCCATTTTGTCCTGAATGTAGTCTTTAGTTGGTCATCAGGATGGACCAACACTTGATTATATCCTGAGAAACCGTCGAGAAAGGACATTAATTCAGATCCTGCTACCGATTGGAGGATTTGTTCCATGGTAGGCAGTGGGAAATTATCTTTCAAACTTGCCTTATTCAAGTTTCTGAAATTAATACAGATTCGAATGTCGCCGTTTTTCTTCCTGACTGGGACCATATTGGAGACCCAGTTTGAGTGTCGGACAGGGAAGATAATCTTAGCTTTTAGGAGCTTATTAAGTTCCGACTTTATTTGGCCCTCCAAATTCGGGTGTATTTTTCTTAACTTCTGCTGGATTGGTTTTTGATCGGGAAGCATAGGAATAGTATGTTGTATGATAGATGTATCATATGTCTTGAGGTCGTCATACTTCCAAGCAAAAACTTGCTTGTTTTTTCTTAAGAGTTTGATGAATGCTTCCTTTTCTTCTATAGAAAGTCCTAGTCCTAAGTTGATATTTTGAGGAGCTTGATCTGTTCCCAAATTGATTGATTCAAACCTAAGAGTAGAGCTTTGGAGTTTTGCATTAATTACAGGTTTGAACCTATCTTTAATGTCATAAAGGTCTTCGAGCTTTACTACAGGCTTAGGAATCGCGTTATCTTGAGATGTTTCTTTCATTTGAGAATCATGGTCATGCTCTTCAATGATTTGATTGTCATAAGACTTTTCAGAGGTTAAGAATTGCAAGATGTCCTCGTCATGGTTGAAAACCCTCCAGTTAGTGATGTTATCGGGAACTGAAGGTCTAAAAATTAATTCTATAGAAAATCTATCAAGGCTATAGTCTTCGGAAGGGAGGAGTTTGGAAGCTACGTTGGCTAGTAAATCAGCTGCCGAATTTTGTGATCTTGGAATTGAAGAAATGTTGAATGCTGAGAAATGCAAAGTAAGATCTTGCACTAGCGATTGATAATGCTTAAGGTGGCTTGAAAGGCAATGAATTGTATTTCTTACCTGTTTAACAATGATCTCACTATCACCGAATACTTTTATATATTGGACTTTAAGGTCAATTGCCTTATATAGTCCCTGCACTAGAGCTTCGTATTCGGCCGTGTTATTGGTGCATTCAAATTCTAATCGACAGGATAGCATTGTTTTTTCGCCTTGCGGACTAACCAAGATGCAACCTGCTCCTGATCCCTCACTGGACTTAGAGCCATCAAAATACAAAGACCAAAATAAAGGAGAATCAACAAAAATATTTACATCTTTTTGACTTTCGTTGAAGCATTTGGATAAATTGGTTTGTGAAAAATTTTCTACTTGAGATGTACAATGGTTAACTAAAAAAGGGGAAGGTTGGGCAACAAAGTTGCCAAAGAATGATTCTGAGGAATAATTTCCCAAAATGTTGTTGTTGAAGGCCACAGGCTGGTTTTCTTGTTCGAAGTCGGTTACTGTGTGAGTCATGTGTTTCTCACGGTCGATCCTTATTTGATTTGGCTTACCCTTATAGGGGAGCCACATATGTGACCAATCCGTGGAAATGTATCCATGCAGTTTCTCAGACCAATCTCTGCTCAAAATTAAACCATAGAATTCAGGTATGTCAGCAATCAAAATATCTATTCTCTGTACTATTCTGGGATCAGCAGACAACCTGATAGTCACGGAATTAATTTCTCCTATAACCTGCACTTTGGTTCTGTCTAACTGTACAATATGAATTGCGGACTTCTGGGGTTCTATGTTCAGTTTAGAACAAACTGAAGCTGGCATAATATTAGATGAAGCCCCTGAATCAATTAAACAGTTATGCAGATTTCGATTATAGATTTCATAGGTGAGCAAGAAAGGTGGGGTATGAGAATTGGATCTATCTCCGATCAGAACCGAATCGGTAGCTTCGACCATATCTGGAGGGGGTTGTCCTGAATCATTAGCAGCTTTTGAACTAGGAAGAGGAGAAGAGGGGACAGCGTTAAATTCTCTTAGGAGCAATTTCTGCTGATGTTTTAACTTACTTAGTTCAAACATGGTTATGTTTGCCTTAGTCTTTTTCATATCATCAACAATATTATACTCCATGGAGTCAGATACCACTAGTGTCTTGGATGTTGAAGGAGAGTTAGAAATTGGAGGTTGGTTTTGAGGGGCTGCTACCGGAGACTTCTTTAGAAGAACTTTTTCTTTTGGTGTGGCAGCACCTGCACTCCTCTTTTTTGTAGTTGTTTGAGTAGGTTCAGAAGCGATTTTACTTCTTGTAGTAACAGGAAAAGCTTCTTCTTGATTCTCGGTGTCAGAATTTGGGAGTATGAAATCCCACATGCCGTGACACTCAACTACTTCTTCTTCATCATCCGTTTGAGAGGTTGATTCCTCTTCTTCTTCTTCCTGTTCAGAGTCTGCATTAGATATAACATTGGGTGGCTTTGTTTCAGTTTTCTTGAAAGTTCTAAATGGTCTTTTGTTCGAAGTTTCAGCCACCTATTTTTTAATTTCAACCATTTCATTAGACAATGTTTTAAGGACCTTTTGTAAACCTTCCATGTCGTATGGGTCCTTTGGGGTCTTTTTCTTAGAATCTTCTTTAAATGAAACTTTTTTGGATTTTCTATCCTCCAAGGCAGCTTTCTTCTCTAGAGCATTAATACGCTTTTCAACTGCAAGTGCTTCCTTCATGTTTTCAGCTAAGGTAGGTTTGCCAGCCCTGTCAACAAAAATAGCTATATTGGAAGGGAGGGCAGTAATGTACCATTCGCTCCTAATTTGTTCACTTGGTTTCGAAGCAGTGGGGATTTTATTTAGGAGTTTGTTGAATCGAGCATTAAACTCCTTTATTGGTTCCCTATGCTCTATTCTCAAATTGGAGAGGTCATTTATTAAAGTCGCCAGAGACCTGTCATCTCCATATTTGGTAAGGAACTGCTCTTGGCATGTGGTCCAGCTGGTAATAGAACCAGAAGGTAAAGAGAAGTACCAGGATCCTGCCGATCCTTGCAGGGTATAAGGGAAAAGTCTGACAACAACATCTTGTTCTGTCACTCCTTTTAAGTTAACTGCTAACATGAAATTGTTAATATGTTCTTCAGCTTGTGTTCCGTTATCTGGATTAAATTTAGGCAACCATTTCTCGGGAGCATCAGGTAGATCATGTAATGGTCCGGGCATATTGACTGCACCTGGCGTAGTCCATGGATCTGCCATTATGCTGGCGATAATAGTTGTTACTACTATTGGTATTCCAGATGACTGAGGAGAAGAAGTTGTTGGAGAGAGAGTAGCTTGAGATGCTGTAGTACTTATTCCCTGATGAACAACAATGTGTAACGGAGGAGTGGATGGTTGACTTCGCAGAGGAGGAATTGAGATGGAAGATATGGAAGAAAGATCTTCACTATCAGATACTTCAGTAATCTTCTTAGCCTTTTTTCTTTTTGGTAAAGGGAACTCAGTAGGTTCGATACCGAGTTTTTCGCTCTGAAG
The DNA here is from genome assembly GCA_031772625.1 of Pinus tabuliformis. Taxonomy (NCBI): domain Eukaryota; kingdom Viridiplantae; phylum Streptophyta; class Pinopsida; order Pinales; family Pinaceae; genus Pinus; species Pinus tabuliformis. The sequence continues at coordinate 667,526,531 of CM062812.1, forward strand.
TCTGGTAAGTGGATGGGATAAGTTTAACTGCGAGGTCACACTGCTTTGTGATACTTCAGATTTCTGAGGTGAAATCGAGAAGCTCTGAAGTTTATGGATAAGAGACTGAACTTCAGGGGATTCAAGACTTAAATGTTCTGAAATATGATGGGTATGAGCAGTGGTGGTTGATTCCTTTTTTTCTCGATTGTGTGCCGGAGAACCAGCATGTGATTGAGAAGGGGAAGAGGATTTGGAGGGAGAATTACTCTTAGAATGGTTTGCAGATTTGGACCTACTTGCCATTCACAGTCGAGGCCCTCCTTCTAGCGCCAAAAATGTTGATGCCCTGAAATTCGTTGCAACAACATCGGGGAAACCACCCGGTCCGGAACTTAGTGCAGCTCCTTTTCCGTTTGGAATAGTGGCTCCGACTGGGGATAATGGGACCAGTTTCCCAAAGATTATAAGTAAACGGGATGGATGAATGATTTACGATGTAAGGTGATAATAAATAAATAACTAAACTACAAAAGAAATATAATAACTATAAGCTAATCCCGGGACTTATCGATTCATTTGAATACAACGTTTGATAATTTAGGCTTACTGGCAGGCATATAGATGACACTAACAATAAGCATAAATGTTTAAATCATTTAAGATTGCTCTGCATAAGTAGTTATGCAGAGCGATAATAGCGAATTACTGTACTCAGTCATTTATATCATTGTTACGCGCATGATTAAAAGAGATAACAAATCACAAAACATTCAATAGTGATATGAAATGCAGACTTGCTGTTATATTGCATACATGTAATCAACAATAGCAAAAGTAATAACACAGCAATTCATATAATAGAAAAGAGAACAGATACAGATAATAGTACCATGCAAGCTGTTTGATCAATCCAATATATTAATCGCTATGTCGCGGTTCTTCCTTCAGACCAGAAAACATTCCAAGCAAACGACAATAGTGCACAATTTACTTAAAACAGCCTTCCAAGTAAAATTAAGAACCAGTGGTCGAGTTTCAAAAAGAATATAGACTGAAGCACAATAGTGCAAACTTCAGCCTTTAAGTCTTTTACAAAATTTTACGACCCTTTCCAAAACAATGAAAGGATCTATAAATACTATGCTAATCTAAAATATCTAAATATCTAAAACTGAAAAACAACTAAATCGGCATTAACAAATATCATTTTGTATTTTGGTGATTCGGCAGTCGGCGGCGATGTTTCAGTCAGAGGTCTCTTTGCCTTTACTCCTTTGCTGACATATCGCCAGCATTGGCTCTACTTCTGGTGGAGTATTGAGGCGTGAAGTCAGCTGTGCATCATATGTGGCATCTCGAATATCGGCAATCAGGTATCGGAGAGCATCTGTTAGACAATTAAGAGTCGACCTTTGAGAATGTGGTTTAATCAGGAAAAGCCAGTATGAATCGGCGGTCAAGGTATTTACTCCAGTAATTAACCGCCCTTGTTTCTCCAGATCAGGGTAATTCCTAAGCTCCAGCATATTTGCCGTTGTTATGTTTCCAGGTGTGCATTGTGAAATCATGTTTGCCAGATACAATGTATCATTGACTAGATTGATCATGTTACTGGCAATCATTTTGCATCTGGAGGCTGCTCTTTCTGCTTTCATCATCTGTGTGTTCCATTCCATGAAGAGTATGTCCTTGTATGTTACACAGATTCGGGAGAAATTTGCGGCTTGCCCTTCTGGAGTGTCTTGCCATTCAATATACTCTGTTATATCGTCTTCAGCCTGATCCAACTTACTTCTGGCTTTCTCGATTTGTTGACACACTGCTGTAGATGTTTCACACAGTGATTCAGCTTCAACAAGTTGTTGGCATAAGATCCTGATTTGAGATATCAGTGCGCTGTTTATTCGAGTTGCCTCTGCTCTGAAATCATTGATACTCTTGGCGCTCTTAATACCTTCAAGCTGAGCTGATAGCTGAATTATTTGCTCGTCTTTAGCTTGTATTATCAGCTCATTCGATGCCTTCAACTGGGATAATGCCTCTGACAATTCTTTTGCTTTCTGAATGTCACTTTGGTCTATCCTCAGTTGTTCAATTTGCTGGGTTAACAAATGATTCTCTTGTTGTTGGGCCAGCAATTGTTCCTCTGCCTGTGCTGCCTTATTCCTTGCCTCTATCACTTCTGCTTGTAATGCGTATATCTCATGCTCTTTAGTCTTCAAAAGAAGACTGACTTCGGATGCTTTGTCAATAGTTGCCGCTGAATAAGCTCCCGCAAATTGCGATAGCTTTGTCAGATCTTCAGAGGGATCCAATTCTCTCTTCCAGACCACATTGCCCGTGATTGTTTGCTCAGGCAAAATAGAAGGTTGATCAAGCCTTCGCCTTTTCCTCGAGCGCCTTACAATGGCTCTATGCTTTGGGCTGTAGAAAATGTCTAGAGGAGGAATTTCCTCCACCTGAAGATCAATTTGATCGGATGGGTCTTGAGTGATTACCTCTACATTCTGTACCATGGGTGAGCCGCTGGTTCCCTCTAGAACCGGAGAAGAAGTAGTATTGGGAGTCTTAGAGGCGTCTGAGTCTTTGGAGGCTTCCTTACCACTTATGATGGAATCGAATTGGTTCCATTCTTTAATTAATTCAGGATCAGTAGAGATTTGCTCACTTTGTTCTGTCTGAGCTTTACTTTGTTCTTTCTCCCGTTCAATCCTCTGCTGTTCCTTCAATGCCTTCCGCTGTTGCTCCTCATGTGCTCTTTGCTGCTGTTCCTCCAATTCCCTTTTCTGCCTATCTTCCAGTTCTTTCTTTGCTTTCTCTTCTTCTTCTCTTTTCCTCTGTTCTTCTAACTCCTTTTGCTTTCTTTGCTCTTGTTCAATTTGTGCTTTTTGCTGCCTTTCTATCTGCTCTCTTCTTTGCTTCTCTGTTTGCAGCTTGTTTTGCCTTTCCTCCTGTTGTCTATCATATTCTTTAGTTGTAACAGGAGATAGGTGTATTTGCTGCTGACCAGACTCGCTTGAGGAAGATGTTGGGGTTGTGGATAATAAATCTAGAGGCAAAGTTTGCAACTTTTGCTTTCTAAGTTTATTAAATTCAGTTAACTCCTCATCTTCATATCTCAGTGAAGCGAGTTGTCTGACTTGGCTTATTGAATCGGCACTCATGAACAGGTCGTCAAACTGGTCTTCTTGATGAACAACCTTTGACAGCTTGGCCTGTTCCAAGGCAATGAAAGCAGTCTTTTTTGGATCATAAAGTCTGTTTGGAATAGAAGCCAGGGATATCAATTGGAGTTTTGCTGCTTCCTTTTCTGCATGTTTATAATTCATCAGCGTATAAACTCCAATTCTTAAAGGAAAAGAGGGCCATCCTCTCTTCTTCTCCTCCTTGAGAGTTTGTGTGACACTCTCAGACATAATCTGGTAGGAGATTTCCCGGGCTAACAGTTTATCTGGGACGTACAGGGGGAGGACATGTGGCCTAGCCTTGCTTCCAAAAACTCTAATATAGGTAAAATGCTCTTCACCGAACCAATGGGCTACGGCTGGGAGATCAAAAGAAGCTTCATAGGAAATTCTAGGGATAGGTCTGTCAAAAATAGAATAGTGAACGGGAACCATAAAACCATTGCAAATTTGATACAGATGGTCTTTGTGGGAGGGTTTCCACAATTTCCGATGGTACAAGTGAATGGGTGTTGGGTCATGGGTTGTCCATCTCCAACCAAGGACAGGAAACTCAGAATTAAAACAAAGGGTATCCATAATGTAAGCAGAGTAATAGAAGGGTGGGATTTTTCTCTCAGTGACTCTGGTTTTGGCCCTAAACTCACGAATAGCTATGACCAATTTATCAGACAAAATAGTGGCCCAATCCATGATTATACTATTGACGGCCGCTTCCATTAAAGGAACCATATCAATATGAATATTTGCAGAGTCATGAAATCCCCACAATCTACACATCATAATCCCGGCATAGCAATAAGGTGAAGCCAAAGAATCATTGGAGTACTTACCCGACATATCATGCTTGTGTTTAGTTGGATTCTGCCTCCACTCTCGGAGAGGTTCGGATGGCGATTCATTCTCCTTCGCGAATTTCTCCAAAAAGGCTCTATTATAGACTAGCTCGGGTTGAGGCAAATGATACATCCGTCTCAAGTCATCAGGCTTGAAGGAACCGAAAATCCTTCCATCCTTAGTATGGAAGGTTCTATCAGTGAGAGTAATTTCTTCAATTGCCCAACGTACCACATCAGTATAAGGCAAGACTTGTTCTCTGGCTGCTATTCTGTGCAGAAAGGAGTCAGCCAATTCTTTAAGAGTTGCCTCAGACTTTCTTAGTTCGTCCACACTAGCCTCCGTTACCGTCTTTTCTGGTTGTTCTGCTTCTAGCAAATTGTATGTACCTTGCCATGTAGTACCAGGAAGACCAGTGCATGTAGTATCTGAGATTAAGCCTTTCTTTGAAACCATAGCAGCTTGGCCTGAGACAGGTGTTGGAGTAGAACCTGCCACCTTTTTGAACTTCTTTCCCATCATATTCAGACTTCTCTCGGTCGAATTCTACACAAATGCAAGAGAAATCGTAACAAAGAAATAACAATGACGATCCATAACGGGATAGATATATAACTTGAAGCGTGGTGAGATTAATTCTAAAAGTGGCTACGGATCTAATGATTTGAGAGGGCACCGCAGATGCAATGATGGTGATTTTACGGCCTGCAGCTCCATAAATGACCATTACTTAAGTTATTAAACCGAATGACCCCTTAAAGCGTGCAATAGATTTCTTCAAAGGTCTAATCGTAATTGCTCGTTAATTCGAAGGGGCAAAGCTTTAAATACGCATGCATTACCTTATCCCTTTACTTAACGGCATTTTGAAATTTGTGCTTTTGTCAAATCGGATTTAAATATAACTTTAATGCTTTGAAATAATCACCCTTTTTTGTTTTAGGAGTTCTGGTCATCATTAAGCGTCATCGCATTGCATCGGGAGTGTGAGTGACATTATCATTTGGGAGAGATCTTGGCGAATGCCGATTGCGACATTGTATCATATTAGCGTGCGAACATAATCCCTAAATGCATATCAATTGATTTACCGACTACCGATAGCGATATCACATCGCATCGGGAAAAAGATCTGAACGTCTTATGAAGATGTATGGGATTCTGCCGACTACCGATAGCGATATCGCATCGGGGAAAAAATGTGTGCTTTTTCTGTGTGTGCATTGGCTATCGCCGATGGCCGATAGCGATATCGCATCGGAAAGAACCAAGGTAGCAAACGGTCTTGCGATTGCTTTTTCGGACTTAACCAAAAATTGCTTATTATTTGTTCAAAAAGGCTTCCCTTTTAACAAATTCATTTGATTATCATACCTTTTTCGAACAAATTCATTAATGCCAATTAAATTTTTTTAAAAGGGACCCATTTCATATGTTAATTGTTTGTGATAAAAATATTATGAAATGGGGGGTTGTTGTAGGGCACAACACCAGTCCATTGGAGTAAACATGTGACAAAGAGTTACTATTAAATTATTAAACTCCCCATGTGCAGTTAAGCAAGTGGAAGCAACAAGATAAGACCAATTTGGCCTTCCTTAGAAGCTACAAAACCTTCAGGAGCCAACCAACCCCTCTAGGTGTCCAACCCATGAGACAACTCAATGTTATGTTGAACTAGAACCCCATTCACTCCCATGATAATCCTTCCATGTGAATGAGACCCTCCAGTTGCTCCCACGGAAAGGCATCCATGCGATTTTAACCTTTTTCCAAAAGTTCTGTACCAGTTTCCCCAAATGCTGAGCCACTTTTTTAGAGTTAGGACTTAGGCCTTTGCCCAAAACTTCATGAAATTTCTAGAAATGATAAATAACAATGAAATAAGGCTACTAATAAAAAAACTTGAACAAGGACTTGACCTATCCCCTGCCAGCCATGACAGGAATTTCGTCAAACATATCATAAACATGTAATGTACAAGTCATAAATACACATATAAACATAGGGGTCTCATACTTATATGAGAATAATCAAGAAAGGCTGATGCCTCCTCATAATAACTATAATATCATCTAGTAGGTCATGCATTCATTAAAATTTCATCTACTATTCAAAACATGATGAGATCCATAATTCAGGTATGTCATAAAACATGCTTATAACCAACACATAAATAGAGAAATATCAATGATGGTAACACCATTAAATCCACATAATAACAAGCACATTTACTCATGAAATATCAAAGGAAAGGAGCTCTTATTAAAATATGTAAATCCAATCAAGTTAGGGACTTCCACGTACCACCCGACCATAGATTGGGCTGAACCAAATATCTCTTTCATCTAATCACCCATGTGCCATATTCCAAGCATGAATGTGGGATCTCATGGAATAAACAAAGAACACTAAACCACCTCAAAAATCAACCAATGATTCCACCTCACGATCATACATCACTAACCGTCACCAGATCGGTCTCTACCCAGGATTTTGAGAGCTCCAGAGCTTTGTTCCAACCAAGGCTTCTAGGACCAGTAACTCAACCCACAATTGTCGTTGGTCTTCCATAGCATTTTTACAACCAAGGCTCCAAGAATAGTAATTAGACCCACAATTGTTTCCAGGCTTCCAGAGAGTTTTTCCAACCAAGGTTCTAGAACTAGTAACTCAACCCAACAAGGGATCTAGAGAATTTGTCCAACCAAGGCTTCCAAGATTAGTAACTCAACCCAAGCTGTTACAGGTCTTCTAGAGCATTTTCCCAACCAAGTCTTCTAGGACTAGTAACTCAACCCAAGTTGTTACAGGTCTTCCAAAGCGTTTGTCCAACCAAGGCTCTAAGAACTAATAACTCAACCCACAGTCATAAGGAACATGAGAACCAATCATAAAACAAAAGGGAAAAACCCAAAAAACTATGGCTGTCCATGAAATGGCAAGGCTAGGAAAAACCATTGTCAATCCAAGCAATCCTCCATGCCAATGAAAACTCATAACCAAGAAACCACATGCATGCCAAACCTAGCAAGGAAACCATACTCGATACCTACAAATTAATCCAATTGTAGCTTCTGATCCACCTGCTTCCTTATGCTTTCCTGCTTTCCTTTTCCTTCTTTCTTCAAATCCAATAATGCTCCAAGAAACTCTAAGTGTGCAAGAGTATGAGAGAGATATAATGGAATGAGAGTGCCAAAGACTAAACTGACAAAAGTTTGTGAGCTGATACTCATAAACCTTTTTATCATTTAGGCCCCTATTTTCTCCAATTTCCTGTATTTTTCCTTCAATTTACTCCTCATGCAAATCTATAACCTTTCATCTCCCTTTCCTCCTAATTTCCTTTATTTCCATAAATAAAATGCCAATTAATGGTTCTTTTTTTTCTAATTCCTTTGCTAATTTCCTTAGCCATAATAAATTGAAAGTGCCACCCACTAGGATGTTTTTCCCTCCATTCATCTTAGAATACGTGTTCCATGACCTTGGTCTTATTTTTACTTTATTAACTTTATTACATGGATTTTTGACCAGGGCTATTACACTGACTAATTCCAAAGGTCCATTTCTCCAAGTTGGCGCATAGTTTGTGTTGTCACAGTGTTTGAAGGGCTTGTTGAATATGTTTCAAGTGCTCTTCCCAACTCTTGTTGAAGATGAGGATGTTGTCCATGTATACAACCACGAACAAGTTGGTGACGGGCCACTATAACACCCTCCTCCCACATCTACCCAAGAAACCAACCATTCGTGGTAAACATGTGACGAGATGCCACTATGATAAGATTCAACCTACTTGGTGACTTTAAGGAAATGGAATCCATGAAACATCACGTAAAGTAATCCAACATCATCCAAATAACCTTCAAGAGACAAGTCAGCCACTCAAACTTCCTATACCTTGGTCCTACTGTTGTTTAAGAGACTTAGGGCAGGGTAACACTCCCTAGACACTACCTAGGTGAGTTAATATTAGGACTAACACTCCCCAGACACTACCCAGGTGATTTATAACACTTCCTAGACATTGCCCAGGTGAGTTAGTATCAAGACTAATGATCCCTAGACACTGGCCAGGTGCTTTTTAATGCTTCCCAGACACTGCCGAGGTGAGTCAGTCTCAAACTAACACTCTATTTTGCTAGAATTCTGGGATTTGAGCCACCTTTTTTGGCTTAGAGCTTGAGAGACTGCCCAGAATGGAATGATCACTTAGAATTAGTAAGGATGCAAGGAAACAATGATTACTAAGAAATAAAATGAATAAGATCATAACCATACCCCTAATAGCCATGACATGCATTTCGTCAAACAATCATCAACATGTAACCTACAGGTGTAAATAACATAACTAAGTGTAAGGATCACATACTTATCTGAGAATCGCTATGAACCATCATTCCCTCATTCCATTTGTTACATTATCCTCCATTAACTCATAAACACATTATCCATTCATATACAAGTAAAAACATGCTGAGAGCCATACATAGCGATTGTCATGAAATGTGCATATGACCATGATAATAAGAACATAAATACAATAAACATATTAGCCATCAAATCCATGAATACATCAGTACCTTTACACATGAAAATCAAGGGAATATATTTCTCATTAATGAATGAAATGAACCAACCGGAGATGGGACTACCACATTCCACCTGACCATAGAATGGTGAGCCAATTCTCTTTTTAGCCATTAACCCCCATGCCATATTCCAAGCATGAATGTGGGATCTCATAGAACACATCAATCAAAACTCATCCAAGGCTTCTAGAGGCCATCCACCTCAACCCATCAAATAGTGATTCCACCTCACGGTCGGACATCACCAAAACCATCATCAGATTGGTCTCCATCCAAGCCTTCCAGGGCTTCCAGAGCATTTTTCCAACCAAGGCTTCCAAAACTACTAACTCAACCCACAACTTATATAGGGATTCCAGAGTATTTATCCAACCAAGGCTTCCAAGACTAGTAACTCAACCCGAGCTATTACAGGGCTTCCAGAGTGTTTGTTCAACCATGGCTTCCAGGACTAGTAACTCAAACCAAGCTAAGGAAACACAAGTACCAACCAAAACAAAGCAATGAAAAGAAACCCACAATCACCATGGATATCTAGGAAATGACAAGGCCAGGCAATCCACTGTCAATCTCGACCATCCTCCATGCCAATGACAAATCATAACCAAGAAACCACATGCATGTGCCATGCATGCCAAAACTATTGAATAAATCATACATGCAACTCGGCACCTGCAAGCAAATATGATGTAGCTACTGATGTTGATGCTCTCTTGCGCTACCCTGCTCTTACTTTGCCTTCTTTCTCCAAGAATCCAACTTGGCCACACCCTCCAAGAGTGATCCAAGAAAACTCTAAGTAACAAAGAGTGTGAGATAGCGAGAGAATAATGAAAAAGCTCCAAAACTGAACTGAAAAAAGGTTACCAACTGATCCTCAGAAGCTGTTTTATGAATGAGGCCTCTATTTTCTTCATTTTCCATTATTTTCCTTCATTTGCCTCCTCACATGCAACTTGTGACCTTTCACTTCCTTTTTCTCCTAAATTCCATTATTTTAATAAATAAATGTCCCAAAATTCCTTTTAATGCCTTAGCCATTGCCTTTTCTAATTTCCTTAGCCATAAACAATCAAATGAACACCACCTAGGATGTATTTCCCAACATTCAACTTGGAATAAGTGTCCTAGTCATCCGTGGTTATTGTTTTTAACATTTATTACATGGAATTTTCACCAGGGCTGATACACAACCTTCCCCCTTGGGGGACACCATCCTCAGTGTGAAATCACACCTATACCTCAACATCCTACTGAAAGAAGGCATACTATTCATGGAGCTTTATAACCCAACTTGATGCAATATTTACAATGAAAGATTTGTTCAAGACATAACATCATGACACCAGGAGAGCATATGGCATAGTGGAGCTTTATATCACAACTCATTTCGGTATTTACAATGATCACCCTACTGAGTGCCAACTTATATAACATCATAACATCATGATAATATAACCACATGATGGCATAATAACATGACACCCATACCGCATAGTGGAGTTTTATAACTCGTTATGGTATTTACATCCATACATGGGTGTACACATAACCACATCATCAAAATATATATACCAAAACATATGCCAAATCATATACCAAACATATATCAAACATATACTAACATTGATCTGATATGACCATATACTAAAAACTTATGTAGAACTGATTAGCAATTAATGAGTTTGAATGTTAACTGAAAGCATGAAAATCGAGGAAAACTGCTTGAATAGAACAATTTACGACAACTGATAAACCATAATTAAGATGAAAACAGAAGTTAAAATAGTGAAAAACAGTTATACCAGACAACAAGATTGATTACAGAGTTCGTCCCTAATGGACTACGTCTCTGGGTCCACTTTCAAGATGGGCGAACGTTTTTGTTAGGAATGAGAAGAAGAAGTCGATTACATAGTGATTTGGACAAACTGAACTTACAGACAAACAATTTTGACCTCTGTCATCAGATAGCTCTTTGAACCAGCTTTCCAACACTGCTTACAGTTTCCAAATCTGACTTTGGATGCTCTCGAAACACTAAAACCAAAATCGCCTCTATCCCTCTAGAACCTGCATACAAAGCTAAAAACCACTCTTCTTCTTTCAAAGGACAAATCTGCCTTTTGTAAGCCTGTGGATACATGACAACCTCCTTGACTTCATTCAGGGATGAATTGGCTACCTTCATGGTTGAGTTGGTTTGATTTTAGCCACCTCAGGGGACACCTTAGGGCTTACTTAGGTCCTCGAATTAATTGAAAACCAAATTAACAATAAAAACCCACTTTCGAACTTTAGAATAGCCCAAAACCGCAAACGGTTTTGCTAACCGGGCGGGATTTGTTTAACTATTCACATGTGAATAGTGGGGGTCTAATCGCTATCAGACACCTAGCGGCTATCCCCTAATGGCGCGGTAACTTCCCCATTCACATGGGGGATTTCCGTTGACAGTTTTCGAGCTGGCGATTCCAACGCAGTTAAGGTCTACGATTATGGTTAGCCCTATTTCCATTCACATGCCAAACCTTCGTCGCAATTTCAACTTGTGGTTAACTCCAAGCCGGTCAGTTTGATCACCCCGATGGTCTACCCATGTCGTTGGTCACATGTCTTGCGGTCCCGTTGTGGTCAGATGCTGGCGGTTAGGACTGTCATAATGTTTTTTTATGTTTTGCAATGGTTTTTTGTGTATTTTCAAAAGGCCGAGGGTTAGAGTTTTAGGGTTGTAAGGTATTAATACATAGTTTAGTGTATTAGCAGAGCTTTTAGGCTAGGGTTTTGATGTTTAGCATAGGATTTAGGACTTAGGTAATGAATGCATTAGGATTCTTAGGGTAAACAAACGATGAATATATAGCTTAGGAGTTAGGGTTTAGGTCTAGGCTTAGGTAAATAGTTTCTTTTAACTTTTCAAGACCCATGTCAGCTCTGCAAAGTGACATCAGTGAAACTGAAGCCTTTACCAGACGATCAACCCTTGTACATCCTTGTGGTCTCATGCGACATTCATCAACATTGCATGATGATGACCATCACATCTTTGTAACTGACACTGGTGGCGATGACAATAAGACTATGTCGTCGACCAGGTACTTTAACTTTGAATCCTTTTACACAATCAACTATATCAATCATAAATCCTGCAAAGTCAGACGACAAAACACATGTCGTCAACCAAACCCTGGCGGAACTGTCGATGACATAAGTCAACAGCCAGATACAACATCACATCAACTGAATGCCATGAAACCATAACTACAAACATTACCTGAACAACCTGATCATAACCAACACTGTCGATCTGTCGAAGCTGAACTGAAGTGACGACGACACTGAACGACACCCATGAATACTGATGACGACACTTCAAACACTTATGCATTTGGATCGATGGATCCTCCTGGATCATTCCTCTCCACTTGAAAGCTTTTGGACCACAAAAGTTTGAGTAAACAATTAGTTGATGAGGGTAGAACTCCCTCTCTTTCCACCTTGACCTGACGATGTACCAATACATTCAATCAATCACCTACATGTGATGACCCTGATGATGCTGACCATGATACCTTTCGATTTGGTGACCTATTTCTTCCATCCGTAGTATGAACAACTTGCGACGATGGGCAAACAACCTATTATCAACATGGCAATTGAATTCTTTCCATGAAGAATCATGAGTTAGTGATTCAAAAACATCTTTGAAAACAATATTTGTAGAACTTTGTTCAATACATCTGATGGGTATTAACAATCTACTTTCTGAAATAACTGAAATATTCAAAGACTCATTTGATTTTGACTTTATATCAATTACTTGAATTGATTTACTTTCCTATTAATTGATTACTAAGTGAATTTGCTGCACATAACTCATCCAGTTATGATGAAAAGACTACTGCAACTTAGTTTGACTTTGAAAGTATCTAGGTAATTGTTGATTTACTTGAATCACTACTTCTTTGTCTATTAACTGGCATCTCCATTGACTAACACTTTCACTTAATGCATTAGTTTTCAAATCATGAATAGGAAACTTTAGATTTGCCTTTGAAAATTCTTTGTCATGAACACTTATAGACTTCCTCTCCACTTGAAAAGAGGCTTCATTACTTTTTAAAGCATGAAATTATGATGCAATACCAAAGAAATGCAACACTGCCTTTCCCCAATAGTGACCTGCACCCCTGACACTAAAAATAAACATGCCATCTGAAGCAAGTCTTTGATTAGAGTCACATGTACCCCTGCAATACACTGCTGATGATGATAGTTTCTAGAATTCAGTGAAATGAGAGAATTGAGATGCATTTTGTCTTTAAGAAGATGTTCATAGGACATTATATGTATCTCATGTTGCTCATCCTGTTTACAAATAAGATTTCTTGGAAAAGAATTAACCACCTTGACCAATTGATCTATAAACTGAATCTCACATCTCGAACAATCAACCTTATGTTGTTCCTTAATAAACATGAGTACATATTTACTTGAACTTATTAACTTCTTAACTTGATTTGTAACAATTAAATCCAAGTTTGATTTGACTTTATGTGCCCTAACAATAAATTCAACCCCTTCTTTCTTTAGGTGATATTTATGTTCTCTTCTGTAAAACATTGCATCTCTATCATAAAGATAAGGACTTCCTAAGACAACTCCACATATGTCTACTGGGACCACATCTAACTCCACTTCATCAATGTACTTAGATGTAGTTGCAAATTTTAACCGACACTGCTTTTTGACATGTATCTGAGTTGATTTATTAATCCAACCTAATGGGATGATTTTGTGTCTCCAATCCCAATTGATTAACTATAGGTTCAAATATTAAATTTGCTTGCGATCCATTGTCAAACATTGTGTCAATATTTGTATGCTTAGAAGTTATCCTTATGTGGAAGATTTCAACTCTTCTATCCTCATGTGGAGGATTTATGTTTGAAGAAGATACATTAATTTTCGAACTTGAACCAGTATCAGAAGTTTTACCTACTGTAACCATGGCGGTTATCCTCCTTTCATCACCTGACTCTGAACTTAGATCTTGCTGGACTACTGCAATGACCTTCTTTTCATCCTTCTCCTTAAGGAACTTTTTGGGCTTAAGTTTTGGATGAAGTTTCCAACACTTCGATTCATCATGACCGATTCTCTAGCAATGAGAACAAGCAGGTCTTTCCTTCTGAACGATCGTTGATTTCTTTCTCTTCGAAATGTTCTTCCCCTTACTGTCACTGGAATCTCTGGTTTCCAACTCTTTGGATGACTGATATGACAACTTGAATGGTTTACCACCTGATTCAATATGTATTGCCTGAACACACACCTCATCAAAATCATCAGGATTAAACATCAATAAAGTATGCTGCAAATATGAATCTAAACTGTCAATGTATTTTAACAAAGTTTCCCATGTATCCAATGAAATACCAAGCACCAATGCTTTCTTTCTGAAATCCTTAGTAAACTCTTAAACACTTTGCCATTTACCTTGCCTCAAATGCTGCCAATCAATAACAACTTGTTCCATGTATCCTAAAGGATAGAACTGTTTCCTAAGAGCTATTAAAAACTTAGACCATGAAGAGATGACTTTTCCTTTACGCTTTACATCTAGCTGAGTTTTGCTTTCCCACCAAATTAAATATGTTCCCCCCATTCTAAGTGTAGCTAACTAAATTTTAGTTTTGTCTTTAGAAATGTTCTGAATGTGACAATACACTTCTAACTGCTTTATCTAGTTATCTAGCTTTTCAGGATTCATTTCACCATCATATACAGGTAACTCAAATTTAACATCAAGTTTCAAAAGAGATGATTTATTAGGTTTCTTTTCCATTTTAGATTCCACACTAGAAGAAGAATAAGAAGAAGATGATGGAGATGATGGAGGTGAAGGAGGTTTATCAGCCTTCCCTTTACCTTTGTCCTTCTTTGATGCCTTTGAAGAAGAAGCTGCATCTCTCACCTTCTTGTCTTCGTACAATTCTCCCAACATCTGCTGCATAGTTAAGAACGCCTGTTGAAACTGCTCTTCACTCATCTTAGTCTCAGTGTTTTCACCTGCATCAGGTCCTAACATGGTCGATTTCTGAACGACTTGTCGCTTTCCAATCTCTGGATCGATCTGCTCAAGGATTCCTTCTCCTCATTGCGACTTAGACCTGGTTAACATTCAATGGCACATTCTACAAACGAAACTTGCTCTGATACCAAATTATGTGATCTGATATGACCATATACTTAAAACTAATGTAGAATTGATTAGCCATTAATGAGTTTGAATGTTAACTGAAAGCACAAAAATCGAGGAAAATTGCTTGACTAGAACACTTTACGATAGCTGATAAACCATAATTAAGATGCAAACATAAGTGAAAACACAGTTATACAAGACAACAAGATTGATTACAGAGTTCATCCCTAATGGGCGACTGTTTTTATTAGGAATGAGAAGAAGAAGTCGATTACACAGTGATTTGGACGGACTGAACTTGACACAAACAATTTTTACCTCTATCATCAAATAGATCTTTGAACTAGCTTTCCAATGCCACTTACGGTTTCCAAATTTGATTCTGGATGCTCCCGAAATACTAAAAACAAAATCGCCTCTATCCCTCCAAAACTTGCATACAAAAGCTGAAAACCACTCTCCTTCTTTGAAAGGACAAATTTGCCTTTTATAAGCTTATGGATACATGATAACCTCCTTAACTTCATTCATGGATGAATTGGCTACCTTCATGGTTGATTTGGTTTGATTTTAGCCACCTCAGGGGACACCTTAGGGCTTATTTAGGTCCTCGAATTAATTGAAAACCAAATTAACAATAGAAACCCACTTTTGGACTTTAGAATAGCCTAGAACTGCAAATAGTTTTGCTAACTGGGTGGGATTTGTTTAACTATCCGCATGTGAATAGTGGGGGTCTAATCGCTGTCAGACACCTGGCGGTTATCCCCTAACGGTGCTATAACTTCCCCATTCACATGGCGGATTTCTGCTGACGGTTTTCGAGCTGGCGGGTCCAATGCAGTTAAGGTCTGTGGTTATGGTTAGCCCTATTTTTGTTCACATGCCAAACCTCCATCGCGGTTTCAACTTGTGGTTAACTCCAAGCCAGTTAGTTTGATCACCCTGACAGTCTATCCTTTCCATTGGTCACATGTCTTGCAGTCCCGCCGCGGTCAGATGCTGGCGTTAGGACTATCATAATGTTTTGTTATGTTTTGCAATGGGTTTTTGTGTATTTTCAAAAGGCTGAGGGTTAGAGTTTTATGGTTGTAAGGTATTAATACATATTTTAATGTATTAGCATAGATTTTAGGCTAGGGTTTTGATGTTAAGCATAGGATTTAGGACTTAGGTAATGAATGCATTAGGATTCTTAGGGTAAACAAATGATGAATAGATAGCTTAGGACTTAGGGTTTAGGTCTAGGCTTAGGTAAATAGTTTCTTTTAACTTTTCAAGACCTATGTCATCTCTACAAAGTGACATCAGTGAAACTAAAGCCTTTACCAGATGATCGACCCTTGCACATCCTTGTGGTCTCGTGCGACAATTGTCAACATTGCATGACGATGACCATCACATATTTGTAACTGACATTGGTGGCGATGACGATAAGACTATGCCATCGGCCAAGTACTTTAACTTTGAATCCTTTTACACAATCAACTATATCAATCATAAATCCTGCAAAGTCGGACGACAAAACACATGTCGTCAACCAAACCCTGGCAGAACTATCGATGACATAAGTCGACAACCAGATACAACATCACATCAACTGAACACCATGAAACCATAACTATGAACATTACCTGATCAACCTGATCATAACCAACACTTTCGGTCTGTCAAAGATGAACTGAAGCGATGACGACACTGAATGACATCCATGAATACTAATGACGACACTTCGAACACTTGTGCAATTGGATCGATGGATCCTCCTGGATCAAACATCATATAGCATATATCAAAACATCATAAGGCATATATCAAAACATCATATATCATGTATCAACCAACATAAAGCATATATCAAATCATCATAAATCATATACTAAACAACATAACGAAAATATTAAACCATCATAAAACATATACCAAGCCATCATAAGAAAATACTAAACCACCATAAAGTAACTACCAAACCACCATAAGCAACCACCAAACCATCATATCCAACTTCTTTGCCTCAGCTGGAAAACAAGGAAGGATACATGGCCCGCATCTGATCTGACATCTCCCATGTAGCTTCATCGGGCCCAAATTTCTTCCATTCCACTTTAACTTGCTCTATTGCTTGGTTCTAGAGCATGAGCACCTTTTTTTGCAATATACAATGAGGCTCTGGTTGGAATTCTCCATTTGGTTCCACCTAAAATACAGACCAGTCAATCACATGATCAACATCCTTAACATACTTCTTAAGCAAAGATACATGGAAAACATCATGAACTTTCACTGTTGGAGGCAGGACAAGTCTATAGGCTACTGGCCGAATCCTCTCAATGATACTGCAGGGTCCACAAAACTGTGGTGCTAGCTTGGCACATGAGTCAATCCACAAGGATATCTTCTTTGGTTTGATGCACAAGTACACCTGTTCCCCAACCTGAAACTCCTTGAACAACCTATCCTTGTCTGCATAACTCTTCTGCATATCTTGTGTTGTTTTAATATTTTTCTTGATCACCTGCATCTCCTATTCCATGTCTACCAACATATTTGGTCCAATCAATACTCTGCTAACCAGATCACTCCAACTAATGGGAGTGTTACAACTTCGCCCATACAATGCCTCAAAAGGACTCATCCTTGGTGATGCTTGATAACCGTTGTTGTATGCAAAATCAACCAAAGGGAGATACTCTTCCCACTTCCTATGTTGATGCATCACATACATCCTCATCATGTCCTCCAATATCCTATTGACCCTCTCTATCTGGCCATGTGTCTGCGGATGATAAGCTGTGCTAAAGGCCAACTCGGTTCCCAAACCTACAAATAACTCCTTCCAGAACTTTGAATTGAACTTGGCATCCCTATCTGACACAATCTTCTTCAAAACACCATGTATTCTAACCACGTCTCAGATGATTACCTATGCCACATCACTAGCTGAGAACATAGAATTCAGCAGAACAAAGTGTGCAACCTTTGTTAACCTGTCCACAATGACCATGATGGAATCATGCTACTTCACTATCTTTGGAAACCTTGTGATGAAATCCATGGAAATGAACTCCCATTTACACTTAGAAATAACGATCGGTTGTAGTAGTCCACCTCGATGTTTTCACTCTGCTTTCACTCACTGACATGTGAAACATCTTACCACAAACTTTGCTACATCCCTCTTCAGATTCGACCAATAGCAATATCTCTTCACCACTGTGAGTGTCTTTTGATAACCTGGGTGACCTGAATAAGGTTTCGCATGAAATTTCCTCAAGATCACCTTCTTGAGTTTGCTATTATCTGGTATGTATATCTTGTCTCGAAACCTGACCAACCCATCTACTGTAAGATGATGATCCAAGTCTTGTGCACTTGTACCTGTACCTGTACCAATACTTGTACCTATACCTGTGCTATCACCTGTACGAGTACCTGTACTATCACCTGTACATCTACCTTTACTATCACCTGTACATCTACCTGTACCTGTACTCCGTTGCAACCTGTACACAATATCCATATACCTGACATCCTACTGTCTTGCCTACAAGATCCTATGCTATAAGTCTATCCCATAGGAGCTCATAGCCACCAAGTGATGTACGTATACGCGTCTGCTGAGGGCATTTACCACCCTATTTTCATTGCCTTTGATGTACCTAATCTCAAATTCGAACCCTATGATCATGGCCAACCATCTAGCCTACCCGGCATTCGGATTTGGTTGGTCGAACAAATACCATATCCCAATGTGATTGCTCATAAGAAAAAACAGCCTACCAAGAAGATCGTGTCCCCACATCTTCAATGCATGTATAATCACTGCCAACTCGAGATCATGCATCTGGTAGTTATGCTCATGATCGTTGAGTTTCCAAGACTCATAACATACCACCTGTCCATCTTGCATAAGGACTCCACCAAATCCTCTCTTGCAAGCACCTGTACATACTACGAACTCTTTGTCTAGATTTGTAATCTATAGCACTAGTGCATGTGCCAACAACTCCCTAAGTTGCTCAAAGCTAGTCTCACACTCTGTGGTCCATTCAAACACCTTAGCTTTCCTTTGCAATGATGTAATAGGGTAAGCAACCTCCTATAATAGCCTGCCAAACCCATGAAATATCTCACCTCATCCACATTATTAGGAGCTAACCACTCCATGATTGACCTTATCTTCTCTGGATATACTGGAATACCTTCCTTAGAGACAACAAGTCCCAAGTAATGCACCTCAATCTAAAAGAAACTACACTTGTTGAGCTTAGCATACAACTGATGATCTCTCAACAACCTTAATACTGTTGTTAAATGCTCGGCATGCTCTTCCTCATTTTTAGAATATACTAGTATATCATCAATGAACACAATAAAACTTATACAAATATGGATGGAACACACTATTCATCAAACACATGAATTTAACTAGAGAACTAGTTAAGCCAAATGGAACAACAACAAACTCATAATACCCGTACCTGGTTCGGAACGTAGTCTTATATATGTCCTCCTCTTTGATGCGTATCTGTTGATATCCAAATCTCAAGTCAATCTTCGAGAACACTGCTACTCCCTTCAGCTGATCGAGCAAGTCATAAATCCTAAGCAAAGGGTATATGTTCTTGATAATTACTTTGTTCAACTGCCTGTAGTCAATACATAATCTGAGGGTACCATCTTTCTTTCTCACAAACAAGACCGATGCACCCCAAGGTGATAACTTGGCCTAATGTATCCCTTATCCAACATCTCCTTCAACTGTAAATTTAACTCAACTAACTCAGGTGTGCTCATCATGTAAGGTGCTTTTGATGCTAAAGCTTCCCTTGGTACTAACTCAATAGAAAATTCTACCTCCCTATGAGGTGGCAACTCTGTAATGTCCTCAGGAAATACATCCCTGAACTGCTGTAACACTGGGTAACTATTCAATACATCTGCATCCTCAACCTCCTTACCCTTATCACAAGAAATATGCATTGCAAATAGCTTGCACCCTTTCCTGCGGATACACTTTGCTTGCATAGCTATCACCATCCTAACTGATTTGGCTTTCTTCTTACCTTGAAAAAATCTTGGTTCCCCTTTGTCATCAGCACATTCAATAGTTGTTTCATAGCAATCAACCTTGGTTCTATGTAGATACAACCAATCCATGCCTAGCAACATATTGTATGAACCCAACAGGTAAAACATTCAAATGTGCCTTTGTATGCATACCATTTAAATAAAATGTGCAAGCTCTTACCTAATGATGAACTCGCTTCTTCGTACCTATAGCCAACTTCACTAACCAAGACTTTGCATGTAATTCCTTACTTAAACCACACTTATGCATCAAGTCAAGACTAACATAGCTATAATTATATCCAGGGTCAATCAAAATAGAAATAAATTGATCACAAAGCTTACTGTCCATCTCAATGATAGATTCCTGGTGTTTTTCCTGTGTATTGTCCACGGCTGCGTAGATAAGAGGAATACTCTGGCCAACATCTCCAATAGTCTACGCCTCCTGTGCACTATATATCTGGGGTCTACCACCCTAATTCTATATACGGTCTCTCCTACTATGGTCTTTGCCACAAGTCCAACACTCTAGGGGCTTCCAGCCTCCATCCTTGTTCTTCTCCTCAACTCTATGTCCATGTCCTCTATCTGATACATTGAACCTCTTAGATGGTGCCACATTCTCCATATTATCTATACTTTGTGGCCTTGCCCTCTTTTTATCCCATTTTCCTTTATTCCTTTCATTACCTCTCCAGACTGGCTTAGTCTCAATTATGCACTTCGATTTCTCATAGCAATGCTTTAGCTTTCGAATGGCCTCCTCCAGTGATCTAGGCTCATCAAATTCAATCCTATCTTTGAATTCAACTGGTAGCCTACTAAAAAATATTTTAATCTTAGCTTTCTTCTCCTTGAGATAAGGCACATACCTCAATAATTCCAAGAACTTACTGGTGTACTCGTCATCTGTCACGGATCCCATCTTTAGTTCATAAAATTCCCTTGTTCTGTCATCAAAGTATATGCTCAAATTCTCTCCAAGTCAGATCTTCCTCATCTATGTCTCTGACATTCTTCACATCTTCCCACAAGATGTCTGCTTTACCTTTAAGACTGCAAGTAGCCACTCTAGCTTTCATGTTCTCTAAATAATCATGTGACCTGAAGACTTTTCTCATGCCAAGAAACCATGCCTCTGCATCTCGTGATCTCTTTATTTCTCCATTAAAAGTAGGTGGATTTTCCTTCTTAAATTCCTCTGGAAAATACCCCCTATCATTCCTCATGTAAGGATGATAACA
The DNA here is from genome assembly GCA_031772625.1 of Pinus tabuliformis. Taxonomy (NCBI): domain Eukaryota; kingdom Viridiplantae; phylum Streptophyta; class Pinopsida; order Pinales; family Pinaceae; genus Pinus; species Pinus tabuliformis. The sequence continues at coordinate 667,547,655 of CM062812.1, forward strand.
ATGACAATCATAGTGCCTATCTAAATCATAACTAGAATCATACCTATGCCTATCCCTTCTCCTCTCTGGAGTTTCCAACAAACTTCCATCCTGGATTGTGTCCTCTCTATCTAATTGGTGATCTCCATGTGATTTTCTGCCATATGCCCCATTAGTTTTATCTTCCTACTCATGGTGGATCCATGGTGGTCCTTGTTGCTGTAGATCTGACAAGATATAAAGTACTACTGCATTCACCTCTGCTAACTTTTCCTGTGACTGTATGATTTTTCCATTATCTGCCTTACAACTCCTTATCTCCTCCTTTAAAATTCTCAATGTAACTACCAAGTTAGAGGGGTTTCCCAACACCATACTAGTCTTTGGATTCGTAGGGAGAGTCTCTATAGTCAACCATCTTGCTAGCCATTTGATATTTCTTCTTGCAAGGCATAATATGTCAGATAAAACAAATCACAATAAACTGACGTAATACATGTATAACATAATCATAACAACATATTGACATACGCAAGTAAGTGTATCAACTCATAAGCATCACTCTAACTAGGGTCTAGTCACCAATGCAAGGCCATATCAACAATGCATGCTATGACATCATGCATGACAACAACATTGATCCATCATATGCATTGCCACATGCAACCAACAGTATGCATAATCCATTCCAAACTAACTACCAATACACATAATTGCATGTAGTTGAACATAATCGATCAGTTCTTGTAATCAACCTACAAGATTGATGCTTGTAATCAAAATATTCAAAAAAATGTAACCTAACATACAAGGATGTAAGTAGGTATCACAAAATGAACATATAAGTGACATATAATCCATACACAGTCAATCGCATACTCATTTCAAATATACTTCATGAAATCAATATCAAATTCTACATGATAACCATACTACAACCCTAATCCATCATCAAGAAAATGCGACAAGTATGTAAGTGTAAGAGACACACATGAAATTGACATGCATGCATGACCAACACACATTCAACCCATTTAGTAGAAGAGTTGAACCATGATCTTATACCACTCTGTAACACCCTCCTCCCACATCTACCCAAGAAACTGATCAGCCAGGGTACAAATGTGGTGAGAGGCCACTATGATAATATTCAACCTCCTTGGTAACTTTAAGGAAATGGAATCGATGGAACATCACATACAGTCATCCAACATCATCCAAATAAACTTTAGGAGACAAGTCAGCCACTAAGACCGCCTATCCTTGGGTCCTACTTTTGTTTGAGAGACTTAGGGTAGGGTAACGCTCCCTAGACATTGCCCAAGTGAGATAGTATCAGGACTAACACACCCTAGACACTATCCAGGTGCTTTATAACGCTTCTCATACACTGACTAGACGAGTTAGTATCATGACTAATGCTCCCCATACACTATCTAGGTGCTTTATAATGCTTCCCAGACACTTCCCAGGTGAGTTAGTCTCAAACTAACGCTCTGTTTTTCTAGCATTCTAGGATTTGAGCCACCTTTTTTGGCCCAGAGCCCGGGACACTGCCCAAAATGGAATGATCACTTAGAATTAGTAAGGATGCAAGGAAACAATGATGCATAAGCAATAAAATGAACAATATCATAACCAGACCCCTACTATCCATGACACGCATTTCGTCAAACATATCATCAACATGTAACCTATAGGTGTAAAGAACAAAACTAAGTGTAGGGATCTCATACTTAACCGAGAATCGCTATGAACCATCGTTCCCTCATGCCATTTGCTCAATTATCCTCCATTAACTCATAAACACATTGTCCATTCATATACAAGTAAAAACATGCTGAGAGCCATACATAGCGGCTGTCATGAAATGTGCATATGCCCATCATAATAGGAACAAAAATTTTAACATATTAGCCATCAAATCCATGAATACATTAGTATCTTTACACATGAAAATCAAGGGAATGTATTTTTCATTAATGAATGAAATGAACCAATTGAATATGGGACTACCACGTTCCACCCGATCATAGAATGGCTGAGCCAAATCTCTCTTCAGCCATTCACCCTCGTGCCATATTCCAAGCATGAATGTGGGATCTCATAGAACACATCAATCAAAACTATTATAGGGCTTCCAGAGGCCATCCAACTCAACCCATCAAATAGTGATTCCACCTCACAGTCAGAAATCACCAAAACCATCATCAGATTGGTCTCCATCCAAGCCTTCTAGGGCTTCTAGAGCGTTTGTCCAACCAAGGCTTCCAGAACTAGTAACTCAACCCATAGCTTATACAGGGCTTCCAGAGCGTTTTTCCAACCAGGCTTCCAGGACTAGTAACTCAACCCACCAAGGGCTTCCAGAGAATTTGTCCAACCAGGGCTTCTAGGACTAGTAACTCAACCCAAGTTGTTACAGGGATTCTAGAGCATTTGTTCAACCAAGGCTACCAGGGCTTCTAGGACTAGTAACTCAACCCAAGCTAAGGAAACATGAGAACCAACCAGAACAAAGAAATTAAAGTAAACCCAAAATCACCATGGCTATCTAGGAAATGGCAAGGCTAGGAAATCCACTGTCAATCCGACCATCCTATATGCCAATGATAGATCATAACCAAGAAACCACATGCATGTGCCATGCATACCAAAACTAGTGAAGAAATCATACATGCAACTCGGTACCTACAAGAAAATCTTATGTAGCTGCTAATGTCGATGCCCTCTTGCGTTTCCCTACTCTTCCTTTGCCTTCTTGCTCCAATAATCCAAGTATGCCACACCCTCCAAGAGTGCTCCAAGAAAACTCTAAGTAACCAAGAGTATGAGAGAGAGAGAATAATGAGAGAGCTCCAAAACTAAATTGACAAAAGGTTACCAAGTGATCCCTTCAGAAGCCTTTTTATGAATGAAGCCTCTATTTTCTTCGTTTTCCATTATTTTCCTTCATTTTCCCCTCTCACATGCAACATGTGACCTTTCACCTCCTTTTTCTCATAATTTCCATTATTTTAATAAATAAATGTGCGAAAATTCCTTTTAATGCCTTATCAATTTCCTTTGCCAATTTCCTTAGCCATAAACAATCAAATGAACACCCCCTAGGATGTCTTGCCCAACATTAAGCTTGGAATAAGTGTCCCAGTCATCTGTGGTTATTGCTTTTAACATTTATTACATGGAATTTTCACCAAGGTTGTTACAGCTGCAATATGTCATCCATAAGCCTCATAAACGTTTCAAAGGAATTTGTCAACCCAAAAGGCATGACAAACCTCTCGAAAAGACCCTCCTTGGATTTGAAGGCATTATTCCATACATTTGTGGGTTCTATTGGAACCTAGTGATAACCAGACTTCAAATTGATCTTACTGAAATACTTGGCCCCCTTGAACTGGCTAAGAAGGTCATCAATATGTGGGATTGGACACATGTTCCTGACAATGATTTTGTTTAGTACCCGATAATCAATGCAGAGCCTCCAGGTCCCATTCTTCTTCTGTACACATATAATCGGTCTCCCACAAGGTAGGGAACTTGGTCATATGTTCCCTTTTTGTAGAAACTCCTAGATCTACTACTTGATTTCTTCATTTTCAAGGATGGAGTGGTGGTATATCAATCCATTGGGAATATGTTCTCTGAGAGTCAGAATGATTGAATTATTGACCTGACAGTGCATAGGTACCCCTATGGGTGAGGAGAAGATGTTCCTATATTTTTTCATGACCTTATCCACCTATTTCTTTTGCATGTGGGAACCCTTCCTGGAGGCCATGGATGTGGCCATGATATTCCCCTTACTTGGGGAGAGAATAAAAAAATAAAAAATTCCCTGTCTGGGAGATGATCTTACTGCATTACATAGCTGAGATTAAAGAAGTGGCGGTAGGCAAGGTTACCTCTGGTATCCTGTATAACTTATTGCCCAAAGAAATAATGACACTGCGAGGCATAGAATCATACACATCATGACGCTTCCACAAGTATGGTTGGCCTAATAACACATCACAAACTTCAAGAGGAGCAACATCACATGGTACCTCATCTATGAAGGGCTTGATTTTGTAGGGAAGGTGACACTGCTAACTGACATGGAGATCTCGTCCTTAGTGGAGCCACCCGATGGTGTATGGTTATGGGTGTGGTATGGTTGGTAGGCCCAACCACTTAATGATATCTGTTGAGATGATGTTCTTTTGGCTCCCACTTTCAACAATGAATTGTAATGGATACCCTTTCACCCACATTTGTGAGTGGAAGAGATGCTCCCCTTCCTCTAGATCTTTGGGCTCAATCTTCTGAACCTTGGTGGTGGCAATGCTAGCACTAGTCTCTGCATCAATAATATTCTTTCCTTTTTCATTCTCCTTATCATTTTCTAACTTAGATTCATAACATGCATCTGACTCTCAAGTCTTTAGCTCAACCACTAGTGACTGCTTAGCGCACCACTCACTTGTGTTGTGAGTGGGGCTCTTGTGGAACTCACACCACTTCATTATATCAATATTTTTCTTCATGGTCTTATCATTTGTTTGTGGATTCAATGGATTTTCCTAGGTCACCTCGCCTTTGCATTGTCCTTTTTCTGTAGTTTGGGGGTGCCTTTTCCTTGTTTCGGATACGTCGATCCAAAGTCTCACTTCTTCTGCTTAATTTTCTGCTCAATCTTGATGGCATATCAGTATGTGATGCCAAGAAAGGAAATGTATAGTAACTCCATCTCATCATAAATTTATTTTTGTGGAAATTTGTGGTACTTGAGTACCAGATTCTGCTCATAATCCTTTATACCCAACTTTGTTTGAAGGGTATGAAAAATATTTGTGAACTTCGACATGTCTTGGTCCCTTCCCTTCCCAAATGTTGTCCACTTTATGTACTTATCTTCATAGCTCTTGAGAGGGTAAAAATTGTTCCTTGATGGCATCTCAGAAAGAAATACAAGAGGGTGTGGCTGAACATTAGTGAGGGTTCATTCTCATCCCTCTATTCACAATATTTTTCCCACTAGCCCTTAGTGTGGGGGGTGGCATTGAGGAGTGAAAAAGTAATTATTTCCCTATTGGAAAAATCATGAACTGAAAAATATCCTTCCAATATATTTAACCATTTATCTATGACATCTGCATCTATCTTGTCTTCAAATACAATATTTCCAAAGTTAACTTGTACCTTGAAGGGAGTGGTGCCTCCAAGGTGGTTGTCAAATGAAGATGCTTCGTTCGTTGATACTTGTTGAATGATATGGGAAATGTTATCCATCATCTCGTTCCTTTGTCACTCGAGTGCTTCTTCGATATATATTTTGAAAGGATCTCCTACTCCCTCATCTTTCTTTTCTTCCTCCATGGGAAGCCATCGGGGTCGACGAGGCCGGTCTTGCAATGGTTCAACCAGTTCAAGTCCTAACTACTTATACCTCGACTTCATTTGGGACATGCATAGAAAAACAAAGAAAGAGAAAACTACTTTGATGCCAATTATCTAGATTTATGCAAGAATGAAATGAAATACAAATTTATATATAAATACATAGCTACAACAAAAAATGAACTTCAATTCACTAATAACAAATACTAAAAAAATGTTTACATGCAGAATGGAAACAAACTCTGAGAAGATATGTGGTGGCTACATGCATTCTGAATTGTGTTACAATGAGGTTTGGAGGCCTTTTTATTATTGAGATACAATGGAAAACCCTAAACATACAAACACGTATCCCTAGGAGATGAAGCACCAAATGTCTATGGGCCTCATTAGCGTTAGTTGGTACATCAACTTATTGGGGTCGTAAATTTGGCATTCGATCTCCATTTGACACATATGATATCTCATTAGAAAGATATATTCGAGGATTACAAATTTCAAATTCAGGTCCCTAGGTATACATTTGGGATTTTCTATTTTCCAAAAAAATTTCGTTTAGGGCTTTACAACGACTCCAAAATCTTCATACCAAAAAGATTACGAAAAATTGTAAATTGTGTTGGCTGGGAGTAGGCAGAGGAGTGTAAAATCCTTGCTTTTTAATGGTTTGATTTTTGATGGCACATATAGTGTAGGATCTTATATATTTTCCAACATCTTGTTGGAGTTTTTTTCCAATAAAAATACTTTTGTAGTTCGGCCACAATTTTCTCCACACCAAAATGTCTTGTGACCCGACTATAGTGCACATCCCAAATTAGCTTGGCACGCTCGCTTGAAGGAACACAAAGGTGGTCCAGGCATCATAATAATGTATCATGGAGGTGGAAATATGGATCTTTCTTTCCATCCACTAGAATCTTGTATGTGGTGGTGAACTCAAGATCATTTTTGTACAACTATGACCATCCAGAAGTCTCATGGCCACAAAAGTTGAGAACAGTAGTCAATGTTGAAACTAGGGGCCAACTGAGGAAATCTACAACATGATTGGTGTTTCCCTTATTGTATTTAATGTTCAACTGGAATTTTTGCAAAAATGTAGACCACTTCTTATGTTGATCATTCTGCAACTTTCCCATGTCCATATAAACTAAACAAGTCAGTGATCTATTGTAGGAATTTACAGGGTAAGTTCCTCAGACAGAACACCAAAGGACACCGCTCACAACCAGATCGCAGATTAATACACTAGTATTTTTGACGTGGTTAAAACCCTCAAAGAGGGAAACAGTCCACGGCCTGAGCCAACGCGGCCACTTTAGGCAATTTATTAATAAAAGAATGAAAATTTACATATGCTTCTCTCATAGACGGATTACCCTACAAATGACCCTCCATGCGCTTTAAATAGAAATCATGGACCAATCGGGTGTTAAGCCACGGATCAAGTGTCGGTAATACCGAGGAGAGAATGAACCATCGGATCACTACATATCATGACCGTCAGATTGTAAGTTACAAAATGTACAAGGTAAAGAAACACGCTTTACCTAACTCTATACTAGACCAAGTTGTACTTAACTATTTCCTATGTGTCGGAATATCCTAACATCCCCCCTTAAGAACAACTTGGGATAGGATTGAAGGATTTACAAATATGACACAATAGGAGAAGGAAGGAGGCACTAGAGCCTATCCCCCCTTAGTGACAACTTCCTGAACTCCAACCATAAATCGAAGTTTAGTGAAATTTGCCTCTGTGAGAGCCTTTGTAAAGATGTCTGCAACTTGATCATCTGTTGAGCAATATTGCACTTCAAGGACATGGTCATGAATGAGCTTTCTGATGAAGTGCATGTGCAGTTCAATGTGTTTGCTGCGCTGATGTTGTACTGGATCTTTGCATAGCTGAATGGCACTTTGATTATCACATCAAAGTGTAGTCGGATGCTGCTACTGAAAGCCAAACTCTGACAGGATCTGACGAAGCCACAAGGCTTCCTTACTAGCTTCTACGGCACCACGATATTCTGCTTCTGCTGAAGAAAGAGAAATGGCACCTTGTTTCTTGCAAGCCCATGTAATAGGTCCTGAACCAAGAGTGAACACATAACCTGCAGTAGACTTACGATCATCAGGGTCACCAGCCCAATCGGAATCAGTGAAACCAACCAATAGAGGAGATGCTTCGACACTGTAATGAATCCCAAACTGAACTATACCTTGAACATAACGAAGTATTCTTTTAGCTGCTTTCCAATGACTTTCACGTGGGTTTTGCATAAATCGAGCAACAAGGCCAACAAAAAAGGAAAGGTCAGGATGAGTATGGGTTAGATACAAAAGTTTTCCTACAAGTTGACAGTATAAGGTAGCATCAACTTCAGGAGAAGTACAAGTGACTGAAAGTTTGACTCTAGACTGAAAGGGAGAAGGGGCTGGCTTACAATCTTCCATGTGAAAGTGGTGTAGAATATCACAGGCATACTTGGACTGAGAAAGGGAAATACCTTCCTTGGATTGCAAGACTTGAAGACCGAGAAAATAATGTAAGTGTCCTAAGTCTGTCATTTCAAACTTCCTTTTAAGGCTAGACTTCACATGGTCTATAAGGTTGGGATCACTACCAGTCAGGATAAGATCATCAACATAAAGAACAAGAATGATAAGAGACTTGCCCACTTTCTTGGTGTAGACAGTATTGTCGGAATGACACCTAGAGAAGCCAAATTCTAAAAGAAATTTATCCATTTTGGCATACCAAGCTCGAGGAGCTTACTTGAGACCATAAAGGGATTTCTTAAGCCAACATTCAAGGCTGGAGTCTGTTTTTATGAAGCCAATGGGTTGTTCCATGTAGACTTCATGCAAGTCCCCATGCAAGAAGGCAGATTTAACATCCATCTGATGGACTTCCCATTTGAACGAGGGAGCAAGGGAAAGAACAAGGCAGATAGAGTTCATTTTGGCAACAGGGGAGAAGGTTTCAGTGTAGTCAATGCCTTCAACCTGTGAAAAACCTTTAGCAACAAGACGAGCTTTATGTTTATCAACTTTCCCATCTGGTCCATACTTGGTTCTATAAACCCATTTGCATCTAACAAGTTTTCGTCCCTTTGGTAGAGGAACAAGATCCCATGTATCATTTGCCAATAATGAATGATATTCTTCATTCATAGCTGCTTCCCAATCTGGATGGCCTGATGCTTCTGCAAAGGTGTCAGGATCATAATTTACTGGAGCTTGAGCTAGTAAAGAAGAGGCTCTGTCAAATTGAGAACGTGTGCGTCGCTGATCTGTAGGATCACCGGCAAGATCACCTACTGCATCTCGAGTAGCACGAACCCATTTTCGAAGCTAAGGAGCTGAAGGAGGATCTTGAGATGGTGAGGGAGGATTGTCAGCCTCACTTTCATCATCTGAAGAAGAAATTTTTTCAAAAGTAGAAGAGATAGGGAGAGGTGTCACATCCACCAGACTAGGCTCGCAGTCCGATATATTTTCATCAAATTTTACATCTCTTCTAATGATAAAATTTTTGGACTTAAATGTAATAAGTCTATAGCCTTTGACATCTTCAGAATATCCAACAAAAGTACATTTTTCACTCTTAGGTTCTAAAGCTTTATGCTTTTCATCTGGAATATGGGCCCACGCTTCACTTCCAAAAACACAAAAGTGACTTACATCTGGTTTGATTGAGCTCCATGCTTCTTCTGGAGTGATATTCTTTAAAGCCTTAGTAGGAGTGTGATTTATTATGTAATTTGCACAGTTAATTTCGTCTGCCCAAAAACTAAGACCAAGTCCTTTAGATTGTAGCATACAATTAGCCATTTCCTTTAAGGTGTGATTCTTCCTTTCAGCTACACCATTTTGTTGTGGAGTATATGGAACAGTATGTTGCATTTGAATTCCATTCTCAGTGCAAAAGTTGATGAATGTGTTTTTAACATATTCTCCGCCATTATCAGATCTTAGCTTAAGAATTTGATGTCCAGATTGTTTTTCAACAAAGGCCGTGAAGGCCAAAAATGTGTTAAATACTTCACTCTTGAGTTTTAAGAAGTATACCCAAGTGCGTCTGGAGAAATCATCAATGAAAGTTAAGAAATACTTGCAGCCAGAGAATGAAACAACTAGAAGTGGACCACATAAATCACTATGCACAAGCTGTAAAGGGGCTGAGGCGTGCCAAGAGGCACGTTTTTCAAAACTGTCCCGATGATGTTTTCCGAGTACACATTTGGAACAAACACCATCTATGCAAGATACCATAGGAAGACTTGTCACCATATTTTCTTTAATAGATGCTGAAGGGAGCGATAGTTTAAGTGACCAAATCGCTCATGCCAAAGTTTTCTCACTTCATCGTTATGAGCAACAAATACTGAGGGAAGATTTGATGACCCAAAGTTGTGAAACTTATACAACCTTGTAGAATCATCAGCAATGCCAGTAGCTAAAATCTGTTTAGGATCTCTTAGGTCCTTGATTACAACATCATGAGGTGAAAATTCAACGATTTTACCTTCACCTGAATGAGTTATCTGATATACAGATAGAAGTTTGCAGGATAAGGTTGGAACGCATAATACATCATTAAATTGACCATTGTCTAGATGGACAGTTCCAGCCCCTACAACATTATGAGATCTATCATCACCAACATATATATTTTTGGTGTTACAATCATTTAAAGAAGAAAACATGGCTTTGTTTTTGGCCATGTGATAAGAAGCTCCAGAATCAATGAGCCACTCATGAGAATGAGAAGAGGAAGATACATTTAATGCATAACCAGACCGAGATGATTAACAACCACATGCAGAAAGTGCCATTCCTGAGGATGAAGTTGAAGGTGAAGAATGCTCCAAATGGATGTTATGTTTCTTCATCACTGCTTCCAAGGCTTCCATCTTCTTAAAGCATTTGGATTCTAAGTGGCCATCTCGATTACAAAAGTTGCAATGTCTATCAATCTTCTTCCATTTGATTTTATTTGTCTTATCATTTTGTTGAAATGATTTTTCATTTTGAGGCTGAGATTGCTTAGGACCCTTGTTTGGTTTAGGACCATTCTTTTTAGGATATGACTTCTTAGGATTCTTTGAATTTGGTTGTTGTTGGGAGGCTAACGCTTTCTTGGAAGAGTTTCCAAGATTAAGAAGACCAAGGTGTAAGAGTTTTTCTTGTTATCTTATTAAAGAATCACAAAAAGAGTCAAAGGAAGGGGACTTGTAGTCTGTTCCTTGAGAAATGAAGGCTTCTCTTGTAGAATGGAAGGTGGAAACAAACACAGAGTAGGCTGGTCCCAACTTAGTAAGAATGGAATAGATAAGGTTACTATCTTCTTTCTTAACCTTAACACCTTCCAAGAGATATCTAAGGGTCTTGAACTTGGACAAGAAATCTTCAATGCAAGAAAAATTATTAGGGTCCAATGTAAGCAACTCATTTTCAAGTTGATGGGCTCTAAGTTCATTTTTAATCCCAAAAACTTTATTGATTTGTTTCATTGCTTCATCAGGAGTATCAAGTTATGAAATATGGAATCTAAGATCTGGAGAAATAGACATCCCTATCAATCCACGTGCTTGATCTTGCCTATTTTCCCATTTAGCACCCTTATCTTCATCCTTCGGTTTCTTTTCTTGGCATGAGGCTATTCTGTAGAGACCTTTACTTCTAAGTAAATCCTCAATGTAGGACAACCATTGGAAGTAGTTGGTGCTGTCAAGGGTAACTTGGTATTGACTTTCCATTTCGATGGAAACTAAAGCTAAATATGTTGAAACTAAGTGTTCCAATGGATAGATCTCGAAAAATTAGGCTGGTTTAAAAAAACGGCTCTGAAAATGGCTTCCGGATGAAGAAGTTATGGCTTTTTGAAAAAAAGTTGATGAAGTCACCGATGAAGTGCGGGAATGTGTGGAAATGAAAAATCTGCCCCCAAAAAATGGAGATTTGAACCCAAGACCTCTACTCTCTTAAAATAGCTTTGAACCAATTGAGCTATACAAAAAATTTGAGAGAGAGAGAGAGGGGGGGGGGGGGGGGGGTTGATGCTTTGGGTTGCGTGCTTGCTTTGAGAAAGATCTTTTTCCCTACAAAACAAAAAACACAAAACCCAACACGGACATGCAAAGAAAACGAACCTTACGGCTCGAAGTTAGCTTTAGCCGAAAAACTAAATATTTCAAAAATGAACCTTGCGGCTCAAAGTTAGCTTTAGCTGGAAACTAAATATTTTCCTCAATGTTTCTGATTTTCCGAGATCACTCTAAGGCGCAGGGAAAAGAGCATACACATGAGAAAAATCCTTCCTTTCTGTTTCTGATTTGCCCAGATCACACAGAGTCGCAGGGCAAAGAGCATACGCAGAAATGAAAAGTATAGATCCGGTAATAAAAAAATCCAAATAAACCGAAACCGAAATAAACAGAGAGAAAATAACTGTAAGCTACAAATAAACACAGTATACCTCCAGATCTTAAAAATGACGCAGCTAGGGCTACCGGAAACCTTTTCGCGTGAAACGAAAGGGGTTCCTCAATGGAATAGATGCTCCCAACAAAACAGAGCAGTCCTCTCAGCCCGAAAGCAATCAGAAACAATAGATCTAGGAAACAACAGTTGGATGCAGTTCTACCGGCTTCAGATTTGGATCACCAACGGACGCGGCCCTCAAATAGCTCTGATACCATGTAGGAATTTACAGGGTAAGTTCCTCAGACAAAATACCAAAGGACACCGCTCACAACCAGATCACAGATCAATACACCAGTATTTTTGACGTGGTTAAAACCCTCAAAGAGGGAAACAGTCCATGGCCTGAGCCAACACGGCCACTTCAGGAAATTTATTAATTAAAGAATGAAAATTTACATATGCTTCTCTCATAGATGGATTACCCTACAAATGACCCTCCATGCTCTTTAAATAGAAATCATGGACCAATCGGGTGTTAAGCCACGGATCAAGTGTCGGTAATACCGAGGAGAGAATGAACCATCGGATCACTACATATCGTGACCGTCGGATTGTAAGTTACAAAATGTACAAGGTAAAGAAACACACTTTACCTAACTCTATACTAGACCAAGTTGTACTTAACTATTTCCTATGTGTCGGAATATCCTAACATCTATGTGGATGGATATCTCCTTTCCCAGAATGTATTTTTTCCATTGTTAGCATTCCTGCATGATAGAATACATCTCTTTATCATTGGGGTATTTCCAAATTGTATTGGAAAGTGCTCACTGTGATATTCCATTATATGCCCTTATTGGGTGAGGCCTGCACAATAGCATAGTCAAAGACATCTGTCTCAATTTCAAATGGTTGTTGCAACTCTAGCAATGTGAGTACGGGAGCAGAGTAGAGGTGGTGCTTCAGCTCAACAAACAATTTTTGTTTGGATTCATATGAGGAAAACTTTACCTTTTCTCCGCCCTTGGTAACCTGACTCAAAGGTCAAGTGATATGAGAGAATCGCAACACAAAATTCCGATAAAAATTGGCAAGGACCAAAAAGTTGCGAAGCTCTGTTAGAGTGATCGAGGCTAGCCAATATTGAATGACTTGGATATTATCCACATCTACATGTACGCCTTGCTCATCAATGATGTAACTCATATATTGGACCAGACTCATGCCAAAGGTGTGATTCTCCAAGTTGGAACATATTTTATGTTGCTGCGGGGTTTGAAGGACTTGTCGAATGTGTTACAAGTGCTCTTCCCAACTCTTATTAAATTTGGGAATGTCGTACAGGTATACAACCAAGAACGAGTTGGTGAAGGGCCACAAGATTTCATCTATTAGCCTCATAAAAGTTATAGGGGTATATTTCAACCCGAGAGGCATGACCAACCACTCGAAAAGGCCCTCCTTGGATTTGAAGGTGGTCTTGCATACATCTGTCAGTTCTGTTGGAACCTGGAGATATAGAGACTCCAAATCGATCTTGTTGAAATACTTGTCCCCCTTGATCTAGTTAAGAAGGTCATCAATCTATGGGATTATATACTTGTTCTTGATAGTGATTTTGTTTAGTGCCGATAATCAATGCAGAGCCTCCAGGTCCCATCCTTATTCTGTATAAGTACAATTGGGCTGCCACAAGGTGAGGAACTTGGTAGAATGTGCCCTTTCTACAGAAACTCCTAGATCTACCACTTGATTTATTAATTTTCTAATATGGAGTAGCAATATATTGACCCATTGGGAAAAGGTGCTCCAAGAGTGAGATCGATCGAATGCTTGACATGATAGTGCAAAGGTACCCCTGTGGGTGAGGAGAAGATGTCCCTATATTCTTCCATGACCTTATACACCTACTTTTGTTGCATGGGGGAACCCTTCCCAGAGGCCATGGATGTGGCAATGATCTTCCACTTACTTTGAGAGCGAAATATAAAGCAAAAAAAATCTCAGTCCAGGAGATGATATTACCAAATTTCTTAGCAGAGATTAAAGAGATGGTGGTAGGCAGGGCTACCTTCGGTATCCTCTATAACTTATTACCCAAAGAAATAATGACAGTGTGAGGCTTGGACTCATACATAACATGACACTTCCACAAGTATGATTGGCCTAATAACATATCACAAACTTCAAGAGAAGAAACATCACACGATACTTCATTCGTGAAGGGCTTCATGTTGTATGGAAGGCAACATTGCTGACTGATGCAAAGGTCTCATCCTTGGTGGAGCCACCCAATGGTGTATGGTTGCAGGTGTGGTGTGTTTGGTAGGCCCAAAAACTTAACAATATCTACCGAGATGAGGTTTTTTGGCTCATTTTCTCGACAATGAATTGCAACAGATACCCTTTCACCCACATTTGTGAGTGGAGAGATGCTCCCCTTCCTCTAGATCTTTGGGCTCAATATTCTGGACCTTGGAGCTGGAAATGATGACGCTAGGTTTTGGATCAATAATATTATTCCATTTTCAATTCCCCTTGTCTTGTAAATCAACTACCAATAATTGCTTGGTGCAACACTTACTTGTGTTGTAAGAGGGGCTCTTGTGTAACTCACACAACTTCCCTGTGTCCTTCTTCATATTCATGGTGTATTCTTTATTTGAAACTTTGATGGATTGTCCTAGATGAACTCGCCTTGGCCTTGTCCTTTGTTCTACGGTTTGGGGGTGCCTTTTCCTCACTTTAGATTAGTAGATCCAAAGTCTTGCTTCCTCTGCTTAAATTTTTTCTCGATCTTGATGACATATTAGTATGCGGTGTCAAGCAAGGAAATATCTAGGAACTAAATATAATCCTAAATAAATTTATGTAGACATCCATGGTACTTGAGTACTATATCCCACTAAAACTACTTGATACACAACTTCGTACGAAGGGTATGAAAAATATTTTTAAACTCTAGAACGTCTTGGTCCATTCCCTAGCGTAGTGTGGTACACTTTATGTATTTATCTTCATTTCTCTCGATAAGGTAAAAAATTTACTTGACGACGTCTCTGAAATAATTCCAAGTGGGTGCAATTGAAGTTAGTGAGGGTTCATTCTCATCCCTCTGCTCACACTAGGTTTCTCACTAGTCCTTGACATGGCGGCTGACTTTGAGGAGTGAAAAAATAATATTTTCCCTATTGGAAAAATCATGAACTGAAAAATATCCTTCTAGCATATTTAACCATTTATCTATGGCATATGCATATATATGTCCTTCAAATACATGAATTTCAAAGTTAACATGTATCTTAAAGGGAGTGATGCCTCCAAGGTGGCTGATGAAGATGCTTCGCCCACTAAAGGATCTAGGAAATTTTATCCATCATCTCGTTCCTTTGTCACTCAAGGGTTTCTTCAAGAAATATTTTAAAATGATCTTGTGTTCCTTCATATTTCTTTTCTTCTACCATGGGAGGTTGCCGGGGTCGGCAAGGCCGGTCTTGCAAATATTCAACCAGTTCAATTCATAACTCCTTATACCTCGACCTCATTGGGGAAATGCAGAGAAAAAAAGAGAAAGAGCAAAAATATCTAATACCACTGATCCATATTTACGAAAGAACCAAATGAAATATAGATTTAAACATAAATACAGAGCTACAATGAAAATTGAACTTCAATTCATTAATAAAAAATACTGAAAAATCGTTTACATGCATAATTGAAACAAACTAGCTTAGGCAATGGTAGTTATCTCTTAGAAGATATGTGGAGAATACATGCCTTCTAAGTTCTATTATAATGAGGCTCAGAGGCCTTTTTATTATTCAGAAAAAAAGGAAAACCCTAAAGATAAAAGAATCTGACCCTAGGAGATGAAGCACCAAAATTTTGTGTGCCCCGTTGGGGTTAGTCACAACATCAACTTCCTAGGGTCGTAACTTTGGCATACAATCTCCGTTTTACGTGTACAATAACTCATTAGAAATATCTATCTAAGGACTACTACTTTTTACTATAGGCCCCTAACATCGGCTAAGGGTCTACCTAGTTTCTGTAGAAATATGGTGATAGAATTACAACTTCTCAAGAAATTTAATTTAAAATCAAGAGACACAATTCTACTCTACTGATCTATGGAATTTAATTTACAATTTAGAACAACATTCAAAAACATACAATAAGAATAACCACACATATACAATATTTTTCTAGGCGAATCTAACTAGGAAAACATTAGAGGAATTTTGAGGTCTAAAATGGGCCTCCTAAGGAAATTATAAAATAATAGTGGAAATAATAAAATAAGATTAGATTACATCATCAAATTTTAGAGGGAAAAAGAAAAAACTATTTTTTCAACATGTATTTTCAACTTATCTCCCTATGGGTTTACTCCATTTTTGAGCGGAAACACTCGTTGGATGCAAAATTTGAATCGTCATCCAAAGAGTACCCATGTCACACACTTTCGATGGACCCTACTACATGAAAAATGATAAACAAATAAAAAGCGTGATTGCAATCGCGTTTTCTCATGTATTTCTCATTTTTCATGTAGAAGGGTCCATTGAAAGTATGCAACATGGGTACTCCTTGTATGAGGAATTTAATTTTGCATCCAGCTAGTAATCCCACTCAAAATTTGAGTAAAACCCTAGGGAGATAAGTTGAAAATAGTAGTTGAAAAAATAGTTTTATTATTTTATTATTTTTTAATCTTTTTACTCCAAAAATGGTGAATCATCCCCCATGGTTGACATCATCATCTTGAATCCTATTGGTCCTTATAAAGTTTATTTTAGTTGTACATTTTTTTTAGGAGGCCCATTTTAGACCTCAAAATTCCCTTAATGACCCCTCAAGCCTCTTTTGCATTAATCAGATGAATAGAGAATGTATTATAATTGCTTGACCTCTCTAAGCACAACGTGAAAGTGAATTACCTTTCTCACTACTCAATGAGAAGCTCTGAACCAGACTTAGTCAATTTTTCCCTTTGATTGAGCGCATATTTCCTTATGTAATTCTTGAAGAATTAATCCCTTTTTTTAGGAATTTTCCTCCAATTGATTGTGCAATTCCCAAGGATTGATCATCTGACTGCATGCAACACTTGTACACTCAAACTAGTTTACAACTTCTTGTTATAGTGCCTTGGAATATCCACCACAACTGAGGAACTCAAATTCCTTTCATGCACTAGCTATTTTGAGTTGATTGATCAGTTAACTAGATGATCACTAAGTTAGACTATTGTCCCACTACACAACTGACCTTCCACTAGTTCCATTAACTATTAGAACTAGTTTAACTGAACACAACTAGAAATAAATGACCTAGATTACTAAAATTTAGCAATCACACATGCTTAAATAAACTGTAAGACCTATCACTCAAATTTACTAAGCTGACTGAGTGAAAAGAGCCATGTCACACAAGCCAACTGCCTCCAAATATGTCTACTGATGTGGAAATTCGATTTTTCTCATTTTGACCAAGGCAAAGTTAAATTGAGACTTTCTTGCTACACTTCTCAACACTCCATCTTATCAAGAAATGGATTTTCAGCCACCCCTATACTACATCTATGGAATTCAAACTCCCCCCTTGACAAGGTCTTTGTTAAGATGTCAACACCTTGTTCCTCTGTCGAAATGTATTGTAGCAACATTATTTGCCTCTGCACACAATATCGTACATGATGATATTGTATATCTATATGCTTGGATCAATCTTGAAATACCAGATTCTTAGAGAGCTTAATGCAAATCTGATTATCACAATATATCATAGTTGGATCCATCATTTGATGATACATTACCACAAGTATCTTTCTCATCTAGATCGCCTCACATGTTGCTTGATTTACAAGCATGTATTCAACTTCTGTTGAGTTGAGTGCCATAGACCTTTGCTTCCTATTGTACCAGGAAACCTCTATGGACCGAACACTAAAAATTCCACCTGATGTAATATTTCAGTTAGATGGAATCCCTACCCAATCTACATCTATGAAGCTGCACAACTTCACTCCCTCTATCTGTCTATACCATAATCCATACTGGGTAGTGCCTCTGAGGTATCATAAAACATGCTTAGCTTCCTTCCAAAACAATTTGGTCGACTTAACCATAACATGGATTAGTTTGTTGACTACATAGTGCATATATGGTCATGTGTTCACAAGATACAACTGTGAACCCACTAGCTACTAGTAAATGGCAGCATTAACCTCTTCACCTGAAGTGGCATACTCCTTCCTCTAGTTGGTTGCTAGAGGTGTCTCCATGGGATTACAACTCTCTAAGTGAAATCTCTACAGTGTCTCGTTGTCATACTTTCCTTGAGACACAAACAATTCCCCATTTCCTTTCCATACTTCCAGTCCAAGGAAGTAGTGCATGAGACCCATGTCTTTCATCTCAAATTCCCTTGCAATGTCCTCCTTGCAAGAGTTGATCAACTTCTCATCACCTATTAATATTAAATCATCAACATATAAAACAATGATAAGCAATTTACCTTCTACCAAAATATGATAGAGGTTCGCATCCACTTCACTTTTGGTGAAGCCCAAACCAGTGAGATAGTTGTCGATCCGAGTGTACCAAGCTCAAGGTACCTATTTGAGACCATACAATTCTCGCCTAAGTCTGCACACATGAGACTCCTAACCAAATGTCCCAAAAAATTTTGGTTGCTTGATATACACTTCCTCCTCAATAACATCATTGAGAAATGTTTTTTTTTACATCCATCTGGTGGATCTTCCACCTCATCTGTGCAACCAGTGCAAGAATTGATCTAATGGATGAATATATTGTTATAGGAGCAAAGGTTTCCTCATAGTTAATTCCCTCAACTTGAGAGAATCCTTTCGCCATAAATCTATCCTTATACTTCTCTATGCTTCTATTTTCTGCATGCTTAACCTTGAAGATCCATCTCGAACCAACAACTGATTTACATCCATAACTAGTTTTAACATCCATCTGGTGGATCTTCCACCCCATCTGCGCAACCAGTGCAAGAATTAATCTGATGGATGAATATATTTCTATAGGAGCAAAGGTTTCCTCATAGTCAATTCCCTCAAATTGAGAGAATCCTTTGGCCATAAATCTAGCCTTATACTTCTCTTAGCTTCTTTTCGTTGCATGATTAACCTTGAAGATCCATCTCGAACCCACAACTGGTTTTAACCCCGTACAAAAATTACCTGCATACAAATTCTAAAAAACAGAAAATAAACAATGGTGAGAGCATAAAACATATATAAACAGAGATTTTCCCTTGGATCCAAAAATCGGGACTACCAGATTAATTTTTTTATTATATTCCTTTCAGTGTTACAATACATATATATACATGTTGAAGCATCCATAAACCCTAATCCGTTAACCCTGTATTAGAACATAAGCATAGTTCCCTTGACCGGATCTACAAAATACCATGGATAGAAACCCAGCATGCCCAAAACCATGTGAAAAATCCATGCACAAAACCATAGGTAGGTCCGCCCACCTAATATAGGGTCCAAAAAAAAATCTCAGAGCATTGCCCCGGACCCCGTGCAAGGGGGTACCCACCCCCCTGCTGCGCCTGAAACAACGTACAAGGACGACTGCCGACCCCCCACGCGTGGAGTAGTCATGGAAAGAATATAACACACCCAACATTCTCCCACTTGTTGTTTTTTTTCCACAGGAGAGTTTAGTCATTGACCCAACCCTGCAACGTCCATTGTTTCTCTACACTAAGAGAATGTTGGGTGTGGAGCCTGATTATATTATTTATCCAAAGGTATCACCGCATTGGACCCCAGTTTGTAATGTGGCAGCAACACCACCCATAATATTTGCACTGTAAGGGGGGGTCCAGGGGTGTGCGTTGTGATCTTTTGGAGCCCCCCCTGGTGGGGGATTGGGTGTAGTGCCCCCGAAGCTAAAAATATATGTAAAATTGCCTTGTAAAATGTTGTAATTTCGTAGTCAATATGGGCCATTCATTAGGTGGAGATTTGATGGTAGAATTTATGTTTAATTTAGGGTTTTTTACCCTAGAAGGCAACCCCTCGCTATATATGAGGGAATTGTATTGCATCTATGTAGATCTTTATTCTGAGTGAGAAAGAGAGAGGGGATTGTGTGAGAGTGAAGAGGGAATTACTATGTATTTTTTGTAGGTTGTATCTTTTTATTTTGCTGGATAATATAAAAGGAAGGACTGGTTGTTTCCCGTGGACGTATCCCAAATTGGGTGAACCACGTATATCTGTGTCTCTCTTGTTTTATGTGTTTTCTATGTTTATATTTCTGCAATATATTTAATGTGTTCTATTTCTCTGTAATATATAATTTTCTAACCACTGGTATCAGAGTCGAAGGTCTATTTCGCTGATAAACTCGCGGGAGAGAAGGGTTCTTGGTTCGAGTGGGAGCAATGGCAGAAGATGGTAGGTTTAGGGTTGAAAATTTTAATGGACAAAACTACCAGCTATGGAAGATGCAGATGGAAGATTATCTGTATCAGAGAGATTTTTACCTACCATTGAGTGGAAAGACAAAGAATCTGATGAGTATAACAGACATAGAATGGGATATTCTCAATAGAAAGGCACTTGGAACAATACGGTTGTGCCTAGCAGCATCGGTAGCATTTAATATTTCAAAGGAAACGACAACAGAGGGTTTAATGAAGGCATTGGCCAAACTATATGAAAAAACCTCGGCCTCAAATAAGGTATTTATTATGAAGAATTTATTTAATATGAAGATGTTAGAAGGTGGATCTGTTGCTAATCATTTAAATGAATTTAATATAGTTACTGGTCAGTAAAGTTCTGTAAGGGTAACTTTTGATGATGAAGTTAGGGCTCTATTGTTTCTATGCTCATTGCCAGAAAATTGGAATGGTTTAGTTATGGCCATTAGTAACTCTGTCTCTAGATCTAGTACTTTAAAGTTTGATGATGTTTTCGGTGCAATCCTTAGTGAGGAAATGCGACAAAAAAGCTCCGGTGAGACATCAGGTAATGCTTTGACTGCAGAGACTAAGGGAAGAAAAATGGAAAGAGGAAAGAGCCCATCATATCACAGTAAGTCGAGGAAAGGGAGATCCAAGTCCAAATCGGGGATAGTGTGCTGGAAATGTAGGAAGAAGGACACCTGAAGAAAGATTGCAAGTTTCAGAAGGGAAAAGAAGGAGATGCGCAACAAGAAAACAATCATGAAGTGAATGTGACAGGTGATGTGTTGCAAGATGATTTGATTCTTTCATTAGAAAATATTATTGATGCCTGGGTGGTAGATTCAGGGGCCTCATTCCATGCCACACCTAATAGGAAACATTTTCATGATTATGTTCCAGGAGATTTTTGATAGGTTTGATTGGGTGATGATAAACCCTGTAAAATCATTGGAATGGGTACAATTTTCATAAAACAGTAGAATGGAAATCAATGGCTATTGAAGGAGGTAAGGCATGTTCCAGATCTGAAGAAAAATCTAATTTCAACAAGGTAATTGGGAGGTGAAGGTTGTGTAACTACTTTTATAGATAAAACCTGGAAGGTCACTAAAGGAGCCTTGGTAATAGCAAAAGGAGAAAAGGTTGGTACATTGTATTTATGCAATGGTATTTCTAATTCTGTTAATGCTTTAACCTCTACAGGAGAAGATACAACATTGTGGCATCATAGGCTTGGGCACATGAGTGAGAAGGGGATGCAAATTCTTCACTCAAGAAATTTTTTGCCAGGTTTGAAGCATGTTGATTTAAAATTATGTGAGAATTGTGTTTATGTAAAACAAAAGAGAGTCAGGTTCCTTAGAGTCGAAAAAGAAAAGAAGAGTGCAAAAATTAGAACTTGTGCATACAGATGTATGGGGACTTGCTCAGGTATCATCTCTTGGTGACTCTTGCTATTATGTTACTTTTATTGATGATGCAACCAAAAAAACTCACATTTATTGTATTCAAAATAAATCTGATGTATTTGATACTTTCAAGAAATGGAAAGCTTTGGTTGAAAATGAGACAGGAAAAAGGTTGAAGTGTCTCAGATCAGACAATGGAGGTGAATATTGCAGCAAAGAGTTTGATAATTACTGTTCATAGAATGGAATTCATAGAGAGAAGACAGTTCCAGGAACACCACAAGAAAGTGATATGTCAGAAATGATGAACAGGACAAGCATGGAGCGTGCAAGGTGCATGAGATTGCATGCAGGATTTCCTTTACAATTTTGGGCATATGCTGTAGACACTGTTGTTTATCTAATAAATAGAGGGCCTTCAAGTTCCTTGGATGGTGGTATTCTAGAGGAATCATGGACAGGTAAAAAGGTAAACTACTCATTTTTAAAGACTTTTGGTTGTGAATCCTTTGCCTACATTAATAAATAAAATAGAACAAAGCTTGAGGAAAAACCAAAGAAATGTACCATTATTGGATATGGTGTTAATTATTTTGGTTATCAATTTTATGATTATGAAAAACAAAAAATCATTAGGAGTAGAGATGTCATATTCAATGAAAAGGTTTTGTATAAGGATCGGCTGCAGGAAAAGAAACAAAAAAAATAAAACAAATAATACACAGTGCTTGATGAGATCACAGAAAAAGTGATGGTGCCTGAAAAATCATAATGATCAACAACCACAACAACAACATAAACCACAACAACAACAAGCACCTCAAACACCTGAAAGTGGTGTTACAATATCTACTAGGATAAGTATATCCCCTGAACGATACTCTCCTTCATTATATTATGTATCGTTGACTGATTTTGGTGAACCAGAATGTTATGAAGAAGCAGTGCAGGTAGAAACCAGGAAGAAGTGGGAGCAAGCCATGAAAGAAGAGATGGACTCCCTAGCACATAACCAGACTTGGGACTTAGTCAGGTTGCCTGCAAGTAAAACAACATTTCAGAATAAATGGGTTTACAGGTTGAAGGAAGAATATGGAGGTAGAAAAAGGTATAAATCTAGACTTGTGGTGAAGGGGTTTTCACGGAAAAAGTGTATAGTTACTTCAATCAGAACTATTTTAAATTTAGTAGCAATTTAAGATTTTCATCTTGAGCAATTAGATGTAAAGACAACCTTTCTCCATGGGGATTTGGAGGAAGAGATATATATGCAGCAGCCACAAGGATATGAGGTAAAAGGGAAGGAGAAACTAGTGTGCAGGTTGAAGAAGAGCTTGTATTGCTTAAAATGGGCTCCAA
Organism: Pinus tabuliformis; assembly: GCA_031772625.1. NCBI lineage: Eukaryota > Viridiplantae > Streptophyta > Pinopsida > Pinales > Pinaceae > Pinus > Pinus tabuliformis. The sequence continues at coordinate 667,570,688 of CM062812.1, forward strand.
GGCAGTGGTATCTAAAATTTGACGGGTTTATGTCTGAACAAGGTTATACTAGATGTCACTCTGATCATTGTTTTTATCTCAAAAGGAAAAAAGATGGAAACTATATTATATTGTTATTGTATGTAGATGACATGCTTGTTTCAGGTTCTAACATGCAAGAAATAAATATGCTCAAAAGAAAATTGGAAAACTCATTTGCAATGAAGGATTTGGGTGCTTCAAAACAAATCCTTGGTATGAGAATAACTAGAGACAGGAAGAATCGAAAATTAACATTGTCTTAGAGTGAGTACATAGAAAAGGTGTTGAAAAATTTTAATATGCAGAATGCAAAACCATTTAGTATACCTTTGGCTAGCCATTTCAAATAAGTAAGGAGGTGTGTCCCAAGGCTTAGGAAGTAATGGCTTATATGTCTAAAGTTCCATATGCATCAGTAGTTGGAAGCTTAATGTATGCAATGGTCTGCACAAGGCCTGATATTGCACATGCAATGGGAGTTGTAAGTAGGTACATGAACAATCCAGGAAAAGAACATTGGATGGTGGTGAAGTGGATTCTCAGGTATTTGAGAGGTACCAAAAATCAAGAATTATGCTTTGGTGGTTTAAACATTTCTCTATAGGGATCTGTTGATGCAGATATTGCGGGTGATAGAGATAACAGGAGGAGCACCACAGGGTATGTGTTTACTAGAGGTGGAATAGTTGCCAGTTGGGTTTCAAAACTGCAAAGTGTTGTTGCACTCTCAACAACGGAAGCAGAGTATGTTGCTGCTACAGAGGCTAGTAAAGGAATGATTTGGTTACAAAGTTTTATGGATGAATTGGGTAAGAAGCAAGAGATGGACAGGTTATACAGTGACAACCAGAGTGCCATACATCTTGCAAAGAACTCTGCATTTCATTCCAAGACAAAACATATATAGCTCAAGTATCTTTTCATACGGTCAATGTTGGAAGATAGACAATTGAAGCTGGAAAAGAGACACACTAGCCAGAATCCTACAGATATGTTAACAAAAGTTCTAACTAGGGAGAAACTGAGATTTTTCTCAGTTTCAATTGGTCTTCAAGTATGATGAAGAAGATGAGAAACAACTAGGTCCAAAGTGGAGTCATTGTCCAGCAAATGAAGCAGCAATGGAGTTGCTATAATTAGTCTCCAAGTGGGATATTGTTAGGTGTGGAGCCTAATTATCTTCTTTATCCAAAGGTATCACCGCATTGGACCCCAGTTCATTAGGAAGAGATCTGACGGTAGAATTTATGTTTAATTTAGGGTTGTTTTCCCTAGAAGGAAACCCCTCACTATATATGAGGGAATTGTATTACGTCTATGTAGATCTGTATTCTGAGTGAGAAAGAGAGAGGAGATTGTGTGAGAGCAAAGAAGGAACTACAATGGATCTATTTTAGGTTGTATCTCTTTAGTTTGTTGGATAATATAAAAGGAAGGACTGGCTATTTCCCGTGGATGCAGAGCAAATTAGGTGAACCACGTATATCTGTGTCTCTCTTGTTTTATGTGTTCATATTTCTGCAGTATATTTTATGTGTTCCATTGCTCTGTAATATATAATTTTCTAACAAAGAACTTCTTAGTGCTCATATAATTTGTCAATGCATTTGTAGTATTCTTCAAAGTGTCCACCTTTACCAGAAACACCTTTTTATCCTCAACCATATCCCTCACAAAGTGATACTAAACATCAATGTGCTTTGTCTTTGAATGATAAGTAGGGTTCTTTGCCAAGAAAATTGCACTTTGGCTATCACAGTCTATCCTTATAGCTCGTTGTACTAACCCATACTTGAACATAATCTCTGCAATCAAAATTCTTCCTTGCTTGCATGAGTGGCCGCTATGTATTCTGCCTTTGTAGTTAAAAGGGCCACTATATAATGTCTCTTACTCATCCAACTGACTTCACCTAAATATAGGTTAAAGACATACCCACTTGTAGATCTTCTCTGATCCAGATCTCTTGCCCAGTTTGCATAAACAAAGCCATGAATGTCCAAAAATCTATCCAATCCTGGTTTTCCTTGGTAGCACAAACCATAAACATTAGTGCCACACAAATACATTAAAAACTGCTTCACTATTATCTAATGCTCCTTCCCTAGTTTTGACATAAACCTGCTCAATAATCCCACTGCATGTGCAATGTGTGGTCTAGTACAGACCATTACATACATCAAGCTACCGAATGCACTTGCATATGGAACACAGGACATGTCCTCTTCCTCTTCTTGTGTCTTGGGACACTGTTCAACAGATAACTTTACACCTACAAGAATAGGAACCTTCATCGGTTTATTATCTTGCATATTAAACCTCAGCAGTATTGTCTCGACATACTTCCTCTGGTTTAACCAACATCTTCCTTTTTTCCTGACCGCATTTAATTTCCATGCCCAAAATATAGTTTGCGACACCAAGATCTTTCATGTTGAATTTGGAGGACAATTGGGTCTTCAAATCCTGGATAATTTCTTTTTCATTTCCAACCAACAACATATCATCCACATACAAGACCAGATAAATAACACTGTCACCAATTAATTTAAAATACACACAGTGATATGATTTTCTTCTAGTGAAGCCAAGTCCCCATATAAATGCATCAAATTTCTTATACCACATCCTTAGTAACTATTTTAATCCATACAGATACTTTTTTAACTTCAATACCATTTCTTTATTACCCTTCAATCGAAAAGCCTTCAGGTTGCTTCATGTATATCTCATCTTCCAGATCCCCATGAAGAAATGTTGTCCTCACATCCATCTATTCTACCTCAAAATCAAAAGTAGCATCAATAGATAAAATTAATCTAATAGAATCTACCTTGGCAATAGGAGAAAAAATATCACCAAAATCAATTCCCAGCACATGGGAATAACCTTTTGCTACCAACCAAGCTTTGTATTTCTCCACCTTGCCTTTTGCATTCATCTTCTTCTTAAACACCCATTTGTTGCTAATGGGTTTCCTTCCAGCCGACAACTCCACCAGATCCCAAGCCTCATTTTTGTGCAAATATGCCATTTCATCAACCATGGCCTCTTTCCCTAGCTTGCCATCCTATGAATCTACTACTTCCCTCATAGTTCTAGGATCATCATCAATAATAGATAAAACAAAATTTGAACAGAAATAAGATGGACTATACCTTTCTAGTTGCCTTCTTTCTCGAACTAATCTTCTTAGAGTTGGAGTTTATGGCTCTTCATCTTCTAATTCCTCTTCTATTGTAGAGTCTGATTCTTCCTCCTTTAGATCGAACTCTATCTTCTCTAGTTCCTTTGGTAGGAATTCATGTTTAATAACATCTGTCACCTCTCTAAACACCACATCGTGGCTGTACACAACCTTCCTTGTTTCTGGGTTCGAAAGCTTATAACCTTTTAAACCATCCTTATATCTAATAAAGATGCACCTTTTAGACTTACTATCCAACTTGGTTCTTTTCTCCTTTGGAACATGGACATATGCATTACATCCAAATACCCTCAAATGTGAAAGAGAGGGTTTCTTACTAGTCCATACCTCTTGTGGAGTCTTATCCTCCAATGCTAATGAAGGTGATTTGTTGACCAGGTAACATCCAATCTTCACTGCCTCTGCCCATAATTCCTTTCCTAACCTGGCAACACCGAGCAAGCTTCTTTCCTTTTCCATCAACATCATGTTCATTCTTTCTGCAACTCCATTTTTCTAAGGTGTGTATGGATTAATCTTCTATCGTGCTATACCACACTTCTTACAAAACTCTTCAAATTCTTTCTTGCAAAACTCTCCACCATTATCTGTCCTCAACACCTTTATCTTCTTCTCTGTTTGGTTTTCCAGTAGAGCCTTAAATTCTTTAAACCTGTCAAAGACTTCAAATTTCTTCCTGAGAAAATATATCCATGTATTCCTTGAGAAGTTATCTATAAATGATACATAGTACACAGAATTACCTAGTGATGGAATTAACACAGGTCCAAACACATCATTGTGCACAAGCTCTAATATTTGTTTCACCCTCTTAGCACCAGAGGGGAAAGTCACTCGATTCTGCTTCCCATATACACAATTTTTACATAAATCAAAATCCAGAGAGAAATTAGACATACCTTCTATCATACCATTACCATGAATTATTCAAAGACCCTTCTCTCCAATATGTCCAAGCCTTTGATGCCATAGCATGGTATTTTCTCCAGAGACCACTAGATTTTATGCTCCACTTTCAAGAATCCTAGAATTGTTGCACCCATCAATAACAATGTTACCTTGAAGCTTATACAGTGTTCCAATCCAAACTCCCCGTATCAATACCAGTGCTCCCCAAACCATCTTGCAGATATCTTTCTCGAACACTATTTTTACACCTACATCATCTAAATTGCTTATAGAAATTATATTTCTGTCCAATGCAGGAATATGCAGAGCACCCGAAATATTTCTAATCCTTCCACCTTGCTACTTCAAATTGACTTTTTCGCGACCAAAAATTCTAGCCTTCCTATCATCCCCTAAGGATACATCACCACCATAGTATTTCTCGTACTTGCAAAACCACTCTCTATGGGGAGTGAAGTGAAAGGATGCACCTGAGTCAATCAACCATGCCTCATGATCTACATGTGTACTTTAAGAAGAAGCCAGGTACACATCCCCACCTTCATCTGAAGTGGTTTTCGCCTCTGCAGAAGGAGCATCATCAGATACCTTTCCTTTCTCATGATATTTATATTTATAGTCCCTTTTCAAGTGCCCTTCCTTTCCACATTTCTAGCACACCTTTACAGGTTTTCGTGGAGATTTAGATCTCCCACTCGAGGACTTGTTTTTGTTTCTGTTCTGGGACCATCCTCGTACAGACAAGGCATCACCATTCTGACTTTTTCCATATCATCTCCTTCGGTAGTAAGGATGAGACCATTTCATAAAACTACAAGGTAGTTGGATTGCTACCTATTGTAACAACCAGACTATCCCATGAATCTGGTAGAGAACACAACAAATGATGCACTTATCTTCATCTTAATTTTAATATCAACAGATAATAATTGGTTTACCGTAGTATTAAAGGCATTCAGATGCTTTGTCACCAAGTCTCCATCTTTCATCCTTAGCTTATACAACTTTTTCCATAGGAACAGGTTATTCACCAAAGACTTAGATTGGTACAAAGCCTTCACCGAAGCTTCCCCTGATACATTCAGCAATACTAAATCTGAGACACACAATCATATTTTTCTGATTGCCTTCCGATCCAACTTCACCTAGTCTTCAACTGACATTGTTGTTAGTTTAGTACCTAGATCTACTATGATCCACTAATCCTTATCCACTAGCAGATCCTCCATCTTAAGTTTCCACAACTCAAAACTATGACCATTAAATTTCTCCATCTCCATCTTTCCACTACTTGCCATCTTCTTTCACCACAAGAATCAATCCCATAGATCTCCCATTGAACAGGGTTTACCACAAGCCCGAGAAAAAACCCTTAGCAGCAACGACATCCCCTTGAAGCCGAAACAACTCCAATACCAAATGTAGGTTTTAACACCCTACAGACATTACTCTCATATGAATTCTAAAAACAGAAAATAAACAATGGTGAGAGCATAAAAGATAAAAAAATATACAGATATTTTCCCCTGGATCCCAAAACCAGGACTACTAGATTAATTTATTTATTAGATTCCTTTCAATGTTACAATACATATATATACATGCTGAAGCATCCATAAACCCCAATCCATTAACCCCTGGATTAGAACATAAATGTAGTTCCCTTGACCAGATCTACAAAATACCATGGATAAAAAACCATCATGCCCAAAACCATGTGCAAAATCCATCGCACAAAACCATAGGTAGGTCCACCCACCAAATATAGGATCCAAAAAAAAATCCTGGGGTGTTGCCCTAGACCCATGGGGGCTACTGCGCCCATACATACCCCTCGACAGGGGGGGCATCCACCCCCCTTGTGACCCCCCTACTGTTCCCATCAAAACGTATAGGGGGGCCTACCACCCCCCCTGTGACCCCCCTGGTGTGGGGTAGTCACCCAACAATCTAGTGGATCTTCCACCCCATCTGCGCAACTAGTGCAAGAAGTGATATGATGGATGAATATATTGTTATAGGAGAAACATTTTCCTTGTAGTCAATTCCCTCAACTTGAGAGAATCCTTTGGCCATAAATATAGCCTTATACTTCTCTATGCTTCTGTTTGCTGCAAGATTAACCTTGAAGATCCATCTTGAACCCACAACTGATTTATCTATCGGTCTTGGGACAACTTCCCAAACACTGTTCTTCATGATGGATTCATATTCTTCCACCATTTCATAAACCAAAATATGTTTCTCTACTGCTTCCTCAAAAGAGGATGGCTAAGTCTCTACAAGATCAGTCATCAGAGCCATGTAGCCAGTGTACCTGTGAGGTGACCTCCTTTGCCTGTGCAAATTTGAAGGAACTCCCACATTCTCTCCCGCATACTGCACCAATTTATCTACTTCCTTGGTTATTTTTCTAGATTCTCTGAATGTTTTTTCTTGAGTGAATGTCTCCACTTCTCCCCCTCTATGTTCCCCCATTTTTGGATGATCCACAACTTCTTGAGGCTCCTCCTTTGGAGCTAAAATATCCTCTTTTGGTGGGATCTAAAGCTCCCTATTAAGAGAACATTACATTGATTTCTCCTCATCAAAATTTACATCCCTTCACACTACTACCATTCTTAGAGAAGGTAAGTGCACATGGTAATTGTGTGGAGTTTCGGTGTAACCCATAAAATCTCCAAACTTTGCTATCGGCTTAAGCTTCTTCCCAGAATCTTTGGAGACATGGCAGTAAACAGAGACTAAATTTTCCTTGAAGTGAGACACATCCAAATTTCTCCTCGAGAAAGCCTCCTTTGGTGTAGTCATACCAAGAATCTGATGAGGACTCTGAAACTGCAAGTAGACTATTGTGTTATACCTCTTCCCATAAAATGCAGTGGTAGGCCTTGGTCATGTAGCATATCTCTCGTAACTTCCATAGAGATTTAGATATTCCTCTTAGCTACCCCATTCTACAACAGGTTGAGGGGTGTTGTTAGCTCTCTTTGAATTCCTTCTTTCGCACAAAACTCCTTGAATTCATTCTAAACGTACTCGCGTCCATTGTCACTCCTGAGATCCTTCACCTTCTTGCCATTCTCTTTCTCAGTTAATGCCTTGAATTCTACAAACTTTGAGGATGTCTAATCCTTCTTCCACATGAATAAGACTCAAAACTTCCTTGAGAATTCATCAATAAAATTAACAAAATACTTATGTTTGGAAGTGGAGGCTATCGAGAAGAGTCCACAAACATCAGAGTGGGCTATTTCCAAGAATGCATGTGTAACAACCCTGGAGAAAATTCTATGTAATAAAAGTAAATAAAGGAAAAATAAGACTATGGGTAAGGGGCACATATTCCAAGATGAATGTTGGGAAAATATATCCTATTGTGCATTACTAGATGTGTGTTTTGGCTAAGGAAACTGGAAAAGGCTAAGGAAAAAAGGCATTTTTGGCACATTTATTTATGAAAATAAAAGAAATTAGGAGAAAAGGAAGGTAAAAGGTCACATGTTGCATGTGAGGAGGAAAATGAAGGAAAATAATGGAAAATGAAGAAATTAGAGGCCTCATTGATAAAAAAGCTTCTGAGGATCAATTGGCAGGTTTCTCAGTGTTAGGCTTGCTCAGTGTTAAGTTTTTGTTAAGTTCAAGTTTGGAGCTCTCTCATTCTTATCTCTCTCTCTCTCATTCTCTTGGTCACAGAGTTTTCTTGGGGCACTCTAGTTTGTAGAAAAGAAAAGTGAAAGCAAGGAAAGGAAAGGAAAAGAAAGAAAGGATCATGGAAAGGAAAGCAGGATCAAGCAGCTTCAACAGGAATAATCGCAGGTAACCTTTCGCATGTGTGATTTTCTAACTGGTTTGAACATGAATGGTTTTGCATGTTGGTGTATGGTTCTCTTGATTTCGTTGGCATGGTCCTATCGGGATGATAGTGGTTTTCAGCCTAGCCTAGCCTTTTTCCATATTCCATGGTATGTTGGGATGTTGATCTCGGTTTTGGAATGTTGGAATTGTCAGATGGATTTAAGAATCTGGGGTGGAGGTGGTATCAAGGTTCATTCCTAAACTCCTAGGAATCCCTTGACCAGTTTTGGCAGGATACACAGTAAATCCTAAGGGAGAAGTCTTGGTTTAGGGCCTAGTGCTTTGGGTTTGGATTGCGGTAAAGCCTGAGAGACAAGGAGGTGGAAAAATTTCTCAAGGATAGTGATGGATTCTTGATGGCATTTCAAGTTCTGTTCGGTTGTGATTGGAGCATCGGTTTTGGTGTGATCATGGTATGGTGAGGGTGGAGGTGGTTTAACATCTAGATTCCCTTGGTTTTTATATGAGATCCCACATTCATGCTTGGAATATGGCACGAGGTGACTAGCTGAAAGAGAGATTTGGTTCAGCCATGTCTATGGTCGGGTGGTACATGAAAGTCTTGAACCTAGTCGGATTTGCCTATGATTAATAAAAGCTAAGTTCTCTTACTTTCTCATTGATTTATATGTGGATTTAATGGTTGTCATATCTCTGATATTTACATGGTTTAATGCTAGTTATAAGCATGGTTATGAGACTAGTTTATGTCATGGTTACTTCATGTATTTACTTGTAACTATTAAATGGGTGGATGCAAGACCTAATTGATGATGTAGTAGTTTGTTCATGTATTTAATTGTAATTGTTAAATGGATGGAAGCAAGACCTAATTGATGACGTAGTAGTTCAATGGAGAAGGCAGTGATCCTTTTGGTTATGTTTCATCAGTGGTTTTAGTCATTTATACTTGTCTTGTATTCTAGACCTATACGTTGCATTGATGCCAAGTGTTTGACAAAATTTCAGTCCTGGTTGGGGATGCTCAGGCCTAGTCTTAAGGGTGAATTTTGATTGATCACCATTGTTATCATGTTTTTAATGATTTCTGAAAGTTACAACAAGTTCTGGGCAGAGGTCAGGATTCTGGGCTAGAAAAGTGGCTTAAATCACGGGGTCATTGGCACAAAATTGGAAATTTTTGGAACACCGTCACTGGTAGGTAGGCCTGTGAGAACTACTTTGAGTTGTTGGTTGATCCCCAGGGACATGTTGTCTGGGTGGCTGACTTGTCTCCCAAGGGGTCTGTTGATGATGTTGGATGATTGTATGTGATTTTTTGTATTGCACTTCCTTAAGGTAACATAGGAGGTTGAATATGAATGTAGTGGTACCTCTCTTCATGTTTACCCCAGTTGGTATGATACCATTGGGTAGACCTGGGAGGGGGTGTTACAGAGTGGTATCAGAGCCTTTTTATACTCTCTTTGGTTCATATATGGTGCTAGAGATATGGTGAATGTGTTGGTCATGCATGTATGTTGGTTGTGTGTGTGGCTTTTACAGTTGCATTTTATGTGCTTGTTTCACTGCAACATATTTAATCATGGTAGTATTAAGGTTATCATGAGTAACTTTATGTTGATTTATGGAATGCATCGTCATGAGTATATGACTGATTATACAATTATATGTAGCTTGTTACATTCTATTGGTGCACAGATTATTCCCACATAAAAACAATTGAGCACACATTCACTGAGGACTATAAGGTCCTCCCTCTCTAGGTGTAATTATTGATCCTCAACACACCACAGGGGGTAACCCTGTAATATATTTGTCAAATTTTCAATATGAAAACAAGTAAAAGATCAGATATGAGTGTTTCAGTCATAGTAGGTGATAGTGGCATTCACTGGTGAAAAGAAACCATTCAATGATATATAATTATCAAGGAAAATTCTTGATGAGCGGGACAATGATAATAAAATATGGTGATAATAAAAATATGGGATTAAAAGTGTGTAACTATAAAACTGAAGACAAATAAAATTTGTGGTTTTAATACAAGGCCACACTCCTGTTATACTGAAGCATGTGTAGCAGGTACACGCATGCTCGTTCTATTCTATGATAAATAACAATTAATATTATATATCGGGACTGATACTTAAACAAGAATGGAATGAAGAGATTTTAGAGGGCAACATACACTATAAGAAAGATGGAAAAGTATCAACATAACAACAAAACATCCAAAGTTGCAATCATTGTGAAACATGAATTATATGACGAAAGACTAACATTCAATCGTGAATAACCCAGGACAATTCATTTAGTAATTGTGTTGATAATATTTATACCGTAACACAAAGCTAAAGAATTAAAGCATAAACGGGGTCAAGCCCCATATTTAATTGGCAGTAATTGAAACTCAGATTAACACATGAAACATTAACTAAAAAGAAAAATCTCCAGGAGAAATCTTCAGAATTAATAATGAAAGTTGTGTATCATGTACAAACAGTTTCCAATATCGGTCCAATTTCTTTCACATTGTCAACAACCCCCCCATAATGGGAAACATGGTTCTTAAATAGTGAATTTCATGATAACTGTTAAAATAAATGTTTTCAACCATAAACATGGAAATAAAATAATTAAAATAAAATAAGACACGATAACAAAATAATTTAGATATGATGTCGCCTTCGCAGCTTGCAGGACTTGGAATTTTTGGTAGGTCCAGTCCCAAGGAAGATAGTGTGTACGCTTCATGCATTTTGCTATTTGGTGCCTCGGTAGTAATGAGAGGTATCTCATTCCAATCTTCTGGTTGATCAGTAATTGATTTCGTAGGTGGGATTGACTCGGCTCCCTGAGATGATGAGGCAAGTTGTTGCACTGTCACATTGCGTCTGAGTCGACTTCTCACTTTAACCAATTTGTCCCAATTAGAAACTGACATCCAAGGTACACTCTTGAATTTCATAATCACCACCACCAGTCAAGATCTGATTTGGTATTTAGTGGTAGGGAGGCTCTGCTTGATTCTTCTCACCCCGACTAAAATAGTAAAATCCTTACAGAGTGCATTGACAACAGTGGTAGAGGAAACTGACTCCTCTCCTAACATGGCTAAACAACCTAGATCTTGCTCTGTTGTCTTTAATTGATCAGAGAACTTTTTCCAAGAGATCACCCAATTCTCTTCATTCCAGAACGAGGGCACTCCAAATCTTCCCAAATAATTCCATTCTCTCCTGAAATTGTTTATCTTCTTAATCACTTTATTAAATTCATCTCGCATGGCTTGCATGGTGACCTGTTTCTCTTTCATCATATATAAAGAGACGATACAATCGTCCTTGGGTTCCAGTTCGAGTTCTGTGAAAGTTTCTTCTTCCAAGGTGTTGACCAAATCAATAATACCATCAAGATCCTCCATTATTTTCTCTAGCACCTCAGTTGTAGACCTTTCTTCTGCTTGGTAAATGCGTGTTGGATATCTAGGGCTTGAGCTCTAGAATATTTAGATTGTATCTCCCTCAAGGTTTGTCTAATTTTGGTGTCCAATTACTCGATCTGCCAATCAAAATTGTCTGTTTCCACATTGGTCTCTTTTGGTTTGACACGCCGAACAAGCCTGAACTGAGTTAATTCATTGGCCTTTCGCTTGCTCAGGGGGAGAGTAGCACATGAAACCAAATTTTCTGCTTCTGTTGCTAGTTCCTGAACCAGTGAATGGTCAGAATCAGTTGGTACAAATGTGTTAGTCATCATAGTGAATGGTACTGATTGCGAATCTTCTTCCGATAGTATGGGAAAATTTTCCACCTTCTCCAATTCAAGTATGCTTTCATGCACATAAGACGATAGTCTGACTTGTTTCTTAAGCTGGGAAATAATTCCAAGCGGGTCATATCACCAACAGTCGTCCTGAGTAAAACCAAAGGCAAACATTTCCTTTTCCAAGGCATCAATTACATTTTTATTTCTAGAAATTAGAGGAGATACAACATAGGGGTAACTGAACAATGCACTTTTATTTTTAGACACAAAATGAAACTCATTTAACACAATTATTTGTCTTAATACCTGATAAGAAAATAATAGAGACATTACATACTTTGGAATTCGAGTCAGTTAATTATCAAACGCATACAACCTGATCACAATATAATCCCAAATAAAAACTAGTTGCCAATACTCTCTTGTTTGGTTAGTCTTAACACTTTAGCCTACTCTTTTGAGATTTGGCTCACTTTGGCTTTAGTAATTTTAACCCTTAAAGGATAAGTGAAATAGTCAATGTATTGAGAATAAGCCAAAGGGACTCATTGGGGATATATGACATCAGACCAACGAAAAACTTCCTTTTCTTTGCCTTCGACATCTGCGATATTTAATAGAAGTCCAGAAGCGAGGAAGTATGTAGGATAATTATATAAAATCAAATGGACAAGATATGAGAAATGTCAGCATGAGTGGAAAGGAAGGATGGTGGATAAATACACAATGAGGTTGAGAGATAGGTACTTATGAAAATAAATGGTTTTCTAGTTAGGTTAAGCATGACGAGACGAATTGCTAGGAAGAGAGATTCGTCCATCTTGGAATCGTTCGCAAGATCGAAAAGGACTGAGAAGAGAGATGTTAAAGTCTGGTAAAAGGGTTTTAGTAAAGTAGTTTGGATGGGGAAATCTAATTTTAGCTCAGGGTTAGGGTTTTCAAAAAGGGTTTTGAGGAATTCGAGCTTCTTCTTCTCAACCCACTTAATGAATTGCTTTTCTAAAACCTTGTCTGATATGTCTATTCCCTGAGCTGGGATGCCAAGCATTTCTGCAATCATATTTTCGTCAACCTTTAAAAACCCAGAATGGTTATGCTTAAAGTATATTTCCTATTGTTTAGGTTCCCAATTTTCAGCTAATAATAATATAGAATCCAGGTCAAAATGGACCGACAGGAGTACTACATGCAGGACTGTGGTCTTAAGCAAGAAATGGTCATTATCTGAAGTAGTTGTTGATGAGGAGAGGGTCCTATTTAAGGTAATAGTATCGATTAGGCACATCTTGGTGTCTTGCACTTGCGCTAACTCGTTTACTAGGGATTCTTCCCCACCAGCTTGACCATAATGGCTTCAACTGAACAAGATTACTATTGCAACCAAATAGGGGAGGATAAATAATAACTTATAGGTGAATAAATATGAATTCGGAGTGGGCGTAACAATCTTACGGTTTTGATGGAACCATGGTCGAATTCGAGAAGATAGCATGCAGAGAGAGAAAAAAACGAGCGAAATGGGAAAAGATGGCCGTGTTTAGAGTTAATACTGGCTTAAGACATGCATTAACATAGCAGACAGGTGGACAGGTGGAATATTTCCATAGGTTGGGCCATCAACCACGGTGGGTAGGACCCACTCATTGATGAAATAAAAGTGTTAACCAATGTGCAAGTAGAAATGTGATGACCATAGATTTGATCAAAATCAATGGCGATCATGCCATCGGGTCCACAAAGGTGTGCTAACGGGTGGACAACTTTATTTACGATAAGGCTTGAGAGCCGTTAGATTGCGGGGGTATCTAACAGTCTAGATACATCGGGAAAAAGTAAGGTGCTTATTGTGTGCGCGCTTTGAGTGAGACCTCGTCTTTAGAGCTTAATCAAATTAGTTCCAAGGGTGATTAGGCTAGAAAAATGCAGAAGATTTAAACATGTTGGGAATTTAAAATATGTTATTCACCATGCTGTTTGAAAATGCGAGTGTGATGATGGACTATCGATATGCGACCGACAATAGATCCGCTCCTCTCTCATGCTTGATCATTAAGGATATCGATACCTAACTTATAAATGCTATCAAATCATATTACTTGTAAACAATTTATGGGGGGGATTTTCTCCCCAACACATTCTTGTATGTTGGGTTGCATTCTTGGTTATTTGATTACATGCATCAGTCTTGTAGGTTGATTACAAGAATTAATCTCTTATGCTCGACTACATGCAGTTATGCGTATGTGTAGTTGATTAAGAATTGCTTATGCAAGTTAATAGTTGCATGAGACAATGTGTACAATGAAGTAATGGTTGTTTTCATGCATGAGGTCATGGTTTTTGAAGTTGATATGGTCATGCATTGATGACGAGACTCTAGCTAGAATGATGTGTATATGGTTTGGTGCTCATGTGTTATAGGTCTATAACATTTGTCATGCATGTATGGTCTTGGTTATACTTCTGCATGAATAATAGGTCAAACATGCCTTGTGAAGTCCTGGTATGCAATTTAGGTCATCATGGTGACATTGGTATGTTATGATGCTAATGTGTTGGCTAAAATAGAGCAAGAGATGCAGATCATCATAATGAGGTTGCAACATTGGACTTTTGGGTGAGAGCAGATCATCATTCATGTATTGTATGTTTGGCATGCAGGTATGTTAGTTAATGGATTGTTATATAGGGTTATATACATTAGGGGTATGTACGTGTCTTTATTTGTTATGGTTACATTCATGATAGATGTTAGTTGATTAATGTAGTTATATGCACATGCATCGAATAGTCAAGAATGATAGTAACATGTAGTCAGGGAAAATTTTAAGAAGCCCCCCTAAATTTAAAATATAATAAATGGGCAAATCTCCATGGTATATAGGAAAAATGGAAGGCGATATGTATATATAATTTTTTTGCGAATCTCTCACCAGGCATGGCGAATATTTTACTCAATTATAAAATCTTGTAAGATCTTGGCGAGTCTTTCACTAAATAATAAAACTTTGTAAAGTCCTAGTGAATCTTAGCATAGGCTACATGCTGGTTTAATTCCCCCATTTAAATAGGCTACATTCTAGGTGAATACCATGGGTCAATACCATGTGCCATTTTTATTTTTATTAATTATAATATTAGGGTTAATAATGGTTTTTTGCATGGTATTAATAACAATCTAGTCCATGGTATTTGTCCCATAGTATTTTGGCCATAGGTTTCACCTAAATATAACCCATTTTTGAGTGTTCATAAATATAAGGTGACTTATGGAGTAAATATAAAAAAATGTTTTATTTGTTTACCATACCTCTCGTTTTTTATATTTTTATTAATTTACCATACCTCTTTTACAAATATGGTATTTGGCCCATAGGATTCACTTAAATAAAACCTCTTTCTTGAGCCTTCATAAATAGAACGAGGGTTATGGACTAAATATAAGAAGAGGTTTTATTTATTTACGACACGTCTAGTTTATTTATATTTTTATTTATTTACCATACCTTTTGAGTAAGTATAAAAAGACGTTTTATTTATTTACCATACCTCCACTTTACTTATATTTTTATTTGTTTACACCCTTACATGTATATAAGGTGACTTATGGAGTAAATATAAAAAATATTTTATTTATTTACCATACCTCTCATTTATTTATATTTTTATTAATTTACCATACCTCTTTTATAAATATTGTATATGGCCCATAGGATTCACTTAAATAAAACCTATTCTTGAAAATGGGCGAATGGATTCACTTAAATAAAACCTATTCTTGAAAATGGGCGAATGGAAGTTTGTAAGTCCTAATTTCAAGGGCTAAATTTACCTTTTTTACCCTCTCCCTTAAAATAAGGTGGGCTATTTGAGGTGATTTGTAAAAATGTACTATGATACAAAATATTCGCCCACTAAAAATTTAAAACCCCTTAATTCCGCCAAAGGGCGAACATTCGCCCCTAAAATTATCCTTGCATGTAGTTGTATGCATTGCTATTGTTATTTTATATTAGATAACTTGATGATTATGTTATATGTTTCTAATGACTATGTTATAAGTTAACTTGTTGTTGTTATATGGCAGTTAGCTTGAAAATTAGGTTATATGTTGTTGATGAGAATGATAGTTAGCTTGATGCTTAGGGTTATAACATTTATACCTTGATGTTATATGTATCATACTAAATTGGATTGGCCTATGTAGATGGTTATGGTTACAATATTCAAGTGTGAGCCGACATATTTGTGATATGGTGTTGTACTAATCTAGATTGAATTTGCATATGTGTGAATGATAATTGTGTATGAGTTATGATGTAAACATGTTAGCTAGTGACTATTTTGGATATCATGATATTATTTATGTTTGAGTTGATATGTTGTGAAGTTATATTGTGCTAACTAGATTGATTGTGCAGACAAGATAGCCTCCCCTGAGACACAGTAAGGTACAAGCTTGCTTATGTTGTATATTTGGTGCTTAATTGTTTGGTTATGTTTTCTAGTTGATTTATTTAACATGGTTTGTTGCGAGTTGGTTGAATGTTTGATGAATGTCATAATATGAGTATGTGTTCAAATGATCTTGTTTTAAGATGATTGTGCTAATACATATGAGTTGAGATAGCTAACATGTACTTGAGTATGATAGGTGATAGTTGTAGCATTATGTATTATGAATGATGACTATGAGTTGACTATGGATTATGACATGATTGTTAGTCTCGGTAAAGGTTGATTTTGAATTGATAGATATGATTGTCTTGATATGTGGAACATGTGGTTGACATGTGTGAGAAGTTGTAGGAAACATGCTTGGTATTAGTGTGACAAGGTAATAGTTTATGTGTTTATATAACTAACAGTTGGGTGATGCGACAACGCATAGTAAGCCTCGATTGCAACAAGGAAAAAGGTAAAAGAAAGGAATTGGGAAATAATTTCTTTGGCTAGGTTTGGAAACCCTAATTCCAAACAAATGAGTGCTTTACATACAAAGAGTCTTCTTAACCTTGATTTTGTTGACATTATGTGGATATGTGCTAGATTCATGAACATGTACTTGACAGGTATATTAGTTATTCTCTAGTTATAGGTGGACCTATCAAGGAATTGGAGTTCCATGAGAGATGGCATGGATGTGTTTGGTAGCAAGGCAACATACTTGGCACAACAAGGTAAGGTAACTGTTGTATTCTTATGAGTAATTATGCACTGAAAGTTATGTGTTTATGGTAGTATGATGCAGGGAGTTGCATGGAAAGAGAGGTTTCCAGGAAATCTTGAAGAAGGCTCAGGTTAAGCTTTCCTTGGGAACCATGGGGATTGAGTCATGGTGTCTGTTTTTGGTCTGGTGCTTTTGGTATTTTGCAATTGTTGCACATGATTTACGATTGTGCATGTGTCTGGTGCATAGATGTTCCACTTTATTGTTGTGTTGTGTTGTTATTGGTTTTCATGGTTTTGTTCTTGGTATTGCCTTTTATGTTTTGAGACTTGGGAATCATTTGGGAAAGAGGAAGTTAATGGAGCTTGGGGTGAGCTATGTGGTACCTGACAGGTAATGTAACACTCATATGAAGCTTTGTGCATGAGTAAGTGCAGCAAAAGGTAAGACTATGAAAGTCGGTAGGACTAGTAGGTCCATAGTGGTAAATGGAAGTGGAAGTAAAGACATATAAAAGGTAAATCGAAAAGGTAAAGTAAATGGATATGAGGTGTCAGATGCCTTGACTATGTTGGGAACGACTGTTCTCAATGTTGACATGTTGTACACAGATAAAGGAAGTTCTCTTAACCTAGACCTTCTGTTATCTAGTAATTATGTCATGATCATGATTATGCTGATGTTTATATATGTATGCATGTATGTATGTATGTCGTTGTATGACAGGATGATGATTGTTTTATGGCAATGATTATATATGTATGTATGTATGTTGTCACTATATGACAGGGTTGTCAGGGATCGTTCTTGTGGAGGAATGATTTATTATGTAGGTGAATGGCATGAAGAGATTCATGGTTCATGAGGAATCAAGTGGGAAGAGTAGTCATGACAAATATACAAGGTTAGTATCATATGTTTATGAGTTGATATTATGTGATTATATTATGCCTTGTTATGACATGTAACGCTAAGAGATACATCATTGAAATGAAGCAATGTGGTTGCAGCATGTTGGGACAAGCATGGATAAGACACTGGGAGCAAGGTTTCTTGGTAGAGACAGTGTGCTTTTGAATGTAAGGTACTATTGTTGTGCATATGTTGTATATGTTGTACATGTTGTATCTATGATGTTGTGCGCATGTGATGTTTTGTATACATAACGTGTGTACATGTTGTTTCTGAAATGTTATGTACAAGATGGTACATATAGTGTTGTGCGAATATTGCATATGCAGTGCTATGTACATGATCGATATGTGGTGTTGTGTGCATATGGTGTTGTGCACATGTTGGATATGTAGTGCTATGTACAGATGATGCTATGTACATGTTGGATATGTAGTGTTATGTACATATGATGTTCTATGCATGTTGTACATATGGTGTTGTGTGCATGATTGTACAAGTGGTGATGTGAGCATGTGGTTCCATGTACATGTTGTACATGTGGTACTGTGTGCATGTGGTGTCGTGTATATGTTGTACATGTGGTACTATGTGCATGTGGTGTTGTGTACATGTTTTGCATGTGATGCTATGTACATGTAGTGTCGTGCACATGTCATGCATGTGATGTTGTGTACATTTGGTATTGTGTACACATTGTATAGTGGTGCAATGTACATGTGGCGTTGTGTACATGTTGTATAGATGGTTCCATGTACATGTGATGTTGTGCACACATTGTGCAGGTGGTTTCAATGTGCAAGTGGTTGCAATGTACAGGTGGTACTATGTACATGTGGTACACATGGCACTGGTGTAGATGCATGTATTGCATGGTGTTGTTGACATGTGTAGCTGTATGTGTGTGATGCACATTATGTGTATGTGCACATGGTTGAGGAAAAGGCATTGGGTGTTTTTCTGGTGTGGCAACTGAGCTGAAGTGCGTATAGAATAAAGACAAAGGTAGAAGCTAAGGATTGATGAAAGAATAAGTATCAACATTTTATTTCAGTTTTATTATGCATGTGACTTATGACTATGGTATATGATGATTATATGTGATCTATGATTTTGGTTTATGATGGTTACATGTGATTTATGATGTTGATCTATGATGGTTGTGTTTTGAGCTAACTAGATGTGATATGTTTATACATGATGTTTTGATCAAACAATTAGTTTGACTTGTTGTGACAGGAAGCAAATATAATTGCAAGTGTATCTTATTGATGAGCTAACAATGAGGTATGATTTGAGGTTATTTCAATTTATTTGAATCTAATGGAAATTATGTGCTTGGAATAGGAATGCATGAACATGCCTGGTTAGGTGTTTGAAATCAACTGCAAGAATTGGTAGCAACAACAAAATAAATTGGAACATGTCGCAGTATGCTAGTAAAACACTTCAGGAGTAGGGCCATTATGGGAAACTAGTACCCAATAGTGTCCATTGATTGCCATGAGCATGTGATGACCGGTATGATGGTTTTTGAGGCAGGTATAGGCCTTGGTTGTTTGATCTTCCAATGCAAGGAATCCTTGCCAAGGGATGGATTACTTGTGTTAGGGGATTCCAGGGAACTTGGAAGGTGAGTGAGTGCACAGAAGGGGGTGACCAAATTTCCTTAGGGACTGTGTAGCAGAGAAGGAAAGGTCGCAGATATATTTGTTTTGTTCATTAGCATTGCCAGATGGAATCAGATGCACATTGGGCATGTGCCATGGAACAATGAACCGGTAACTATTCATTAAGGGGATAAGTGGTGCAGGATTGTAGCGTTGGACATTGGATGCAACTTTGAATGTGATAGTGAATTTTGGAATTCCTGTGAAGGAGGTGAATCTTGGTACTACTTTGAGGGTGGAGATGTGATCCTCTAGATTCCCTTGTTGATTGATACAGGCATCATATCCTTTTATTTTATGGTTTAGAAAATGTGCATATGTGTATATGTGGTTATTGTAAATACCATAATGAGTTGTGTTATAAAGCTCCAGTAAGTGGTATGGTTGTTATATGGTCATGTTGTCATGATGTTTTATTTTGATCAGGTATTTCATTGTAAATATTGCAATGAGATAAGTTATAAAGCTCCATGGGCAATTTTTTTGAATTTCAGTAGTCTTGCTGAGGTCTTGGTGTGGTTTAACACCGAGGATGGTGTTCCCCAAGGGGGAGGGTTTTGTAATAGCCTTAGTGGAAATTATATATAATAAAAGTAAATAAAGGAAAAATAAGACCACAAGTAAGGGGCATGTATTCCAAGCTGAATGTTGGGAAAAAATATGCTAGTGGGCATCACTGGATGTGTGTTTTGGCTAAGGAAACTAGCAAAGCCTAAGAAAATGGCATTAGAAGGGAAAAAGGAATTTTTGACGCATTTATTTATGAAAATAAAGGAAATTAGGAGGAAAGGAAGGTAAAAGGTCATAGGTTTCATGTGAGGGGGAAAATGGAGGAAAATAATGGAAAATGAAGAAATAAACGTCTCATTGATAAAAAGTCTTATGAGGATTAGTTGGCAGGTTTCTCAGTGTTAGGCTTGCTAAGTGTTAAGCTTTTGTCAAGTTCAAGTTTTGAGCTCTCTCATTATTCTCTCTCTCTCAATCTCTTGGTCACCTAGAGCTTTCTTGGAGCACTCTTGTTTGGAGAAAAGAAAAGGGAAAGCAAGGAAAGGAAAGGAAAAGAAAGCAAGGATCAAGTAAAAGAAAGCAGGATCAAGTAGCTTCAACAGGAATACTTGCAGGTAACCTTTTGCATGTGTGATTTCCTAGATGGTTTGGACATTCATGGCTTTGAATGTTGGTGTATGGTTCTCTTGCTGTTGGTGGCATGGTCTTACTGGGTTATGAAAATGGTTTTAATACTACTCTAGTGCTTTTCTGGATGCCATGGCATGTTGTAATGTTAATCTCAATTTTGGATCATTGGCATTTCCATATGGATTTCAGAATTTGGGGCAGAGGTGATCTCAAGGTTCATTCCCAAAGGTCTACGAATCCCTTGACTGGTTTTGGTAGGATACACAGTAAAGCATGAGGGAGCAGTCTCAGTTTAGGGCCTAGTGATCAGGGTTTGGATTGTGGTAAATCCTAAGAGACAATGAGATGGAAAAATTCGTCAAGGATAGTGATGGATTCTGGATGGAATTCCAAGTTCTGTTCAATCGTGATCAGAGAAACGGTTTTGGTGTGATCACGGTTTAGTGAGGGTGGAGGTGGTTTAACCTTTGGATCCTCTTGGTTGTTCTATGAGATCCCACATTCATGCTTGGAATATGGCACGAGGGTGACTGAATGAAAGAGAGATTTTTTTCAGCTATGTCTATGGTCGGGTGGTATGTGGAAGTCCCAAAACTAGTTGGATTTTCCTATGATTATTAAAAGATAATTTCTCTTACTTTTGCACTGATTTATATGTATATTTAATGGTTGTCATATCTATGATATTTACATGGTTTAATGCTAGTTATAAGCATCGTTATGTGACTGGTTTATGTCATGGTTAGTTCATGTATTTACTTTTAACTGTTAAATGGATGGATGCAATACCTAATTGATGATGTAGTAGTTCAATGGAGAAGGAGGTGATCCTTACGGTTATGTTTCATAAGTGGTTTCAATCATTTATACTCTGTCTTGTATCCTAGACCTATAGGTTGTATTGATGCCAAGTGTTTGAAAGAATGTCAGTCCCATTTGGGGATGCTCAGGTCTAGTCCTAATGGTGGATTTTGATTGATCAACATTTTTATCATGTTTTTAATGATTTCTAAAAGTTACAACTAGTTTTGGGCAAAGGCTAGGATTATGGGCTAGAAAAGTAGCTTAAATCTTCGGGTCGCTAGCACAGAACTGGAAATTCTGGACCACAGTTGTTGGCAGATAGGCATGTGAGAGTGACTTTGAGTTGTTGGATGCTCCCTTACCCATAACGTGAGATCGACTAAGGGCTAAGAGCTATAGAATAGCAATGGGGCCCAAGGACAGGTTGTCTAGGTGGCTAACTTGTCTCTTGAGGGTTCTGTTGATGATGTTGGATGACTGTATGTGATGTTCCGTCGAGTCCACTTCCTTAAGGTGACATAGGAGGTCGAATATGAGATTAGTGGCATCTCTCCCTATGTTTACCTTGGTTGTCATGGTACCTTTAGGTAGAACTGGGAGGGGGTGTTACAACATGTGCTTTGTTGTCTCAATCATGGAATGTGGATTTCACATACTTCCCCAAGGTACAACCCTTGCATACATCCTGCTACTCAAGTGCTCCTCTCAGGAGGCCAATGGTTATCTGTTTCATAATTTTTAGAGTTCCATGGTGAAATGGCTCAATCTCCTATGCCAGAGTTCACTGACATCGCAATTCTACACTTTCTCTACCTTACTACTTAATGCAACACAATCTTCCACATCCAAATTGTACAAATTCTTCACATGAACCCTGATCTACTTCACCTATATAGTAGCTATGTGCCTCAAAAAGGCTTTACCTTTACTGAAGATTACATCATAACTAAGATATTCCAAAACTGCTACGAAGATAAGATTTTTCTTTAGGCCTGACACAAACATAACATCTTTGAGGTGAAGAGGGGATCTTGACTCCCTCTTAAAGGTTATTGCACCAATCCTAGTATCACTTTACCTTCTATCATCCCCAAGCTAAATATGCATCTAGAGATCTTCTCCTCCCTCTACACCCTCTCATGTGGAATGAGGCACCATAATCCAAGTACCACACACTCCCCATCATAGTGTTGGCCACACATGCATTAAGGGCGAAGTCTAACTCGAACTATGAAGCCAATGCTTCACCTGATGTTCCTCTTGAGTTCTTCTTTCCAAACTTTTTGTGTGGACACTTTGCAACAAAGTGCTTGAATTCATGAGAATTGAAGCATTTTATTTTGGAAAAGTATTTCTTCTTGCCCCCTTGGCTGGATTCTAGTTTGGTTTGATATTTATTCCCTTTACATTTCTCTCCCTTTCCAACTAATGCAAAATTTTCTTCGTCCTCTCCCTTGGATGAGATTCCATCTCTGGTATTCAGCCTAATCCCTTGTTGTACCAAATAGGACCATAAGCATTCCAAATTCAGTAATTTCTCCCTTCCGCTCACGAGTCCTGGTAGCTATGCCAACTTTTGGGAATACCTATAAGAGCTAGGCTCACCAGGTCACCTTCTTCAACATTCACACCAACCCCTCCAAGCTCATCCTAACCTTGTGTAAATCTGGTGAAATACTATGGAATAATATCATTTTTTTGCATCTTAATACTTCAAATTTTGTCTTTGAGGGCCAATTTTCTATGGCCAATTCTATTATGGAATAGCTCTGTTAGTGCATGCCACATTGCGAAAGGAGTTTCTTTCCCATGGAGACTTGAGACAATGTGGTCTCACACTCCCTCCAAGTTTATTATCCTCACCTTGGCTACATCTTTCTTCCATTGGGCTAGGTTCTTGGCATCAACTGATCCTGGTTTTGGAATGTATGTCTTGACATAATATAACAATCCATTGTAATTAAGCACTCCCTCCATGCGATCCTTCCATGTAATGAAATTCGAGCTGCCTTCCAAGGCGTACTCTAATCTCAACCCATTGACAGTCATTTTCCTGATCCTAAAGAAATACAACTACACTGAAGCTACAAATTCAAACCTCCTAAGGAATAACTTCGAAATTCATGTTCTCTTGTGAATCCCACTCTGATACCGTGTAGAAATATGGTGATAGAATTACAACTTCTCAAGAAATTTAATCTAAAATCAAGAGACACAATTCTACTCTACTGATCTGCAGAATTTAATTCATAATTTAGAATAAAATTTGTAAACATGCAATAAGAATAACCACACATGCACAATATTTTTATAGGGGAATGCAACTGGGAAAAATCCCTCAAGCATATTTTTCATTAATCATATGAATAGATAATGTATTACAATTGCTTTCCTGCTCTAAGCACAACATGCAATTGAATAACCTTTCTCACTACTCAATGAGAAGCTCTGACCCAGACTTAGTCAATTTCTGCCTCTCCTTGAGCCCCTATTTCCTTGTGAAATTACTGAAGAATTACCCCCTATCTTTTAGGAATTTTCCTCCAATTCATTACACAATTCCCAAGGATTGATCATCTGACTGCATGCAAAACTTGTACATTAAAACTAGTTTATGACTGCTTGTTACACCGCCTTGGAATCTACACCATAGATGAGGAACTCGAATTCCTTGTATGCACTAGCTATTTTGAGTTGATTGACCTATTAGATGATCACTGAGTTAGACCGTTGTCCCACTACACAACTGACCTTCCATTACTTCCATTAACTATTAGAACTAGCTTAACTAAACACAACTAGAAATAACTAACTTGGATTACTAAAATTTAGCAATCACACATGCTTAACTGAACTCCAAGCCCTCTAACTTGAATTTACTAGCTAATGGAGTGACAAGAGCCATGTCACACAAGTTAATTTCCTCCAAGTTATCTATTGATGTGGAAATTCAATTTTGGCAAAGGCAAAGTCAAATTGAGACTTTCTTGCTAGAATTCTCAACATTTTCCAAAAAAACATCGTTTAGGGCCTCAAAACAACTCTGATACTTTAGGACCCGAAAAAATTCCTAAAATAGTTAACTATGCTACAATTAAGGAAACTGAAAAAAACTGTGGTGGGGGTCCAAGTGGAATATGTGGGTGGCCACCAATATCTACCTGGATCATTTCTGGATTTAAACCACACATTATCACCTCAAAAATATTCCCATCACATAGGCACCATGTAATTGCACCACGTCAACATACTATGTTAGCATCAAATCCTATCCAAACTACCACATCATTAGTGACACATAATTTTCCATGCCATACTTTGCTTACATGACACCATGTGTCTGACCTTTATGGAATACAAATTTAGGTTTTTCATAAAAAATAGCTTAAACAAATTTTTAGATTTTTGGACTTTCGAATTTATTAATAGGCGATCTCCAAATGTCTAGATTATGTCAACAAATAGGAAAAATCGTAGTAATTAATGGAAAGGAATTAATTTCTATATTTCATATTTATTTAATATCCATATTCTATCATCTGTCAGAAAGATACATAGTAACTCACAAGAAAAGTTATTTGGAAAATTTTGGATCATCATTCTTTTTTCTCAATTCGAATGATGAATCATCAACTAACATATATCCACTTTTATATCAATAGATATCTCTATTTACCAAGCCATCGAGAGGTTTAGATAGTTGACCACCAAGAAAACTAGGAAATAGACTTCACAAGATTACTGGTTTGGTTAATGACCTTCTACTAATAGGAACAATAAAACACCCTGTGAAATATCAATTCTATTAATTGGGTCACTGACCACTAGGAAATATAAATACATATATTTCACAAGTCTACCCAGTCCTGACTTCTGCTCTTAAACCCAATTTTTGGCTAAGCTCTCAATCACGGTCCTTCATGACCTATGTGAGCAAGGGACAAGGCTAAAATCCTCTGATCCCTAAATTTCCCAAAATAATTTATAGAACTTAGGATGGAATTATGACTATAAAAAACTTATTCAAATTTACAAGATTCAAGGCAATCATAGGCTATGGACAAGTTTTAATTCTACACTCAAACATGATTCTTTCTTCAATGATTGTATAAAAATATATTCTATGTTACTTATTCAAAGCAAAAAATCCCAGAGTCCATAGTTGAACAATATAGTGACTTTCATCAACATTTTAAATTTTTTTATACACATGATTACCAACAACTATCAAATTTGAAAATGGCTAGTTCATACATGAAATATTAACCTAAAAAGAAAATACAAAGTAGGAAATCAATCTTTGCGGTGTACATTTCTTTCCAGAAACTACACCAAACCTTACAAGTTCTATAATTTTGAACTCACAATAAATTCCTATTTGTGCACCCATCAGACATTCATAATCTATAAATAATATAATGTAAATAATTAACAAACTTAGGAATGAAAACTTATTTTTAGATAAAGAAGATGACCTAGAAACCAAGCAAAATGAGAAATTACCACCCAACCATAGGAAATTCTACTATAAAGCATCACACCCTAGATAGGCTCTAATCTCACCAAGGTGAAATAGGAATAATGGCTGAGTTCAGTTTATAGAGAATTTAACCAATATAACTTCCACTACTAAGTTTTGCAAAAGACATAACAACTATAGACACCCACATTACTTGTCTCTCACAATGCATGAGAAATTCGTTCTTCGCTTCTTAGTCCCTTAGAAGTCTCTTCATATTTTTCTTTTTAGAGAAGATACAAAAAGGTTCAACTGAAGTCATAATCCTTTTTTGTAGATTTTCCAAGTTTTCTAACTCATTCCACAATATATTTACTTATTTCATGGGTGCGCTAGTTTATATGTCCATGGCACTTTGTTTTCTCCTCTACTCTCCTCTGGAACTTCACCTCTCTTCACTTTTTCCCATCTTGTATCCTCCTATTCAAAGTTATCATCCATAATTTCCTAACAAGAAGTTCCCCCACTACTTCTTGTTATTCCTAGAGTGTAGCGGAAACATCCTTCTAAAGTATAGGTGTGATGGCTTAACTCTAGAATTTCTTTTTCTCCAATACTCATAGTTTTAATAAGGTAAATATGATAAGGTAGGACAAATATAAGAATTATAAAAAAAATCCCTTAGACCCCCTTACCTTTCCCTTCTTGTGGTATCAGAGCCACTTTAGGCGCTCATAGTATACTGACCTTGGTCATCATCATTTTATTAACTACAAAAGTAAATATATTTACACTTCTTACAATACCATAGTATATCTAACCCATGGTAATCAATATAACAAAAACTAAAAATATTCATTCATAGTTTTAAACAAGTTTAATTACAAAATTTTCTAAGGAGATAAATTGGGATGTTACATTCCCCCCCGCCCCCCAGGAATAAAATCATCCTCAATATATCTTCAATTTGAAAATTGTCTATGAAGAAGAAAATGATGGATATTCCTCTCCAATGACATTTTTCATCTCCTAAGTAGCCTCATCAAGCCAAAAATGTTTCTATTGCACTTTTACTTGCGCAATGCCTTAGTTTTGGAGCAATGTTACCTTTTTGTCTAATATGCATATGGGTTATGGCTGAACTCTTCCTCTAGTTCCAATTGAATTATATCCCAATCAATAACATGGTTATTATCATCTATATATTAATTTAACAATTATATATGAAAAACATTATGTGCTTTAATATTTGCAGAAAAAGCAAGTTTATAAGTGACTAGTCACTATTCTTTTTCTATATGCATACATTTTGTGTTTATCTTAGAATGTCTTATTTATTTATTTATTATCTTGGTGACTTTTTTATCCATATCTTTCAACATTTTTGGTCCAAGTGTGATTATATTCATTGGGTTATCCCATCTTATTGGTGTATTACACCTTCAAATATATAGTTCTTCCAAGGAACTTATTTATATAGATGTTTGATAATCATTATTATAAGAAAATTCCAACAAATGTAGATAGTATTCCCATTTTCTTGGTCTATTCATTACATACATACGAAACATGTCTTCCAATACTTGATTTGTCCTTTTGGTTCGACCATCTATTTTTGGATAATATACTGTGCTAAAATTTAACTATGTACCAAAACCTTCAAATAATCTTTTCCAAAACATTGAAATGAACTTTGGATCTCTATCAAATATGATTTTGGTGGGTGCTCCAAGAAACCTAAATATTTCTTTCTGGTGATGGTGCTGGACTCGCCAACATGTCAGGGGATTTCCCAGGTAAGAAGTCCCAACTAGACCTCAGACCGTTTGGTGTAGGAGTCCCAACATTGGGTCGTACGATATTGCCTTGAACGCAGTTGCACGTAGAGGCAAGTAATATGCCCTTGTTGGTAGCAAGGGTGTGACAAGTGTAGCAAGCCAAGGAAGGTGTCTCAGTGGTTCTATCACACCGAGGGAGGAATGAGTGTGCCCCTTGGAAACCTTTGTAAACACACAGCTTGAAAGGGAACACACGAGCAAAGATGCATCACAAGGTGGAAGGATGGTGAACCAACAATCCAAAGTGATGGTTAAACCAACAACACATTTCAGTAAGATTCATACATAAATATACAAAAATATTCTATACATACATGCGTAAGAAAACATACACATATATCATTAGAGTAAAAAAATTAACTGAAATACAATAAAAACATATGAATGAAACATGTTGGCTTTGTTATATTAAGAAGTGAAAGTTCCAATCACACAGTACAACCATGACCAACTACTAGTCCTGAAAACATAACGTTACAGTCACTATTGTCTGCTCCTCTAAAGAGATATACTAGCTCTGCACTGTGGAGAAGCCAAGGCTCGTTACAATACTCTCCAAGCTTTCTCTAAGATACTCCTATCAGAATCTTGGCTGACCAAAAGCCTATACAATGAGTTATGAGGGACTATATATAGAAAAGGGTGGGGTAACCCTCAACATTCCCCTTTATGACTGTTCATCTACCCTCATGTCTCTTCAACTACTCTATTACTATTACATTTAGCTATTGACACTTGAACTTCCACTTGACATGACATTACATACAATCTTCACATGTACCCATGTGAGACAAAATAGGCTTGAGCAAGCCATGCAATACATCACTATGACTCGGACAACTGTGGGAAGACTAGCTCTTCGACATCCTCATGATGGTCGACAGTAGCAAACTAATGCCAAGCTCGGTAGTTCGCGATGGTGTCTGTGTACTCTGTGCTGACTTCTTTTTGGAAATAAACTCTTGCCTCCATTAGATCTGGGTACACTTCTCTAGCTCCTTTGTCCAACTCGTCTAATAACATGTGCATCATTATCTTGAGTGTGGTCGTAGTAGTGACATACTGATGCATGGTGTTTGCACTAATCACCAAGTCTGCACTGGTGGCTATGTGCATCGGCTTGTCAAAGTACAATTCAAGCTCCAGTCGGAGTTGTGCCTTTTTCTTTGCCTCGGTGAGCGTCCCAATAGATGGGATCGCAAGTGCATGCACAACAACATCCATGCTTCTGAATACCTGTGCATGGGAAGCTTGCAAACTAGTGATGAGATGTGACAGTTCTTCATAGTTCTAGATTTGACTCCGGATATGTGCCTTTAGCTCAACTGCTCTGGGCTTCATCATCTTGGGTAAGTGTAACGGGGCTCCCTTGTATCTCATTGTCCATGTTTTCATGTGGTCAACAACAGTATGAAAGTTTGACAAGATATGTGTTCTCCTAGCACATCACTGCTGCCAACCATTGAGATGGACAACTACCTTATGCACGGTACCAAATCTAGAGTACAACACCCACATGACTGTCTCAAGGGACAATAATTCATCCAATATTGCCTTCTTCAACTCTGCTCGGGCGGATGTTGTAACCAGTTCTCCTCCCTACTTGGTCGTCTGTAACTCCTTAGCCATTTGCTCATTCTTTGCTATCAAGAAGAAAACACTCGAGCTAGTGGCTTCAACATATGCTCCGGTAGCATCGACCAATGTTGTTGGATGCTTGCACACGTCAGACATGATCACTTGTTCTTCAAACTATGCAGGAGATGTGTGGTCATTCGAACTAGACACTCTACTCGATTAGACAACTCTATGTTGTGACCCGTTGAGTGATATGTTGTGCATATCTTCTTTTGGATTGTCTCCAAGGATCTCAGTTTCCCCTTGGTGGTTCAAGACTTGCTCTGCTTTCGGATCTGGTGAATCCGATGGGTCAACCTCTTAATGGTAAGGCATGAGGTCGATGTCTTTCTCTAACTCTAGTTGCTCCATCTCCGTATCCATCTGCTCAAGTGCTTGTTCAATATCTTGAGTGAATTCTTCTTCCTGCGACTGCTCATCCCACCTGCTTGGTGCCAGTTGTTTGGATGATTCAACTTCCTGTATGGGTGCAGTTTCATCTTTTTGTACATGTTGCACCCCCTATTGTATTTGTCCTTTTTGTGCTTCCTTCTCCTATCTATGCAGCTCCTATTCCTTCCGGAGTTTCTCCTTCGCTTATGCAACTCCTTCACTGTTTCTCTCTCCACCTTTGTGCATTCCTCCTATCATGTTGTTGCCTCCTCGCCTCAATTGCCAAAGCTTATTTCTACAAAAGTGGGTTTTATCTGAACTTGCATCTTTGTTCTGCGTCCACGATGTCGACAATTTTTCTCTTTCCTTTGTCGCGTGCCAGTATGTTTACCTCTATTGCTGGTGCTCTCTTGGAAGTTGTTTCACGCTGCTTTTCTAACCATTCCATAGTGATGACAACTGGTTCATGGGGCCTAGAGAAGTTTTGACAATATCTCTGTGGGTCTTCCTCTACCCAATGACATGGCCCATGGATCCACAGAAATTGCATTCTCATGCAATGATCCTTCACCAAACAATGCGGGTCATACAGATTGTAGCTTCAAGTGTCGAAATGATATTTCTTGAACTCTTCTGCTTCGGCATCCACATGCTTGAGATTCTATATCTCGTACAACTAGATCCGCAAAGGAAGAGTGGGCCAAAGTGCCTTCTTCTTCCATTATAGCCTAGCTTACAGTCCTGCCAAGATGCGGTACAATACTTCTTGCATGATGAGCTTGTCTATGGAAAACTTCGATAAAACATGCGGAGGTTTCTCCACACTGTACATCCGTATGAAGGTGCGAGACACTGACACATACTAATCGACTATGTCAATCAGTTCCTCCATTGCTGCCATTGACATGCAAGGTGGATCTTGCTCAAATATCATCTTGTACACAGGGGTGAAAAAATCATTGGACAGTTGTGTGATAACTCCTCTGAAGTTTCATTCGGAAAATAGTTTAAATAAGTATTGACAGAGGTTTCACTAATGTCCATCCCACTTCAAGCCCAGGAACTATTGGTGAGCAAAGATTGCATCCAATATGTAAGTGGACATGTAGATTTTTGCTTGCTAACCTTTGGGTGGGTGTCGAGCTCCTATTACATGTTCCTTTAGCCTGTGATCCAACATGTCGGACTAGTTGCATGCTTTGCCTTCACTGGCCAGTTGGTCCAACGCAATCACCCAACTCTGCGGGAAGTTCTCTGTGCTCTCTTGGCCATACAAGTGACATGAAAAGATGACCAAGTACTGATATGCCTTCTGCAATATCTTCGTCTTGTAAATCTAGTTGGGTGTCATCCTAAATTTGGCTGGCTCCTTCACCTAGTTCTTCAAGATATCTCTGGAGTTGGTATTGTTGCTAGGTATGCTGAAGGGAGTCTCCATGGTGATCACTAGCTTCAACAAGTGGTACATCTGCTGATAATCCTATGCCCTGAAGGTAGCAATCTTCATCTCGCTAACACTTCTCAATGTCATTGTCTCGAGTTCAGTGTGCGACACGATCCAATGTATCATGTCCACGCATGGGAATGCAGGATACCTGCATGCAATTCGGTACAAGACAGACTTGTGAATGTTCACATAGACTTGGTGGCCTTCAAGATTTTCCCCAAATGTTCCTGAGAATGCATCATTGACCTCTTGCCATTTCAACTTGATATTTTTGTCTACGATAAGCTTGTTGTCTTCGTATATCGACAAACTCATAAACACTCACTCAACTGCTGCTCCAGTTGCATTTTCCTTTGTGTCCTTTGGCCCTACTCTCTTGGAGGCCATTGATCTTGAACTGCTGAGAGACGAATGAACACCTGTTTTATCTGGAGACATGGTGACATGCATGGCAAGAAATTTTTCAGTTTAAACCAAAGTAAACTTGAGGGATGACATGAAACATACCTGGGGAATTTTTGTAAAGGATTGCATAATTTTCACTAGAAGGCCAGGAAACTAACTGTCAGAACTGTGCAAAAGGCAGTCCAGACTATCGGGAGGCTGGTTGACTACTGGAATTGCACAATGTGCAATCCAGAATAGCCTACTAGTTGTTGAGATTGCGCAATGCACAGTTTCAGCTGGCAAGGGATGCATGCCCAGAGACTACATCACGTAATTTTCTGGGCCAGAAGTCACTACCTCTCAGAATTGCGCAAATTAAGACTGGAGGGCACTGAATAGCTAGATTTGCGCATTTTTTGGGAGGAAGGCAGAGCCTTCCCTCTCAAAATTGCGCAATGATGTCTAGGTGAGGCAGATTCCGGGCCAAGGCTGCCCAAACCCACCGACGGGCAACTGAAAGCATATGAATATGTGAATGCATGGAGATGTTGAATGTAAGCAGGAGTGGATGATCGTGCATGAACATAGTGAATGCAAGATTCAGAAAATGGAACAACATGCATGTGTGTGAAACGAGTCACAGAATTAGCGACCGTTCGTGCAAAACAATGTCATGCATGAGACAGCACTGAGATGCTAAAGAAAACTGAAACGGTGCTTGTACAAGCTAACATGCATGCAAACGACATCATTCATTCAC
The DNA here is from genome assembly GCA_031772625.1 of Pinus tabuliformis. Classification (NCBI taxonomy): domain Eukaryota; kingdom Viridiplantae; phylum Streptophyta; class Pinopsida; order Pinales; family Pinaceae; genus Pinus; species Pinus tabuliformis. The sequence continues at coordinate 667,603,010 of CM062812.1, forward strand.
AAAAATCAAGCAGACAACACTGACACAAGCAAAAACACAAAAAGTGACAGAAATGCTGTAAAAGAGAAGTAAAGCGGACTTGCCTGGAAATAACTGAGCTAGATGTTTTGAAGACTCCTCGATGTACTATGGGATGTCAAAGCTCCAAGATCGATGTGAATAATGAGCTCTGAAGTGTCAAATAAATAAGTTTGAGGCTCATGATGCGCATGCCACAAATCTAGGAAAAAGTCACACTTGGAGGAAAGTTTCTAAAACATTCTTTACATGTAACCTCCAACTGCTAAAAATATATCCCTAAAATGTAGGGATTCTTTTGCATGTTACTTTTTTCTATTTCGGGAAAAAGTAGCCCATGCATGCAAGTCAAGTTTTCTCGGTCCTGGGTGGAAATGGTCAACCTGAAGGCATATGCAATAACCTACTTGACTGAGAGGGTTTTTGCGCAATTTCTGGGAGGAAGCTAGGTTGGTTGTCCAAAGGGATTGCACAATTTCTAGGAGGAGCAGTTGATTGTTGCCCAAAATTGCACAATTTCTGGGATGAGCTACACTGTTGGGCCAGATTGCGCAATTTTCATCGGGAAAATTATTTGATAGGATTGCGCAATTTCTGAGCCCAACAAGCTGCCAATCAGATTTGTACAATTTCTAGAGGGAAGGTTGGTTCCCCTCCAAAATTGCGTAACTTCTTCAAGGATCTACTTAACCAGCAACTGGTCCAAGTCTGGAGTGGCATCTTGTGAGGGAAGTGAAGCAAACTATCATGCACAGGTTGGAAAGCTGCTAAAAAACTAATGAAGCTCATGTAGTGTAAGACATGCTACTGAGGATGGTTGGTAGGGAAGCTTCAAAACAAAGCTAAGGAAAAAGTTTGGAGGGTAGTTGTAGCCGCTACAACACTTGTCAACACACTAGTAGAACTCCATCTCTCTAAATGGACCTTGTTCGTGAAAGGAAAGTCTAATGCCTACGGAAGTATTTTTCAGTTCTCTACTCGTCTTGGTTTCCACACTTGGTTGATTCTAAGATGTAGCATCTGCCAAGCCCTTGGTCGGTTGGCACACATTCCAAGCCAAGCCAACACAGTTGTTTCAATTGGGGATGAGGGCTATATTGGCGCACAAGCAGTATGGTCATTAAAGTTTTAGTTTCATCTTTGGGTTGCTCCGCTACAAGCAGGCCTAGACAGTACCCCGAAGAAGTCACATAGGAACACAAGCATCACTCTGCTGCCAGTGAGCCTGGTCAGTACCCCGACGGAGTTAATTGCATCAACTCTCTGCGTAGGAAGCCTTTCTCTTCTTTCGCCTTATTCATTTTTAATTTTTGAAATTTTTCACCTTTTCATTTTTTATTTTTTATTTTCATTTTCATAACTATGCATAGCACTTATTCATTTCAGAGGCGGAAGAGGGATCATGACTTATTGAGAGCAGAAGAGGTTGTTCCTTCAAAGAAGTAGTTTATGTATACCTTTGACGTGCTTGTTAAGGTTTTCCCCCTCACCTTACTCTACTTGACTGAGCTGATAAGGATTAACCCAAAAATAACCGACTAGAGTAGGTGACACTAGTTAGCGCACAAGCATTGTGTTTTCACCAAGGTTAACTTTGAATAGTACGTATTTTCCATCGACGTGTCATGGAGTAAAGAGAACAAGTTCCTCATATAAAGGCAAGATGACAGATAACCAAGTATTGATAACTACATAAGTCCTCTTGTACTTTACCTAGCTTGTTTCAAGAGTCACAAACGGTTTCATTTGAAACTAACATACGAACATAAACAAGCAAACAAACAACAAAACAAAGAAAGAGCAGAAGTAAAAGCATAAGCAAAGCAAGTAAGCAAACAAGCAAGAAAACAAACAAACATGTGAAATAAGAAGCAAACAAGCATGTAAGAAAACCAACCAAAAGAAAACACTACTCCTACTCCCAAGCTAACGGTGCATGGGTTTCCTCATGTGAAGTGATACTTCCAATGAAGCCACCGGTGCATTGGTCAACCCATGTTGGTGAAGGCATGGTTCACGAACAACACAGTTGTGCGAACTATCAAACATGAAGGATATAAAAATGAAGTCAAACACACTCCGATCTTATATGTGTCCACAGAACGTACGTGAGTGCAAGTGTGTGACATGCAATCTGTGGATTTACCATGGTGTTGTGCAACACTACATGGAGTTGTTAATCATACACATACTCTTGAATGTGACATGCAAGAAAATGAAAGAAACAAAGACAACTTATGTCGTGCACGTGTGCTTTCTATGTAAGATTCCTCCAATGCATGAGTGATGGGATCGTGTAGTTCGAGTGGAGGAAGCATAATCTGTGTGTGAGATTGATCTTCAATGCATATAGATGAGTCATGAGGAGCCTCAGATGTTTCAAAAATTTCCTAATCAGAAGTGAAACCAACCTTAGGACAGCAAAGGTCTGACATAACCACCAGCTCAAGCTGAAGTGCCTCAACATCCTATGGGGTTTTGACTTTGTCGACAGATAGATCATCATAAACACGTGACCTGGAAAAATCAACTGCGATAAAATAATCATCATGATCAAGTACGGGAGTAAATATATCACGATGACTACGATCAACAAAATCAATGATTTCATCGACATCCTCATGATCTGATGAATCAAACAGAGGGGTAGATGAGAAGTGAAAAAATTCACCCTTAAGTGGATTTTCAATGAATAATTTGTCCTCTCCTTTGTTGGATGATGGACTGACATCCAATGTGTTCTATGAATGATAAAAAATGGGTGCATCCATAGACAGATATACACATGCGAAATCATGGATGGCAGGCTCACCAAAGATGTCAGGAAAAAATGGAGGAGGCTCAGAAAGAAGGGAGTCATCCTTTGTCGAGGATTGATGCTCAAGCTCCCAGTCATACTCTTCATGAATGATAGTGCAGGTTGGTTTTTCAACACCAACTCTATCGATAGCTTGATGCGCGTTCACAACAAGTGTAGAGTCTGGAATGGAAGAACACAAGACAGTGCAATCCGAAGGATCAACATAACACGAAGATGAAGGTTGAGGTAAAACAGACATGTGACAACCCACGAGGTTCACAACAAAATCTGTGTGGAAATTGAGTGAAGTGATGTTAGGAGGATGTGTAGTTGAACAGATGTGTGTGCCTATTCTCCCACATCGCTCTATGGTGGTGGATCTGTTTGATGAGGGGACGACGGACAGTCACTTGTGACAGCGACCATGTACGTCTATGATTGCACAACTCCATCACGAAAGTATGTTGAGCGGGGCTTGGGCTTGAACTTTCTTTTAGGATTAACAAATTTGGTAAGACAATACTTAAATTTTTCCATGAGATACTGGAATTTCATCTGACTTTTCGGAGCTTGAAACTACAACACACGGAAACAGTCCCAAAAGTCCATATGTGGTTCATGCGGGGCCTTCCGTTGTTGTAACAATTTTTGGTCAAGAGGTTCTGGATCAAAATGATGGAAATTAGATTCAATGAGATCACAAAACTGCTCGAGTGAGTCCATGTTGCTGGGAAGCAGACTCTAGCACCACCATTGTGGGGATTCGTGAAGTGTGTATGTAAGAAGTAGACATACCTCTTCTACATAGAACTCATCTGCATCATCAAGGAATGCATAGAGTTCTTCTAAGTACTCAAGCCAGGCTACTTTGCCTTCACCATCATATGTGAATTCAGACAAGATATTAAAAAACTCCCTCGTGATGTTGATAGGTTCGGCATGCGAAAGACATGGCGGAGGGACGAGTCTAATAGAATCCATGATAGATGTATAGAGGTTTAAAACAAGATGAGAGGACACAGCTTGTCATCTGGCCCTCCTTCTAGTGCCATAAATGTTAACGGTGTTGGACCTTCCAACATGTCAGGGGACCTCCTCGGTAAGAAGTCCCAACTAGACCTCAGATCATTTGGTGTAGGATTCCCAGCAGTGGGTCGTACAGTATCGCCTTGACCACGGTTGCATGAAGAGGCAAGTAAGATTTCCATGTTGGTAGCAAGGGTGTGACATATATAGGAAGCCAAGGAAGATGTATGAATGGTTCTATCACACTGAGGGAGGAATGAGTGCGCCCCTTGGAAACTTGTGTAAACACGCAGCTTGAAAGGGAACACACGAGTGTTGTTGGGAAAAGTATCCAATTCGGAATGCCCCTATCCCACTCTAAGAGGTGATAGTGCCTTAGCAACAAACAAGGAAAGCTATCTGAGTATTCTTCTTTATGAGATGCAAATAGAGAAAGAAGGATGTAACTAATCGGTGTCTTCCGCTAGTTTGTCGATCCAATCACTCTCTCTCTTTCGTTCGCTTCCCGCTGCCTGCTCTTTCACTGGTCCAGCTTCACACGGTTCCTGCAAGATCACAAGAGCAAAATACTACACGAAAGATATAGATTCACATTCATAACTAGTTTAGGATCAGATATAAACTAAATATGCAAATATAACAAAACATCATTGAAATACAAGCATATAGGAGAAACTCAAGTAGCTTTATTGATATGATAAACAAGGTTCAAGAGGAGATACAACCAAGTGAGTCCCGATCCAGCATCTACCTCCCAGCAAAAGAATCCCTTCCTCTCCTCCAACAAAGCATAAATCACCCAATGTACTAATCTCAATCTCAAACCAACAACAATTCTCTGCAAAATACTAAATTCCAGCCTCCTGAACCTCTGGGTGAGAGATCCATATATAGACGTGAGCAGAGAGGATGAGTCAGCTCAAGTTTTGACTTGTGGCTTCTCTCTGTCAGTTCTTGCTTCCACTTGGAGGTTCTTGCTTCCACTTGGAGGTTGAGAACCTCTTACTCATCACTAGTCGAATTCACTGAGGCAAGTGTCTTTGAGGAAGATTCTGGAAGCTTCCAGGGTCTTGACGCCTCGTTGAATGAACTTGCCATTTGTCAATTCCCGCTCAGCGCACCCTGGTAGTGCTTCTACCTGCGTTGCAGTGCAGGTAGCCAGTGCAGACTTTGCATTTCAGCGCAGATAGCTAGTGGAGCCACTGAATTGATCCTGATTTGACCATTTCTGAGTGATTTTTTGGTGGAGAACTTCTGGGAGAAGCTGTCTTTGGTTGACCTTGTTCCTTTAGGGGTAGGAACAACTCATTTAGGGACTTTGGATCCCTTGGATTATGGACATTTCATGCTCAATGTTGTAAGGCACAAAAATGTCTATAACAGTTGCCCCCTAAAGTATGAGGCCGTTTATCGGGTGAAATGCTTTATTAGGAGGATCCGAAGTTCTTCTAATGCTGGGAGGAGACTTGTAATAAGATACAATACAATACATTATTTTTCATACTGCTTTCATGATCTAGCTGAGGCGGGCATTCCCATGCTCAACTTTATAAATTCATTTTTCTGTACATAGAACAGACAATCGTCTGATGGTAGACTGATGATTTTGATGAAATCATCATCCTTTTTGGTAGGATGATTATCTGCTGCAATGATGTACATGTCAATGTCTTTATCTTTCCTAAATATATATCGCAGCCCGGATGGATGAAACTAGATCCGGGGTCTTCAATCTCGTCCGATCTTCACTCTAAGTACAAGTCGATCCATGTGAGAAATGTTCTGAAGTCGAACATGGAAAGACATCGCTTGATTACCAGTCAATGATGTAAACTGTTAACAAGCGCGAGAGGAGTCACTCATAATGATAATGACCCTCAAGGTACTGCAATACAATTCACGTGGTGTGAATAAAGGACTTGGTGTCGAACACCACGCAAAATCTTCCGGTCGAAGGTCATTGATGTATACCTGTCGCCAGAAGTGAGAAACTTGCCATTGAGGCATGCAAGCTTCAAAGTACTAAAGGGTGTGTTCCTAGATCAACTTCTTGGATAATGAGCTGATGTCGACAAGAAGCAATCCGTCAAAGGAGGGCCTTAATGTATCCCACATCAGTGACACGGAACGGAGCAAATGGTTTTGATGGAGGTGAAAACGATCTGATGATATATGGTTCAGGGTGGCGGTCATGAAAGGATGAAGGATAATGTATGGTAGTGGATGGGACACGGTTGACTTCTCTGGATGACTTCTCTTGAACATATCGGCGACACTTGTGTGATGGATCGGTAGCATTTACCCCAATGGTGGATGGTATGGCGAGACCATGGTGATGTGACCGGTGAATGAAACAACCCAACCCGACTTAGGCACAGAGCGGAAGTGTCATGTTCAAGAGCGACTTGCTACCAATAAAAGTTCCTTGAGTTTCTCCCCCAGTCATTTCTGACCAGTACCTCTTTATTTTTGTCAAGCTTGAGGAGGATAACATATGCTTGTTCTATAATTTACCCTTCGGGAAAACCCATCGCTATGTTTTAACGAGCCTAGCGATAGTGAAACGCGTTCTCGTCTAAAGACAAGTTTGTCGCTATTAATGCTTTTTAACGAGTCTAACGACAAAGATAACTCGCTCCTTTTCAATTTTAGAGAGTCTAAAAAGGTACGTAAAGATAACTCCAAAGTTCCTTTTTCGTCATCTAATCCCTTAAGTCCGAAAAAGTATAAAACAATACAGAAGGGATGAGTTTTCGATAGTTTTAACGAGCCGAACAAAACAAGCGCTCGATCTTTTTGTTCAATAATCCCTCAGGTCCAAAAAGATTAAAATCTAGAGGAGGGATAGCACTTCCGGTCGCTTTAACAAGCTGGAAGGCCAAAACTTGGCAATCTTTTCATATTTTACGAGTCAGCTGAAAAGAGCTTAAAGAAGACTCGTCTTTTGAGGAACGAGTGATAAAACGGGTAGCAGCTGATTCCAGGTAAGGCTTGGAATTTTCCAATCATGGCAGTGTCACAAGGATGGCTGGTGAAATCACTCTTCGCAGCTGTTCCTCAAAATGGGTAAACAATCAAATGGAGGTGAATGATCGGCCAATGGAAAAGTGGAGGTGACGGTGCAAACATGACCAAGGCTTTAATGGCTGATAAATTTACATTCACGGTGGTTATTTACCGGGTAGTTCATTTTTTAACGAGCTTAAACGCGGATTGAAACACTTGCTCGATCTTATGTTTATTTTTTAACAAGCATGAACTATACGATAAAACTGTTCGATTTTATGTTTATTTTTTAACGAGCATGAACTATACGATAAAACTGCTCGATTTTATGGTCTAATTTTGATTTTTTACCATAACTAGCTTTGCCCTTTTCAAAGATAGTATTGTATCCTCAATTGCTGCATCAAACTAGTTAGAAATGAATAACATTTGCTTGAAAATGAGATTAAAACCCTAATATTTCGCCTTGAACTACGTAAAAAGAAATTAAAAAGTGTTTTTACCTCTCATTTTACCATTTCATTTGAACTTAGTTTGTTGGAGCTTTGGAGGTGCCTCTTCCCCCTTGATTTTCATCAGCTGATTCCGGGAGATTCTGCGGACGATTTTCGGCGCCGTCTGGACCAGGTAGGAGCTAAACTTGAGCTCTTTCATTTCATGGTTTCCTTTCTGCATTCTGTGCTTGTTTTCCTATTTTCCTGAGCCCCTGGGGTTTGATTGGGTCGCTCTTCCATCAATGCACCTGGTTCACTCGAAACCTGCGCTGAATGTCAAGCTGTATGAAGGCATTTTGACCTTCAACGCAGGTGGAACACTGGCTAGGTGCGCTGGGCGCAGAAAAAGAGTTTTGTTGCACAGTTTTTGATGAAAATTTTGCCAGTTTCTCATCAAATCCAGGATCTAACTCCTCTCATGTTTGTTTTTCAGAGATTATTGGAGCAAAATGACCCTTACATGGCGAGAACGAGAACATGAAGAAGAGGACATGATTTCCTTACATGATCCTTTCACGGTGAACGCGCTGCGAAACTGTGGTCTGCTGAAGTTCTTTCGTATCTCTAGCATGAGACAGCAAATCCCTACTGCAGTATATGCTCGACGCTTGGGATCCTATCAACCAAGTGTTCCAGATTAGGGGCAAATCTATCCCCTTGACCGCGGTAGACATTTACTTCTTGACTGGCTTGTCAAGGTGGGGTGCCCCCATTTCTTTGTCAGGTTCGGCCCGAGGGAGCGACTCCGTGAGAGATTATGTCCGCCAGTATTGCAGGGAAGGATCTCAGCCAAGTAAAGACGGCAAGATCGTTATCCGTGAGGTTGCTGACAGGTCTCTCAGGTCCATTCTGTATATTATTGGTAGGATGGCCGGTAGTGCGTCTCTTCACATTGCCAATAGATCCTATGTGCAGCATGCCTTGGAGTGCCTCCAACCGATAACATTCAACTGGTGCGATGCAGTACTTGTTCAGATGAAAAGTCAGTTGACCAAGGTAAAGGATGGGAAGCTGAAGAACTTTGGATTTGGTTCTATTTTGACCGCCTTTACTTTGGAGAAGATACCACTGATGCAGCCACAGTACATTGCACTCGACTTGCCTTCTCCTACTGAACCACACATGCAGAGATGGGTTGATCACATGTCTAGGCATGCTGGTCAATCTCAGATTTCTTTATCTGATACCTTCTTCAGGTGGTTCGAGCGTCAGGAGATGGTCTATTCCGAGTATCCATATGTTGGTATGGACTTCCGGGGTGATCCGGATTTGGTACTGCCGGCTGGCGAGCAGTGGGGCGCTATTGGTAAAATCTTTGACCATATCACTGTTTACTGTTCTTATTCATAATGTCCTTGTGCTTTATTCTATCAAGACTTTAATCAAACTCATGTGTGCATGCAGATGTTGGTCGTGTTCGTCCAGCAGTTCGCCCGAGAGCGCCAGCCGCTGCCCCAGCAGGGGAGACTGCTGGGAGGGTTATTCTTCGTGACCTTGATGTGGCTGAGACCCTTACAGCTGTGCAAGAGCAGGTTGAGAGCCTTACTCTCGGTATTCCAGATGTGAGGATCGACGAGTTACCTCTACAGTTGCAGTGACATACTACTGGTGTGCCTAGACGATGGACTCGTCTCTTACGCATGATTGCACAGGCCGTGACATGCTATCATGAGCATCACTAGACTAGGGTGCCCCCTAGCATTTTTGAGATTTTGGGTCATGCGACCAATTTTGTCTTGGTTACAGAACATTATATGTAAACCATAAACAACTTATATATATATATTTTGATTTTCGGGGTTTTATTCCGGTTGAGCTATGTGATCCACATGTACAACATGGATGATGTGTTTCTTTTTATAAATGTCGCAAATGTCTATCTAACACATAGTTTGCTAATGAGTCGGTTAATGTGTTTAAGTTTCTGGAAATATGTTGGTATTGAATTAAATCAAATTGTCTTTCCAAAATCTTAACCCTTAGGAACATGCGATAAATAGCTGGGTTGCGGACGGAATATATACCATTGAGTTGTAGTATTACGAGTTGTGAGTCTAGCCTGACGATTAGTCGGCGTATACCATGGGTGATGGCATCAGAGAGCAGTTCTATCAACGCGCTATATTCAGTGATGTTATTTGTTGATTGACCAATACATACACCTCTGAAACTTACTAACTCGCCGCTTGGATCAAAAATGGCCCAGGTTGCGGGGGACAGGTTCCGCGAACTACGACTCACTCCGTCGGCATATCCCACACATGTCTCCAAAAGGTTTGACATCTGCAATAAATGTAAAAAGGTGGATTACTCAACCAAAACAACCACTTTAGCGAAAACAAAATACAACAAAAGTATATTGGTTACTATTTAAGCATAGTAACGCTTAAGGTACAACCCATTACGAGGTTGCGCCAGTGGAATTCCGTCATAATCCATTAACTCGTAGGCTCCTTTTGCTAATACTCGTTTAACAATATAGGGACCCATCCATAAAGAATTAAATTTACCTGCTCCCAATTTATCGGATTCTTGGTCGTAAAGCAAGACCAAGTCACCTTCTGAGAAGACACAGGGTTTGACATTTTTGTCGAACTGCGCCTTGAGTCGTTTCTTATGGGCTTCGTTAGCCAAAGCGACATCACGACGGGTTTCATCCAATTGGATTAACTCCAAGAAACGGGCCTCTTCTTCTGAAGTTCCGAGGAGGAGATCAATTGCGAGTTTAAGAGACGAAATTTCGCACTTGACTGGTAAGACTGCTTCCAGGCCATATACCAGTTGGAAAGGTGTGAACCCGGTTGCATTCCTTACCGATGTTCGGTAAGCCCACAAGGTTGAGTACAGGATTAGGTGCCACCTTCTTTTGTGAACTCCGATCATCCTTTGCAACATATGCTTGAGGACCTTGTTGATCGCTTCAACTTGTCCGTTGGCTTGCGGATAATACGGGGTAGAGATGTCGTGAGATAGCCCTAGCTTGGAAGCTAATTCAACCATCATGTGATTGCAGAAATGCGATCAAGGATAATTTTAGGGGCGAATGTTCGCCCTTTGGCGAAATTAAGGGGTTTTAAATTTTTAGTGGGCGAATATTTTGTATCATAATACATTTTTACAAATCACCTCAAATAGCCCACCTTATTTTAAGGGAGAGGGTAAAAAAGGTAAATTTAGCCCTTGAAATTAGGACTTACAACCTTCCATTCGCCCATTTTCAAGAATAGGTTTTATTTAAGTGAATCCTATGGGCCAAATACCATATTTATAAAATAGGTATGGTAAATTAATAAAAATATAAATAAATGAGAGGTATGGTAAATAAATAAAACATTTTTATAGTTACTCCATAAGTCACCTTATATACATGTAAGGGTGTAAACAAATAAAAATATAAGTAAAGTGGAGGTATGGTAAATAAATAAAACGTCTTTTTATACTTACTCAAAAGGTATGGTAAATAAATAAAAATATAAATAAACTAGACGTATCGTAAATAAATAAAACCTCTTTTTATATTTAGTCCATAACCCTCGTTCTTATTATGAAGGCTCAAGAAAGAGGTTTTATTTAAGTGAATCCTATGGGCCAAATACCATATTTGTAAAAGAGGTGTGGTAAATTAATAAAAATATAAATAAAATAAAACATTTTTTTATTTACTCCATAAGTCACCTTATATTTACGAACACTCAAAAAATGGGTTATATTTAGGTGAAACCTATGGCCAAAATACTATGGGACAAATACCATGGACTAGATTGTTATTAATACCATGCAAAAAACCATTATTAACCCTAATATTAGAATTAATAAAAATAAAAATGGCACATGGTATTGACCCATGGTATTCACCAAAATGGCACATGGTATTGACCCATGGTATTCACCTGGAATGTAGCCTATTTAAATGGGGGAATTAAACCAGCATGTAGCCTATGCTAAGATTCACTAGGACTTTACAAAGTTTTATTATTTAGTGAAAGACTCGCCAAGATCTTACAAGATTTTATAATTGAGTAAAATATTCGCCATGCCTGGTGAGAGATTCGCCAAAAAATTATATATACATATTATATTATTGATAAAATCGCCTTCCATTTTTCCTATATACCATGGAGATTCGCCCATTTATTATATTTATAAATTTAGGGGGGTTCTTAAAATTTTCCCTGAATGCGATCCATGATCCGTAACTATAGCCTGTGGTACGCCAAACCTGGCGACTGCATGATTGAAAAAGAAAAGGGCAGCTGTTTCACCAGTGTTATCTAATGTAGGCATCGCCTCGGCCCATTTGGTAAAATAGTCAACGGCGACTATAATATACCCATGCCCCTCGGTCGAGGTGGGGTTACATGTCATGAAATCGATGCCCCATTTGGCAAAAGGCCCAACAGCAACTATGGGCTGTAAAGGTGCGGGTGGTCTCCTGGTTTTGGTATCAAAAATTTGACAAGCATGGCAACTTCTGACTGCGGTTATGCAATCTTTGAACATGGTTGGCCAGAAGTATCCTGCTCGTAAGATTTTTTGTGCTGTTTCATATCCAGATTGATGCCCCCCACACACGCCTGAATGACACTCATTCAGGGCCTTTTCGGCCTCCTCATGGGTGAGGCACCTTCTTAGAACTGTATCGATACCACGACGGTAAAGCGTATCACCGACGATCATGTAGTCTTTTGCTTGGTATCGTATACGTTTCTGTTCAGAGTGAGAGGTGTTAGGCCTGAACTTTTGGGTTTGGAGATAAATTATTATATCTCCATACCACTCATTGCTTATAGATATCAGAAACAAATTCTCGTCCACGATTGATTCTTCAGATGTTTCATCGTTGGACGACGATGGGAGATCGCACAATAATTCTGCGAAAACTAGAGCTTTCTTTGATTTGCATTTTACAAATTCCAGATCAAACTCTTGAAGGATTGCTATCCATTTTGAATATTTGCCCCTCAGCAACTGTCGCGACAATATATAAGTCATGGGGTTGCAATCAGACAGAATGGTAGTTTTCCGAAAGAGGACATAATGTCGAAATCTTTGTATTGCTTGAAGAGCTGCAAGCGCTAGTTTTTCAACATAAGAATATTTTCTTTCCGTATCATTTAAGTTTCTACTTAAATAATATATAGGATGTTCAATTCCGTCGACTTCGTGAACTAAAACCATTGCGACGGTCGTATCCGCTGCAGCCAGATACAGGTTAAAATCTCTTTGATAATCGGGGGCGTACATTAATGATGCTTTTATTAAGGAATCCTTTAAAGCATCAAAGGAAGCTTGCGAAACCTGATCCCAAACGAAGGGCACCTCCTTTTTCAAAAGACGTGTATAACCTTTAGTAATTTCTGCATAATTTGGAATAAACCTCCTCAGAAAGTTTGCTTTCCCTTGGAGTTTCTGAATCTGAAGCAAATTCGAAGGTGGAGGCAAATTGATGATTGCCTGGACCTTGCAAGGGTCGAGATGAATCCCATCCTTGGAGACTACAAAGCCAAGTAAACGACCAGAACTGACGCAAAACACACATTTGTGTGGATTGAGTCTTATCTTGTAGTGTCGGCAACGTAGAAATATCGCTCTTAAATGCTGCAGATGATCAGTCCGCTTTCGCGAATGAGCCGGAAGGTCATCGAGGTATGGTTGAACGATGTTCTTGATGTCATGGAAGGCATAATTCATTGCCCTATGAAACGTCGCCCCTGCATTCTTTAAACCAAAGGGTAATTTTCGTTATGCAAATGTGCCCCACGGACAAATGAATGCAGTCTTTGACTGGTCCTGTGGGCATATATTTATTTGATTATACCCGGAAAATCCATCCATAAATGAAAAGATTTCACATCCGGCGCATTCATCAATTATCTAGTCGATGAAGGGTGTAGGGTAGTTGTCTTTTGGACAAGCTTGGTTTACATCCCTATAATCGACACACACTCTAATTGTCCCTTGTTTCTTCATAACAGGGACAATATTTGATACCCAATCGGTTAGAGGAACCGGGTAGATGAAACCAGCATGGAGAAGTTTTTCAACTTCTGCCTTAATGGTAGCGGCTTTCTTGGGGTGCACCTGCCTAAGCCGTTGTCGTACCGGTTTGACATCTGGATACATCTTAATTTCGTGTTCAACAATACTCAAGTCAATGCCTGGCATTTCATCGTATGACCAAGCAAAGACATCTCTGAACTCGCGAAAAAGAGCGTTATATATTTCCAGTTCTGAAGGAGAACAACCTTTGCCAACATAAATATTCTCTAAAACATTCGTTTTAGTCGAGATATTTATGGCTATAGTCTCTTAAATATTGGATAGGTTTCGCTCGGAATCCACCGTGTTTACATTATTTGATAGGAATTCAAAAACTGAGGGGTGATAAAGGTCGTCTTGAGTATCTTCTTCATATTCTGGAAGAAGGGAACGATGGTGGCAATCATTCCATGGTGCCCCTTCAATCAACATTGATTGTAGAATTCCTTCGTCGGTTCCATGCACTCGCGACCAAGGATCTAACGGGGTACCACATTCTCTAGACCTATCTACCCAAACGCTTGATGAGCGTTGATTTGGGTTTGCCTCCCATGCTAGAAACATTGATTGCTACAATATTTCTATTGGACTTGGGGGCAAAACCATTGCATGATCCATGTTGATATCGTCTTTTGAGATCTTCGTAGAAGATATCATATTACAGGTTCCTATCGACGCAACTTCCGCCAAATCAAATGGAGGTGGAAGAGCGAAAGTTCCCATTAGTATAGGATCTTTTAGTAGGGCTACTCCGATATTCTGAAGCGAATGGTGGCTTCCATGGATCATGGGAATGCTTCCTGTAACTTGTGAACCATTGGGGAGGAAGTTTTGCTGGTCGACTATTGTAATTCCCCCTTGAAAGGGAAATGCAATCTTTCTAAAATAGGTCGACACAACAGCTGCCATGGCATATATCCACGGTCTTCCTAGTAGGATGTTGTAATCAAGATTCCCGTCGATTACTTCAACATCTATTTCTACTGTTTTTCCCCCTAGTTCAACCTTCAAGTTATTTAGGATACCATATGGGGTATATGTCCTTCCGTCGAATGCTTTTAGTGTCGTCGAAGATCGCGACAAGGTTGGAGATCCTAAAGTTTTCCAGCAACTCATCGACATAATACATGTTGATTCTCCCTCATCAATAATTGTTCGGTGAACAGTTTTGTTGAGGGCTTTCACTTGAATAAGGAAAGCTAGTTGAGCTGGTAACTGAGGATCGTATCCTTTGTGGTCAAAGGATACAAGATTGGAATCCTTAGGATCAATCCCACCAATGACTGATAACAAAGCCTGCCTTTGGGATGGGCAATTTTGTAGTACTACAAGAGTCGACATAGCGGACGGCGATTGGGCCAAATCTTCCACTATGTTATAATGCTGCACAGCTCTGGCGCGAGGATTAAATGTCGACTTGTGTACTACTCCCTTTGGCGGTTTTATTGTTAATTCAGGAATGATGGGTGGTACAACTTCTGTCGAAGTTGTTGTCGAACTACTTGGTTGATCTTTACCTTTGTTGTTCGACAACTGCGGATTCCCGTAATCTTTTCTCCTTGTCGAAATCAAAGCATCATTTTGTTGCTTGGAAATCGACAAAATTAGCACTTGCGACGGGGAAGCATTTCCACTATCAACCAGATTTGTACCTGGATTTGGAAATGGATCAGTTAACACAGCTGAGGTTTTCGAACTTTTAAAGAATCTTTTAAGCTCAGCTTTGTATGGACAATCTGCAGTCCAATGATCCTCATCGCATATAAAACATGGACTTTTTGGTTTCCTATTTCCAGGAGGGTTTGAAGAAGTTTTTTCAGGAGATGATTCATCTTGCTTCTTCTTCTTCCCTTTGTTTTGCTTCTTCTTGCTTCTTGGTTGTTTGGTTTCTTTGCCCTTATCAGCTGATACGGCATTTACTTCCGAAGCAAGAATTTCGCCTTTTTCATTTTGATCCGAATTCTTACAGGCTTTCTTGGATGAAGCCTTTGTCGGTTTCGCGTTTGTCGTGCCAATCACACCATCGCCAGCATGAGAGTCATTATTTGATTTAGGAGGAGGAGGAATTGAGAATTCCGGTCTAGGGGCATTAGGTATTTTGTCGTAGAGTGTGCCAGACTGAGTGTAGACTAAGTCTAGATATTGCGCACGAGCAATAACTTGCTCCTCCGTTACGACTCCCCCCTTCGCCACATCTTCCGTTATGGCAGGAAGTAACGACTTGATAATCCATTCAGCTAATAGCTGATCGGGAACGTATGTGTTTACCATCCTACGACGACACCGCCACTCATGTATATGATCAGATATGTGGGTGGCTGTTGTCTGTTTGAAGTTGGTTAAGATTTCCGTTCCCGTTTCATACCTTATCGGTAATTGAAAATGGGTTAAGAAAGTCGTGGCTAAGGTGCTGAAATTGTCGAACGAAGCTCTAGGTAATTCAATATACCATTTTGCCGCTGGACCCGTTAACGTCCTCTGAAAAAGGCGAAGTCTTATCGAATCATCGTTTAGGGTGTTTGATGAACACCATAGATGAAATGTCATCACGTGATTCGATGGGTCTTCACCTGGATTTCCATTAAATTTAGGAATGTCCGATGGAAGTTTGTGAGGAATCGCTGGCCACCAAGGGGCATAAGCAATTGGATCGTTTGTTAGCCGGTGTAAATCGGGTAACTCTAAAGTTGCCACGAATGGTAACTGTTGATTCAGGTTAGGTGAAGCATACCCAGGGTATGATGGAATTGCCTGAGCAGTTGGCCTTTGCATACCAGCATAATGTAGTTGATGCTGGTATGACTGATATGGTTGGTGGACTTGACCACTGTAAAGTGGTTGATTTTGACTGTTTTGAATGTACGGCTGTCCACTGTTCGCAAAGATCTGCTGCTCAGAACCTTGGTACACTTGTTGGAATTGTGGTTGTTGGTATTGCACCAACCACGGTTGTGAAGCCATGCTCTGTTGCGCTATACTAACCGGTGGACCAAGATGTGGGGTAATCGTACCCGTTTGGACCTGCGTCGCCCCACCAGTTGGCGATTGTGGTTGAGTCACAGGGTCAAGGAGCTGTTGCATTACAACCTGAGAAATCTGAGGCTGACATACAACAGGCATCGTTTGAACTTGTGACACTGTTACAATAGTTGGTGTTGTCGGGATGTTCGACATAGGTACACATTGTTGCATAGAATACACAACTCTTGGTTGTTGGGATAGTATAGGTACCCAACCACTTGTCGTAACTCCAGTATAACCTAAACACTGTTGAGAACTCCCGTATGGATATCCTCCCAGAGGGGGTAATGAAAGGGCATACTGCCCCCCATACGACGGTAATCCGGAACTCAAGGGAATTGTTTGCCCTTGGGGACTGGATGGCCCAAATTGACCTCCAAATGGATCAATTTATCGATTCTCAACATAAGAGTTGCCGGATATTATTCCGGAGGAACAAACAGGAACGGACCACACTGTCGAAATAGTCCCTGGATGGACTCCTTCTAGTGGTTGTGAGCTAGTCGGGACAGATGGTATGCCGGCAAACATTGTCGGAGTGACGGCAGGGAGTTCTGCTGTCGCTGTGTCATTTGACACAGTCCTAGATGTTGACGATTTCTCAGACATTTTGAGTCTATCCAAAATATTACCTAGCGATTCTACAGGAACTTCCACTTGTGGTAGACTAACTTCTGATGTCAAAGGAAATAGAGTGACCCCGACTCCAAAATGTGTTGGAGTACTTGCTTACGGATCTTCTACAATTTCCTCTATCGCAATCAAACCAGGTGGAAGGGGAAGACCGTCAGGTCCGTAAAATATTTCTAGTGCCGAAGAAGGGGTTGAATCGACAGCGACAGATGTTTGAGGAGCAAGACTCTCTGAACCGGTTGCGGATGGAACTGGTTCAGTAACGCAAGTAATTGCTCTCAGACTAGGATCAGTATCACTGTCCTTCTGTGGCTGTTGAACTTCTTCTGTAGAGGTAGGGTTTCCAGAAATATTTGGAGTAACCGGAATCTCGGATGTTGTTGGAACACTTGTTCTAACTTTTATAGGAGATTTCGAACCGGTTAAACGAGTCCGCTTTGTCCGTACTGTTTTCGATTCCGGAGACAAAGATGGTTGACTCGTAAGCCTCCGCGAACGACGGGGTTTCAATTGACTTTCTTCCACGATTGTGGATTACTCGATCAACCAAAATACAAAAGGGGAAAGTGTGTTTCCGAATTAAATGAATTTTTAGACGCTTTAGACACAACTTTCTTTTTCAATTTTAAAGAGTCGAGAAAAAGCTAAAGATGACTCTAGTCTCCTTCGATGTTTTAACGAGCCCGAAGTGACAAATGCTCGGATGGACTTTTTCCGTTATAGAGTCTGAAAAAGGCCAAAAGGAACTGCTCTGGAGTTCTAGGTAGAGGGTGTGCCAAACTTTTCGCAAAACCGCAGAATACTTTTTTGGGTACGGGCGGTCGATCTTCTTGAATGCTGTGTTTAGTGCATTGCGATCAGTAGGGCGGCCGACACGGCTTCCTATGGATAAAGGTTATATTCCTATAGGGGTCTCCCAATATATATGCGACGGTATGTGGGAGCACAATCCGTACTGGTACTAATCGTCTCTCAGGAGGAATCACCCAACCATCAGTGAGGTGACCAGTGACCAGGTTTTACGACGTCGGAACACGTCTCTAGCCTAGACATCTATGTTGTGCGTTATGTTACAAAGCGTTGTTAAGTTCATTCAATTTATTTTAGGTTGATCTTTCTTAGAAGTTTGCCTTTTTGGATCACCACGAGATGTATGATACAATTCCTAAATGCAGTCTAAAGATGATAAGCAAGCTTTTATATCTTTTCAACAATGAAAATCCTAGCTACAAGGGGAAAAGAAAGACACCATCTTTTCTCAAAGAGCATAGAGCACACTGTAATGCACTTTTCCTAAATCAAAGCATGCAAACTGTCAAAATGCAAATGCACATATGCATGTATTTGTTTTCTCTTTCTTAATATTGATGCCTAAAAAGAAAGCTGTTATATAAATTTGAATTCGATTCCAAGTGAAAACACAAACAAGTTCCTTTTCAAAATCAAAAAGACGATTACGACACTTTATGATTTACTTGTTTCAACACTAGAAATGCATAAATTCAAACCAAAAGACAAAAGTAAAAGCTAAATCAACTGTGAACAGCGAACAAACTCACTCCTAAAATCAAAACGACACTTACGATAGGTCTAGATCTAGGGGCGACAGTATGACCAGTTTACTTCTGTAATGGGAAACTGCAAATGATGTAACAAATACACAAAGAACAAATACAGTTTCTTTATATAACTGAGGTGGAATTGAGGCAAAGAAAAGGGGTTTCAGATAGGTACACTGACTGACAACAGGCTGCAAAAACAGAGATGAAAACTGAGCAAAAGGAAGCAGGGAACTACAGCTGCACAAGACAAAGACTGATCAGCGCACCCCCAGCACAGAGGTTTTGACATTCAGCGCAGGTAACCTTCACGGGACCTGCGTTGAAATGCAGAACCTCTTCACAGAGTCTGCGCTGAAGCAGAAACGAGAGTTGTTTCTGGGTTCTGGGTTACGGTTTGCAGTTTTTTTCTACAGTTTTTGGCCAGATAAAAGCTATCAATTAGGTACAATTAGGAGGAAGATTTATATGAGGACTAAGATCTATCACAAAGGGTTGTTAGAGAACTTGTGGATCAGCTTTTCAGATCATAAACAGGCCCATCGAATGGAATAGAGTAGCTGATCTCTACTTTGCATTTGTAAATGGCAAATGCAGTTCGATTCAACACTCTTGAGTTTATGAAATGAATAGCAATAGAAACACAAATAAACTAACAAGATACTCTCCCCAGCGGAGTCGCCAATTTGTTGTTTGGAAAAGTATCCAATTCGGAATGCCCCTATCCCACTCTAAGAGGTGATAGTGCCTTAGCAACAAACAAGGAAAGCTATCTGAGTATTCTTCTTTATGAGATGCAAATAGAGAAAGAAGGATGTAACTAACCGGTGTCTTCCACTAGTTTGTCGATCCAATCACTCTCTCTCTTTCGTTCGCTTCCCGCTGCCTGCTCTTTCACTGGTCCAGCTTCACACGGTTCCTGCAAGATCACAAGAGCAGAAGACTACATGAAAGATATAGATTCACATTCATAGCTAGTTTAGGATCAGATATAAACTAAATATGCAAATATAACAAAACATCATTGAAATACAAGCATATAGGAGAAACTCAAGCAGCTTTATTGATATGATAAAAAAGGTTCAAGAGGAGATACAACCAAGTGAGTCCCGATCCAGCATCTACCTCCCAGCAAAAGAATCCCTTCCTCTCCTCCAACAAAGCATAAATCACCCAATGTACTAATCTCAATCTCAAACCAACAGCAATTCTCTGCAAATTACTAAATTCCAGCCTCCTGAACCTCTGGGTGAGAGATCCATATATAGATGTGAGCAGAGAGGATGAGTCAGCTCAAGTTTTGACTTGTGGCTTCTCTCTGTCAGTTCTTACTTCCACTTGGAGGTTCTTGCTTCCACTTGGAGGTTGAGAACCTCTTACTCATCACTAGTCGAATTCACTGAGGCAAGTGTCATTGAGGAAGATTCTGGAAGCTTCCAGGGTCTTGACACCTTGTTGAATGAACTTGTCATTTGTCAATTCCCGCTCAGTGCACCCTGGTAGTGCTTCTACCTGCGTTTCAGTGCAGGTAGCTAGTGCAGACTTTGCATTTCAGCGCAGACAGCTAGTGGAGCCACTGAATTGATCCTGATTTGACCATTTTTGAGTGATTTTTTGGTGGAGAACTTCTGGGAGAAGCTGTCTTTGGTTGACCTTGTTCCTTTAGGGGTAGGAACAACTCATTTAGGGACTTTGGATCCCTTGGATTATGGACATTTCATGCTCAATGCTGTAAGGCACAAAAATGTCTATAACAACGAGCAAAGATGCATTACAAGCTAGAAGGAAGGTGAACCAACAATCTAAAGTGATGGTTAAACCAATAACACATTTCAATAAGATTCATACATACATATACAGAAAGAGTCCATACATACATGTGTAAGGAAACATATACATATATCATTAGAGTAAACAAGTTAACTAAAATACAATAATAACATATGCATGAAACTTGTTGGCTTTGTTATATTAAGAAGTGAAAGTTCCAATCACATAGTGCAACCATGACCAACCACTAGTCCCGATAACAGAATGTTATGGTCATTGTCGCCTACTCCTCCAAAGAGATGTACTAGCTCTGCATTGTGAAGAAGCCAAGGCTCGTTACAATACTCTCTAAGCTTTCTCTAAGATATTCTTATCGGAAAATTGGCTAACCAAAAGCCTCTACAATGAGTTATGAGGGACTATATATAGAAAAGGGTGGGGTAACCCTTGAAATTCCCCTTTGTGATTGTTCATCTACCCTCATGACTCTTCAACTACTCTATGACTATTACATTTAGCTATTGACACTTGAACTTCCACTTGACAAGATGTTACATACAATTTGTACATGTACCCATGTGAGACAAAAGAGGCTTGAGTAAGCCATGCAAGACATCACTATGACTCGGACAACTATGGGAAGACCAACTCTTCGACATCCTCACGATGGTCGACAATAGTGAACTGATGCCAAGCTCGATAGTTTGCGATGGTGTCCATGTACTCTATGGTGACATCTTTCTGGAAACGAACTCTTACCTCTATTGCATCCATGTACACTTCTCTAGCTCCTCTATCCAACTCGTCTAATAACATGTGCAACATTGCCTTGAGTGTGTTCGGACTAGTGACATACTGATGCATGTTGTCTGCATTAATCGCCAAGTCTGCGCTGGTGACTATGCACATCAGCTTGTCAAAGTACAAGACATGCTCTAGTCAGAGTTGTGCATTTGTCTCTGCGTTGGTGAGTGTCCCGATAGATGGGATCGCATGTGCGCATACAACAACATCCATGCTTTTGAATACCGGTGCATGGGAAGCTTGCAAACTAGTGATGAGCTATGGGAGTTTTTCATAGTTCCGGATCTGACTCTGGATATGTGCCTTCAGCTCAACCGCTCTGGGTTTGATCATCTTAGGGAAGTGTAACGGGGCTCCCTTGTACCTCATTGTCCATGTTTGCATGTGGTCAACAATAGTATGCAAGTTTGACAAGATATGTGCTCTCCTAGCACATCGTTGCTAGCAACCGTTGAGATGGACAACTGCCTTATGCACGGTACCAAATCTGGAGTAGAATGTTCGCATGACTGTCTCAAGGGACGATACTTCATCCAATATCACCTTCTTCAACTCTGCTCAAGAAGATTTTGTTAACCAGTTCTCCTCATTGCTTGTTCATCTGTAACTCCTTATCCATTCACTTGTTCTCTGCTATCAAGAAGCGAACACTCGAGCTAGTGGATTCGGCATAAGCTCTAGTAACATTGGCCAATGCTACTAGATGCTTGCACACATCAGACACGATCACTCGTTCTTCAAACTATGCAGGAGATGTGTGGTCCTCTGGCATAGACATTGTTTGCAATTACACAACTCTATGCTACGACTCGTAGAATGATATGTTGTGCATCTCTTCTTTTGGATTGTCTCCAAGGATCTCAGTGTCCCCTTGGTCTCTCAGGACTTGCTCTGCTTCCGAATTCGGTGAAGTCGGTGGGTTGACCTCTTAATGGTAAGGCATGAGGTCAATGTCTTTCTCTAACCCTAGTTTCTCCATCTCCATATCCATCTGCTCAAGTGCTCATTCAATCTCTTAAGAGAAGTCTTGTTCCTGCGACTGCTCACCCTGCCTGCTTGGTGCTAGCTGTTTGGATGAGTCGACTACATGTACGGGAGCAGTTTCATCTATCTATACATGTTGTGGCCTATGTTGTATTTTTCCTTGTTGCACTTCCTTCTCCTGTCTGCGTGGCTCCTGTTCCTTCCAGAGTTGCTCCTTCAGCTCATGCAACTCCTTCATTGTTTCCTATATTCTCTATTTCTCTCTCTGCCTTTGTGCGTTCCTCCTGTCATGTTGTTGCCTCTTTGCCTCAATTTCCAAAGCTGATTTTTGCACAAGTGGGTATGATCTGAACTTGTAGCTTTGTTCTGCCTCCGCTCTATTGACAATATTTCTCTTGCCTTTGTCGCGCGCTGGTATGTTTACCTCTATTGCTATTGTTGTTGCTGCTCTCCTAGATGTTGATTCACGCTGCTTTACTAACCATTCCAAATCGATGCTGACCAGTTCATTGGGCCTGGAGAAGCTGTGTCAATATCTCCATGGGTCTTCCTCCACCCAATGACACACACTGTGGATCCACAGAAACTGTACTCTCACGCAATGATCCTTCACCAAACAATGCAGGTCATACAGATTGTAGCTTTGGGTGTCAAAAGGATATTTCTTGCACTCTTATGCTTCCACGTCTGCATGCTTGAGATTTTGGATCTCGTACAACTTGATCCACAATGGAAGAGTGGGCCAAGTTTCCTTCTTCTTCTGGTGCAGCCTAACTGACAATTCTGCAAAGATGTGGTACAATACTTCTTGCATGATGAGCTTGTCCGTGGAAAAATTTGGCAAAAGATGGAGAGGTTTCTCCGCATTGTACATCTGTATGAAGGTCCCAGACGATGAGGCATACCAATCGGCTATGTTGATCAATGCCTCCATTGCTGCCTTTGAAACGCAAGGTGGATCCTACTCAAATATCATCTTGTACACTAGGGTGACAAAATGATTTGACAGTTGTGTGATAACTCCTCTGAAGTTTCATTTGGAAAATAGTTGTAATAAGTATTGACAGAGGTTTCCACTGATGTCCATGCCCACTTCAAGCCCAGAAACTGCTTACGGGCGTAGATTAAATCCAAGATGTATGTGGACATGTAGATTTCTGCTTGCTGACCTTTAGGCAGGTGTCGAGCTCCTGTTACCTGTTCCTTTAGCCTATGAGCCAACATGTCGGGCTAGTTGTATGCTTTTCCTTCACTGGCTAGTTGGTCTAACACGATCACCCAACTCTGCAGGAAGGTCTCCATGCTCTTTTCGGCATACAAGAAACATGAAAAGATGACCAAGTACTAATACGCCTTCCACAGTATTTTTGTCTTGTAAATCTGGTTGGGTGTCATCCTAAATTTGGTTGGCTCCTTCACCCAGTTCTTCAAGATATCTCTGAAGATGGTATTACTACTAGGTATGTTGAAGGGAGTCTCCATGGTGACCACTGGCTTCTGCAAGTGGTACATCTACTGATAATCCTGTGCCCTGAAGGTAGCAATCTCCATCCTGCTGACACTTCTCAATGTCATCATCTTGGGATCATTGTGCGAGATGATCCAATGTATCATGTCCGTGCATGGGAATGCGAGATACCTGCATGCAATATGGTACAAGCCAAACTTGTGAATGTTCACATAGACTTGGCAGTCTTCAATATTTTCCCCAAATGTGCCTAAGAATGCATCATTAACCTCCTGTCATTTCATCTTGATTTCTTTTTCTATGATAAGCTTGGTGTCTTCGTATATCGGCAAACTCATAGACACTCACTAAACTGTTGCTCCAGTTGCACTTCTGTTGGTGTCCTTTGACCCTACTTTCTTAGAGGCCATTGATCCTGAACTCCTGAGAGATGGACGAATACCTGCTATATCTGGAGACATGGCGACATGCATGGCAAGAAATCTGTCAGTTAGAACCAAAGAATACTTTAGGGATGACATGCAAAATACCTGGGGAACTGCTGGAAAGGATTGCACAATTTTCACTCGGAGGTTGGAAGATTGACTACTGGAACTATGCAAAAGGCATTATGGACATTCAGGAGGTTGGTTTACTGCTAGAATTGCGCAATGTGCAATCCAGAATGGCCTACCGGGTGATGATATTACACAATGCACAATTTCATCTAGCAAGGGATGCAAGCCTAGGGACTGCATTGCACAATTTTCTGGGCCAGCAGCCACTGCCTCTGAGAATTGTGCAAAGCAAGACTAGAGGGAACTGACTGGCTAGATTTGTAATTTTTATTGGAGGAAGCTAGAGCATCCCCTCTCACAATTACACAATGATGTCTGGGTGAGGCAGAGTCCGGGCCAAGGTTGCTCAAACTCGCCAACGGGCAGCTGAAAGCATATGAATATGTGAATGCATGGTGATGATGAATGTAAGTAGGAGTGAATGATCGTGCATGCAAACAATGAATGCAAGATTTAGAAAATGGAACAACGTGCATGTGTGTGAAAGGATTCACCAAATCGGTGATCGTTCGTGCAAAACAGTGTCATGCATGTGACAATGGTGATATGTTAATGAAAAATTAAACGGTGCTTGTACAAGCTAACATGCATGCAAATGACAAAAATCGTTCACAGATATCAAACAGATAACACTCACACAAGCCAAAACACAAAAAGCAACATAAATGTTGCAAAAGATAAGTAAAGCAGACTTACCTGGAAATAGTTGAGTTAGATGTGTCGAAGACTCCTAGATGTACTGTGTGATGTCACAACTCCAAGATCGATGTGAAGAATGAGCTCTAAAGCATTGAACAAATAAGTTTGAGGCTCGTGATGCACATGCCACAAATTTAGGAAAAAGTGACACTTGGAGGAATGTTTCTAAAATGATCTTTGCATTTAACCTCCAACTGCTAAAAATAGCTCCCTAAAATCTAGAGATGCTTTTGCGTGTTTCTTTTTGTTATTTTGGGAAAAAGTTGTCCATGCATGCAAGTCAAGTTTTCTCAATCCCAGGTGGAACAGGTCAACCTGAAGGCACATGCAACAACCTACTTGACTAAGAGGGATTTTTGCGCAGTTTCTGGGAGGAGAAGCTGACTACTACCCAGAACTGTGCAATTTTTGGGTTGAGCTACATTGCTAGGCTAGATTGCGTAGTTTTCACTGGGAAGACTGTTTGACAGGATTGCACATTTTCTGAGCCCAGCAGGCTTCCAATCAGATTTGCACAAATTATGGAGGGAAGGCTGGTTCCCTACAAAATTGTGCAATTTATTGAGGGAGCTGCCTAGCCAGCAGCTGGCCGAAGTCTAGAGAGGGAGCATGTGACGGAAGTGAAGAAAACTATCATGCACAAGCTGGCAAGCTGTTGAAAAACCAATGAAGCTCATGTACTTGATAGTGAAAGACATGCTACTGAGGATGGTTGGTAGGGAGGCTCCAAAATGAAGCTAAGTAAAAATTTTGGAGGGTGGTTGTAGCTGCTACAACACTTTCATAAGTTGTTTTGCAATATTTACTATTTTAAAGGTGAACTTGATAGGGATAAAATGAGTGGACTTGCCAAATTTTTCAAATAAAACCATGATATCATCATGTTGTTTTACTATTCTTAGTAATCTCATGATGAAGTCCATGGTGCTTACCTCCCATTTCCATTTAGGTATTGGTAAAGGCTATAGCAAACTTGTTGAATTTTATGTTCTACTTTAACTTGTTGACATTAAATGCATCTTGCAATATATTTTTCAATTTTATTTTGCATTCATAGCTAGAAATATTGTTTCTTTATTGCAATAATCATTTTATAGTAACAAGGGTGTCTTGAATAAGGTTTCTTGTGTATTTCATGCAAAATGAGTTTCTTTAACTCATTTGAATCAGAGATATGAAATCTATGCTTATAAACCATTAAATCATTTTGCAGCCATTTGATAACCATCATATTTTTGTTATTATGGTTCTTGATCATATGTTTTCTATGATGGTTCTTGATATAACCCTTTCTTTATTTGTAGACATTATTCATCCCCATTCAAATTTTATTTTATTTCAATCTTCAAATCATATTCACAAGTGTTGATAGCTACTAAGTTAATAACTTGCATGCTTCAACTAAGAGCCTCAAAAAACCTTATTCTCTTTTCCTTTTATGTGTTTGATTTTGAAATCACATTCATGATAAATGCTAAAAATCTAGATTTTGCAACACTTGAATGAGAATGATCAAACATGTGTGTTACGCCATTGTGATCTGTCTTCAAAATAAATTTCCTACCCAACAAATAATGATGTTGCATATTTAATGTATTTATTATGGAAGTTAGTTCCAAATAATGAGTAACATAATTTTCTTCATGTTTCTTCCATTTTTTGGATTCATAGCATATTACATTATTATATTGCACAAGGACTCCACCTAATCATTCATTACAAGAATTTTCACATACTGTGAAATCTTTCTTTGAGTTTGCAAATTTTAGAATCAGAGTGAGTAGTTAAAAGATGCTTTAATTACTGCAAACTTTCTTCACTTTTAGTAAACCACACAAAATTTACTCGTTTTCTCTATAAGGAAGTTATAGGATGTCCAATTTTGAAAATCCTTTAATGAATTTTTGATAATATCCTATAAGTCCCATAAATAATATTATGGATTATTAAGAATTAGGCATCAACAAGACAAGACAAACAAATTGGAAAAAACGACTTCAAGAACTTCTATATCTCAATATTGATCCCATGATATGATATTCCAAATCTTTTAGATCTTCTATGTCTCACTAACAACTCATTAGTGACACCTCATCAAGATAAGGATTAAAACTCATGGTGTTAGACTTTTTTATTGTTTAGGGACTCACAACCTAACATTTCCCTCCTTAATCACAAGTCTTAATAATTATACAACACATGTACCAATAGATTTTGTCATATTCAATCTAAAAAAGTTGAATTGAGCTTAAAGTAATAAAATATGTATATATGGAAGTGAACAACAACTATGCTAGAACATTTCCATTGAATTATTATAGATTTTATGTTGAGGAGACCAGTTGCTATGTTGGAATTTCCAATTGTTGACTCAATGTTGATTGAAATTTGAATAATAAGACTTTGAAGCTTTAAGCATAATATTTGATGTTCCCCCTATGAGGTACAAGGTGAGAAGTTTTTCAATAGTTTATTTTTGAAAGGATCCAAGCTAGGGCTTTTGATTCTTTAAATGGTGGTTTTCCTGGTTAACCACTAACCATCTTCCATGGAAACCAATGGTTTAATGTTTACCACTAACCAGTGTTATTTGAATGATGTGGTGTTTTCAGGATGACAACTGATCAATATTCTTTGAATAAGGTAGTGATTTCTGGATGACCACTAACCAATTTAACCTCATCAATTTACTCTGTGCCTTAAAGGTGTAGGAGAGTTATGCTTGTGCTCCCCTCCTTAAGGTGTGGAGAGTGCCATTTTTTTAGAATAACTGGGTGAAAAAATTTTTCTTACTTTGTTCATTTCTTCAAGCAACTTTGCCTTCACTTCTGACTTGACCAAAATGTAGGAATTATGTAGTTTCTTTATTTTCCAAGGATTTATCCATCCATAATGGATTGTTTTCTTAGCTTTCTTATTCTTTTAATATCTTTTTTATAGGTGATTTGTCTTCCCACAATGAAGATAATTATGGAACCACAATACCTACTCGCCATGTGATCAACTCTTTGAAAATGCTAGCAGATTTTATTAATACTCTTAACTTCATCAAGAAATACTCAACTCACAATAAAAATGGTTTGGAGAAATATAGAATATGAACGCTATTTTCTTTGTTTTATTCCAATCCATGTAGATTTTTGTTGAATGAGATTTCTTCTTGAGGTTTAACAACCATCTTAGAAAGTTCTTGATGTCGTTCGTTTGCATATTCAAATTCATTGTTTTTATTGTTGTTGTTATTTTTTCCTAGTGACTCATATGCAAATGTTAGGTCTCTTGTATCACAAGAAGCATTGACCATCTACACTATAATTTCATCACACATTTGAATAAGATCATTTGTACAACATGTTGCATTACTTCTCTCTATTAGCTCCACTTGTAGAAATTTTGAATAATTTAACACATATTCAATGGAGATTATCCTGATCATGTACTATTGCGGAAAACATACACAATACATAAGCTCCTCTACGTTGATCAACAATATAGCAGCATCAATAACAATAAAACATCAAGAGCATTCACACATTAACACAGTGTGTATCCCGGGGAAAGCATCTCGCTAAAAACCCCAACTATCTGTATATTAATGATTGAGTCATGTAACATTACACATCATAATACTTCTCACAAGTATCTCCACCTCTGTTACACACAATACAGCTCAGATCTGATCTCCAAATCTCTTCCACTGCTTGCCTACCTCCACTGCTCAATACCTGCTCAAGAACTGATGAGAATGGCTTCCCAAACTCGTTTTTCACCTGCAAAATAGTCACTCACTCTTTGTGGACGTGAGCAAAGGCTAAAATGTGGGCCAAATACGTGAGCAAACTCATTGGCATACTCAATCCCTTGATTGTGCAAGATCTGGTGCACAACTATAGTCACAACTGATAGCAATCTAATTCTCTACCACCTGTCCCTGTTGAACTGAACATGCACTGACATGCAACTGAGTTAATTGATGTATTCATTAGTTGTATTATGAGTTAATAACTTGTGAATTAATTAATAACTAATTCACCCAACTCATCTTTAGTCTATTTGCCAGTTAGACTAAATACAACCAGTTTAACAAAGCTAAACTGAACACAACTCCATCAACTCCACAATCAACTCCACCAAACTCAACTGATTGAGTTCTAACTGAAGTCATGCATGCAACAACTCAACTGACTCATAAGAAAAGCGTATTTCCTTCTGACAGCTACATGTGCCACTTCTGTAGCTCAAACTGAAGTGCTCCAAGAGAATAAAATTAAGTTTATAGTCCAAATATTATTGTGAGATAATAATATTTGACTTTTCTATTTTTGACAGCCAGTCTAAAAATAGACTTTGATCACTCACACTTTCATCAAAAATAGAAGTCCATCTATTTTTCCCAACTTGATCAATCATCCATAAACATAGACATGATCCATATGTCTAAAAATAGACATAGTCTAAAAATAGACTTGCGCCAAAAATAGCGTGCGGGCCCACTTAGTGAAGGCGACTCTTTTCACTAAGCTCCATCATCTTGTTGCAATCTCAACACTCCCTCTCGACAAGATATGGATTATCAGCAACCCCTATCCTGCCTCGGTGGTACTCGAATTTGCTCCTGGTGAGAGCCTTCGTCAGAATATCAGCATCCTGATCCTCCGTTGGAATGTACGTAAGTAACATGATCCTCCGCTGCACAAAATCTATGATATGATGGTACCTGATGTGCTTGTACCCGAAAAACCCGACCAGGATCATCCTCATCCACACAGATCTCTGCTTCCTGCTGTACCAAGAAACTACTGTCGATCCGATACTGAAGACCCCTCCTGATGTGCTCTTTTTGTCCGTTGGGCTCCCTGCCCAATCTGCATCCGTGAAGCCACATAGCTTCACCTCATCCTCCTGTCTGTACCACAAACCATATCCCGATGTGCCTCTCAAGTAGCGCAATACATGCTTGCCCGCCTTCCAGAAGAGCTTGGTAGGCTTAACCATAGCTTGTGAAAGCTGGTTAACTGCATAGCATATATCAGGTCGTGTATTGACCAAATACATCAGCGACCCCACCAACTGTCGATAAACAATGGCATTCACTTCTTCTCCCGAAGTGGCATCCTCCTTCCTCCAACCTCCAGGAAGAGGAGTATCAACAGGCTTGCAGCCATGCATGTTGAACTTCTCCAGTATCTCCCGAGCATACTTGCCCTGAGAAACAAACAGTCCACCACTGCGCTGCCATATTTCCAATCCTAGGAAATAGTGAAGGAGGCCCAAATCCTTCATCTCAAACTCTGTAGCAAGATCCTTCTTGCATGACAGTATCAACAGCTCATCACCCATTAGAATCAAATCATCAACATACAGTACAATGATAAGCAACTTACCCTCCACCACAATCTGGTATAGGTTCGGATCCGCCTCACTCTTGGAGAATCCAAGTCCTGTGAAATAGCTGTCTATCCGTGTGTACCAAGCACGTGGTGCTTGCTTCAACCCATACAGCGCTCTCTTGAGCCTGCACACATGCGACTCGCTGCTGAAGACTTCAAAGCCTTCGGGTTGCTCAATGTACACCTCCTCCTCAATGACTCCGTTGAGGAACGTAGTCTTCACATCCATCTGATGAATGTGCCATCCCATCTGCGCTGAGAGAGCAAGAATCGTCCGTATGGAAGAATACCTTGCGACAGGTGCAAAGGTCTCCTCATAATCGATCCCCTCAATCTGTGAAAAGCCTCGGGCAACAAATCTTGCCTTGTACTTCTCCACACTCCCGTCAGCTGCCTGCTTAACTTTGTAGATCCATCTCGAACCCACCACTGATTTCCCTTCCGGTCTAGGAACAATCTCCCATGCACTGTTTCTGACAATAGAATCATACTCTTCCACCATGGCGTCTACCCATGCGGGATCCTCCACAGCTTCCTCGAAAGAGGATGGCTCAGTCACAACACACTTGCTCATAAGAGCCATGTATCCAGTGTACCGATCAGGTGACTGTCTCTGCCTGCGTTGGGCTGTAGGTGGTCCTACAACTTTCTCTGCATCTTGAGCCAGTCGCTCAGCTTCTGTCAAGCGCTTTCGCCCTCTGATGGTTGGCGCTGCATGAGTGGTCTCTTCCACTCCATGAACCTCGTCCTGTGGCTGATCCACGTCCTGAAGCTCATCCTTAGGAACTAATAGCTCCTCATCTGCATGCAAGTGTAGCTCCCTCTCAAGCGAACACTTCATGGCTTTCTCCTCCTGAAATTTTATATCCCGTCGCACAACAGTTTTACCACTGTCTGGCAAATACACACGATAGTTGTGGGGCGTATCAGTGTACCCCACAAATATCCCAACCTCTGCAGTCGGCTCCAACTTCTTTCTGGCATCCTTCGTCACATGCATGTAAACGTTAGCACCAAAAATCCTCAAATGAGAAAGATCAGGCTTCTTACCAGAATAAGTCTCCTCAGGTGTACTCATGCCAAGTATCCTATGAGGACAACGGTTCTGCACATAAACTGTTGTATTGCATGCTTCCGCCCACAAGTGAAGGGGTAGGCCCTGATCATGCAACATTGCCCGTGCAACACCCACAATCGTTCTGTTCTTCCGCTCAGATACCCCGTTCTGCTGTGGGTTATGGGGAGCTATGAGCTCTCTACGAATCCCTTCTGCCTTGCAGAAATCCTTGAACTCGTCCGAGATGTATTCACCACCATTATCGCTCCTAAGAGCCTTCACCTTCTTCCCCGACTCCTTCTCAACCAGTGCTTTGAATTCACAGAACTTTGAATATGTCTCGCTCTTCTTCTGCATGAAGAAGATCCAGCACTTACGAGAGAAATCATCAACAAAAATCACATAATACCTGTGTTTTGCTGTCGAAGCAACTGAGAAAGGTCCACACACGTCTGTGTGAATTCTCTCAAGGATCGTCGTGGCACGACTATCCTTCTCGTGAAAGGTGGATTTCACAAACTTCCCCAAAGTACACCCCTTGCACTGATCTGACTGCGCAAGTGTGCCTTTAGGAAGCCCTGTAGTGATCTGTTGTAGTATCTTCAAGGCTCCATGGTGAAGGTGACCCAATCTCCTGTGCCACAACTCGCCATCATCCCGGCTCACCAATCCTTCTGCCTTGCCTGCCATTGCTGCGCATCCATCTACATGCAACTGATAAAGATTCCTCACTCGAACCCCTATCTTCCGGGTCTCACCAGTTGTCTTGCTGCGCAGGAAGGCCTTTCCCTCACTGAAAACAACATCATACCCCTTGTCTTCTAACATCGCCACTGAGATGAGATTCTTCTTCAATCCTGGAACATGCATGACTTCCTTCAATACAAAGGGTTTACCAGACTCCCTCTCAAAGGAAATGGTACCGATACCGGTCGCACTGTATCTACCATCATCGCCCATCTCGATGTGCACTCCAAGATCTTTGTCCTCCAGATCAGAGAACAAATCTCTATCTCCCGTCATGTGAAAAGATGCACCACTGTCCAAGAACCACACTGATCCCATCACACTTGAAACCAAGCATGCGATCAATGAAAAATCAAGCTCAAACTGAGAAGCTAAGGCCTCTCCCCCTGCAGATCCAGCAGCTTGCTTGTTCTTCTTCTTCTGCGGACAATTTGTGGCATAGTGTCCGTGCTGGTGACAGTGAAAACACTTCACCTTGGACATATCCTGCTTCTTGCCTTTCGCACCAGACTGAGAAGCTTTCTTTCTCTTCCCCTTCTTTGCTTTGGCAGCCAAAGCGCAATTCTCTTCATCAGATACCTTTGATGAAGATCCATTCTCACCTTTATTGTTACTGAGTTTATCCTTGAGCGCCAGGTCGCTCTTGCTTTGGAATAACATTCGCAATCTGTTGAAAGACATTTCAACAACACTACTGCAAATTCGAATTCCACCAGCTCCAACTCAACCGCCTCGGATCTAAGATTCGTGAGAACACAATATTTCTCGTACAGAGATTGACTGTATGGGCTTTTACTGGATATTTCACCTTCCAAAGGAAGGATGAATCCAGAGGCTACCTGGCCCGATTACAGGCTCTGCCTAGAGAAATAGAATGTAAACACTTCCTGAATAGTAGATCTGATGATCAACAACTCCGATACCATGTAGAAACTTTTTCTACAATTATCTAGCTCGCTCTGATACCATGTAGAAATTTTGAATAATTTAACACATATTCAATGGAGATTATCCTGATCATGTACTATTGCGGAAAACATACACAATACATAAGCTCCTCTACGTTGATCAACAATATAGCAGCATCAATAACAATAAAACATCAAGAGCATTCACACATTAACACAGTATGTATCCCGGGGAAAGCATCTCGCTAAAAACCCCAACTATCTGTATATTAATGATTGAGTCATGTAACATTACACAGCATAATACTTCTCACAAGTATCTCCACCTCTGTTACACACAATACAACTCAGA
Organism: Pinus tabuliformis; assembly: GCA_031772625.1. Classification (NCBI taxonomy): domain Eukaryota; kingdom Viridiplantae; phylum Streptophyta; class Pinopsida; order Pinales; family Pinaceae; genus Pinus; species Pinus tabuliformis. Next base: position 667,636,342 of record CM062812.1, read on the forward strand.
TCTGATCTCCAAATCTCTTCCACTGCTTGCCTGCCTCCACTGCTCAATACCTGCTCAAGAACTGATGAGAATGGCTTCCCAAACTCGTTTTTAACCTGCAAAATAGTCACTCACTCTTTGTGGACGTGAGCAAAGGCTAAAATGTGGGCCAAATACGTGAGCAAACTCATTGGCATACTCAATCCCTTGATTGTGCAAGATCTGGTGCACAACTATAGTCACAACTGATAGCAATCTGATTCTATACCACCTGTCCCTGTTGAACTGAACATGCACTGACATGCAACTGAGTTAACTGATGTATTCATTAGTTGTATTATGAGTTAATAACTTGTGAATTAATTAATAACTAATTCACCCAACTCATCTTTAGTCTATTTTCCAGTTAGACTAAATACAACCAGTTTAACAAAGCTAAACTGAACACAACTCCATCAACTCCACAATCAACTCCACCAAACTCAACTGATTGAGTTCTAACTGAAGTCATGCATGCAACAACTCAACTGACTCATAAGAAAAGCGTATTTCCTTCTGACAGCTGCATGTGCCACTTCTGTAGCTCAAACTGAAGTGCTCCAAGAGAATAAGATTAAGTTTATAGTCCAAATATTATTGTGAGATAATAATATTTGACTTTTCTATTTTTGATAGCCAGTCTAAAAATAGACTTTGATCACTCACACTGTGATCACTCACACTTTCATCAAAAATAGAAGTCCATCTATTTTTCCCAACTTGATCAATCATCCATAAACATAGACATGATCCATATGTCTAAAAATAGACATAGTCTAAAAATAGACTTGCGCCAAAAATAGCCTGCAGGCCCACTTAGTGAAGGCGACTCTTTTCACTAAGCTCCATCATCTTGTTGCAATCTCAACACCTCTTGCATGAATTTATTTGTAACACAAGATGCATTAGCCTTCTGTATTAGATCTTATGTATCACAAATTGCATCAAATTTCAATGTAGATGTTACATCAACCATATCATCAATTTTATCTTGTGTTTCTCTTAATTTAGTTTGAAATGCATTAAACAATTGATCCTTAATATCTATTTCTCTTTGAATATATTTTGTAGATGCTAGTATGTCATCTATTTGATCAACTATGGTTTGGTTTTGTTGTAATGTATACTCAATTAATTTAATTTTATTGTGCAATTCATGGTTTCATTCTTGCAAATATTTGATTTCTTGAGAGGCATTCAGTAAGCAATTTCCTCCTTTGCCAATTTGTACTTGACATGCTCACTTGTACTCACTCGATTGATTAGATAATTATGTGTCACAGTCTCTTGTACTTAGTTCTTTTATTTCAAAATCACTTGAATTCTTTTCACCTTAGGGTATTGGGTACTATCGATCATGCACCCTAAAGTATGATTTAATTTTGATGACTCAATTGAACTCCTTATTCAATTTTAAGCATGTCACTTTACAACAAATCTTCTTGTAACAACTCAATGACTCAAATTAAGCAGGTTTTCCTTTTTCAATCATATTCATGTCCCAATAGGCCATGGACCATGATACCAAGTTTGTGACAAAAACCTATGCCCCTCCTAGAAGTGAATCAAGGAAATAAAAATTACTTCACATAAACCCTTATAACTCCAACTTTCAAATACTTACATAATAAAAATTTACTTTTACTTTTATGTCTCCTTTTTTTTGAATAAATAAATCCTTCAAAATATCAATCTTATTACTTCAAAAATAAAAAAATGGAACAACTTCCATATCATTTCCATTCTCCACATAACCTTAATTTTAAAGCTTTAAAAAATAATATTTTGTTGGAGCTCACCATTCGCGCTTTGTGCCTCAAATGAATTTGTTTCACCTTCACGATCCTTTAAAACTAAGCCTATTCGACATAAAGTAAGATCAACACCTTCAAGTGTTCAACACTGTCCAACTATTTGACATAGGTACATTAAAAAGTTACCAATGTTTCCAATAATTTTCTATTTCCTTGTTCTCCAAATACATTAATCTGCGGACCTGGGGATTCTTAGTCAATAATCACATTACTACTTCACATTTAGGAACTTTAATATATATACATCAAATTTTCTTGCTAAAGGATTATTGCATCTACCAACATATAGATCGAACAACTCTAATACCTAGGGGAGTCTATGATGTAATCACCCCTAGATTGAGTTGCTAATTGCAAACAAGCCAAAAATGTTGTCCATTTCAATTTTGTTGTGTCTGCATAAATGTAGAAACCTGCAATGAACACCATCCGACAAACAATTTAACAAATTTAAGGTAGCTTGAAGTTCATCACTGCCAAGTTGTAGATTATGAATTAAAAATAATAGTGGAGGCTTTGGGTCCTGATAACCCTGATAGTCTATGTTCTCTCTATTTTCCTGATCAAGACTAAACATCAAAGTTTATAGAAAGCAAATTGAATTCCCATTATTACTAAAAAATTAGTAAAAGGTGGAGATTGAAAATTTTTACCCAACAAATTCTCTTCAACCACTAGCAAAACCATAGATTGGGTTTGATAATTTGGAGGCATAACTACCTTGTGCTATGTGTTGTTTGTAGAGGATTGTGTAAAACATTGGTGGACAACCATTTTTTTATTATGAAATAGCCATATTAATAAATGTTTATGCAACAAGTGGTGGCAACAACCCTTTTATAATTTATTTGGGTATTAATTATTTTCTGAGATGGAGGAAGATATTAATGAGAGTCTCATTAATGCTTGAATTTTACTACAATAGACCCTTCTTGGAAATTAAGTGACATAGAGAAAATTATGATAGAAAATGTTCTTCCTTTAGGCAATCAATACACCTCTAGTACCAATGCAAATTATGAGGCTACTGTTGGGGGTCAATCACCAATGCGGTACCACTCATAATATAAAATATCCTCTAATCAATGACAACAACCTTCACATTGATATCATCCAAACCAATTTACCTATCATCAATCCAAAAATAAAAATATTGGCAAACAAGCATTTGCCACACTTTAAACTCCAATATGATTCGTAGATCTAGAAAAAATATTTTGACAATGAACCTTTTTCCCTTTCTTCCTTCATCACTGCAAAGAAATTTTAATTAAAAATCACTCATGCATGGAAGCTTAGATAGCACATAAACTATATTTTCAAACTAGACAAGCCATGTAACCAAGAAATAATGATCACTAGATCAACATTCCAAATGAATTAAACATAATTCACAATTACATGGTTCATATCTTCAAATCAAACAAGATTTGAATGAAAATAAATCATTTGCTAAAGAAATCATAATATTGAATTTGTGTCAATTTTTGTAGCATCTAATGTGTTCTAGCCTTGAATTTTTGTGGAGAGGCTAGAATACATGAGATCTCCAAAACTTAATTAGATTATTAAATAGTTTTTAAATATTTCCTAAGTCTAAGCTTAGGGAATATGGTTAATTAATCATTATTAATTAATTCAATACGTGAATGATCTAGAAACTCACATGGATCGATCTGTTGAAAAGTGTAACTAGGTTTTGTCTTCATAACGACATGTAATTATGATCTTTTTAAATGATAATAAAATTATTTTTGTAATTCCTTGCTTCATGGGTTTCATGAGAAATATATTTTATTTAGATGGCTTCCATTGAGAGCCTTAGGATTTTCCATTAAAGTCAAAAGAATTAATGTCATGTATGAAGAGATATTCTTGAGCATGTGTCAAATGTATATGAGTCTATTAAAGTGTCTAGAATACCTCCAAAGACAAACACAGTCCTCCTCTTCAAGTCGGCCTCCAAAATGATTGAAAGATTTCATGTTGTTTCTCACAATAAAAACACACCTATTGAGATGAACATGTCATCGTATTTATAGAACAAACTACTATATATACAAGTGCAGGCTCTTTGTATTATACATAAAAAAACCCGATAATATCTTTGAGATTTTTGGATGTCAACAACAATTAAAAGTTCAGATGTCTCTATATAGTTTCGGAAGGGCAGTGGCAGTGAATATGAGTTTGGATCATACTCAGAAATTCGATAATCCATTACAGTAACAAGTTCATAATTTATAGTGACAAGTTCATGAAGAAGCTCAAATAAGCATGCACAAAATCTTAGTATAATTGCAATTTGGATTGGAGCAAAGAAAGGTAGATGAAATTTCGGTGATACTACAGTGATGTGTCCTCACTGTCTTAGTGTTATATCATAGAAAATACCTCGGCATAACGTTGTCACTCAGGAAGAAGGTCACAAGTATGTGACTAGGTCTCAAGGTTATTGCATGAAGAAGATCTCGGTGTGACTATGATTTGGTACTACTGTTGAAGGAGAGCAGAAGGAACCAAGAGAGAATAAATGAAAAGGAGGAATATGACTTGGATCTTGGTCTTGGAGAGGCTAATAGGTCAAGGGTCTTCACCTTGGTATTCGTCAATTGGAATCTCTATAAGAATAAGAATTTGTGCGGGTTTTCCTCTCAAAGAGTGAGAGGTTTTAGCCCTAGCTCATAGCTTACATTCTGTGTCTCTTGTTTATTTATGTTCATGCATTAGTATTTATTTGATGAAGGAAAACACTAATAACTTAAGCAAAGAGATTTAATGAATTAAAAATACTCACAAACAGTTACTAAAGAAGATAAATCACCTAATTCATGATGCCCTAGATTTCTCAACTTGGTTTCGGAGCTAAGGTGTCAAAGTCAAGAAAAGGGCATTCAATCAAAGATATGCTCAAGTATCGAGTTTCAAGGAAGGCATCAAAGCAAAATTTCAAAGATTTACATTGGAGAATAGATAAAATAAGAAAGTTTACTTCAAAAGAATTCTTGGAATCATCAATCAAATATTCAATGTTGAAGCCTTATTTCTACTCAAGGAAAATAGATGTACAAATCAAGGCAACTAGAAGTGTACACCAACAAAAGTGTTGGATCCTCTAATCATCATCAAAAAACCACAAATACCCTCATCAAGTTGAAGAGATCTACAATGTAAGGTAGCACAAAGCATAGACATCCAAGAGAAGCATTTCTGATCTACACTCATTCACCACCGAGAAAGTCAAAGTATCTTGAAGGCTAGAAGGAATTGTCATCATCTTCAAAAGCTATAAGGAAAGTTCCCTCTCATTAAAGCAAGGATCCCCTCCTTATCCTTGAAGAAGATCATCCATGGAAGAATCAATACATCCTCACCAATCACCATCAACAAAGGGAGCTAAATCTAAAGGTTTTGTCATCATAAAATGATCAATATCCTTTTATTGAAGAAGGGATTTTCATTGGAAAGAAGATCATCCAAAAAGGGGAACTAATACATCTTCTTCAACCACCATCAAAGTGATCAAGTTGAATATTTCATCTTCACTTTTCAATTTAGTATCTTTCATTCTATAATCTAATATAGCAAAATGAATTTGTTTGGAAAGGAGATCTATAAGCTAGTTGGGTCATTGAACTTCCTTGCATGGAAAAGGAGGATAGACATAGTCATCGAAGAAAGTGAAGTCATTTCAATGGAAATGTCTCCAAACCATCTGTTTGTCAAGCATTATCTGAATACATGGAAAGGGATCAAAGGGATCAAGGGATTCTTATGAGATTAGTCAAAGATCCCCTCATCCCTATATAGTAGGATTGGAGACATCAAAGAGATATATGATAAGAACTATTCTTTGAGGATGTGATAAAGAAGGTCACATCACTTAGATCTGATCTACACAAATTGAAGGTATCAAAGGATAAAAGGGTTATCTTCATAAGATCTCAGTTGCAACATCTGCAATGAAACAATCTTCATACAACTAATTGATGAACAAGGTAACAAATGTCTATGAGGATAATAAGGCTATGACATTCAAAAACTTGTGGTTTCTATGCAAAATAGAAGAAGACAGGTTGAGGGAAAAAAGTATTCAAACATTTGCTGAAAGAAAAGAATAACATAGCTAAGATTCAATGCTATGAGCATTACAGGAAATATTGTCCTAAGCTCAAGTAGGTAAATAACAAGAAAGATAGAGAAGAATTCCATTTCACTGAAGAAGTGGAGGAAGATGAAAGAGGAAAAGAATTAGAAGTAAGAGGTCGTAAGGAAACATGAAGGACATATGGAACAAAATCCATGGAAGTCAAATATGAAGGATATAGCTCTTGGGAACCTCATTGGAAACTTAAGAAAGGGAAGAAGTCACCCAAGACAAGTCTCATCATACATCAAGTAAAAATGAAACATCTATTGGATACGGATATGAAAGATCCTTAAGATTATTTTATGGAATCCTCATTGGAGGATTCAACGGTCTAGAGTGGAAGAAAGTGTTTCAACAAAAACTCCAACATGTGGAATCATGGGATGATGATATGATGGCATATGAAGCAAATCAAGCGATTGCAACTCTTCTCAATCAGAAAGTTGTTGAAAGAGTCCTAGATGGCCTAAAGGTAAATGAGGTATGTATTCTTGTATTCAATATTATAAAGTCACATTGTATGGTTGTAGGTAACATGGATCACTGCTTGATATTGAGAAGTAGGATCAAAGGAAAGGATCCTCCTCCTATGAAAGGTTGCAAGAGTACATGGGTCATACTAGATGAAATCAACATAATATGTCCTCATATGAAGTATGAGGTGGTTGACTACAATTGAGGAACTCTTATTAGAAGCTCCTCATAATGGAATGAAATGCGTGAAGAAAGGAAGGAAGAGATCACAAGATATGAAACCATGGTAAAGGAAATCAAAATCTGGAAGACAAAGAAGATTTGACTAGGAAATATCCCAGAAAGATATGAAGACTTGATGGAAGTCTAGAAAAGATGGAGACCCTTGAAAATGGACATCTTTGGGAGATATTTCAACATATATGCAGGATGTTGATGCACACTGGAAAACATCAGGGCATGGATCGTATCCTATTCATCTGGCCTAGATCGACGAGGAAGACTCCAGTCAAAGGGAAATCAAACATAGATACCTATGGCAAACAGGACTCTATTTTGCACACGTTTCTTAGTAATGGGATCCGAAGCAGTGTTCTAAGGCCACAGACTTCATCTGCCACCTACGCAAATAGAATCCAACAACCATTATCATAAGATTTATGTTTCCAAGCAACCAAGGACAAGAATTCCACATACTTGCCTATCCACATGTTTTACTGTAGCTTATTTCTCTCTTTAAAACAATTGTATAATTTCCCTATAAATACCTATGTGAAGAACGCAGAACAAGTTCAATTTTTGCTTATGTATTAAGTTCAGATTTTCACTCTATAGTTGGAAGAACTCATTCTTTGTTTTAATATAAATACTCTATTTCAATGGATACCTGAAGCGTTGTTGGAGTGTTGATTAAGTGCTGATAATCCAAGACCTTTGCAGAGGGCCCCTACGTTGGTCAAGGTTACATTTTATTTCTGTTTTGTCTTTCATAGTTAACTGTAAATTCACTGTGTTTTTTCCATGATGTTTATAACCATTTCCTAACTCTGTTCATAATGCAACTTGTGTCATCTTCTTATTAGCACATAATAGCTCTTTTGTTTCACTACTTTCTAGTTTCTTATCAGTAGATTGAAGTTAATGTTAGTAGCATAGAGTAACTTAGATTTGTTGATCATTAGTCTAGTTTCTTTCATTTGTTGGTCATTAGTCTTTAGATTTTGAATTTAACTGATCAATGCCATTTTGTTGTTCGTTTAATAACTCATGTTGTAAGTGAATGTTTCTGAAAGCTCTTTGAGTTGATGGTTCATCTTAAAACTAAGTGGTGAAATATTTCATTTATGGATGAGTCTTTCTCTGCATGTTTACTTTTTCTTAGAACAATGAAGTATGGAGCCCCTCAAAATTCTATCACGAGGAGGTAGTTCTCCCAAATTTGTGTAGCAGAGTGATAAAACACTTCATTTAGTTGTTACAGTAGATTAGTTGCAATTTTACTTTCAGTCTTAGTCTTTCATTTAATTTTGTTTCAATTTCTTTTTCAGTTTTAGAATAATGAAGTATTGAATCCCTCAAATGCTATCACAAGGAGGTCGTTCTCCCAAAATTGTATGGCAGAGTGACAAAACACTTCATTTAGGTTTTATGATAGATTAGTTGCAATTTCATTTTCAATCATAGTTTTTCATATAGTAGCAATTCCATTTTCAGTTTTTCATTAAGTTTTGATTCTGCAATAAATTAGACAATAGTTGTAATCTCATTTTCAATAGCTGCAATCTCCTTTTCAGTTTTAATATCTCATTTAACATTTGATTTTGTAATTGATTAGATAATAGTTGCAATTTCATTCATAAGTCCTTTTAGTTCATGTTTTGGAAACAATCATAATAGCAAGAAGAGAAACTCTATTTCTTGGTTAAAACTTTAATTCCAAAGCAGGCTTGAAGCACTTTTAGCTCTCATTTCATTTATTTAGATTCTTAGCAGTAGTAGATTTAAAGATTTTGTTAAGTACATTTCAAAAAACTAGGAATTAAAAAGATCAAACCAACAAAACAACAGAAAACTCAAAAAAACTGAAGTAGGAAGGGCCATCTAGCACATATAGTGCACTACACTTCATCAGTTTACAATACCCGAATTGATAATTTATGTAGAGAAATTTAGGACACTAAATTGACCAAACATTTTGGCGCCGTTGCCAGGGTAGTGTAACTAGGTGGCCTTATTTCTTACATTCAAAAAAAAACAAACAAAAACAACAAAACAAAACAATGACATGCATAGAGAAAGAGATTCTAGGGGTAGATTTATAGCTAGGGGCATAAGTTCAATTCCCACAACTCCACTTACTCCACCAAGAAATAGAAAAGACACACCTCCATCCCAGACTCATACTCCCAGCCACAGGATTCCTGGAATTCAAGGAGCAGAAACTCAATCAGAAGATTCTCCTACATCATCCACCAAAACAGTTCTAGGAGAGAAGACCTTTTTCACCTCTACGGGGGAGCCTATTGTAGTTGAAGAACTAGGAATACCCAGTGAGGAAGAAAAACTAGGAACTCCCTCTCATAGTCCATTGATAGAAGAACCAGAGGAAGAAGGAATAACCTTGCAGGTTTAGCCCTATAATGACTCTGAGAAAACTATAATGGCAGAAGAAGAGAAAGATGAAGAATTCTCCCTGTTTTGACAAGGGGGTAGAGGGAGAGGTAGAGGAAACAATGGAGTAAGTAGAGGTAATATTGGAGGAGGAAAAGGAAATAGGGAAGTAGATAACTCATTTGGATTCCCTATATTGGATGAGGAAACACATACCACAATGAAAAACATTTCACCATCTGTCCTCCCAAAATTTTATGGGTTGAGAAGTGAGGATCCTGAAACATTTTTTTTTGAGTTTGAAGTCTTATGCAAAACCTATGACTATCTAAAAGAGTCTCAAAAACTCAAATTTTTCCCTTCAACACTAAAAGGGGTTACTTTGAAATGGTTTATGGGGTTAGTCACTCAATCCATTAGAACTTGGAATGACATGAAACAAGAATTTTTGGATAGATACTTGGATTATTGTATGCCTACCAATCATAAATATGAGGCATTCAAAATGATACAAAAGAAAGATGAAAACTTAGAGGATTTTCTTGAGAGATTCAACTATAATTTAAAAAGAGAAAAAATAAACAATCTAGATGAAGAAACTTTGAAAGCTCTTTTGTTAAAGGGCATTAGAGATGAATGGATAGATATCCTTAACATGATGGGGAAGGGAGATATCTCTCAACTTCCGTTGAGTGACATAGCAGAACTATGTGTTCATCTCTCAAGAGGGAAATCTAAAACTGGGAAAGGACCAAGAGATCCTTCTCTTGTTAAAGCAAACAAATCTACAACTGGATCTGTAAGTAGGGTAGAAATTGGCAATATGCTTGATGAGTTTAAGACTAACATTTTAGGGAGCCTTAGTGAGCAACTAGACACTCTTAAAATTCAAAACAAGAAGAAAACAGAGGCTGATGCTTTAGCCATCTTTTGTCCAAAATGTAGAAAGAAACATGCTCTAAGGGAATGTCCTCTAGATGCAAAAATTGTAGAAACTTGTATGATTTGTTCAGAAAGTCATGAGACCAAGGGTTTTCCTTCAATCCCAGGTCTTAAGGTTGTCTTTCAAGAAGAAAAAATCCCAAATCCTGCTGAACCTCTTTGTTTTGTTGAAGAAGACCTTGGCAAGGGCCACAAAATCAAGGATTCAACAATCCAATGTATTTTTATCCCCCACCAAACTGGAATTCTTGGCATCAACCTTGGCTTCAACCTCAATCTCAGTATCAATCTCAATCGTGGGCACAAGGATTACAAATTCCTTATGGGATATTTGCTCAATATTATCAATATCCTCCATTTAATCAAAGCTATCCCCCCCCCACAAAATCGGCAGCAAAATTAGCAACCACAACTTCCAAATAAAAACCCTTAACTTTCATTACCATTTCCACAACAAAGTTAAAATCCTCAACTCTTACTTCCATTTGAACAAAAACCAAATCAGTTACCTGCCCAACCATTACCAAACCCCAATAATAAAACCCCTCAGAATTCTTACATGGTATAAGGACAACAATTTCCAACTTACATGATTACTCCTCTAGATATTAATGATGTTCAACTTAGATCTGGTAAGATATTAGAAAAGGAAAAACCTTCTATAGTTCTTTAAGAAAAATATAACTTTGAGGAAGACTCCTTAAAAGTCAATAAAAGTTTTGAGGGAACATCCCTCCAAAACCAAAACATTGAAAAACAAAAAGAATCAATATACACAACTCCTATCATTCAGCAACTAGCATCTACTTCTACACCTCCTTTTCCTGAGAGATTACAAATTGATAGAGGTGTAGAAAAACATATCTTGTTGCCCAATTATGATTTTCTAGATGAATTGAAGAATGTTTGTATCAAAATTCCTTTGTTACAAGCCATTAGAGAAATTCATATTCTAGCTAAGGCAATAAAGGAGTTGAGCATCAAAATACCAAGAATAAAACCAAGAGAAACAAAAATAATTCACCAGGTAGGAAAGATAGCAGATATCATGATGGGAAAGATTGCCATGCAGAAATATGTGGATCTAGGAAATCCAATTGTCAAGACACATATAAATGGGATTGAAATTCCAAACACATTGATTGAATTAGGGGCAGCAATAAACATTATGAGTAGACAAACTATGGAGCAGCTTAAACTTCCAAATCTTCTTTACACACCTACCTTGCTACAACTTGCAGATAGATCAGTAATCAAACCAGAGGGTGTGCTAGAAGACATTTCAGTCTCCTTAGATTCTTGGGAATATCCTATTGATTTCATGATTTTAACTCCCAAGAATAATCTAGGAGGACAGCCACTCATATTAGGAAGACCTTGGTTGGCCATAGCTAATGCTTTTATTAGTTGTAGATCTGGTGACTTGTATATTTCTGATGGTAATTCAACAAAGAAATTTACTTTGTATCCTCCAGCAAAAGAAATCACAGAAATAGATAACAAGGAATGGATCGATGAAGAAGATGATATTCAACCTCTCTTTACTATGTCAGAAATTAGTGAAGATAATCAAATTTTGAACACATTAGAAAATTTTGAAACATCTTCAAAATATGATCATGCACAATTCCAAGAAAAATCTAATGTTGAATACTTGTCATCTAGGCAGATGTCTCTCTATTCTATGGAAGCATTTGGTATCTCTACAATTGAAATTTTTCCAGGTAATACATTGAACATAAACAAAAACTTGGAGAAACTACAACAAGAAAAGCTAACCAAAATATTACAAAAACATTCTGCTGCATTTGCATGGGAGTACACCGACATGAAAGGTATTGATCCTAAGACTTGTATCCATCATATCTATATTGAGGAAAACAGTAGACCAATTAGAAAACCTCAAAGAAGAATGAATCCAAACCTTAGGTAAATTGTGAAAGAAGAGCTCCAAAAATTACACAATGTAAACTTCATTTACCCAATTTCAGATAGCCAATGGGTTTCTCCTTTGGTAATTGTGCCTAAAAAGAATGGTAAATGGAGGGTGTGCATTGACTACTGAGAATTGAATAAAGCAACCTTGAAAGATCACTTTCCTTTTCCCTTCATAGATCAAGTGTTAGATACATTAGCAAGTAAAAAGTATTTCTCATTCTTGGATGGTTTTAGTGGTTATAATCAAATTCAGGTAGCACCTAAGGATCAAGATAAAACCACATTTACTTGTCCATGGGGAACTTTTGCCTACCGAGTGCTTCCTTTTAGGTTATGTAATGCACCTACAACATTCCAAAGAGTAATACTAGGAATTTTTTCTGATCTAATACATGATTGTGTAGAGGTATATATGGATGATTTTACCGTCTATGGTCGCACATTTGAAGAAGCTTTGGAAAATTTGGAAAAAACCCTTAAAATATGTAAAGAAACAAACCTTTCACTAAGCTATGAGAAATGCTTTATGATGTTTACAAAAGGTATTCTTTTAGGACATCATATTTCAAGAGATGGTATTAACGTTGACAAATCTAAAGTTGAAGTCATCTCTAAGTTATCAATTCCAAATTCCCAAAGGGATGTTAGAATTTTTCTAGGATTTACAGGTTAGTATAGAAGATTTATAAAAAAATTCACTAAAATAGCATCTCCACTCTTCAAATTGCTTACAAAATATTGTGAATTCAAGTGGAATCTTGATTGCCAATTAGCATTTGAAACCTTGAAAGCAAAAATATCTAAAGCACCTATCTTAAGAGGACCAAATTGGAAACTTCCTTTCCATATTTCTACAGATGCTTCAAATACAACTCTAGGAGTTGTATTGGGACAAAAAGATTTGATTCCTTATGCCATTTACTATACAAGTAAAAATTTGACTCCCACTGAGTTGAATTATACTGTGACTAAAAAAGAATTCTTATTTGTTGTTCATGCAATTAACAAGTTTAGACACTATATAACAGGCTATGAAACCTTTGTTCATACAGATCACTCTGCAATTATATGTTTGATGAATAAACCTATTACTAATGGCAGAGTTACAAGATGGCTTATACTTTTGTAAGAATTCAACATTTCTGTGCTAGATAGACCTGGAAAACAAAACAAAGTTGCTAATTTCTTGTCCAGGATTCAGATTATCAAAGAAGACTCTCCGGTTGAAGATAAGTTCCTTTATCAATATCTCTTTAAAGTAACTACTCAAACTCCTTGGTTTTCAGATGTTGCTAACTACTTGGTTACAGGGAAGTTACCTTCACATTTATTTCCTAGAGAGAAAAGAAAGATTATTCAAGATAGTGCAAGATATTCATGGATCACTAACGAATTTTATACTTCAGGGCCAGATCTTATGATCAGAAAGTGTGTCAAGGAAGATGAAATGCCTGATATTCTCAAAGAATGTCATGATGAGCCATGTGGTGGACACTTTACTGACAAGAGAACAACCTATACAATCCTTTCTTTAGGATATTTTTGGACATCCATCTTCAAATATGCTAAAGAATATGTCAGAAGGTGCGACAGCTGCCAAAGTGTAGGGAAACCTTCTCCCTCAAATGAAATGCCATTACAACCTCAGGTACTTATCGAACCCTTCGAAAAATGGGCTTTAGAATTTATTGGACCTATTAATCCTCCATCCAAGAAGAAAAAGTATATATTTGTATGCACTGATTATGTCACCAAATGGGTAGAAGCCAAAGCATTACTTTTTTCTAACGAAAATTCTGTAGTTAGTTTTCCTTTTGAGGATATTTTTACTCGCTTTGGTGTTCCAAGAGAAATTGTGACAGATTGGGGACTTCAATTCACATCCAACATGACAGAGAAGCTTATGGAGGAGTACAAAATCAAGAATAGGAAATCCACTCCCTATCATCCACAAGCAAACGGTCAAGTGGAATCTACAAATAAAGTGATTGAAAGAATCCTCACCAAGACTGTGCATCTACATAGAAGAGATTAGGCAGAAAGGCTACCTGAAGCCTTATGGGCCTATAGAACTACATGGAGGAACACAACTGGACACACCCTATGAACTTGTTTATGGTAAACAAGTCCTGTTCCCCATAGAGTTCCAAGTCAAAACTTTCAAGACGGCAGTCCAGTTGGGGATGGATTTATCAAAAGCTCAAAAGCATAGACTGAAGCAATTGAATGAACTTGATGAAATTAGACAAGAGGTTGTTCAAAGGACTGGTCTAGTTCAACAATAGAGGGCTATGTAGCATCACAAGTACATCAAGGACAATAAGTTTCAAGAGGGAGATTGGGCACTATTCTTTGATTCAAAGTTTAAAGATTTTCAAGGGAAGTTTCAAACTCATTGTCTTGGGCCATATGAGACTGAAAAAGTTTTCAGTAATGGAGCAGTAAGGATCAAAGCAATAGATGAAAGTCAAACTCCTCTCCTTGTGAATGGTCATAGATTGAAAATTTATCAAAAACCAATCTCAAAGGAGGAGTTCATCAAGATCTTTCAGAACAATTTTGAAATGAAGTTGGTGAAGAAGAATCCTTCTTCTCCACAAACTTAGTCTTTGTTTTTCCTATCTAAAAAAAAAAAATGTATAAGGTTGAAAACCAATCACTGATTGGCATGCTTATACAGAAAATATAGGGTGAAACTTAGAAGCTTTTGACACCCTATATTTTCAATTTCCTTTTCTGAAAAGAAAAAGAAAAAAAGGTGACTCACTTTGCATTCTGCAAAATCCATTGTTTTATCTCATTTTCACTCTATTTTACTTTTACAAAGTTTCACTTCACTCCACTATCATATTCCACCAATAAATTTTTCCTCTTCAGCATTTCTTCCATCTCCATTTTTCATTTATCATCTTGTCACATTTTCACTCATGTAGTCATTTCCATACCATTCATCCATAAGCCATAATTTGTTGTATGATTTACATTATGCAGTTGTTTTGCATTCTGTAGTTGTTTCCACGTTCTGCAGTTGTTCCCATTCCATAGCTAATCTTGTTCTGCAGCCAATCTGATTCTACAGCAATAGTTTGATCATCAGTCCAAGCATAAAGAGGCCAGTTCATAATAAAATTTCATATGTAGGTAACTGAAGAGAGAACAAATTTTGGAGACCAATCACATATAAGCACCTGTGGAAGCAAACAACAAGAGATTAGCAAGCGGAAGGTATGGTTCTAAAAGGTAAAAACAAAAACTTATTTCAAAAAGCAATACAAAAAATAAGTTGGTATAACTCGTATAATCACATGACTCCTTGATTTATCATTATGAGATTTGACTGCCATGTTCATTCCGCCACACCTTCCGTCTTTAATGCTAATGGTATAATGATGTAATCTCTATTTTAAACTCAAGGACTCATACTTAACCGGACTTCTCCAGCACACCTATTAAACGGTTAGATTCATGACATAACCTATTTGAATATGACTCTTCAAAACCCTAATTTCTCATTTATTACACCAAGTTTTTCTCTTATACTCCCGTAGCCTTTTTGTGCATACAATCACTCCATTTTTCATATATTTCGTGCATACAAACACTCTATTACCTTGTACACATAGTCACTCTGTTTTCGTATCCTCTGTGTATAGCAGTCACTCTATTTTTCACACAGTTTATGTGTACAGCCACTCCATTTTCATATGCCTTATGCACACTCTGTTTCCACACATTTTATTCATACAACTACTCTATTTTTGTAAACCATGTATGCACATTTGTTTTATCCCATACTCATAGTCATTTTACTTCCATATATTCTGTCATTCCGTCCCCATATCCATATTTATTTTTGTTCCTATATACCAGCTGTTCCACTACTGTATACACAGTCACTCCATTTCTCAAACAGTGAAGGGAATTTTGAAGAATAGCAGAGAACAAAGGTGATGGGGCTCATCATCAAAACTAAACCCATAGGGGTGAAGTACATGGAAGGTTGTCCTCAGTTGAAAGAAATGTTGCAGAAGGCTAGTTGGTTGAGTTTCATTAAAAAATTAAATGGTTATCATAAAGAAATCACCAAATCTTTTGCCAGATCGTTTGATGGAATGGATGTGGAAATAGGTGACATAAAATTTGCAGTGACCGAGTCTTTTATTGCTGAAGCAACAGAGCTACTAAGGATAGGAGAGAGGTGATTCAAGAACAAAGAATTTCATGATGAAACCTGGAAGGTCATTCTCAAAAATCCAGGTATAGACACTTCAGTTTTTAGGAAAGGAATTCCAATCTCTGCACTTAAGAGCAAATGGAGTAGCATGCTATTAATTTTGCAAAAGTTTATTACATGCAAAGGAAGATTTGGTTCCATGTATGTATATCACATAAGACTGTTAATGAATTTTCTTGAAGATGGAACCCTCAATCTCCCATTTTTCTTGTTGAATAACTTGAGAAGAATGGCCACTAATGTTCAGAAGAAAATTGAAGCAATAGAAACCACTTTTTATCACCATGGACTAGTAAAAAATTTAGTTGAATATCACTTAAAGAGTGTAGGGAACACATGGGAGGACTTTTTGGTCAAAAACTTCTTCCAAGATGCCCCAGAATTGCCTGAGGGAATTCCTTCAAAAAGAAGTAGGAGAAGAAAGACCAATCTCACCATTCAAAACACTCCTGAAACTTCAGCACAAAAAAACAATGAAGAAGAGCCCATCTCTGAAACATTAACAGAGATCAGAAAGAAGACAAAGAAGAAAAGAAATTTGAAAGAAAAGGTTGAGGAATCCCACAAAAATATTCCTGAACATTCATCATCTAAGGAGGATGAACAACTGCTTTCTCAGAGATTATTCAAAATCAGGGATTAGCTCAAGAAAGAGAAGGAGAAGGGAAAAAGTAAACAAGTTATAGAGGAATACATCATAGGCTCCCAAAGTTTGAGTAGAAGTTCTAGACTCAGGGGCAAAGTGAAGAAATCAAAATCAAAAGAGACCCAGTTCATAGATTTGGGGGAAGAAACTCCAACACAGTCCCATGACAATATTCCATATGAGCAAAGCCCACAGAACTCTTCTCAACAAAACTTTGAAAGCAGCCCAAGGAGAGCCTCTCTAGGCATTGATCCGGTCCAACAGTAGATTTATTACTACACAGAGTCATTGGATAAGAAAAGTACATCAGTGGACCGAGCGACTTCATCTAATCTTGAGCAGCCTGCCACATCACAAGAAACTATGACTAGCTCACTTAAACATGGAATCTATGAGCTAGAAGTTCTAAATAGGCATATCGAAAGAGAAAATGAAGCCTTAAAATAACATTATGCTTCACTTGGGTTTATGGCACAAGAAGAATAGAAAACTAAAAAGGAAGAATAAGAAGCTAAATAGGGCACTATTTAACCTCAATTACAGATTTCTCATGGGGAAGCCTAGGATGGTAGTTGGTGCAAAGAAAAGCAAAAAGAGGTTGGATGTCTTGGCTGAAGTCTCAGAACAAATGCAGTAGGAGGATGGAGTTTACAATTATGATTGCATGGGGACATGCAATAGTCTAGCAATGGGGGTTTTTTGAGTTCCAAAAATGCCTTTCCCTTAGCTACTTTTCTCATCCTTCCTTCTCTGTTTTTCCATATAAAAAAAATGCATCTTTATCATCAAAAACCATTATACATTGCCTCAAGGAGTATATTTCAGTTATTTACAGGTTATACTTTTATGTTTGCTATTTGAATAAGTTTTTGTCTTTTAGCTATGGAACGCAGCCACATTCTGCAGCTAATCAGTTGTTCCGCAGCTACTTCCACGCTTTTGAAAGTTCCACGTGTCAAGAGGGGAAAAGGACAACATGGGTAGCTTCGAAAACATCAGGGCATGGATCGTATCCTATTCATCTAGCTTAGATCGACGAAGAAGACTCCAGTCAAAGGGAAGTCAAACATAGATACCTATGGCAAACAGGACTCTGTTTTGCACACGTTTCTCAATGATGGGATCCGAAGTAGTTTCCTGAGGCCATGGACTTCATTTGCCACCTGCGCAAATAGAATCCAACAGCCATTATCATAAGATTTATGTTTCCAAGCAACCAAGGACAAGAATTCTGCATACTTGCCTGTCCATGTGTTTTTTTGTAGCTTATTTCTCTCTTTAAAACAGTTGTATAATTTCCTATAAATACCTATGTGAAGAATGCAGAACAAGTTCAGTTTTTGCTTATGTATTAAGTTCATATTTTCGCTCTGTAGTTTGAAGAACTCATTCTCTGTTTTAATATAAAGACTCTGTTTCATGGATACCTGAAGCGTTGTTGGAGTGTTGATTAAGTGTTGATAATCCAAGATCTTTGCAGAGGGCCCCTGCGTTGTTTAAGATTACATTTTATTTTTGTTTTGTCTTTCATAGTTAACTGTAAATATACTGTGTTTTTTCCATGATGTTTATAACCATTTCCTAACTCTGTTCATAATGAAACTTGTGTCATCTTCTTATTAGCACAGAATATCTCTTTTGTTTCACTACTTTCTAGTTTCTTATCAGTAGCTTGAAGTTGATGTCAGTAGCATAGAGTAATTTAGATTTGCTGATCATTAGTCTAGTTTCTTTCATTTGCTATTCATTAGTCTTTAAATTTTTAATTTAACTGATCAATGCCATTTTGTCGTTAGTTTAATAACTCATGTTGTAAGTGAATGTTTCCGAAAGCCCTTTCAATTGATGGTTCATCTTAAAACTAAGTGTGAAATATTTCATTTATGAATGAGTCTTTCTCTGCATTTTTATGTTTACTTTTTCTTAGAACAATGAAGTATGGAGTCCCTCAAAATGCTATCACAAGGAATTAGTTCTCCCAAAATTGTGTAGCAAAGTGATAAAACACTTCATTTAGTTGTTACAGTAAATTAGCTGCAATTTTACTTTCAGTTTTAGTCTTTCATTTAATTTTGTTTCAATTTCATTTTTAGTTTTAGAACAATGAAGTATTGAATCCCTCAAATGCTATCACAAGGAGGTCGTTCTCCCAAAATTGTATAGCAGAGTGACAAAAAACTTCATTTAGTTTTTATGATAGATTAGTTGCAATTTCATTTTCAATCATAGTTTTTCATATAGTAGCAATTCCATTTTCAGTTGTTCATTAAGTTTTGATTCTGCAATAAATTAGACAATAGTTGTAATCTCATTTTCAATAGCTGCAATCTCATTTTCATTTTTAATATCTCATTTAAGCTTTGGTTTTGTAATTGATTAGATAATAGTTTAAATTTCACTCATAAGTCCTTTTAGTTCATGTTTTGGAAACAAATATAATAGCAAGAAGAGAAACTTTGTTTCTTGGTTAAAACTTCACTTCCAAAGCTAGCTTGAAGCACTTTTAGCTCTCATTTCATTTCTTTAGATTCTTAGCAGCAGTAGATTTTAATATTTTGTTAAGTACATTGCAGAACACTAGGAATTAAAAATATTAAACCCCCGAAACAACAGAAAACTCAAAAACATTGAAGTAGGAAGAGCCATCTAGCACATATAGTGCACTACACTTCATCAGTTTATGATAACCAGATTGATAATTTATGTAGAGCAATTTAGGACACTAAATTGACCAAACATTTTGGCGCCATTGCCGAGGAAGTGTAACTAGGTAGCCTTATTTCTTACATTAAAAAAAAAAACAACAAAACAAAACAATGACATGCATAGAGAAAGAGATTCTAGGGGTAGATTTATAGCTAGGCGCAGAATTTCAATTCCCACAACTCCACCTACTCCACCAAGAATTAGAAAAGACACACCTCCATCCCAGACTCATACTCCCAGCCATAGGATTCCTGGAATTCAAGGAGCAAAAACTCAATCAGAAGATTCTCTTACATCATCCACCAAAACAGTTCTAGGAGAGAAGACCTTTTTCACCTCTACAGGGGAGCCTATTGTAGTTGAAGAACTAGGAATACCCAGTGAGGAAGAAAAAGTAGGAACTCCCTCTCATATTCCATTGATAGAAGAACCATAGGAAGAAGGAACAACCTTGCAGGTTGAGCCCTATACTTACTCTGAGGAAACTATAATGGCAGAAAAAGAGCAAGATTTGGAATTCTCACTGTTTGGAGGAAGGGGTAGAGGGAGAGGTAGAGGAAACAATGGAGGAGGTATAGGTAATAATGGAGGAGGCAGAGGAAATAGGGAAGTATATAACTCATTTGGATTCCCTATACTCGATGAGGAAACACATACCACAATGAAAAACATTTCACCATATGTCCTCCCAATCTTTTATGGGTTGAGAAGTGAGGATCCTGAAACATTTTTGTTTGAGTTTGAAGTCTTATGCAGAACCTATGACTATCTAGAAGACTCTCAAAAACTCAAATTTTTCCTTTCAACACTAAAAGGCAATGCTTTGAAATGGTTTATGGGGTTAGTCACTCAATCCATTAGAACTTGGAATGACATGAAACATGCATTTTTGGATTGATATTTGGATTATTGTATGCCTACCAATCATAAAGATGAAGTATTTAAAATGATACAAAAGGAAGATGAAAACTTAGAGGATTTTCTTGAGAGATTCAACTATAATTTGAAAAAAGAAAAAATGAACAATCTAGATGAAGAAACTTTGAAAGCTCTTTTGTTAAAGGCCATTAGAGATGAATGGATAGATATCCTTAACATGATGGGGAAGGGAGATATCTCTCAACTTCCATTGAGTGACATAGTAGAACTATGTGTTCATCTCTCAAGAGGGAAATCTAAAACCGGGAAAGGACCAAGAGATCCTTCTCTTGTTAGAGAAAACAAATCTGTAACCGAATCTATAAGTAGGGAAAAAATTGGCAATATGCTTGATGAGTTTAAAACTGACATTTTAGGGAGCCTTAGTGAGCAACTAGACACCCTTAAAATTCAATACAAGCAGAAAACAGAGGCTGATTGTTATAGACATTTTTGGGCACTGCAACCCCAATCATACATGTCCATAAACCAAGGGATCCTAAGTCCCTAAAAGTGTTGTTCCATACCCTAAAATAACAAGGTCAACTAATTACATCATCTCCCAGAAGTTCTCCACAAGAAACTGCTCAAAACTGGTCAAATCTGGACCATACAGGTTGCTCAGTACTAAGGGTGCGATGCATCCCACCTGCCTAGTGTAAAGGGTGCGATGCATACTGAAAAACCCTTCTATAGGGTGCGATGGGCGAGAGTGGACAAATGGAAGATACAATTTGCGAGGTGGATGATCATAGAATCTTCCAGAAACTTCTCCTATGACACTTGCCTCTCTGAATTCGCCCAAGGATGAGTAAGAGATCATCAATATCCAAGTGGAATCAAGAACTATCAGAGAGAGGACACTAATCAAAATCCCAGAAGCTGACTCACCCCCCTGCAATCATCTATATATGGATCCCTCATCCCAGAGATCCAGAGGCTGGAATTTTGTATCTTGTAAGGAAGTGTTGTTGGTTTCTTGGTGGAACATCATAGTGTTGGGTGATCTAAGCTTTTCATGAGGTGAAAGAAGGGATTTCATGCTGGAGGATGATGCTAGGTCAGAAAAATTGGTTGTAATCCTCTTTGCTATTCTTGATATTAATAAAGTTATTCCAGTTTTCCTCCACATTATTGTATGTCTGATGATATATGCATTTGTGTGGTCAATATATCTGGTCCTATATTGTTTATGATTGTAGATCTTTGTTCTTCGATAGTATTATGCTGCTTTGATTCCACAGGTTCTCTTTGAAGCTAGGTAGACGAAGGAGAGGCGACAAGGATCTGTCAGAAGGGAGAGGAACCGAGAAGGGAACCAAGCGCAAGACTGAGGTTGGTGTCCTTCATTCCCCTCTTATCTACTTCTCATAAAGGAAAACAAAAGTAGTTTTAGTTTGTTTGTTTCTAAGATAGCTACCAATCTTAGTGGGACTAGCAGCTCCGAGTGGACACTAGATTTCCCGATAACACTGATGTTTTAGCCATCTTTTGTCCAAAATGCAGAAAGAAACATGCTCTAAGGGAATGTCCTCTAGATGCAAAAATTGTAGAAACTTGTATGATTGTTCAGAAAGTCATGAGACCAAGGGTTGTCCTTCAATCCCAAGTCTTAAGGTTGTCTTTCAAGAAGAAACAATCCCAAATCCTGCAGAACCTCTTTGTTTTGTTGCAAGAAGGCCTTGGAAAGGGCCACAAAATCAAGGATTTAACAATCCAATGTATTTTCAGCCCCCACCAAACTGGAATTCTTGGCAGCAACCTTGGCCTCAACCTCAATCTTAGTATCAATCTCAATTGTGGGCACAAGGAGTACAAAATCCTTATGGGAGATTTGCTTAATATTATCAGTATCGTCCATCTTATCAGAGCTATCCTCCCCCACAAAATTAGCTGCAAAATTAGCAACCACAACTTCCAAATCAAAACCCTCAAATTTCATTACCATTTCCACAACAACCTCCACAACAAAATCAAAATCCTCAACTCTTACTTCCATTTCAACAAAAACCAAATCATTTGCCTACTCAACCATTACCAAACAACAATAATAAAAACCCTTAGAATGCTTACATGGTAGAAGGACAACAATTTCCAACTTACATGATCACTCCTCTAGATCTTAATGATGTTCAGCTTAGATTTGGTAAGATATTAGAAAAGGAAAAACCTTCTATAGTCATTCAAGAACAAGATAACTCTAAGGAACTCTCTAAAATTCAATAAAAGTTTTGAGGAAGCATCCCTCCAAAACCAAAATATTGAAAAACAAAAACAAAAAGAATCAATAAACACAACTCCTTTCATTGAACAACTAGCGTCTACTTCTACACCTCCTTTTCTTGAGAGATTACAAATTGATAGAGGTGTACAAAAACATATCTTGTTGCCCAATTATGATTTCTAGATGAATTGAAGAATGTTTGTATCAAAATTCCTTTGTTACAAGCCATTAGAGAAATTCCTATTCTAGCCAAGACAATGAAGGAGTTGAGCATCAAAAGACCAGGAAGAAAACCAAGAGAAACAAAAAGAATTCACCTAGTAGGAAAGATAGCGGATATCATGATGGGAAAGATTTCCATGTAGAAATATGTGGATCCAGGAAGTCCAATTGTCAAGACACATATAAATGGGATTGAAATTCCAAACACATTGATTGACTTAGGGGCAGCAATAAACATTATGAGTAGACAAACTATGGAGCAGCTTAAACTTCCAAATCTTCTTTACACACCTACCTTGCTACAACTTGCAGATAGATTAGTAATCAAACCAGATGGTGTGCTAGAAGACATTTCAGTCTCCTTATATTCTTGGGAATATCTTGCTGATTTCATGATTTTAACTCCCAAGAATAATCTAGGAGGACACCCACTCATATCAGGAAGACCTTGGCTAGCCACAGCTAATGCTTTTATTAGTTGTAGATCTGGTGACATGTATATTTTTTATGGTAATTCAAAAAGAAATTTACTTTGTATCCTCCAGCAAAAGAAATCACAAAAATAGATGACAAGGAATGGATCGATGAAGAATATGATATTCAACCTCTCTTTACTATGTCAGAAATTAGTGAAGATAGTCAAATTTTGAACACATTAGAAAATTTTGAAACATCTTCAGAATATGATCATGCACAATTGCAAGAAAAATCTAATGTTGAATACTTGTCATCTAGGCAGATGTCTCTCTATTCTATGGAAGAGTTTGGTAGCTCTACAATTGAAATTTTTCCAGGTATGACATTGAACATAAACAAAAACTTGGAGAAACTACAACAAGAAAAGCTAACCAAAATATTACAAAAACATTCTGCTGCATTTACATGGGAGTACACCAACATGAAAGGTATTGACCCTAAGACTTGTATCCATCATATCTATATTGAGGAAAACATTAGACCAATCAGACAACCTCGAAGAAGAATGAATCTGAATCTTAGGGAAATTGTGAAAGAAGAGCTCCAAAAATTACACAATGTAAACTTCATTTACCCAATTTCAGATAGCCAATGGGTTTCTCCTTTGGTAATTGTGCCTAAAAAGAATGGTAAATGGAGGGTGTGCATTGACTACCAAGAATTGAATAAAGCAACCTTGAAAGATCACTTTCCTTTGCCCTTCATAGATCAAGTGTTAGATACATTAGCGGGTAGAAATTATTTCTCATTCTTGGATGGTTTTGGTGGTTATAATCAAATTCAGGTAGCACCTGAGGATCAGGATAAAACCACATTTACTTGTCCATGGGGAAGTTTTTCCTACCGAGTGCTTCCTTTTGGGTTATGTAATGCACTTGCAACATTCCAAAGAGCAGTACTAGGAATTTTTTCTGATCTAATACATGATTGTGTAGAGGTATATATGGATGATTTTACAATCTATGGTAACACATTTGAAGAAGCTTTGGAAAATTTGGAAAAAGTCCTTAAAATATGTAGAGAAACAAACCTTTAACTAAGCCATGAGAAATGCTTTATGATGTTTACAGAAGGTATTGTTTTAGGACATCATATTTCAGGAGATGGGATTAAAGTTGACAAATCTAAAGTTGAAGTCATCTCTAAGTTATCAATTCCACATTGCCAAAGGGATGTTAGAAGTTTTCTAGGATTTACAGGTTACTATAGAAGATTTATAGAAAACTTCACTAAAATAGCATCTCCACTCTTCAAATTGCTTACAAAAGATTGTGAATTCAAGTGGAATCCTGATGCCAATTAGCATTTGAAACCTTGAGAGAAAAAATATCTGAAGCACCTATCTTAAGAGGACCAAATTGGAAACTTCCTTTCCATATTTCTATAGGTGCTTCAGATACAGCTCTAGGAGCTGTATTGGGAGAAAAATATTTGATTCCTTATGCCATTTACTATACAAGTAAAAATTTGACTCCCACTGAGTTGAATTATACTGTTACTGAAAAAGAATTCTTAGTTTTTGTTCATGCAATTAACAGGTTTAGACACTGTATAACAGGCTATGAAACCTTTGTTCATACAGATCACTCTACAATTAGATATTTGATGAATAAACCTACTACTAATGGCAGAGTTACAAGATGGCTTTTACTTTTGCAAGAATCAACATTACTGTGCTAGATAGACCTTGAAAACAAAACACAATTGCTGATTTCTTGTCCAAGATTCAGAATATCAAAGAAGACTCCGCAATTGAAGATAAGTTCCCTGATGAATATCTCTTTGCAGTAACTACTCAAACTCCTTGGTTTGCAGATGTCACTAACTACTTGGTTACAAGGAAGTTATCTTCAAATTTATTTCCTAGAGAGAAAAGAAAGATTATTCAAGATAGTGCAAGATATTCATGGATCACTAACGAATTGTATAAAATAGGGCCAAATCTTATGATCAGAAAGTGTGTCAAGGAAGATGAAATGCCTAATATTCTCAAAGCATGTCATGATGAGCTGTGTGGTGGACACTTTACTGACAAGAGAACAACCTATAAAATCCTTTCTTTAGTATATTTTTGGAAATCCATCTTCAAAGATGCTAAAGAATATGTCAGAAGGTGCGACAGCTGCCAAAGGGTAGGGAAACCTTCTCCCTCAAATGAAATGCCATTACAACCTCAGGTACTTATCGAACCCTTTGAAAAATTGGCTTTAGACTTTATTGGACCTATTAATCCTCCATCCAAGTAGAAAAAGTATATATTGGTATGCACTGATTATGTCACCAAATTAGTAGAAGCCAAAACATTACTTTTTGCTAACGAAAATTCTGTAGTTAGTTTTCTTTTTGAGGATATTTTTACTCGCTTTGGTGTTCCAAGAGAAATTGTGACAGATCGGGGACTTCAATTCACATCCAAAATGATAGAGAAGCTTATGGAGGAGTACAAAATCAAGCATAGGGAATCCACTCCCTATCATCCACAAGAAAACGGTCAAGTGGAATCTACAAATAAAGTGATTGAAAGAATCCTCACCAAGACTGTGCATCTACATGGAAGAGATTGGGTAGAAAGGCTACCTGAAGCCTTATGGGCCTATAGAACTACATGGAGGAACACGACTGGACATACACCCTATGAACTTGTTTATGGGAAATAAGTCCTGTTCCCCATAGAGTTCCAAGTCAAAACATTCAAGATGGCAGTCTGGTTGGGGATGGATTTATCAAAAGCTCAAAAGCATAGACTGAAGCAATTGAATGAACTTGATGAAATTAGACAAGAGGTTATTCAAAGGACTGGACTAGTTCAACAACAGAGGGCTATGTGGCATGAAAAATACATCAAGGACAAGAAGTTTCAAGAGGGAGATTGGGCACTGTTATTTGATTCAAAGTGTAATGATTTTCAAGGGAAGTTTCAAACTCATTGTCTTGGGCCATATGAGATTGAAATTTTTTTAGTAATGGAGCAGTAAGGATCAGAACAATAGATGAAAGTCAAACTCCTCTCCTTGTAAATGGTCATAGATTGAAAATTTATCAAAAACCAATCTCAAAGGAGGAGTTCATCAAGATCTTTCAGAACAATTCTGAAATGAAGTTGGTGAAGAAGAATCCTTCTTCTCCACAAACTTAGTATTTGTTTTTCCTATCTAAAAAAATGTATAAGGTTGAAAACCAATCATTGATTGGCATGCTTATACAGAAAATACAAGGTGAAAATCAAAAGCTTCTGACACCCTATATTTTCCATTTCCTTTTCTGAAAAAATGGTGACTCACTTTGCATTCTGAAAAATCCATTGTTTTATCTCATTTTCACTTTGTTTTACTTTTACAAAGTTTCACTTCACTCCACTATCATATTCCACCAATAAATTTTTCCTCTTCAGCATTTCTTCCATCTCCATTTTTCATTTATCATCTTGTCATATTTTCACTCACGCAGTCATTTCCATTCCATTGATCCATAAGCCATAATTTGTTTTTTGATTTACATTTTGCAGTTGTTTCCAAGTCCTACAGTTGTTCCCTTTCCGTAGCTAATCATGTTCTGCAACCAATCTGATTCTTCAGTAACAGTTTGATCATCAGTCCAAGCATAAAGAGGCCAGCTCATAATAAAATTTCATATGCAGGTAATTGAGGAGAGAACAAATTTTGGAGACCAATCACATCTAAGCACCTATGGAAGCAAACAACAAGAGATTAGCAAGTGGAAGGTATGGTTCTAAAAGGTAAAAAAGAACTTATTTCAAAAATCAATACAAAACATAAGTTGGTATAGCTCATATAATCACATGACTCCTTGATTTATCATTATGAGATTTGACTGCCATGATCATTCTGCCACACCTTCCGTCTTTAATGGTAACGGTCTAATGATGTAATCTTTGTTTTAAACTCAAGGACTCGTACTTAACCAGAATTCTCCAGCACACTTGTTAAACAGTTAGATTCATGACATAACCTATTTGAATACAACCCTTCAAAACCCTGATTTCTCATTTATTACACCAAGTTTTTCTCTTATACTCCCACAGCCATTTTGTGCATACACTCACTCCGTTTTTCATATAGTTTGTGCATACAAACACTCTATGACCTTGTACACACAGTCACTCTGTTTTCGTATCCTCTGTGTATAACAGTCACTCTATTTTTCACACAGTTTATGTGTACATCCACTCTGTTTTCATATGCCTTGTGCACACTCTGTTTCCACACATTTTATGCATACAGCTACTCTATTTTCATAAACTCTGTATGCATAGTCGTTTTATCCCATACTCATAGTCGTTTTACTTCCATATATTCTGTCATTTCGTCCCCATATCCATAGTTATTTTTGTTCCTATATACCAGTTGTTCCACTGTGGTATACACAGTCCTCTTTACACAGTCACTCAATTTCTCAAACAGTGAAGGGAATTTTGAAGAATATCAGAGAATAGAGGTGATGGGGCTCATCATCAAAACTGAACCCATAGGGGTGAAGTACATGGAAGGTTATCCTTAGTTGAAAGGAATGTTGCAGAAGGCTAGTTGGTTGAGTTTCATTGAAAAATTCAATGGTTATCATAAAGAAATCACCAAATCTTTTGCCAGATCATTTGATGGAATGGATGTGGAAATAGGTGACATAAAATTTGCAGTGACCGAGTATTTTATTGCTGGAGCAACTAAGCTACCAAGGATAGGAGAGAGGTGGTTCAAGAACAAAGAATTTCATGATGAAACCTGGAAGGTCATTCTCAAAAATCCAGGTATGGACGCTTTAGTTTTTAGGAAAGGACTTCCAATCTATACACTTAAGAGCAAATGGAGCAGCATGTTATTAATTTTGCAAAAGTTTATTACATGCGAGGGAAGATTTGGTTCCATGTATGTATATCACATAAGACTGCTAATGAATTTTCTTGAAGATGGAACCCTCAATCTCCCATTTTTCTTGTTGAATAGCTTGAGAAGAATGGCCACTAATGTTCAGAAGAAAATTGAAGCAATAGAAACCACTCTTTATCACCATCGACTAGTAAAAATTTTAGTTGAATATCACTTAAAGAGTGTAGGGAACACATGGGAGGACTTTTTGGTCAGAAACTTCTTCCAAGATGCCCTAGAATTGCCTGAGGGAAGTCCTACAAAAAG
This sequence comes from Pinus tabuliformis, assembly GCA_031772625.1. Lineage (NCBI taxonomy): Eukaryota > Viridiplantae > Streptophyta > Pinopsida > Pinales > Pinaceae > Pinus > Pinus tabuliformis. The sequence goes on from CM062812.1 coordinate 667,664,865, forward strand.
AAGTAGGAAAAGGAAGACTAGTCTCACCATTCAAAACACTCCTAAAACTTCAGCACAGGAAAACAATGAAGAAGAGCCCATCTCTGAAACATTAACAGAGATCAGAAAGAAGACAAAGAAGAAAAGAAATTTGACAGAAAAGGTTGAGGAATCCCACAAAAATATTCCTGAACATTCATCATCTAAGGAGGATGAACAACTGTTTTCCGAGAGATTAGTCAAAATCAGGGATCAGCTCAAGAAAGAGAAGGAGAAGGGAAAAAGGAAACAAGTTATAGAGGAAGAAATCATAGGCTCCAAAGTTTGAGGAGAAGTTCTAGACTCAGGAGCAAAGTGAAGAAAGCAAAATCAAAAGAGACCCAGTTCATAGATTTGGGGGAAGAAACTCCAACACAGTCCCATGACAATATTCCATATGAGCAAAGCCCACAGAACTCTCCTCAACAAAACTTTGAAAGCAACCCAAGGAGAGCCTCTCCAGGCATTGATCTGATCCAACAGCAGATTTATGACTACATAGAGTCATTAGAGAAGAAAAGTACATCAGTGGACCCAGGGACTTCATCTAATCCTGAGCAGCCTACCACATCACAAGAAACTTTGACTAGCTCACTTAAATAGGAAATCTATGAGCTAGAAGTTCTAAATAGGCATATCCAAAGAGAAAATGAAGCCTTAAAAAATAGAACAAATTGGATAATATTATCGATGATAACACTATGCTTCACTTGGGTTTATGGCACAAGAAGAACAAAAAACTAAAAAGGAAGAATAAGAAGCTAAACAAGGCACTCATTAACCTCAAGTACAGATTTCTCATGAGGAAGCCTAGGATGGCAGTTGGTGCATAGAAAAGCAAAAAGAGGTTGGATGCCTTGGCTCAAATCTCAGAAAAATTGCAGTAGGAGGATGGAGTTTACAATTTTGATTGCATGGGACATGCAATAGTCTAGCAGTGGGGGTATGTTGAGCTCCAAAAATGCCTTTCCTTTAGCTACTTTTCTCATCCTTCCTTCTTTGTTTTTCCATGAAAAATGCATCCTTATCATCAAAAACCATTACACATTGCCTCAAGGAGTATATTTTAGTGATTTACAGGTTATACTTTTATGTTTGCTACTTGAATAAGTTTTTGTCTTTTAGCTACAGAATGCAGCCACATTCTGCAGCTAATTGGTTGTTCCGCAACTACTTCCACGCTTTTGCAGGTTCCACATGTCAAGAGGGGAAAAGGACTACATGGGTAGCTTGGAAAACATCAGGGCATGGATCATATCCTATTCATCTGGCCTAGATCGACGAGGAAGACTCTGGTCAAAGGGAAGTCAAACATAGATACCTATGGCAAACAAGGCTCTGATTTGCACACGTTTCTCAGTGATGGGATCCGAAGCAGTTTCCTGACGCTACAAACTTCATCTACCACCTGCGCAAATAAAATCCAACAACCATTACCATAAGATTTATGTTTCCAAGCAACAGAGGACAAGAATTCTGCATACTTGCTTGTCTACGTGTTTTTCTGTAGCTTATTTCTCTCATTAAAATAGTTGTATAATTTCCCCATAAATACCTGTGTGAAGAACGCAGAACAAGTTCAGTTTTTGCTTATGTATTAAAGTTTAGATTTTCACTCTGTAGTTGGAAGAACTCATTCTTTGTTTTAATATAAAGACTTTGTTTCAATGGATACCTGAAGCATTGTTGGAGTGTTGATTAAGTGCTGATAATCTGAGACCTTTCCAGAGGGACCCTACATTGGTCAAGGTTATATTTTATTTTTGTTTTGTCTTTCATGGTTAACTAAAAATTCACTGTGTTTTTCCATGATGTTTATAACCATTTACTAACTCTTTTCATAATGCAGCTTGCGTCATCTTCTTATTAGCACAGAATAGCTCTTTTGTTTCACTACTTTCTAGTTTCTTATCAGTAGCTTGAAGTTGATGTCAATAGCATAGAGTAATTTAGATTTGCTGATCATTAGTCTAATTTCTTTCATTTGATGTTCATTAGTCTTTAGATTTTGAATTTAACCGATCAATGCCATTTTGTTGTTAGTTTAATAACTCATGTTGCAAGTGAGTGTTTCCGAAAGCCCTTTCAGTTGATGGTTCATCTTAAAACTAAGTGGTGAAATATTTCATTTATGAATGAGTCTTTCTCTGCATTTTTATGTTTACTTTTTCTTAGAACAATGAAGTATGGAGTCCCTCAAAATGCTATCACAAGGAGGTAGTTCTCCCAAAATTGTGTAGCAGAGTGATAAAGCACTTCATTTAGTTGTTATAGTAGATTAGGTGCAATTTTACTTTCATTTTTAGTCTTTCATTTAATTTTGTTTCAATTTCATTTTCAGTTTTAGAACAATGAAGTATTGAATCCCTCAAATGCTATCACAAGGAGGTCGTTCTCCCAAAATTGTATAGCAGAGTGACAAAACACTTCATTTAGTTTTTATGATAGATTAGTTGCAATTTCATTTTCAATCATAGTTTTTCATATAGTAGCAATTCCATTTTTAGTTGTTGATTAAGTTTTGATTCTCTAATAAATTAGATAATAGTTGTAATCTCATTTTCAATAGCTGCAATCTCATTTTCATTTTTAATATCTCATTTAAGTTTTGGTTTTGTAATTGATTAGATAATAGTTTCAATTTCACTCATAAGTCCTTTTAAGTTTTAAGTTCATGTTTTGGAAACAATCATAATAGCAAGAAGAGAAACTTTGTTTCTTGGTTAAAATTTCACTTCCAAAGCTGGCTTGAAGCACTTTTAGCTCTCATTTCATTTCTTTAGATTCTTAGTAGCAGCAGATTTAAAGATTTTGTTAAGTACATTGCAAAACACTAGGAAATAAAAAGATCAAACCCCAAAAACAACAGAAAACTCAAAAACACTGAAGTAGGAAGGGCCATCTAGCACATATAGTGCACTACACTTCATCAATTTATGATACCTAGATTGATAATTTATATAGAGCAATTTAGGACACTAAATTGACCAAACAAGGACCATATAGAAGGATGTAATATCCTTCTGGAAAATATGGCATGAAGAAGGAAACATGACATGCAACAAGGATAGATGAAGACTAATGGATCACTTTCTAATGAAAAGGAATAATGACATGATTGATCCATGGATGAAAGTGATGGATGGTCTGTGCCCGATGGAGAAGCCCCAAAATATGAAGACTTTTGTGACAAAGAAATTCATGACATCAAAGGAAGGAGCTCTTCAAGCAGCTGGTTGAGGAGTTTTTGTAGGCCCCTAATTAAGAGGGAGCCTAAAACAAGTTTCTTACTCTGAAGAAACTTGAAAATTCCTAAGCCAAGAGGGAGCTTAGGTACATTCCTTCTATAGGAATGAGTACATTCTGTTATTGGAATTGATATGTCCTCCCTAATTGGGAGGGAGAGATAGACACATAATTATGGTCTTCACCTGGGAAGACAGAGTGGAGGATTGGGTAATCATATGGCATCCAATACTCTTTGAGGATGAGATAGGGAATCCAAGATAAGAGTAGTTGTGGACTGATATTCTTTGAGTACCGGTTATCCAAGATAAGAATAGTCCAAAGTGGATCATACTCTATGAACACTCGGGTGGAGTATGTACCTTGAGAGACAATGATTATGGTGTCTATGAATTATTTCTCTCACCAGAATTGTGCTTTGATCATGTGGATAGAGTTGTCAGTCAAGGCCTTGATATGTTACAATGTTGGTTGATATGATGCTAGACAGATGGGTTACCAATCCGATTCTTCTTATGAGAAACACTTCAGATTGAGAATGACCAAGTACAATTATGAATACCTCCCTAGTTAAGAGCGAGTGTTGAAAAGTGTAACTAGGTTTGGTTTTCATAATTACATGTAATTATGATCTTTGTATCTGATAATAAAATTATTTATGTAATGCCTTGCTTCATGGGTTTCATGAGCATGAGATTTTATTTAGATGGGTCCCATTGAGAGCCTTAGTATTTTTCATTAAATTCAAAAGAATTAATTTCATGTATGAAAAGCTCTTCTTGAGCATGTGTGAAATGCATATGAGTCTATTAAAGTGTCTAGAAGCCCTCCAAAGACAAGCACAATCCTCCTCTTCAAGTCGGCCTCCAAGATGATTGAAATATTTCATGTTGGCTTTGAAAATAAAGACACACCTATTCAAATGAACATGTTGGATTATTTATTGGACGAACTACTATATATACAAGGGCAGGATCTTCACATTATACACAGAAAAATCTGATAATATCTCTGAGATTTTTGGATTTCAACTATAATTAAAAGTTTGGATGTCTCTATATAGTTTAGGAAGGGAAATGGCAGTGAATATAAGTTTAGATCACACTCAGAAATTCGGTAATCCATTGCAGTAACAAGTTCAAAAGTTACAGTGACAAGTTCAAGAAGAAGCTTAGATAAGCATGCACAGAATCTCGGTATAATTGCAATGCGGATTGGAGTAGAGAAAGGTAGATGAAATTTCGGTGATACTACAGTGATGTCTCCTCATTGTCTTGGCATTGTATCACAGAAATGGCCTCGACATAATCTACATCTCACAGCTAAGAAGTGGTCAGGGTCACTCAGGAAGAAGGTCACAAGTATGTGACTAGATCTCGTGGTTATTGCATGAAGAAGGTCTTGGTGTGACTATGATTTGGTACTACTGTTGAAGAAGAGAAGAAGGAGCCGAGAGAGAATAAATAAAAAGGAGGAAGAGGACTTCTGTCTTGGTCTTGGAGAGGCTGATAGGTCAAGGGTCTTGGTCTTAGTATTCATCAATTGGAATATCTATCAGAAGAAGAATTTGTGTGGGTTTTCCTCTCAAAGAGTGAGAGTTTTTAGCCCTGGATCACAAAATACATTATATGTCTCTTATCTATTTATCTTCATGCATTGGTATCTCTTTGATGAAGGAAAACACTAATAACTTTAAGAAAAGAGAAGATCCTAATCTAATGAAGTAAAAATACTCACAAGAATTTACTAAAGAAGAGAAATCACCTCATTCATAATGCCCTAGATTTCTCAACACAATCCAAAGATGATCCTAGCCATTGATTAATTTTTAATCTTGGCCATTGGTACTCCAATAGAGGATTATAAGAGGAGAGCGATATGGTGATGGAGGAGACACTTGAGAAGTTATATTTCTTGGCAGATTGATTTTCAAAGTAGCAACAATCAATTGTCAGAGAGAGCCATAGATCGAAGCAGTGAGTGAGGGCAGGATAATGATCCGGAGGAAGTTTTCGAGATCCAGAGAGGCAACAAGAAGAGGTTTGATTTATCCCAGTGAGGAAATGCAGAGCACTACGTAGTAGCTTTAGAGAGGAAAGTTTGATTAGCTGGAGAGAAATTTTTTCTCAGTTCCAGAGGTCGGACAGAGGTTCCAGAAGGCCAGAGAGACAATTTACTCAGTAGTAGAAGGCAAAACAACTTCATCATAGACTAGTAGGAGGTTTGACATCATAAAGACTACATAGTGCAGCGTAGAGGCTGACATAGAGGCTTCAGGAGGTTGAGTTCTCTGTAGGCAGTTTGTGTCAGGATTTCTTGTGGAAGAAGGGTAATTCCCTTCAATAATTTTGCCCAGATTTTCTTGCTGTGCATTTCTAGTTTTCGACATCCATATTGTACTCAAATTTTCACTAGTACATAATAATAAAAACCCTCACTACTACACTGGTTTTCCCAAGTTGGGTTTTTCTAGGGACATTTGTCCAAAAATAATTGTGTTATATTTATGTGTGTGCTAGCATTTCTTCCAACATTTATTCTTCTATAATTTTATTTGTGTAGATTGTAGTGTGATTTATTTAGTATTTGTCATAGAAAACAACAAATAAGTTGTTAAGTTAACTTAACAATTTGGAGAATGATTTCCAGTTGCTGCAATAGGATTCTGTTTTTCAGAATTTTCAAATGGTATCGGAGCAAAATTGATTAGCCAGAGAGCTTAGAGATGAAAAGAGAAGGAATTTCACTGCTCAGTGTGGGAAACAGGCCGAAATTCCCATGGGAAACGCATTCATTCTTCCAGGAGGCTAAGTTACTTGTGGAGGTTCGATTTTTTTGAGTAAGGAGAAAAAAAAATTGATCCTACTAGATCGAGTGATTTCAGAGGCAAAGCAAGAATCCCATATTTTTCGTTGGGCAGATCTCTAGCTAGACGCAATGGTTTTTGCAATAGCTCGCTAGAGCAGAGCCAATGGTAGGGTGGAAGAGAGAAGAGCACACACAGAGGGAAAATTTTCCTCAGGGAACTTCTAACCTCAAGAAGTTTGTTTTTCCTTACAAATTGGTAGTATTTGTGAGAAGATCTTCTCACTCTAGAGAGGAGAAAGAATAACAGGTCCAACAGCTAAAGAGAGGGAAAGAGGCAAATTTTTGAAGTTTATTTTCTCCAGTTTTGAATTTTCATATTTTGTAGTTCTGCAGGGATGACCATATGAGATTTCAAGAGCAGGTTGTTTGGTCAATTTAGTGTGTCCTAAATTGCTATTTAAAATGTAAATCCGAGAGTCGTAAACTGCTGAAGTGAAGTGCACTATATATGCAAGATAACCGATTTCTTAGTTCTTTGTCGTTTTTGAGTTTTTGGTTTTTTTTGGGTTTGTCTTCTGTTGATTCCCTAATGTGAGATGGAGGAATTGAAAGTCAAGTATGGATGGTAATGGTGATTTCTACAATGATTTTCCAAACTTTAAAGTTCTCAAAAAGGTTTCAAACTGGCTGTGATGAAATCAATTCTCAAAAGAAAATGAAAATGTACCAAAATAGTGAACTAGTGACAATGAAGCCCAGTATCCTTACTGTTGTATAAAAAGAAAATAAAACTGAACTCAAAGCAATTCAAAGATTGTAAGCAAAGAAAACTAAATCACACTACTTCAACTCATATTCTAACCCTTCACCTTTCGACTCGCTCTGGCTATAGGAAGTAATCATAAACAAATTGAGTAATATGATATCTAAATTGCAGGAAATGAAATTGCATAAAATGAAACTAAGATTTAACTACTCATTCATATTTCGATTCCTGAAAATGACATAAGTAATTTAATCACTAACTTGCAGGAAAGTAAACTAAATCATACTACATCAAGTAATATTCTGATTCCCCACTATTTGAGTCGCTTGGCTATAAGAAGGAAATCATAAACAAATGAGTAATATGATATATAAATTGCATAAAAGTAAATAAGCAAAGCAGAACTGAAAGAAATGACAATGTTGGAATTAAAACTCAGAAAATGAATCAGCAGAAAGGACAATATGATCTCATGTCATTAGTCATTAAAACTATGTAATTTTCTCGGGCTGCCTACAAGAACAGTAGATACAGAGCCTTGGTGTACAGGGGCCCTCTGCAACCTCGGCCAATCAATACTCAGTCACTTAAGAATGTTGTCTTCTCATATATTAAAGTGCAGTCAAAACATAAAGATAGAGCACGGCACAGTGGGCTCGTAAACACAGTCAAGATTACATGTAAAAGCTCCCTATCAAGTGTATGATAATGCGTTATTTATAACTGAAGATGCTATAACTGATTCCTAAATTCTACGTTGCCAAACAGACACGTAAATCTCCACACCCTGAGATCTAGCAGTATGGTAATCATGACAAATAAATCTATGGAGTGGTGGCTGTTCGATTTGGTTCACAGATTGATCCACAGGTGTTAGCACACCTCCAAAGATTGAGGAACTTGCCACACAAAACTTCACGTGGGAAAAATAGAGCCGTGCCACCGCAAAACTCTTGGTTTGACCCCTCCTTTGACCGTCCTTGACCATGGTTGTTTGTGAGTGATTCAGCTGAACCAAGGAGACACGCTCCATGTACATGTCATTTGCAGCTTGCCCATGTGGCCGGATTCTCCATTGGACACCTATAATATAGTCTTCAACAAAATGGATGCAGAAACTTGAGCTGGCTGCGGAAAGTGACAAGTTTCCGCAACTGATTGAACAAAAATCTAAATCAAATAGCAGTCACAAACATAGTTAGGAAACCATTTTATAAGCTCTTTTTAAACTAATATGCAATGATTTGACAGCTTGGTGGGTCAAGTAAATGGAAAAGAAGGCTGAAAAGGTGTATAGGGAAGATGCAAGTTTGGGACTCAACATACCCCCACTGTGAAGGTGTTGCATGTCCTCATGCAACCAAAATTGTAGTCATTCCCCTTTAATCCATATGTTCTGAAGCCTCTGCTAGGACATCTAGTCCTGTTTTCTTCTTTCTTGGTGCTACCACCATCCTAGGTTTCCTTATCAGGCATCTGAATTTGAGATTGATCAATTCTCTGCTCAACTTTCTCCACTTTTTCTTTAGTTTCTTGTTCTTATTTTGCCATAGTCCCAAATGAAGCATAGTATTATCATGAATAATTTTATCTACTTTGCTTTGCTCCTTAAGTGCTTCATTTTCTTGCTTGATATGCCTATTTGGAACCTCTAATTCAAACACTTCTTGCTTTAAGGATTGAACTTGTGCATCTGGTGTCATGTGGGGTAGAGTGGTACTCGGGCCTGCAGCTGTATTTTCTAAAGATTCGAGGTAGTCATACACCTCCTGTTGACTAGGATCTATTTCGGGTGTTTTTCTTGGACTGACTTCAAAGTCTTGTGGAGGAGAAGGACTGCTTTCTAGCTGTGGCCGAGAAGGGCTTTCATCAACATGTGGAGGACTAGTTTCAATACTTAGCTGAGGACAAGGCGGACTACAGCCAGCTGGAGGTTTCTCGGGTGTTTCCCCACCCAATTCAATGAATTGGGGCCGTTTTACTTGTGTTTTACTCCCCCTTCCTCTAAGCCTGTTGCTTCTTCTTAAATATGGTGGACTAGTACTCCCTTCTTCTATGCTCTATTTTCCTTTTTCCTTCTTCTTTGTTATAGCAGCCTGTTCTTGAAGATGCACTAATCTCTCAGACAATGTTTGATAGTCTTCCTCTATAGATGGCTCAGGTGATTGATAGACTTCTTCTATGTTTCTTTTGCCTTTCAATTTTCTCTATTTCTTGTCCTTAGTTCTGTTCTCTTTTTATTTTTGACCAACTTCTTGAGTTTCGGTAGTAGGAGAGTCTTGGACTATGGCACTCTTTGCTTTTCTCCTACTCCTTCTCGGTGTCTTTGGTGTACTACTTTCAGGTCCCTCAATTGGCTCTTGAAAGTAATTTCTTATTAAGAATTGTTCCCAGGTATCTTTGTTTTTCTTCAGTTGGTCTTCAATGAGAATCTTTACAAGTCCATGATGATATAGATGAGGTTCTATATTTCCTATGTGCTTTTGGACTGTGGTACTCATCTTTTTCAAACTCAGCAGTAAGAAATAAGACAAGTTAAGAGTTTGACTCTCTAAGAAGTTCATCAACAACCTAGCATGGTACATGTACATTGAACCAAAGCGTCCTTCGCAAGTGATAAACTTTTGGATAACTAACAGCAGGCTGGCCCATTCTTCTTTCAATGCATGAACAGGAATTCCTTTTGTAAACACAGTGATGTCCATACCTGGGTTTTGTAGCATAATTCTCCATGCCTGTTTGTCCACGCTTTTGTTTTTAAACCATCGCTCACCTTCCTGGGGTAAGCCTGTGGCAGCTGCTACTGTTGCTTCAGTGACCGTGAGCTTTAAGTCTCCAATTTCCACCATCTGGCCATCGAAAGACCGTGCAAAGGCTTTGGTTACCTCTTTATTATGGCCCTTAAATTTTTGGATGAAGCGTAACCATTTTGCTTTCTTCAACAAATCTTTTGCTTGAGGGTAACCTTCTAAATATTTAGGTCCTTCTGGTTCTGACCTTAGTAATCATCCCATTCCTTCCTCTATTTTGAAATTCAACTGAAAATTCAATTGCGTGTGAGGGTTTAGCAGAGGGAAGGTGGCTCGGTTGCAGGGTTTATGGAAAAAATACAGTGACTACAATCGGTAGATGGATAGCAGGTAACGGGAGTGTTTCATAATTACAAACGGAACAGAGGATGAGCAGCCGTGGGGAGTTCACAAGATGAAGTGCAGACGTATGTGAAGAATATGGTCTTAATAGAATGGTAAGGAAATGAAGAGGAGTCAGGATTTTGAATTGAACGGCTGCGTTCGAAATGTTACACGTTTAATGAATGGCTGCGGAAAATGCGGTGGAGAGGAGCCGTAATGAGATAGGTCACATCTCATGATTACAGGTGGTGCATGAAAGTGTAGTCGACTATGAGTTTAAACCCGAAAATCAATCATGAGACCGTTAAGAAATGAATGCATGGTGTGCGGAATAATATCATGTGATGGTAGTGGGTAATGGAGCTACCATGACGATCGTTGCACATAGTAGAGCTTTTATGGTTTGACAACTATGCATAACCGTGACTTTAATTGCTATTTGAAAGAAATTTTTGCTCATACCTTTGGAAACCTTGTCATTTGTTGCTCATTAGCTTTTAACCAACTACTCTTTATTGATGTCTGGAGATGCTCCATGTCTTCATAGCATATGCTCAATCACACCTGCATTTTCATGATTATTGCACTAACATTTTGACTGTGGATTTGAAAAACAGAGTGGTGGCTGCGGAAACTGCTTCTAGCTGCGGAAACTACTTCTGGCTGCGGAAACTACTACCAGCTGCGGAAACTGACACAGCATCCACTTAGCTGAACAAAGATAGTTAGATAATAACTAACTGAGTGAAAATGGTCCTGAAAGGGACATTTATTGATGAAATGGAATGAAATGAATGAAATGGAGTGAGATGAAGCAGAGTGAAGTGAGATGAAAATGGAGATGGAGTGGAATGGCAAATGAAGTGGAGTGGAGATGGAAAAAGAATGAGAGAATTTTTTTTATTTTTTTTTTGGAAAAATATAGAGTGTCAGGTGTCCCTGATTTTCACTCTATATTTTCTGTATAAGACCACCAATCTGTGATTGGTTTTCAGGCTTATACAATTTTTTTATTTTTTTTTTAACTGAAAGAAACAAAGGCTAGGCTGGTGGGGAAGAAGGATTCTTCTTCACCAACCTTATTGCAGAATTCTCTTGAAATATTTTGACAAATTCCTCTTTTGAGAGTGGCTTATGATAAATTTTCAATCTGTGGCCATTCACAATAAGAGGAGTTTGAAATTCATCAATGGTCTTGATTCTTACCGCTCCATTACTAAAGACTTTGTCAATTTCATATGGCCCAAGCCAATGGGTCTGAAATTTACCTTTGAAGTCTTTAAGCTTGGAATCAAACAATAGTGCCCAATCTCCCTCTTGAAACTTTTTCTCTTTAATGTATCTGTCATTCCACTTAGCTCTTTGATGTTGAACTAGATCAGTTCTTAAAATTTCTTCTTGTTTGATCTCATCTAGCTCATTCAGCGGCTCCATTCTGTGCTTTTGGGCTTTTGATAGATTCATCCCCATCTGAATTGCCATCTTGAAAGTCTTGACTTGAAACTCAATGGGGAGCAGGACTTATTTCCCATAAACAAGTTCATAGGGAGAATGTCCTGTTGTATTCCTCCATGTAGTTCTGTAGGCCCACAAGGCTTCAGGAAGCCTTTCTGCCCAATCTCTTCTATGTAGATGGACAGTTTTGGTGATGATGCTCTCAAGAACTTTGTTTGTAGTCTCCACTTGGCCATTTTCTTGCGGATGGTAAGGAGTAGATTTTCTGTGCTTGATTTTTTATTCTTCCATCAGCTTCTCCATCAAGTTAGATGTAAATTGACTTCCCTGATCTGACACAATTTCTCTTGGGACACCAAAACGAGTAAAAATATCCACATAAAGAAAATTAACAACTGAATTTTTAGTGGCAGAAGGCAATGCTTTGGCTTCTATCCATTTAGTGACATAATCAGTGCATACCAATATATACTTCTTCTGTTTAGATGGTGGATTAATGGGTCCAATGAAATCTAAAGCCCATTTTTCAAAGGGTTCAATGAGTACATGTGGTTGTAATGGCATTTCATTTGAAAGAGTCGGTCTCCCAACTCTTTGGCAGCGGTCACACCTTCTGACATATTGTTTTGTATCTTTGAAGAGGGAAGGCCAATAATATCCTAAAGAAAGGATTTTATAGGTCGCCCTTTTGTCAGCAAAGTGTCCACCGCATGGTTCATCATGACATGCCTTGAGGATGTCAGCATTTCATCTTCCCGAACACAGCTTTTGATCACACAATCTATCCCTGTTTTAAACAATTCGTTTGAAATCCATGAATGTGGAGGTAGCTTCCTTGTAACCAAATAGTTAGCAATATCTGCATACCAAGGAGTCTTAGTAGTTACTGCAAATAAATATTTATCTGGAAACTTATCCTCTACAGGAGAATCTTCGTTAGTATTTTGGATCCTAGACAAGAAATCAGCTATTGTATTTTGTTTCCCTGATCTATCTAACACAGTAATATTGAATTCTTGTAAAAGTAAGAGCCATCTTGTAACTCTGCCATTAGTAACAGGTTTGTTCATTAGATATCTAATTGCAGAATGATCAGTATGGACAAAAGTTTCATAGTCTGTTATATAATGTCTAAACTTATTGATTGCATGAACAACAGCTAAGAACGTTTTTTCAGTCACAGTATAGTTCAACTCAGTGGGACTCAAATTTTTACTGGTGTAGTAAATGGCATAAGGAACTAAATCCTTTTGACCCAACACAACTCCTAGAGCTGTATCCAAAGCATCTGTAGAAATATGGAAAGGAAGTTTCCAATTTGTCCCTCTCAAAATGGGTGCTTCAGATATTCTTGTTTTCAAAGTTTCAAATGCAGATTGACAATCAGGATCCCATTTGAATTCACAGTCTTTTGTAAGTAATTTGAAGAGTGGAGATGCTATTTTGGTGAAGTTTTCTATAAATCTTCTATAGTATCCAGTAAATCCCAGAAAACTTCTAACATCTTTTTGACAATTTGGAATAGGCAACTTGGAGATGACTTCAACTTTTGATCTATCAACTTTAATCCCATCCCCTGAAATATGATGTCCCAAAACAATACCTTCAGTAAACATCATAAAGCATTTTTCATGACTCAATGAAAGGTTTGTTTCTTTACACCTTATAAGGACTTTTTCCAAATTCTCTAATGCCTCTTCAAATGAATCACCATAAACTGTAAAATCATCCATATAAACCTCTACACAATCATGGATTAGATCAGAAAAGATTCCTAGTACTGCCCTTTGAAATGTTGCGGGTGCATTACATAATCCAAAATGAAGTACTCGGTAAGCAAAATTTCCCCATGGACAGGTAAATGTGGTCTTATCTTGATCTTCAGGTGCTACCTGAATCTGATTATAGCCACTAAAACCATCCAAGAATGAAAAGTACTTCTTGCCTGCTAGAGTATCTAATACCTGATCGATAAAGGGTAAAGGAAAGTGATCCTTCAAAGTTGCTTTGTTCAATTCCCTGTAATCAATGCATACCCTCCAATTACCATTCTTTTTAGGTACTATAACCAAAGGAGAAACCCATCGGCTATCTGAAATTGGATAAATGAAGTTTACATTGAGTAGTTTTTGGAGCTCTTCTTTCACTATCTCCCTAAGGCTTGGATTCATCCTTCTCTGAGTGTCTGATTGGTCTATTGTTTTCCTCGATGTAGATGTGATGAATGAAAGTCTTAGGGTCAATACCTTTCATATCAGTATACTCCCATGCAAATGCAGTAGAATGCTTTTGCAAGATTTTGGTTAGCTCTCCCTGTTGTGATTTTTCCAAGTTTTTGTTGATATTCAATGTTTTAGCTTGAAAGATATCAATGGCGGAACTACCAAACTCTTCCATAGAGAAAAGAGACATTTGTCTAGATGATAGATACTCAATGTCAGAATCTAACTGAAATTGTGTGTGGTCATATTCTGAAGATGTTTCAAAGTTTTCTAATGTGTTCAGAATTTGACTATCTTCACTGATTTCAGAAATGGTAAAGACATGTTGTATAGTATCCTCATCATCAACCCACTCATTATCTCCTATTTCTGTAATTTCTTTTGCTGGAGGATACAGATTGAATTTCTTTGTCGAATTAACATCAAAAATATACATATCCCCAGATCTACAACTGATAAAAGCATCAGCTGTGGCTAGCCAAGGTCTTCCTAAGATGAGATGGTGTCCTCCTCAATTACTCTTGGGAGTTAAAATGATGAAATCTACTGGATATTCCCAAGAGTCTAAGGAGACCAAAATGTCTTCTAATACACCATCTGGTTTGATAATTGATCGATCTGCAAGTTGCAGTAAAGTAGGTGTAAAAAGAAGATTAGGAAGTTTTAGCTGTTCCATAGTCTGTCTACTCATAATGTTGATAGCAGCCCCTAAATCAATCAAAGTATTTGGAATTTCTACCCCATTGATATGTGTTTTGACAATTGGACTACCGGGATCTACATACTTCTGCATAGTAATTTTTCCCATCATGATATCTGCAATTTTTCCTACCAGGTGGTTTCTTCTTGTATCTCTTGGTTTCCTTCCTGGTCTTTTAAGACTCAACTCCCTTATTGTTTTTGCTAGAATAGGATTCTCTATAATGGCTTGTAATAAGGGAATCTTGATACAGACATTCTTTAATTCATCCAGAAAATCATAGTCAGGCAACAAGATTTGTTTTTCCACCCCTTTGTCAATTTGTAATCTTTTAGGAAAAGGAGGTGTGGATGAAGATGCAGGTTGCTCAACTATAGGAGTTGTGGGGGTTGACTCGTTTTCTTTTTCTTTTTGAGTGCTTGGGTTTTGAAGAGATGCTTCAGAACCTTTATTGGCTTCAAGAGAATCTTCCTCAGAAATGCTTTGCTTTTGAGCATCTATAGAAGGCTTATCTAAAACTCTACCAGATCTGAGTTGTACATCATTGAGAGGAAAAATCATATAGGTAGGAAATTGTTGTCCTTCTACCATGTAAGCATTTTGAGGGTTTTTATTGTTGGGGTTCTTCAATGGCTGGTAAGGTAGTTGATTTGTCTTCTATTGGAATGGAAGCAAGAGTTGAGAATTTGGATTCTGTTGAGAAGGTTGTTGTTGTTGTGGAAATGGCAATGATAGTTGTGGATTTTGATTTGGAAGTTGTGGATTTTGTTGATTTTGAAAAGATGGAGGATATTGATAAAATTGAGCAAATCTCCCATAAGGGTTTTGCATACCGTGTACCCATGATTGAAAAGGATTTTGAGGTTGGGACCAAGGTTGTTGCCAAGGATTCCAATTTGGTGGGGGTTGAAAGTTCATAGAGTTGTTAAACCCTTGATTTTTTTGCCCCTACCAAGGTCTCCTTGCAACAAAACAGAGAGACTCGATTGAATTTGGATCTTCTTGAAAGACAGCTTTGAGCCCAAGAATTGAAGGACAATCCTTGGTCTCATGGTTTTCTGAACAAATCACACATGTTTCTACAACTTTTGCATCCAAGGGACATTCCTTTGGAGCATGTTGATTTCTACATTTTGGGCAAGAGATGGCCAAAGCTTCAGCTTCTGCTTTCTGCTTGTTTTGTATCTTAAGGGTGTCTAGTTTCTCACTAAGACTCCCTAAGATATCAGTTTTGAATTCATCAAGCATGTTGCCAATCTCAGCCCTACTTACTGATCCGGTTGCAGATTTATTTGCTCTAATGAGAGAAGGATCTCTAGGCCCTTTTCCAGTTTTAGATTTTCCCCTTGAGAGATGGACACATAGCTCTGTTGTATCATGAAGTGGAAGTTGAGATATATCTCCTTTTCCCATCATGTTCAAAATATCTATCCATTCATCTCTAATGGCTTTTAATAGAAGGGCTTTCAAGGTTTCCTCATCTAAGTTATTCATTTTTGCTCTTTTCAGGTTGTATTGAAATCTTTCAAGTAAATCCTCCAAGTTTTCATCTTCTCTTTGCACCATTTTGAATACCTCATCCTTGTGATTGGTGGGCATACAATAGTCCAAGTATCTATCCAAAAATGTTTGTTTCATATCATTCCAAGTCCTAATGGATTGAGTGACTAATCCCATGAACCATTTCAAAGCAGCTCCCTTCAATGTTGAAGGAAACAATTTGAGTTTTTGAGAGTCTTCCGGATAATCATAAGTTCGACACACAACTTCAAACTCAAATAGAAATGTTTCAGGATCCTCATTTCTTAACCCATGAAAGTTTTGGAGGATAGATGGTGAGATGTTTTTCATTGTTGCTCGAGAATCCTCATCAACTATAGGAAATCCGAATGAGTTATATCCATCCCTATTTCCCCCATTATTACCTCTACCTCCTCCATTGTTTCCTCCTCCTCCTCTACCTATACCTCTACCAAATCCGCTTACTACTTCCTCTGTCATGATAGTTTCCTCAGGGACTTCAGAGTCCTTTGGTTCCTCTACTAATGGCGAACGAGGAGGAATTTCTCCCTCTTCTTCTTTAGGTGATTCTACTTCTTCAATTACAATGTATTTTGCTGTAGAAGTAAAGAAAGGGTCTTTTCCTAATTCAGATTCTGTGGATAGTGTGGGAGAGTCTCCTAATTCAACTACTGCCTCTTGAATTCCAGGAATCCTAAGGCTAGGAGTGTGAGTTGGAGATGATGGAGGTGTTTCTTGTCTACTCCTTGAAGTAGATGGTGTTGTAAAAATCGAACTCTTGGCCCTAGCTAAAAACCTTCCCCTAGAATCTCTTGCTCTATGCATGTCATTTTTTTAATTTTCTTCAAGTTGGGTTAATAATCCTCTTTCTGATCTTCCAGATCACTCTAGGTGCAAGAAGAGAGCATACTCAAGAAATTATTAAACCAATAACTCTCTTTTCTGATCCTAAGCCCACTGTGTCATGCTCTATCTTTATGTTTTGACTGCACTTTAATATATGAGAAGACAACATTCTTAAGTTCAATTTGTGACTGAGTATTGATTGGTCGAGGTTGCAGAGGGCCCCTATACACCAAGGCTCTATATCTATTGTATAGTTTCTTACTTGCTTTCATTATGTTACTGCTTTTATAATCATTTGCTTGTATATATTACGCTGTCATGATATTCATGTTAACTGTTGTCCATCTTTTCTTTTATGCTTTCTCATGATTGTTAGCTGATCAGTATTTTTCTTTCAGGTTCTTGTAGGCAGCCCGGGCAAATTACATATTTTTAATGACTAATGACATGAGATCATCTTGTCCTTTCTGCTGATTCATTTTCTGATTTTTAAATCCAGCATTGTCATTTCTTTCAGTTCTGCTTTGCTTATTTACTTTTATGCAATTTAGATATCATATTACTCATTTTTTTATGATTTCCTTCCTATAGCCAAGTGACTCAAATAGTGAGGAATCAGAATATTACTTGATGCAGTATGATTTAGTTTACTTTCCTGCAAGTTAGTGATTAAATTACTTATGTCATTTTCAGGAATTGAAATATGAATGAGTAGTTAAATCTTAGTTTCATTTTATGCAATTTCATTTCCTGCAATTTAGATATCATATTACTCAATTTGTTTATGATTACTTCCTATAGCCAGAGCAAGTCGAAAGGTGAAGGGTCAGAATATGAGTTGAAGTAGTGTGATTTAGTTTGCTTTGCTTACAGTCTTTGAATTGCTTTGAGTTCAGTTTTTATTTTCTTTTTATACAGCAGTAAGGATACTGGGCTTCATTGTCACTAGTTCACTGTTTTGGTACATTTTCATTTTCTTTTGAGAATTGATTTCATCACAGCCAATTTGAAACCTTTTTGAGAACTTTAAAATTTGGAAAATCATTGTAGAAATCACCATTACCATCCATACTTGACTTTCAATTCTGCCATCTCACATTAGGGAATCAACAAAAGATAAACCCAAACACAAACCAAAAACTCAAAAACGGCAAAGAACTAAGAAATCAGTTATCTTGCATATACATTGCACTTCACTTCAGCAGTTTACGACTCTCGGATTGACATTTTAAATAGCAATTTAGGACATACTAAATTGACCATACTAAATTACTTATGTCATTTTCAGGAATTGAAATATGAATGAGTAGTTAAATCTTAGTTTCATTTTATGCAATTTCATTTCCTGCAATTTAGATATCATATTACTCAATTTGCTTATGATTACTTCCTATAGCCAGAGCGAGTCGAAAGGTGAAGGGTCAGAATGTGAGTTGAAGTAGTGTGATTTAGTTTGCTTTGCTTACAGTCTTTGAATTGCTTTGAGTTCAATTTTATTTTCTTTTTATACAACAGTAAGGATACTGGGCTTCATTGTCACTAGTTCACTGTTTAGGACATACTAAATTTAGGAGAGCATACTTTGAGAAGTTATCAATTTTTACCTTCCTTGAAATTTTCTTGTTTTTTTTTTTAAGAAATTGGCTACCTAGTTTCACTTCCCCAGCAACGGCGCCAAAATTTTTGGTCAATTTAGTGTGTCCTAAATTGCTATTTAAAATGTCAATCTGAGAGTCGTAAATTGCTGAAGTGAAGTGCACTGTATATGCAAGATAACTGATTTCTTAGTTCTTTGTCGTTTTTGAGTTTTTGGTTTGTTTTTGGGTTTATCTTCTGTTGATTCCCTAATGTGAGATGGCAGAATTGAAAGTCAAGTATGGATGGTAATGGTGATTTCTACAATGATTTTCCAAACTTTAAAGTTCTCAAAAAGGTTTCAAACTGGCTGTGATGAAATCAATTCTCAAAATAAAATGAAAATGTACCAAAACAGTGAACTAGTGACAATGAAGCCCAATATCCTTACTGTTGTATAAAAAGAAAATAAAACTGAACTCAAAGCAATTCAAAGACTGTAAGCAAAGCAAACTAAATCACACTACTTCAACTCATATTCTGACCCTTCACCTTTCGACTCACTCTGGCTATAGGAAGTAATCATAAACAAATTGAGTAATATGATATCTAAATTGTAGGAAATGAAATTGCATAAAATGAAACTAAGATTTAACTACTCATTCATATTTCAATTCCTGAAAATGACATAAGTAATTTAATCACTAACTTGCAGGAAAGTAAACTAAATCATACTACATCAAGTAATATTCTGATTCCTCACTATTTGAGTCGCTTGGCTATAGGAAGGAAATCGTAAACAAATGAGTAATATGATATCTAAATTGCATAAAAGTAAATAAGCAAAGCAGAACTGAAAGAAATGACAATGCTGGAATTAAAACTCAGAAAATGAATCAGCAGAAAGGACAAGATGATCTCATGTCATTAGTCATTAAAACTATGTAATTTTCCCGGGATGCCTACAAGAACAGTAGATACAGAGCCTTGGTGTACAGGGGCCCTCTGCAACCTCGGCCAATCAATACTCAGTCACTTAAGAATGTTGTCTTCTCATATATTAAAGTGCAGTCAAAACATAAAGATAGAGCACGGCACAGTGGGCTCGTAAACACAGTCAAGGTTACATGTAAAAGCTCCCTATCGAGCGTATGATAACACGTTATTTATAAATGAAGATGCTATAACTGATTCCTAAATTCTACACTGCCAAAAAAACACGTAAATCTCCACGTCCTGAGATCTAGCAATATGGTAATCATGACAAATAAATCTATGGAGTGGTGGCTGTTCGATTTGGTTCACGAATTGATCCACAGGTGTTAGCACACCTTCGTAGATTGAGTAACTTGCCACGCAAAACTTCACGTGGGAAAAACAGAGCCATGCCACCGCAAAACTCTTGGTTTGACCCCTCCTTTGACCATCCTTGACCATGGCTGTTTGTAAGTGATTTGGCTGAACCAAGGGAGCACGCTCCATGTACATGTCATTTGCAGCTTGCCCATGTGGCTGGATTCTCCATTGGACACCTGTAATATAGTCTTCAACAAAATGGCTGCGGAAACTTGAGATGGCTCCGGAAAGTGATAAGTTTCCGCAGCTAATTGAACAAAAATCTAAATCAAACAGCAGTCACAAACAAACCATTTTATAAGCTCTTTTTAAACTAATATGCAATGATTTGGCAGCTTGGTGGGTCAAGTAAATGGAAAAGAAGGCTGAAAAGGTGTATAGGGAAGATGCAAGTTTGGGACTCAACACAGGTCATGCGAATCAACCAGAATGTAGATCTGGGCAACAGATCGACTTCTAGTTTCCAGACGCAGATGCCAGATGAGTTCTGAGTTGTCTAGTGTGAGTTGAAGAGAAAGGAAAGGTCCCAATAAGGGACAAGGCTCAAAAAGAGATAATGAAGCACCAGATCCAGGAAGAGTATGAGACTCCAGTGTTTCAGATGGGTAAGAACCTTGATGAGTCCACCTCATGGATCATTACATTTCTATGGGGGCCCATAGTATTTAGTAGTAGGATGGATCCATGACAATTGATGGAGTCAAATTCCAGAGTGACAATTACAGAGACTAGTAGCAGTAAAATTCTAGAGAGCATAGTGCAGAGATGGCAGCAGTGCACTTGGCACAGTACAGAGTCAGAAATAGTGTAGATTCCTCAACGAAAATGCAGATAATAGCAGCAGTCAGAGACTCTGGTGACATATGCATCATATTGATCATAGTTGATTTATTATTTTGGATGTTTTCAGTGGCAGCAACAACGGATAAGAGAGAGTTGCAGTGCAGATGTAGTGTTGCCAGCATTATGGTAGTGTAAGCAGCAGCACAGATGCAACGTATATCAAACTTGTGCAGTGGCTGGTGGGCAGCAAATACCAAACATCAACAAAATGACAAGAGATTATGCAAAGATAGGGTGCTACTACAGGGTGTGCAGTAGCACTAGAACACATTCTCGCTAAGAGGGAGAGTCAGTTTTTGTAGCATCGGATGTGTTCTAGCCATGAAATTTTGTGGAGAAGATAGAATACATAAGATCTCTGAAACTCGAAAATCGTTTCTGACAATTCTGCCTAGAAATGACTTAATTAGATTCTTAACCAGTTTTTAAATATTTTCGGAGTCTAAACTTAGGGAATATGGTTAATTAATCAGTATTAATTAAGTCAAGGCGTGAATGATCTAGAAACTAACACGGATCGATCTAGAGATGATCCTAGCCATTGATCAAGTTTTAATATTGGTCGTTGGTGCTCCAACAAAGTATTATAAGAGGATATTGATGTGGTGATGGAGGAGACACTTGAGAAGTTCGATTTCTTAGAAGATCGATTTTTAGAGTAGTACCAGTTAGTTGTCGGAGAGAGCCATAGATCGAAGCAGTGAGTCAGGGGCAGGGACAACAATCCTTAGGAATTTTTCCAAATTAAGAGAGGCAACAGCAAGAGGGTTGAGTTATCCCAATGAGGTAGCGTAGAGCACTACGCAGTAGCTTTAGAGAGGGCAGTTTGATTAGCTGGAGAGAAAATCGTTCTTAGTTCCAAAGGATGGGTAAGGTTCCAAAAGGATAGAGAGATGATTTCCTCAATGAAAGAAGGTAGAACAACTTCATAAAAGACCAGTCAGAGGATTGATGTCATAGAGATTGCGTAGTGCAGTGAAGATGCTTCAAGAGGATGAGTTCTCTGTAGGCATGTTGTGTCCAGATTGCTTGTGGAGGAACCGTAATAACCTTCAACAATTTTTCCCATTTCTTTTGTTGTGGATTATCAATTTCAAGCATCCATATTGTACTCAGATTTTCATTGCTGCATAATAATAAAAACCCTCATTGCTACACCAATTTTCCTAAGTTGTGATTTTACGGGGACGTTTGTCCAAAAATAATTTTGTTACATTTATGTGTGTGTGCTATCATTTCTTGTAATGTTTATTCTTTCGTAGTTTTATTTGTGTAGATTGTAGTGTGATTTATTCATTATTTTGCGTAGAAGACAACAAATAAATTGTTAAATTAAAGTAACAATTAGGAGAATAATTTCCAATTGCTGCAATAGGATTCCGGTTTTAGGGTTGGTGTTTATTTGAACCAATTTTAATTTTGGATCTAGGATCTTATTTTTGGGCTTATTCTTTGCATATTTGGTCCCTTTTTGCTCATCAATATAAGTTGCCACACAATATGAGATCTAGCATAGCTCTCTTAAATCTAGCATGGCTATGATACCATGTTAAGAATTAGGCATGAGCTGGACAAGACAAAAAAATTGGTGGAAAAGGCTTCGTGCCCTTTTATATCTCTGTATTGATCCCAAGATATGAATTTATGATACATTAACTAACCTTATAGATATTCTAGATATCAATGACAACTCATTAATGGATCATGATAAAACCTCATCAAGATAAGAATTACAACTCATGGTCTTAAACTTTTTGATTGTCTAGGGATTCACAGTCTAACATGGCTGCTACATTCTTTAGAGTAGGCTAGTTCATAATAACATTAATATTTTATGAATCCACTGAGATTCCTTGGTTAGAAATAACATGCCCCAAATATTCTATCTATTTTTGATAAAAAAAACACATTTACTAAACTTGCCATACAATTGATGTTTTCTCAATACTTGCAAAACCATTCTAAGATTCTCATCATTTTCCTCTTTAGACTCATAATACATGAGAATATCATTTACAAATATCAATACAAACTTATCTAGGTTGACACGCCTTGGAATTGGAATTTTTCCTCTTTTCTATATTATTAATTCCTTTTCACTTTCCTATGACCCTGTATTAGTCCATTCTAATTCTTATAAGTGGGATGTAGACAAAAGTGTTTTCCACTGTATTTTACTAGTATTTTATATGAATTTATTATTAAACATTATGAAAAGATCATTTTTATATTTATCATTGAATTAATGTGCAAGGTCGAAGTGCTAGAAAGATTGTTGTGTGGGTTATAATGTTATAATAGGGTGTATCTTGGTCACAATTTCTATTACTTAGTTGCTACAACTCATTCGTGCAACTCTGATGCCACAACTTGATGCTACAACTTTGGTGTAGAAACTCCCTACTGAAATGTTGGTGCGACGACTCCCTATTGAAACTCTAGTGCGAGAATTCCCTATCGCAACTCTAGTGTTGAAAAACTATTTCAACAACTTTGGTGCTACAACTTTAGTGCAACAACTCTTGTGCCACAACTCACTGCTACAACTATGGTGCTGCAACTCCCTGTTGCAACACTAATGTTGCAAATCTAGTGCCACAACTCGTTATCACAACTTCAGTGCTATAAATCGCTACCAAAAATTTGGTGTTGTAACTCACTATTACAACTCTCAAAACCATAAGTTGACACCAAAACCATGAGCCAACAGAACCTTGAACTAAATGAAAACTTGAGTTGATGACATTACACAATTGTTGTTCTAATATTTCAATTGGGTTCAATATTAGACATGATTTATTGAGTTGTTAATAATTATTTTGGAATTATGTATGAGTTGTTTATTGTTTTCTAATTTCAAGAAAACCATATGAGAAACTTGTGAATCTCATTTATTGGTTGTTATTATATTTTTAAACAAAATATATGTATACAAAAATTTTCTCTTTCATTCCATGTGGAGGAATCTTAGAGAAATGTCTAAATCATAATGGAATAATTTAATTATTAAGATTTTACTTTAATTATGATTTATAATCTCCCCCAATTGGGGTGATACTAAGATTAAAAGACCAAGGATGGATATTCCATGCCTGAGGCATGCCGTGGCAGATGATCCGTACCTACAATCATCTGGAAACCAATTGACGTTTTAATGAACATTAAGTCAGAAATGGGGTAATGAACATTAAGTCGGAAACGGTGATATTTCCATTACATGTCTCCACCCATTTATTGTCCATAGAAAGTTTCATTTGTTGCAATGTGAGGAAAGCTAGAGGTCAAAACCTCCTCTGCCTTGTTGTAGTCTCCATCTTATTTTATGGGGTGTGCCTTGGTCCTCCAAACTAGGCCTATCTGTTCTCCTTTGTTCGCAATTGTTGTCTACAGTGCGAGTTGGCGCTCATATGCTTTGTCAAGACCACTCTAGCTACTATGCAGCTTCTCATTGCCCTAGGTATTTTTTTGGACAAAGGCTATATATTTATGCTTATGGTCTTATTTCCCTAATGGCAGACCATAGCGGAATTCTCTATGATGTAATATTATTTTTTATTATTGCAATGTTCTTGTAGCTTACAAAAAAAATTATTATTTTCGTCATTTTTATTAAATTAATTAATTTAATTAATTTCTCCTTTTGCATATTTATTTTCTCTTCATATTTATAAATTATTAATTTTTTTAATTAACTTATGCTATCAAAGTAACAAGTTTTTATAAATATCAACACTCTGTTAAGAGGGACCCACTCCAATAGAACAGAGTGTTGTATAATTTAGGTACTTCTCTTCTCTAATTGTGTAATTAAATCCTCATTTATTTATTTAAGTAGAATTTATTTTATTTACTTATGTAATTGATTTATAGTTATGTGATTTTATTTATGCAATTAATTATTCAAGCATGGTTGTATATATTTATTTATTTATTTATCAATTTGTTTAAGCTATTGATTATTCATGTTTATTTTTAATTTGACATGTTTGCATTTCATATTGGTTTGCATTCATTTATATTGTTGAATAAATGTGTTCAAAGAAATGGTTACATTTGTTGGTCTAAGTAAAGCCAAGGATCATCTTGGCAAGGATTAGTCCTTTCATTCGTTTTTGCCTATATGGTTTGTTCTACCTTTGTTGGGGGCTACAAAGATAACCTTCCTAATCCCATTGCCTAGACATTTGCTATTTCAATTCTGCAAGTGTGCTTTTATTTTTAGTGTGTGTGTTTCTTTTTTTGTGGATGGATGAAAGTTGAACGAGTGGCCTATTCTTTTTTGCAAGTGTGTTTTTTTTATTGCAAGTGTGTTTAATTTCTTGCAAGTTTGTTTACTTTATTGCTAGTGT
This sequence comes from Pinus tabuliformis, assembly GCA_031772625.1. Taxonomy (NCBI): domain Eukaryota; kingdom Viridiplantae; phylum Streptophyta; class Pinopsida; order Pinales; family Pinaceae; genus Pinus; species Pinus tabuliformis. The sequence goes on from CM062812.1 coordinate 667,689,704, forward strand.
GTTTGATTTCTTGCAAGCGTGTTTACTTTCCTACAAGTAGCTTTAGTCACTTTAATTTTGAATTTATAGAACCTTGGCAAGCTTGTGAACTATCTATACTCCATCTACAAAAGTAATTATTAATACTACAACCATAAAAAATAAGTGGAAGTACAGTGTAGCATGCATATACAGTGCACAATAACTCACAAGTTCCATATGAGCCCTATGTTGACAATTATATGCACAATATTTTGGTTTCCTTTCTGAGCAATTCGAAGGTTAATTAAAAGACCCATCATTTTTTTCATTGTTGTTGGGGAGTTACCAAAGACACATTTTTCCTTTCATTGTTTTTCCTTTCATATTTTTACATACATAAAAGATTGTTTCCTTTGTATTTTTCTAGTACATGATCTAGGTCACTTAGATACATTGATTGTGTTTTTAGATATTTTGTACTACAATAAGAGCCACCCATAGCACTAACCTTTCTTTGGTAGAAATATTGGAAGAAGGAAAATAAAAGCATTTATGAATGAGGAGGGAGCAAGGAGGTGTCAAAAACTTCAAGCTTGAGGTATGAGATGTGTTATGGATTTTATGGATTTGGTAGCCATTACAGAAATTTTAAGGTCATAAATAGGCCTCAAAATAAAAATGTACAACAAAAACCAACTTTATAAGAGCCAATAGGATTCAATATGATGATGTCAACCATGGGGGAGGATTCATCATTTTTGGAGTTAAAAGGTAAAAATAAAAAAATAAAAATAAAATAAAACTACTTTTTCAACTCATATTTTCAACTTATCAATTTTGAGCAGGAGCACTTGTTGGATGCATAATTTAATTTTGTATCCAAGGCATACCCGTGTTGCATACTTTTTATGGACCCTACTACATGCAAAATGTGAAATACATGATGTCAACCATGGGGGATGATTCACCATTTTTGGAGTAAAAAGGTAAATATATATATATATATATATATATATATATATAATTTCAACTCATATTTTCCAACAATTTTGTTGTTGTAAAATTATTCTTTTTCATTCTTCCCACTCCTCCCTTCCTCATGGTTCATTTTTATAACATGCCTAGTATCTTTGTTTTTGGAAAAATTGTATTGGCAATAATACTTGAGTTTGGTTGGTAAAGTTTGATCACTTATTGATTCGAACTTAAACATGAATGCAACAAAATAAAAAGATGCAATAGAAATACCACTTCATTTCATTAATATCAATTAATTGAAATATGTTTACAAACAGAATGGAAATAAACTAGCTCGGACGATGATAGCTTATCTTTGAGAAGAGATGTGGCGGCTACATGCCTCTGAACTTTGTTACAATGAGGCTTGAAGGCATATTTATTATTGAGAAATAATGGAAAAACCTAAACATCCAAAAACATAACCCTAGGAGATGAAGCGGCAAAACTATGGGCCACGTTTGAGTAATTGGTACATCAACTTCCTGGGGTTGTAAATTTGGCATACAATCTTCATTTGACACGAAAAACACCTCATTAGAAAGATCTATCTAAGGACTACAATAGAATCATGTTTGCCAGTTTCCCAAAAAAACATCATTAGGGCCTCAAAACAACTCCAGAAGTTCAGGACCCAAAAAATTGCCAAAAATAGTAATTGTGTTATAATTAAGGAAACTGAAAAACTAAAAGAAACAATGGTGGGGGAACAAGTGGAATAGGCAGGTGGCCACCAATATCCACCTGGATCAGTCCTCCCTCCTTAGGAAGCAATGTTCCCCATTTCGTTGAGTGTGTCCATGAGATGGGGATACTTCTATTGAACTTGGTCCATGGTGAGCCACTTGCCTTGGTGCGAGAGTTTGTCAGCTTTGACAACCTGATATTGTTCCATATTTTGTTGGAGAGCATTCTTGATATGTGTGTCCATGATCTGATCAGTTGTGGCATGTTCCATGCGGTCTAGGTTTAACTATGTTGGTGTAAGTTGTTCTACAACATCTAATGTGTCCAACAATGGTGGAAATTATGGTCGAAGATAGTCCACATTGAACACTAGGTGCGGGCCAAGGAATGGTAGTATGTTGAACTCAAATGCATTTTCCCCTATAGCCTTAATTATGGTGTAAGGCCCATATCGGAGCGGATGAAGCTTGCGGTGGGGCCCGACAAGGCACTCCTTCTGCAAATGTAACCAAACTTTGTCTCCCACTTGGAACTTGTGTGGCACCCGATGTTGATCATGAAATTTCTTGTACTTAGCATTGGCTCTACTCAATATGTCATTGACCTGCTGGAAGATGTGCTGAATGCACTCAATGAAGTTGTTAGCCTTGTTAGCTTCAGACTAGACATGAGATGAATCTACCTGAGTAGCTACAAATGGTACGACCACATCAATGGGACATAGTGGCTAGAATCCAAAGCCCACCTAAAAGTGGTTGTGGCCAGTTGAGTTATGGATAGCTCTATTATAGCTATTCTGGACACAGGGGAGGCTTTCATCCCATGTGTGTGGGTGCTTCGAGTTATATATACACAAAATGTGCACAATCATCTTATGATGACCTTTGTTTAGCTATCAGTTTGGGGGTGGAAAGTCGTGGATTTAGTGAGCTTGGTATCCAACATCAACCAAATACTTGAACAAAATGTACTTAGGAACTTGTTTTTCTGATCTGAGATAATAGATTGTGGGATCCCAAAGTGTATCTACACTCGTTCAAAGAAGATTTTAGCAGTGTCTTATGTCGTGATACTCTTCTTGTAGGCTGCCAGAATGGCCATTTTAGAGAATTTGTCGATGACCACGAAAACAAAGTCATTTCCATGCTTAGTAGAAGGAAGGCTCAACATGTAATCCACGGATATGGATTCCCAAGGTTGACTAGAAGTAGGAAGAGGAGTATATATGCCTTTCTTCTTGATGGTTGGTTTGGAAATGGCATAGGTAGTGCAGGATTTGATGTACTTACCAACATCTTGTCAAAGGTTTGGCCAATAAAAATACTTCTACAACACTGTCATTGTTTTCTTTACTCTGAAATGTCCAGCGACCCAACTGTAGTGCGCCTCCCAAATCAATTTGGCACACTCACTTGAAGGAAAAAAAATGTGTCCCAGGTGGCATAATAGTGCATTGTGGAGGTGAAAATTTGGAACTTTCTTGCCTTCTAGGAGCGTTTGGTATGTGTTGTCGAATTCTGGATCACTCTTGTAAAGATGCAGCTACCCCGAAGTCTTGTGCTCACAAGAGTTGAGAACAGTGATCAACGCCATGATCGGCGGTCGGCTGAGGCAGTCTGCAACATTATTGGTGCTACCCTTCTTGTACTTAATGCTCAAATGGAACTATTGCAGGTATGTGGACCATTTCTGATGGTGATTGTTCTTAAACTTCCCTTGTGTCTGTATGAACTACAAGGATCGATGGTTTGTGTGGATGATCGTTTCCTTCCTTAGAATGTAATGTTTTCATTATCGGCGATCCTGCACAATGGAATACATCTCTTTGTCATAGTTGGGATACTTTTGAGCTTTGTGTAAAAGTGTCTCACTGCGATATGCCACTAGATGCCACTACTGAGTAAGAATTGCACCAATAGCATAGTTGGAGGCATCTATCTCAATCTCAAATGGTTTTTGTAGGTCTGGTAATGTGAGCACTAGTGCAAATCAGAGGTGATGCTTCAACTCGGAAAATGCCTTCTTTTGGGATTCAGACCAAAATAACTATTCTTTCGCTCCACCCTTGGTGATTTGACTTAAAGGCCAAGTGATGTGAGAGAACCCTAACTCAAACCTGTAGTAGAAATTGGCAAGACCTAGAAAGTTGTAGAGCTATGTTAGAGTGGTTGGGGCTGGCCAATCCTGAGTGGCTTGTATCTTGGTGGGGTCCACATGCACACCTCACTAATCAATGATGTACCCGATATATTGAACCTAGGTCATACCGAAAGTGATTTTCTCCAAATTGACACACATCTTTTGTTGTCGCAGAGTTTAGAGGACCTGTCAAATATGGAAGAGGTGCTCTTCCCAACTCTGGCTAAAGATAAGAATGTCATCCAAATACGCCACCATGAATGAGTTGGTTAAGGGTCACAATATGTTTTCCATCGGCCTCATAAAGGTTTTAGGGACATTCGTCAACCCGAAAGGCATGACTAGCCATTGGAAAAGGCCCTCCTTGGATTTGAAGGCAGTCTTCCTCACATTGTACGATTCGATTGGTACCTGGTGATACCTAGAATTTAATTCAATCTTGCTGAAATATTTTCTCTGCTTGAGCTAGTCCAGAAGGTCATCGATCCATGGGATTGGATACCTATTCCAAACAGTTTTCTTGTTTAGTGCCCGATAGTCAATACAGAGTCTCCAGGTTCCGTCCTTCTTCTATACCAACATGATCAGGCTCCCACAGGGTGATGAGCTTGGCCTGATGTTCCCTTTCTGCAAAAAATCATGAATCTGCCTCTTGATTTCATCATTCTCTAAAACATAGCGTCGATCTATCAGTCCATTGGGAAGAGACTTACCTAGGCTCAGATCAATAGAGTACTTGACCTGACAGTGTAGAGGTACCCCTATGGGTGAGGTGAAGATATCCCTGTACTCCTCCACTGTACTCCTCCACAACCTTGTCCATTTGTTGTTGTCATGCGGAGGAGCTCTTTTTGGAGGCCATGGCCACAATCTTCTTCTTTCCCTTAGTGTGAATCATAACGAAAATAAATTTCCCAGTCTCAGAAATAATCTTACTGCATTGCTTCAAAATAATCAAAGAGATGGTGGTAGGCGATGTTACCTCCGATATCCTGTATAACTTATTGCCCAAAGTAATAATAATAGTACGAGGCTTAGACTCATACATAACATGTCGTTTCCACAAGTATGGTTTTCCTAATAATACATCACAAACTTCAAGAGGATAACCATCACACAATACCTCATCTCCGAAGGGCTTGATATTGTCGGGAAGGCGACACTGTTGGCTGACGTTGATATATCGCCCTTGATGAGGCTACCCAATGGTGTACAACTGCGAGTGTGTTGTGATCGGTAAGACCAACCACTTCATGGCCTTTGCTGAAATAAGGTTCTTTTAGCTCCCGTCGTTGACAATGAAATGAAATGGAGAATCCTTCACCCACATCTATTAGTGGAAGAGGTGCTCCTCCTCCTCTGGAAATTTAGGCTACTTCTTCTAGATGTTGGTGGTGGCAATGGTGGTGCTAGGCTTTGCGTCAATAATCTACTTCCCTTTGTCATTCCCCTTTTCGGGTTCTAACTCATAATCAGAAAATGAATCTTATTCGGAAGCCTTCAACTTGGCCACTAGTGACTGCTTGGCCCGACACTCACTTTTGTTGTGATTGGGACTCTTAGCGAACTCACACCATTCCCCATGTCCTTCTTTATCTTTGTGGTGTTTTTCTTTGCTTGTGGCTTCAGAGGGTTTTTGTGGTTCACCCTACCTTGTCTTTATACTTTGTTTTTCATCTTGGGAGCACCTTTCCCTTGCTCCGGATTCGTAGATTCAAAGTCTCAATTCGTCTCTTTAAATTTATGCTCGGTCTTGATAGTGTATCAATAGGCATCGTCGAGCGAGGAGATGTCCAGGAATCCCATAACATCTTGGATGTACTTGTGTAGACAACCACAGAACTTTAGTACAAAATGCCGCTCAAAATCCTTGATACCCAACTTCGTGCAAAGGGTATGAAAAATATTTGTGAACTCTGACACATCTTGGTCCCTTCCCTGCCGCAACATGGTCCATTTTATGTATTTATCTTCATAGCTCCCGACAGGGAAATACTGCTCCTTGATGGCATCTCAAAAATAATTTCAAGAGTGTGTGACTAAGAATAGTGAGGGTTCACTCTTGTCCCTCTTCTCGCAGTAAATTTCCCACCAGTCCTTGACGTGGGGGATGGATTTGAGGAGTGAAAAAGTAATATTTTCCTGATTGGAAAAGTCATGAACCGAGAAATATCCTTCTATCATACTTAAACATTTATCTATGGCATCCATATCTATCTGACCTTCAAATATGGGGATGTCAAAGTTAACTTGTGCCTTAAATGGAGTGACTCTCCCAAAGTGGCTATCGGAAGAAGATGCATCGCCTGTGGGTATCCGCCGAAGGATCTAGGAAAATTTTTCCATCATCGCGTTCCTTTTTCACTCGCGGGATTCTTCTAGAAATATTTTGAAAGGATCTCCTGCTCCCTCGTGTTTATTTTCTTCTACCATGGTAGGTCATCAGGGTTTGTGAGGTTGGTATTGCAAGGGTTCATATAGTTCAAGCCCTAACTCCTTATACCCCGACCTCATTAGGGACATGTAAAGAAAAACAAAGAAAGAGCAGACCTGCTCTGATACCACTGATCCAAAATTAAATAGGAATGCAACAAAATATATCTATAACAACAAATACAAAGATGCAATAGAAATAACACTTCATTTCATTAATATCAAAGAATTGAAATGTGCTTGCAAATAGAATGGAAATAAACTAGCTTGGGTGATGGTGGCTTATATATGATAAGAGATGTGGCAGATACATGCCTCTGAAATGTGTTACAATGAGGCTCAATGGCCTATTTATTATTGAGAAACAATGGAAACCCTAAACATCCAAAAACCTAACCTTAGGAGATGAAGCGCCAAAACTATGGGCCCTGTTTGGGTAAATTGGTACATCAACTTCTCGGGGTCGTAATTTTTGCATACGGTCTCTGTTTGATGTGCACAATACCTCATTAGAAATATCTATCTGATGACTACAAATTTAGACTACAAATGTTAGTAAAAGCTTAATGCTTTCCCACTTTCCAAAAAAAACGTCGTTTAGGGCCTCAAAACGGCTCCGAAAGTTCAGGACCAGAAGAACTGCCAAAAATAGTAACTATGCTACAATTAAGGAAACTGAAAAAATAAAAGAAATAATTGTGGGGTTCCAAGTGGAATAGGCGTGTGGCCACAAATATCCACCTGGATCACCTATCTCATCTCCTCATTTTTCTTGGTAAAGTACTGTTGTAGGATTGACATTGGTAGATCAAATATCTATATCATTCTTTTATAGAATTGGTGAGCATCATAGTTGTGTACCTAGGTGTCTCAATAGATGGGAATGTGTCCACAGAATGAACAATAGTTTAGTCCTTAAATCAAGGTTGATTTTTAGCCCTGAAGTACAATAGGTTCATAATCAATCTATACCAATATTCCAGTGTTTGATGCAAAGGTACATTTGGTTCCTATCTGGTATATTTCTCCTAACGACAACCTTGCAAGTGAACAAAGGAGTATCATCATATGATAGATTTATTCCAACCTCTCTCCATAGAATTGCATGTTTCATTTTCCTTAATTATTTCTTAGTGAATGATTGTTACTTTATGAAGAATGTAATATTGACAGTGATAGATCCCACATCTAGAACATTCTCCTATAGAACTAGCGAGCACCAATATTGGATACCTAGGTGTCTCAGTAGCTAGGAATGTGTCCATAGAGAGATCAATAGTGTAGTCCTATTTGATGTTTGGCCCTGGAGTATAATTGATTCCTAATAAACTTATACTGGTGTTTCGCCCAAAGGTACGGTTGGTTCCCAGCTAGTATATTTCTTTAAATCATAATTTTACAAGTAAATTATAGGACAATCACCATTTCAAAAAAAATTATGTACTTACAGAAAAAATTAAGCCAATTTTTTTTTCTGTAACATTTTTTCTTTTCAAATTCCCTAAAAACGAAGTTCAATAGCATCATATTCCAAGTAATGGGGCACTTTGTGGATTTTCACAATGGCTATGTTATGATGCCATTGCCGCCTTATTATTAGTACCATACCATATTTTGAGCCAAAAAATAAAAATATTGACAAAAATTTTTAGCACATTGGCTTGAAAAACTTATTAAAACAAAGTTGCGACAACCCTATTTTGAGAGGCCAAATGGGAACATTCTTAAAATATGTTTCTACCCAGAATAACTATTGGAATTTAGTTCTAATCTAATTTGAATTTGTCAATTACACATTTGTTGTTCCATTATTTCAATTTGGACTATTATTAGACCATTAATTGAGTTTTTTATAATTATTTTGAAATTATGTATGAGTTATTTATTGTTTGTTAATTGTTAGCGAACCATATGAGAAACTTGTGGATCTCATTTATTAGTTGTTATTTTATTTTTAAACATAAGTTATGTATAAAATAAGTTTTTCTATTATTCAACAAGAAGGACTGTTAGGGAAATGTCTAAATCTTAATGAAATAATTTAATTATTAAGCTTTTATTTTAATCGTAATTTATAATTTCCATATATTATGATTTGATTAATTAATTTAATTTATTTCTCTTTTTGCATTTTTTTTTGCATATTTCTAAAATCTTTTAATCAACTTAGTTAATTAAATTAATTTATCTTTTCAAAGTAACAAGTGTTAATCAATGGAGGAATAATCTATATATTTATATTAGCGCTATAATATATGGAGGCAAGGCCCACTCCAATAAAACAAAGTGCTATATAATCTAGGTACTTTTCTTTTCCGATTATGTAGTTAACTTCTCAGTTATTTATTTATGTAAAATTTATTTTATTTATTCATGTAACTAATTTCTGGTTGTGTGATTTTATTTATGCAATTAATTATTCGAGCATGGTTATATTTATTTATTTCTTTATCAATTTATTTACACAATTAATTATTCATGTCTATTTTTAATTTGACATGCTTGCATTTTTTTCTTACGAAAAGAAACTTGTACTTCTGTTCATATTTGAAAGAAAGTACATTTTGCATATAAACACAAAAAGTGTGCATTCAACAAGATTTTCCTAGATCCATGAGTGGCAAAGAAAGGAACAAAATATCCATTTACATATGCTTGTAGAGCATTCAGAAAGAGCGACCTCAATGGCCTTTGTAGAGGAGCAAAAACTAATAAAAGATAAAAATATATATATAAGACAAAGATAATATATGGATATGAGGAAGTCATTGATCTTCCCCTTATTTTCTTTATTTTTCTGAACTTGTTTCCATACCCTAATTTGGGAGTCCATTGGAACTAGGGCTATTGCATGCATGGAAGCCTTTGCAGGATGTTCTTTTTCTGAATCATAGCTTTTTGATGCATGGACATGATTTGTGCCCACCAATCCATCCTATTTGTGTTCTAGATTTGTCTGATAATATGACTCTTGTATTCATGTTGGATCAATCCCACTCTGAAAGGGTGTAACATTTTCTTGGGATCCCCCATTCTCTTTTATTGTATTATTCATTGTGTCTTCTTCCTGTTATTTAAAGAGGTTTTGGTCTGTAAACTGCCACCCCTTTGGCTTATATTCCTTTTTCTTCTTTTGGTTCCTTTTAATCTATGGGCATGCATTATGAAGATGTCCTATGTGAAAGCAGGAATTGCATCTAAATGGTGTATTCTCATAGTCAAGAATTTGTGTCCATTGAAGGTTGTTATGTTTCAACATGATGTGATCTGATAAGCCTTTTCTAAGGTCTATCTCCACATAGATTATAGAAAAAGTAAAAATTCCTTTCTCTGTTCCTTCCATGGCCCTCTTTTTATATTTTCCCAGAGTATTTCCAATACCTTATAGGACCTGATGGTGCCAAAAATATAGAGGGATGTTTGAGAGTCTCACCAAACCGAAAGTGTTGTGACTACCATGTTTATTGCATCAAATTATGGAAACCATCGAGTAATAAAGAGCCTCACTCTTCCCCAAAACCATGACCCTTCATTTAAAGAAAAATATAAATCCTTCTATGTATCAAGTTGTATAATAAAAAACCCTTTAGAGCATAAATATATATCATAATTGGGTGTCCAGTATTAAAAAACCCATTGGTGTAAGGCTTCTGATTTGGACCAAAAACCATTAAATGTACATATAATCACTTTAGATAGAAGAGTTGGAGGATTAACTTCCATGGTTGGGGGATGCTCCATTTGATCAATAATGTAGGGGCTTGGTTCACTTTGTGTCTGATCTGCTAGAGAATGATACTTCCCATTCATTGCATCTTTGAATGTGGTAGATTTTCCTTTTGTATTCCCATGTCCGGCAACTCCAGTGCCTAAAGTTTTTCCCCTCAGCCTAGTGTTCATAAAAAGATTTGATTTCCTTTCAATGTTGTAGTCTTGGATCTAGAAAGAATCATTAAGAACCTTCCATTCAAATATCGGATTGTGACAGATTACAGGAATCCCAAAAAAAAAATGGAATTCTTTAAAAAGGAGATATAGGTAGAGCAACTGGTCCAAATAGTGTAGGACTTCCCACTCATACTCCATATAAATATTTGATATTTTTCCTGCACCATCGGATCCATAGACACATGTTGAGAAAACCCCAGATGGTGGATCAGTGCATGATTTGGAAAGAACTCCCATTTGAGCACACTTTTTGTACTCATAGTTAATGCAAACATCCATAGAACATCTGGATTTTGGCAATTTTAGTCATGGAAAACTTAGCCACCATAGGCATTTGAACACGCCAAACAATGTGAACATTGAATAGTGTATAAACAAGAAAATGGGCGCAGACCCCTAAAATGGTGACCCCTTCTGCCACAGTCACATCACATCTGTAAAGATGATTTTATAATTCCAGAAGGTTTGTGTTTTTGTGCTATGAAATCTAGAATAAGATATGGATAGGGACCATGTATAAACAAAACCTACAAAGACATTGTTTCCATGGACAATAGTGACCTTTGATACAGAACAAGGGGCGAGGAACTAATAATTGTCCAAAACGACAAGGAAAAAGTCATGACTAAGACCATATATACAACTTAAGTTGATTACCTCTTTCCATGTAGCATCAAGTGCACCAGAGGTCGACCAGAATGTGTCATTGTTAATCTCCTAGTCACTCATCAAAACCATAACGCCCTCCATTCTTTCCTTAATATCCCTCTTGACATGCTTGCATTTTAGATTGGCTCGTATTCATTTAGGTTGTTGAACAAATGTGGTCAACATAATGATTACATTTGTTGGTCTCAATAAATACAAGGATCATCTTGGCAAGGATTAGTCTTTTCGTTCAATTCCGCGTATGTGGTTTGTTCTACCTGTGTTAGGGATTACAACAAGAAGCTTCCTAAGCCCTAAGAGTAGAAGTGTGTTATTTCAAATTTGCAACTGTGTTTATTTTATTTTCAACATGTGTGTTTCTTTTTCCACATATGGTAAAAAAATGCATGAATAATGCATCCATTTTTGCAATTGTGTTTACTTTCCTACAAGTGTGTTTACTTTCCTGCAAGTGTTTTTAATTTCCGGCAAACATGTTTACTTTATTACAAATATATTTAATTTTTTGTGAACATGTTTACTTTCCCACAACTACGTTTACTTTCCTACAAGTCATTGCAGTCACTTTACTTTTAAATTTGTATAACCTTTCCAAGCTTGTGAATTTTCCATACTCAACCTATGAAAGTCATTATTGATACTACAACCATGAAACAAACCAGTGGAAGTAGAGAGTGTATCTTGCATATACAATTCATGCCAACTTGCAAGTTTAATACGAGACCTGTGTTGATAATTAAATGCACAATTTTTTGGTTGTTTTTCTAAGAAATTTGAAAGGTAATTAAAAATCCCACCATTTTTGGCACCTGTCAGGCGGAAAGAGTCGATTGTGCGGACACAACCAACCTCCCTAGGAGCCTAAGACTCTCTAGTGACAAACAAGACAAACAAGAGCAATCCTTCTCTAAACATGCATTTACTATACGGGAAATCAAGTGTTTAAATCCTACCTGTAATCCAACGCTGTTGTAGCAGTCCAGCTCCACTGATCCGGATGAGCTCCTCCTTCACTTTGAAACCTGCATACACTAACAATCAAACGATTAAATATCACTTGATAATCTCATAGAATAAAACATATTTAACACATAGACCAAGGAGTACATGAAATAACTCAAAAATAACAAGTTATTGAGAAGAATGGACTCATTTGCATTAATAGGTAACAAAAGGAACAAATACAACCTGAGCCTTGGTGTTGTGCAAGTCCCTCCCAGGGTCCATCAAGAGTTCTCCTTTACTTTGACAAAGCTCACCCACTTCCAAATAGAACAAGCAAAGATGGCAATCTCTCCTCACAAGCTTCTAAATGGGAGTCCTAATTCCTGCAGCATTTACCCTTAGAAATGTATAGCTTTCAACCTCTTCTCCTTCTGGCCCAATGCCTGTATTTATAGTGCTCAAGAGGAAGTTAATCAGGTCCACCATCAATGGGATAATCCCCTCTTTGGATGGGATAGCTCCCTTATTGATGGGATAAATTCCTCTTTGGTAGGAGTGCATGAACCATCTGGAGGCGCTCAATACACGTCGAACAACCTTCTAGAATGCTCTAGAAATGACCACAAGTGACTTTTTAAAGATGAAACTTGCGCATTTTAACCTTTTCAGGGGGACGCACCTGCACCTTTACATACAGAGCGTCCAAAGACGCAGCTTTTGTGAACATTGGGTGCGTCCCCGCAGGTAAGGTTGAGAGAACCTGCGTCCCCAGAGATAAATACATTTAGAAAGACTTTCTCTCTTTTTTGGAGTTTGACATGGAGAGAAGAGGCATAAGACTTGCCTAAGAGGGTAGCATGACTGTTGATAGAGCCATCCTAACTGTAAATAGTCATGGTGACATTTTTTAGTGTAACAGATTGCCCCCTAAAGTGCGAAGCCTGAAATAGATTAGGGTTTTGTATTATCTAGGAAGGGTGAAGCGCTTTATCATTTCAAAGATTATCTCGTGGAGAGCCTGGTCAGAACCTGCAATTTTCAACACAAAATACATGTATAAGATTATATCATCACTGAGGTAGGCATTCCCATACTCAGATTAAAACTTTAACTAACAGACTAACTACTCTGATACAGGAATGATCTTGCAGTACATCATAATCATAGACTTTTGTAGACACAGTATGGGCGCAGCCATCTATTTATGATTAGTCTACTTAGATAATGAATACAAAACTCCTCGCAGCCTGGATGGTGGAAACTAGATCCAGGGTCTTCATTTCTACTTCTCGAATTGGTACGATTCTAGCCATGCGAATAAATGAGTTGATGTCGAACATGGTAGAAACCACTTGATTACCAGTTGATGATGTAAACTGTTAACAAGTGTGAGAGAGACCACCAGTAATGTCAATGGTTCTCAAAGTACCCAGTACAATCCATGAGATGTGAATGAATGAATTGATGTCGAACATTTCACGGAATCCTTCGATCGAAAGTCAATGATGTAAACTGACGTCAAAGGCGAGAAACCTGCCATTGATGCATGCAGACTTCAAGGTACTGATGATTTCTAAGTCATCTCTCTAGATAATGTGCTGATGTCGATAGAAAGCGACCCGTTGCAGGCAAGCCCGCAACACGAAATCATTGTTCAAGTTGAAGAAATGTTGCTGTAAAGACTGACTCAGGGATGGTCAAATGGATGAGAAGTATTTTGCAGATGAAAGTTTTGCTTGCAGACCTCTTGAACACATAACGACACGACAGATGGCTTGGTGCTGAATAACTCAAAGTTAATCCCCGGAACCTGGCTGAAGACTTTCAAAGTGGTTTGATTAACTGTGAGGTAAAGAATTTCCCAACCCAGGTGAATGAAAAGTGTCGTGTTCAAGAGTGGTAATAAAGTTTCTTCTGAGACAAAAGGTAACAAATAGGCTCATTCTTCTCTCTTTTCCCCCACCGTTTCTGGAAAGTACCTCTTTATTTTTAACAAGCTTGAGGAGGATAACATATGCTTGATTATAAGCTCATCCTTCGGATGAGTCCAACCTAGTTTTGATTCGAACCCTAAGAAGGAGTGGTTCGTTCCTGTTTGTAATTGAACAGGTCCTTTACTGTGAAATGTTTAACGAGCCCAGTATAGGAGAAACTCGGCGTTTTTCAATTTTAGAGAGTCTGAAAAACTTAAGAAGACTCCAAGTTGAACTTTTTCGTAGATTTGTGTCCCTCAAGCCCGAAAAAGTATAAAATAATACCTGGGGGAACCGCTTGATCTTGCGACCAAGGAGTACTTTCATAATTAGTGTCACTGACCTGAAAAGTAAAAAGCGATCAAGGACACGTCGTTTTATTTCCGTATCGAGTTTGAAACGACAAAAACTCGGCAATCTTTTCCTGATTCTACGGTCAGAAAAGAGCTATAAGGGGACCGTCTTTTAATTCTGTTTTAACGAGTGTAAAAGAAACGCTCGGTAATCTTTTCATTTTTTAGGAGTCAGAAAAGGGCTTAAAAGATGACTCTGATATTTTGGTTCGTGAAAAATGACAATTTTCCCTCTAAGTCCCTTTGTCCTGCACAAAAGCAACACATTACTCATACCTGTTTAAGATAGGCAAAAATACATCGAAAAACATCCTTCCATGGTGAAAAATGAACAAATTCATCCAAAAAACCTATAAAAAGACTTTTTACAATATCATTTTTACCATTTTACTGTTGAGGTTGAAAAAAGAGCTTTTGGCAAGAAACTTCCCGTGGTTGCTGCGGAAAATCCGACCGTCAGAATCGAACGCCGTCTCTTCCAGGTATTTTACAACATCCTAATCTTCAATTTCATCCGATTAAAATTTTATTTTAGGTTTTAGTTTTGTTTTTTGGGGGGGTTTAGGTTTCAAAATGCGCCCCTCGGTGGACGCAGGTGCCCTTCGGGTGACCTGCGTCCCCCGACTTTTTCCTATACAGGAAAATGGTCGGGGGACGCAGCCCACCTTCAGGCCAGCTGCGTCCGGACGCCCTGTGTTGTAAACGCGGGGTGCGTCCTCCGTGAAAGGCGGATTTTGAAACCCCAATATCCACAAATAACCATTCAAATTTCCCAAAATCAGTTCTAATCATTGTTTCTTGGTGTGTAGGGCACTCACCATGTTGGATTGGAGAGAAATAGAGCACGCAGACGTTGATTTAGCTGCAATTGAACATCAACCTTCCATTGATGCCCTAAAAGAATGCGGGCTATATAAATACTGGGCCATACCTGGCATGAGGGCTCAGGTGAGATTCTTAGAATGGCTGGTTGAGAGATGGAACGTTCAAGAGCAATGCTTTACATAGGAGGGCACCAGCTCGAGATAGAGCCCTCTGATGTATACTTTCTCACTGTCTTGCCAAATAGAGGCGAGCAACTCAATCTAGCCGGGACTAGGCCGGGTGGCCAATCCCTTGTTAGTCTCCGGGAAGATTGGTGCACACCCGGTGCACACCATTCGAAAGGCGTGGAAATCAAACACATCTCTCTGCGTGAACTCAAAGTTATAGCGTTCACGGTTACCAGAACTTGCAGCGCAGCCGCTTTACACATTGCTTCCGGGTCCCAAATGCGGATGGCAATTGACTGTTACCAAGGCACCATTTTCAACTGGTGTGATGCTGTGTCGGCTAATGTGAAGAGCCAACTGACTAAGGCAAAGAACGGACGACTGAAAACTTTTGGATATGGGCCTTTAGTCGTGAGCTTTGCCTTAGAGAGAGTTCCGATGCTGATCCCTCAGCAACTCACTGTTGATATCTTGGGTCCTCGGGAGCCAAAGCTGGTACGATGGGTTGCGGTGATGGCCCGACATCCTGACGAGGGCGCGGCAGTTGTTCGATTTTCTGATAGTTACTTTCACTGGTTAGAGGACCAGGTTTTCTCGATCCAGGACTTTCCGTATGCCGGAGTAGATTTTCGAGGTGATCCGGACACGGTTCTTCCACAGGGAGAACAATGGGACGACAGAGGTACTTTATTTTTCACAAGTTTTCAAATTATGTATTTTTTTGTTTTTTATATTTATCGCCTCAAAACTGACAGTAAAAATTTTCAAAATGCAGATGTTGGTCCACAGCGCCCAGCCAACCTCCGGCCTTTTGAGAGGAGACATCCAGTTGCACCGGTACCGGCCCCACAGGACGCGGCTGCAGAGGTACTAGCTGAGTTGGAGCATGATCTAGAGCGTCTGACGGCGGATATGCCTGAGACTACTATGGATGATATTCCTATCAGGCTTTAGCGCTATGTAGTCGCAGTCCCTGGACCATTTAGGAGATTTTTGCGTAAGGTAGCCCGTGCAGTGGTATCATATAGGGAGCACCACCAGTGATTGGCTAGTCACTTTGTAGACACATGTGACATTTTTGACTTTTTGTACTTTATCATTTTTGCCGATCATAAGGTGTTTTTCAACCTATGATCGAAGACGATGTATATTTTTTGACACACTCCTATCTATATATATATATCACTATTACCGACTTATCTTGTTTAACATATGTGATGAAATGCTTTTTAAATTTACTTGCATGATTTATCGTAAATGTCTGTCCAACACTCGAGAAGCAATTGCATCTGCTAATGTATTTAAAGACCTTGGAATACGCTGATATTCAATGTAATCAAATTCACGTTCCAAGAGACGCACTCTCAAAAACAACCTTAATAACACAGGATTTCTAATGGCATAAACTCTATTAAGCTGTAATACAACAAGTTCAGAATCTAACCTCACTATCAAACGTCGAATTCCAAATGAAATAGATTCGGATAATAATTCAACCACTGCACTGTATTCTGCAATGTTGTTCGTTGTTTGACCGAGGCTTACCCCATGCATAGAAACTAACTCGTCAGAGGGTAAATAGATAACCCAAGCTGCGGAAGAGATATTCTGTGTACTACGACAAGCACCATCAGCAAATCCAATGTATGTTTGGAGAGGCGTCGACATCTGCAATATCAAGAGTAAAACCAAGATAAGCCAGAATAACGACGAAAAACACACTCGCTAAGCTAAGCACACTGACTAACTAACAAACATACTAGCTAGAAAGAAAACCTAACCTAACTAAAACTTCTCCATACCCACCATTTAAGCATAATACCTCTTTAGGTAAAGTCCATTTCTGGGTTTACCCAAAGAGTCCCCATCAAAATCTACCAGCTCATAAGCCCCTTTTGCTAGCTTTCGCTTTACAATATAGGGTCCATGCCACATAGGAACGAATTTTCCAGCACCTAGCTTATTGTTAGCTTGATCATATAATAGCACTAGGTCTCCCTCCAAAAAACTTCGAGGGGTCACATTTCTATCATACTGAGCTTTCATTTGCTTCGCGTGAGTCTCGATTGCCAATGCAGCGTCACGTCGAGTCTCATCTAATTTAGCTAAGTACAATAAACGTTTCTCCTCTTCGGAAGTAGCTGGGAGTAATTCGACAGCCATTTGAAGTGATGGGATTTCGCATTCAATGGGTAACACAGCTTCCAAACCATAAACTAGCTGGAAAGGAGTGAACCCTGTTGAAGTTTTCACTGAGGTTCGGTATGCCCATAGCGCTGAAAATAACATGTTGTGCCAATTCGACCGATGAATACCAATGGTTCATCGGATCATGATGACCAGAACTTTATTGATAGACTCAACCAAACCGTTGGCTTGTGGATAATAAGGAGTAGAGCTATCGTGGTGCAAACCAAGCTGGCTTGTAAGCTCAGTCATCATGATGTTTCGAAAATGGCTCCCATGGTCAGTAATGATTTCTTGTGGGACACCAAACCTAGTTATAATATGATTGAATACGAAAACTGCAGCTTTTTTGCCGCTTGCGTCGAATGTAGGCATCGCCTCGGCCCATTTAGTGAAATAATCAACCGTGAGGATGATATACGCATGCCCCCCGGCCGAGTGAGGGTTACAAGTAATGAATTCGATACCCCATTTGGCGAATGGACCAACGGCAATTATAGGGTGGAGAGGAGCAGGTGGTGCGCGCATCTTTCGATCAAACACTTGGCAGTTGTGGCACTTCCGGACTGCAATGATACAATCTTTAAACATAGATGGCCAGAAGTAACCAGCGCGCAACACCTTCTGAGCTGTGGCATACCCAGACATATGACCGCCACATGCTCCAGAGTGACAATCATTCAAAACCCTCTCAGCCTCTTCGTGAGTTAAACAACGTCGAAAAACTAAGTCTGCCCCCTGGCGATAAAGTGTATCTCCAATGATTTTGTATTGCTGGGATTGAAACCGAATTTTTCGACGTTCCACTTTTGAAGCTTCAAGCCGAAAGGTTTGGGTTTGGAGATAGATGATTATATCCCCGTACCACGGATCTAAAGTACTGATAAGAAACAAATATTCGTCCGCAATGGACTCCTCTGCCACAGTCTCTGTGTCAGTACGCGGGAAATCACACATCAATTCCGCAAAAACTAAGGATTTCTTAGACTTGGACTTCTGGAACTCCAAGTCAAACTCTTGCAGGATAACGATCCATTTAGAGTACTTGCCCCCTAGCAGTTGTTTTGTCAAAATGTAAATCATAGGGTTGCAATCCGAAATAACTGTAGTTTTACGGAGAAGAATGTAGTGACGAAAACGCTGGACAGCTTGAACGACTGCCAGGGCCAATTTCTCCACATGCGAATATTTTAGCTCAGTGGGATTTAAGGTCCTACTAAGATAATATATCACATGTTCCGCTCTGAATTCATCTTCTTGAACTAGCACCATTCCAATGGTGGAATGCGAAGCCGCGAGGTATAAGAAGTAGTCCTGGTTGTAGTTGGGAGGATGCAACAACGGTGCATGGGTCAACGCGTGTTTAAGTGCATCAAAAGATTGTTGGGCAATCTCGTCCCAAAAGAATTGAGCGTTCTGTTTCAACAACCGTGTAAAACCTTTAGTGACCTCGGCGTAGTTTGGGATGAATCGGCGTAAAAAGTTCGCTTTCCCTTGCAAACTTTGGAGTTGGCGCAAACTCGAAGGAGGAGGCAGTTTGATGATAGCTTCGACTTTCGAGGGATCGACGCGAATGCCGGCTTTTGAAACAACAAATCCCAGCAATCGACCTGTTTCTATACAGAAAACACATTTGTGGGGATTCAACCGAATTCGATAATGCCTACACCTCATAAAGATTGCTCGTAAGTGGACAAGGTGATCAGCTCGATGGAATGAATGAGCAGGCAAATCATCGAGATACGGTTGCACAATGTGCTTGATATCATGAAATGCGTAAGACATTGCCCGTTGAAAAGTGGCCCCGGCATTCTTAAGCCCAAAAGGTAATTTGCAATAAGCAAATGTCCCCCATGGACAAATGAATGTTGTTTTTGGTTGGTCGGCAGGTAGAATATTGATTTGATTATAGCCCGAAAAACCATCCATGAAGGAAAACATTTCACTTCCGGCACAATCATCAATAATTTGATCGATATAAGGCGTAGGATAGTTGTCTTTTGGACAAGCTCGATTGATATCCCTATAGTCGATACAGATTCTTATTGTTCCTTGTTTCTTGTTGACCGGAACAATATTCGATACCCAATCTGTTAACGGGATCGGATAAATGAAACCTGCTTTCAACAGCTTTTCGACTTCTGCTTTAATCGCAGCCGCTTTTCGAGGGTGAATCTGACGCAACCGTTGTCGGACGGGTTTAGCATCCGGGTAGGTCTTTATTTCATGAACAACAATGGCAGGATCGATTCCCGGCATTTCCTCGTAAGACCAGGCAAACACATCGCGGAATTCTTGGAATAGGGCCTTGTAAGTGTGGATTTCATCTTCTGTACATGCGGCACCTATATGAATGTTCTCCTCAATTCCGGGCTTCACTGAAATATCAATGGGAATAGTACGAGAAATATTCCCTAAATTCAACTCTGAATCAGAATGTTTCGTTGGATCCTGAGCGTCTTTGACATATTCAGCGGTAAAGATAGATGAAAAATCATTTTCAAATGCATCATCCTTAGGTAAAAATGAAGATCTGTGATGGAGATCTTCCCATGGTAGATCGTCTACACTTAGGATTTCGTGAAGTTGTTCGTCAGATGACACGACTTCGGGAAACGCTATCCGTTCTAAGGCTGAGGTGAAAAGTGATTCTTCACTGACCACATTCATTTGGTCGATCTCGGTTGAATGAGAGTCGGTAAAAGACATGACAGCTTCATAAGCAATTTCATATGGACTCAAAGGCATAGCATCACCGAATGAGTCTATTTCAGAGCCAAATGGGACAATCCAAGGATCATCATAAATAATGTTTTCTGATGTAATCATACGAATTGTTGCAAATGAAGGTTCTACGCTAAGTGGAGGGAGAGGAAAAGTTCCCAGTAAACCGGAATCCTTAACTAAACCTACACCAATGTCCCTATAAGGGATTGTCGTCTTACCGACATGCTGGATACTCTCTGAAGAGGCTGGGTCGGATGAAAAGTATGTCAGCTGATCAATAGTCACGATCTTACCGTTATGTGGAAACTTAATTACTCTGAATACCGATGAAACGACCGCCGTCATAGCATATGACCAACTTCGACCCAAAAGAAGGTTGTAGTCTAGAGGGGCATCAACCACTTCCACATCCAGACTAACGGTTTTACCTTCTACCCCTATAGGCAATTCCTGTAGAATACCAAACGGACGGAACCCACGGCCATCAAAGGCCTTAAGGATGGTGGGGGATTGGTTCAACGAAGGAGAACCAAGGGATCTCCAACATTGAATCGACATAATACACGTAGAAGCTCCCTCATCAATCACAGTCCTATGAATAGGCCTGTTTTTGACTATCACTGGAATTTGGAAAGCCATTTGATGGGGGAGACACGGTGTACTATTTTCTAGATCGAAGATTATTAGATTCGGGTCCTGAACATCAACAGCTCCTATAGCCGACAAAATTAATTTTCGTTGTGCTGGGCATGATTGCAGCACTTCTAACGCCGACATTGCTGAGGGTGAAACAGCTAAGTCCTCAACAATGTTGTAATTATGGGCCGCTCTCGCATGTGGATTGAAAGCAGACCTTCGAAGTACACCCTTGGCGGGCGGTTTAATTACTAAGTCCGGGTTAGGTTTCTCGATCTGTAGTGGATCGGAACCAGGAGCTGAGGTTGATGGGTTAGAGTGAGAAGATTCTGCTTCCTTACCATCAACAGGATTCTTACTACCATAATCTTGCGATCGAGTCGCAATCCTCACATGAGACATCATCAAAATGGGTTCTTCACTGGCGTTCGAGGAAGAACCTATCATCTTATTCTCCTGCTCCGGAAATGGATTTTTTAACACAACAGGAGTGGGAGAACCTTTGACTATTTTTACAACCTCGGCCCGATGAGGGCAATCTCTCGTAAAATGATCCTCTTCACAAATAAGACAAGGATATCGAGGTTTGCGCTTTTCGTCATTGGTTTCCGACTTTTCCGTTTTCTCCTTCGGAGCCTTGTCTGCTTTAGCCTTCTTCTTTCCTTTCTTCTTTCCGTCGTTTTTTGATTTGGCCGTAGATGATTCTACAGCGTGAATATCGGCGGTAAGTTCAGGAGAAGACTCTCCTGTCGGGGAATCGGGCAAAGTGATAATAGGAGTAGTTGAAGCCTTGGAAGACTTCTTCTTGCTCTTTGTATTCACGATACCGATCATACCATCAGCGGCATGAGATCTCGAAGGAGCAGCAGCGATTTGATTCGACTTTGGAAGATCCGGAATCTTCTCGTGTAATGTACCCGACTGAGTGTAAACTAAGTCAAGGTATTGCGCCTGAGCAATGACTTGCTCCTCAGTAACTACTCCAGCCTTAGCTACATCTTCAGTAATCTTCGGTAATAATGATTTAACAAACCATTCAGCTAAGATTTGGTCCGGGATAAAAACTTTCACTAGCCTTCTTCGACGTCTCCACTCATGAATGTGATCAGAAATATACGTGGACGTTGATTGTTTTAGTGAAGTTAATAACTCCGTGCCGTTATCGTATCTGACCGGCAACTGAAAGTGAGTTAAGAACGAGGTAGCTAACTGGCTAAAATTGTAAAAAGAGGCCCGTGGTAACTCAATGTACCACTTGGCCGTGAGACCAATGAGTGTACGCTGGAAAAGACGTAAGCGGATCGAATCATCCGAGATAGAATTTGAAGCACACCAGAGGTGGTAAGTCATCACGTGATTGGACGGATCCTCTCCAGACTTACCTTCGAACTTGGGTATATCGCTGGGCAACTTATTTGGCATTGGCGGCCAGAACGGAAGATATTGAATTGGATCGTTCGTTAGGCGCGTCAAGTCTGGTAAATCCAAAGTTGCGATAAACGGTAACTGCCGGTTAGGATCTCTAAAACTCTGGGTCACAATACCGGCCCCAGGAGGAGGATATCCAGGATAACTAGGAACAGGAGTCGCATTTGGGATATTATATCCTCCTGGAAAACCAGGATTAACCGGACCGTACTGGGGTTGTTGAGGTTGTTGATAAGTGTACCCAGGATACGGTTGATACTAGTAAACCGGTTGTTGGACAGCTTGCCCAGGTTGGTACTGTCCCTGGTACGGTTGGTGAACAAATTGAGGTTGAGTAGTGACAACCGTACTTATACCAGGCTGACCTACAGGCATCTGGACCGTGGTTTGAATCGTAGATCCAGACAACGGTAAAGATGTCTGAGGAGTGGTTACAGAGACAGTAGAAACTGGAGCTGTCGATACTCCAGAAGTAAGTATGGTAGATGTGGCGGTAGTTGCAGCAGCCGTTTGAGATGGAGTACTAGGTGCAATTGGCGGCTGAGTAATTACCGAAGTTACAGAAGTTTGAACATTTGACTGGACAGGTTGCGGTTGCTGGGGTGGACCAGAAACTACGGGTTGTCCAGCTTGAGGTACCAACTGTATACTTGGCTGCAACACCTGTTGACCCTGTGACGGATCCCACACTAAAATTCCAGGGTATTGACCCGTAACAGGTTGAGGATACTGAGATCCATAGCCGGATTGAGGATAGGATTGATAATTGTAAGGTGCAGTTCCCATACCTTGACCATATGATTGACCTTGAGGTGGTTGATAACCTTGACCTGAGTATTGACCTTGAGGTTGATAACCTTGAGGTAAATACGGATACTGGGGTTGACCTTGACCTTGAGGTTGGTACCCTTGAGGTTGATACCCTTGGGGTTGATACCCTTGCCATCCTTGAGGTTGCCATCCTTGAGGTTGATATTGATACTGAGGTTGACCTTGGGGTACATATTGAGGCTAGGGTTGACCTTGAGGTATGTATTGCCCCATAGGCGCGTACTGACCTTGAGGTTTCCCCCCAGACACAAATGATGTACCTTGAGGTTGCCCCCCAGGCATTAACTAAGGCTGCCCCCCAGGCAGTAATTGGCCACCTTGAGGTTGGGAAACGGGAACTGAGCCTGACATCATGTAAATGTCTCCTACACCCAATGGTACATTACCACTGTTTCCAACTAATAACCCATGATCAACGGGTTGAGGAGATGCCCCCGCAAAAGTACCAGAAAGAGATTGATACCCAGTGGGAACAGAAGGACCGCCATGTAAGAAAGATTCAGGACTTTGAGTAAACACGGACGACGGACCAGCCATATTTACAGGAGTGTGAATACCTCCAGGTGGAAAAGGAGTACGAGGTGTAGAAAAACCAAAGTTGTCTAAATAATTGGTTAACGAAAGGTACCAAGTAGTACTTCTAGGAGGACTGTAAAAGATAGATTCACGCTCCCTTAGATCAATAGTAAGTTGATCTTCAAGGTTAGAGACGCCTATTTCTTCCTCTGGAGCAAGTTCTTCGATAGCAATCAAACCAATAGGAAGATTTTCGGTGATAATTCTTTCTATTCTCGGTGAATCAGGAACACTAGAAGTCGGAGTAACAGGTTCAGATATTTCTGGTTCTTCGCCTGTATCACTAGCAGACGAAAAACTACCAACAAGCTCAGAAACTGTAACAGCTTCGGGATTATAACCTGTCTCTAAACCTTGGTAATCTGAATGGACTACCAAGGAAGATTCCCCTTCTTCAGGTGAACCTACTCTACTGCCACTAGGAGGAGTTACAAGGACCTTTAAACCTTCTAGATTACCCGGGTCGTCTCGAGGAGGTGATCCCCTAAGCCTACGGGATCTTCTCAACAATTCGGCCACAGAAACAACTTCAGGAGACTGGCCCCGAAGTCTACGGGACTGTCTCGGTAATTCCGCCACAGCTAAAAACTTTTAACTACTACACACGAAAACAAAATAAAATTTCAAATCAAACCACCTAAAGTCTCTAAAGAACCAAACAAATGTGAATCACACGCCTAAAGAATCTAGAGCGTCAAACCAAGCACAAACAGTAGCCTTCCAGACCGAAAGCGCTAGTTGGTGATGAAGCCCAACATCGCTGGATTCAGTACAGAAGTGGCGGGTGGAACAGTTACCCCGGCAACCTGCTTAATGAATAGACTAGACCAAGTTCCTCCACTTTAACCGTCTCGAGTGAAGTGAACCCCCCAGAAAATCCAAGTGAGTCTAGCCGACGTCTGCTCCAGGTACAGTGGGATCTTCCCTCCACCGTCACCTCGGTAGAATCCTAAAGATAATGGTCACTAAGGTTACCAACCGCAACAAATGAACCTGGGGGAACAGTCTAAACTCCGACAGCATGCAAGGGCAGAGTAGCAAGCTCAATCCCCTTGCCGGCTCCTTAACAATAATCCAAGGTTTACCGACAAGTGACCCTTGGCTCCTCGACAATGGTTAATCCGAGGTTTACCGTTTGTAATACGTGCGTGTCTGGCGTCGTTCCCAACGAGGGGGGATTGATCCCCTCACTGGTTCGGACACGAGCTCGTGCTTCTCCTTTAAGAGGAGCTTTCCCAGAGTACAAGTGAGACAATTGGATTTATTCTATCACAAGATAAGCTACTTGTTTGGTTTTGTTGTCTTGGAGAGTTAATTACTCACCTACTCCAAGACACTAGCCTGATCTAAATTGGTGTTTCAGAGCCCTAGTAAATAAAAGTTACTACGTCGATTTTACTTTAAGCGTTAATTTTATGGTTTTTCTTTAAGACAAAAGGTAGTGGAAGTGAAACCAATGGTGTGTATACTCGACTCAAACCACTACAAAGATGCACCTAAGATGATTTACACTACTTTCCTTTTTCAATGAAATTCTTAACTAAGAGAGTTGAGAGATGCAAATTTTATAGAAAACCACTTCCTTAGAAAAGACAATCAAAGAAACAATTCTCTTTATCTTTTCAAGCATACAATCATGACCACTCCTTACGTGCACGAAAAAAATTCTTTTTCTTTCAAAACTTTTCAAAGCTACTTGAAACAAAACTTTTCAAAGGAGATGTTTTTGTATTTTCTCTTTTTACTTAAGCATATAAACCTATCTGAACAAAAAACAATCTCAAAAGCTATAAAATCTATGAAAACTTGACTCACAAGCAAATCAAAAGGAAAATTACTCTAAGCAAACCTAACAAGGCAAAAGCTCACAAAGATGATTCTAGGTTGTTTTACTTGACCAAAATCAAATCAAGGACCAGCTAATGCAGAATCAAAAGACTAGTCAAAACAAAACTCAAATCTTTTTGTTCTTTTTGTAAAATGGAATTCAAGACTTAATCAACAAGCACTTCGAAATTTTCCCAAAAAGACAACTCAATGGTAAGTTGCTCTCACAGGTAGACTTTAGGACAGGTCTGACTTCTTAGAATGCTGACAAAACCAGAGATATCTAAGGCTTGACAACTTCTACCGCCAAAGTCACTACAAGACCTACTCAAAAATCAAACCCTAGGGCTTAAACTTCGATGAAATCCACTAAAACACTCAATGCTATCGAAACAAGTTCAGGTGAAGATCTTTGACAAGGGACTAATGAATCTGGGCAGTAAAAACTAAGAAAAAACAAAATCTAAGAGCAAAAATGCAAAAAATGGGATTTTCTCAAATTTTAGCAGGGGACGCAGGCGACCCGTTAGAACAGGTGCGGGCCCGCTCTGTGCACACAGCGACAGTGCGTCCAGGGACGCACTGTGCAACACTCAAAGGGTGTGTCCTACTGAAAAACTCAAGAAAAACCAAAATGAATCTAATCCTAAGCTAACCCACCCACAGACAAAGTCACAGAGCCAAAACCAGAAAAATAAACCAATTTTCTCAGAGCAAAGTTCACACAAAGGAAAAGACTTTTCACATCAATGGAATCCCCAGTCTAGTCGCCAATTTGTCAGGCGGAAAGAGTCGATTGTGCGGACACAACCAACCTCCCTAGGAGCCTAAGACTCTCTAGTGACAAACAAGACAAACAAGAGCAATCCTTCTCTAAACATGCATTTACTATACAGGACATCAAGTGTTTAAATCCTACCTGTAATCCAACGCTGTTGTAGCAGTCCAGCTCCACTGATCCGGATGAGTTCCTCCTTCACTTTGAAACCTGCATACACTAACAATCAAACGATTAAATAACACTTGATAATCTCATAGAATAAAACATATTTAACACATAGACCAAGGAGTACATGAAATAACTCAAAAATAACAAGTTATTGAGAAGAATTGACTCATTTGCATCAATAGGTAACAAAAGGAACAAATACAACCTGAGCCTTGGTGTTGTGAAATTCCCTCCCAGGGTTCATCAAGAGTTCTCCTTTACTTTGACAAAGCTCACCCACTTCCAAATAGAACAAGCAAAGATGGCAATCTCTCCTCACAAGCTTCTAAATGGGAGTCCTAATTCCTGCAGCATTTACCCTTAGAAATGTATAGCTTTCAACCTCTTCTCCTTCTGGCCCAATGCCTGTATTTATAGTGCTCAAGAGGAAGTTAATCAGGTCCACCATCAATGGGATAATCCCCTCTTTGGATGGGATAGCTCCCTTATTGATGGGATAAATTCCTCTTTGGTAGGAGTGCATGAACCATCTGGAGGCGCTCAATACACGTCGAACAACCTTCTAGAATGCTCTAGAAATGACCACAAGTGACTTTTTAAAGATGAAACTTGCGCATTTTAACCTTTTCAGGGGGACGCACCTGCACCTTTACATACAGAGCGTCCAAAGATGCAGCTTTTGTGAACATTGGGTGCGTCCCCGCAGGTAAGGTTGAGAGAACCTGCGTCCCCAGAGATAAATACATTTAGAAAGACTTTCTCTCTTTTTTGGAGTTTGACATGGAGAGCAGAGGCATAAGACTTGCCTAAGAGGGTAGCATGACTGTTGATAGAGCCATCCTAACTGTAAATAGTCATGGTGACATTTTTTAGTGTAACAGCACCATAGTCGGAGAGTTACCAAAGGCACTTTTTTTCTTGCATTGGTTTGAATTTCATATTTTATTATGCATAAGAGATTTTTTCTTTGTTGTTTTTAGATTAAATGATATAGGTCACTTAGATATATTGATTGAGTTTATAAATATTTTTGTGGTGTAGGAAGAGCAACCCATATTACTAACCTTTCTTTTGTGGGAAGCTTGGAAGAAGGAAAAGAAAAGAATCTATGCCAAATGAAGAGGAGGCAAGGGGATGTCAAAGTCTTCAAGCTTGAGTTACGAGACACTTTATGGATTTCATGGATTTTGTAGCTTTGAAAATCAGAATTTTTTTGTTGGAAAATTCTTCTTTAGCATTCTTCCCACTCCTCCATCCCTCATGGCTCTTTTCTAAAACACACCTACTCTCTTTGGTTTTAGGTAAAAAGTACACTAAATCAATGTATCAATGTTTAAGAAATTAATGGTTGGAAATACTATGCTTAAGTCTACTTGGAAAAGTTTGATTACCTATCTCATCTCCTCTTTTTTCTTTGTAAAATACTATTGTAGGATTGACATTGGTACATTCAGTATCTATATCGTTCTTCTTTAGAACTGGTAAGCATCATGGGTGTTAGAAAATCAGAAAGACGTGAAGATTCTCTTATATTGATAATTACTTCTGATATCTTGTAGTCTTATTATCTTCTTTTTATGTTCATATTTTATATTTGTTTCATCAAGAAATAATCAAATCAAAACATGAAGATCAACGATACCAAATGTAGGCACTCAGCTATGGATAAAACCCCTCTCCTGGTGAAAACCCAGTCAAACTCTTCAACTAGTAAATAAAATTGAGATAAACTAAGACCTTAGACTTAAAATACCTTACTCCTACACCAATTCAGCCTTCCAAGATGATTTACCAAACTCGAGTAGTCTCTTCTTGTCCAACATCTTCAGCCCAGCAACAATCTAGAATTTCAGCCCAACTACAGTATTAGAATTTCGGCCCTTCCAACAACCCAACAACTTCACACATGTGAGACAAAGAGAGAAAAAAATAGACTTCTTATGCTTGATAAATAATTCCTTCTCCTTCACTAGGGTTTCCTTCCTCCTTCTTGAATTTTCACCCTTTTTTACCTCCAGCAACTACAGATCGAACTTGTTGTGAATGTGCTTCAAATGAGGTCAAGTTTTTTCCTTTGTGAGGTCGAATTCCCTTGATGAGGTCAGCTTGTCCTTCTTTAGGCCGACTTGGTGGAAGAGACCTAAAATACCTATTTTACATTAAAATAAATTTCTTTCTTGATAGTTGAAGCCCATGAAGGGTCTTTTACATGATGACAAGGACTAGGATTCTTAACATAAACCCTAGAAGCCTACAATGGAGGATTTTACCTAAAAACCATTGACCCAAGAATGAATCCCATGATTTAATAAGTCAATTTATTTTATAATAAAATTCCTTTTTTTTCTTTCCTTTAACAAATATATTAGATCATGCCTCAAATACAATTATGAAGACCAACACTAGTTACATTTTTCAACACTCCCTCTTAACTAGGGAGGTATTCATAATTACACATATACAAAGGTACATGGAATATCTCAAAGTGATATACTCTATGAAGAGTTAAAAGCACACATAGTGCTACAGATAAGATACCTAACCAGGGTACTCTAAGTGAGTGGGACTAAGGTGTACTCAAGCTTTAGCCACTTTAGGTACCATAAGGATTTTAAGCTCTAACACCAAAATAGGGATCTCGGTGCGTATCTGAGGTTGGAGCTCCATGACCAATTCCACCCTCCCTACTTTGGGATATAGACATCAACAGATAAGTTGGTGAGATGTCCTCCCAAGCATTTTGTTGCCACAAGATGCTTTATCTCTCCTAACTAAATTAGATATATCTCCCCCACTCCAAGCATTCTTCAAACGTTCAATCGTTTTACTAAAAGATCCTTCACAATCACAATCCCAATCATAAATAACCTTTAAATATATATACAAGTAAACAAAAACCTTCAAGGTACTCAATAATTCTTGATGCTACTCATATCAAGTTATCCAAATACAACTTTGTCAGAAGCTTTCGTATTTCACTTCTTTAGTAGCATTAAATACACTCTTAGTAATTCACAAGTATTTTGTTTGCAAATTCATCTATAGTAATTTCATTCATTCTTTGATTTCATTGTTTCTTGAAGGTATTTACTATGACTATCATAATATTCCCTCCCTCTTAACTAGGGAGATATAGCCTTTATTTTATCCAAGCTCCCTCTCAACTTTAGGGAGATCAGCAACTTCCTTGTTTTATAACATTGAAGAAACTTCAATTTTTCAAGGCTTCATTCTTCGTCATGGCATCAAGGTCATCTTGATCATCATTATTCTTATAGCTTCCTATATCATTCTCATCATCATCTTTAATCACGAACATCTTCAACATCTTAAAGATTATATACCTGCAAGACTTTAATAGCAAGTACAACTAAATACAAATATATAGAAGCATGAAGTTAACTATACCAAAATCATATCATTATAATGGAAGCATCAAAATATGAAAACATTGGACATTATATACCTAAATCTAGTTAGGTTCATAATCAACAAGAGACACATCTTTTTACATACTAGACTCCAACTTCTTGCTAGGGTTTTGTCATGAACCCTAGACTCCATCTTCGAGACATAAAGACTTAGATATAAAAAATTCAACCAAATAACTAACGAAATCATAGTATTATACTTCTAATGTTTCAACAATATGCTTTTAGAATTATATGTCAGACTCTACTAGGGTTTGTTGCAAACCCGGATTTTATTATCAAATCTAAATCATATCAATAATAATATAATCATGTCCTAGAATATCAATCTCTACTAGGGTTTTTGTTACAAACCATATATTTCACAAACTAAAATATTAGGTTAGAAAACTTGCATATACATATCTAGGATGCACTAGAATTTCACATCAATATCTACTAGATAAACCCAAGATACAAACATTAATACATCAAAATTAGATATACGACATTTTTTATCAGGCTAGGGCTTCGATTATACAGACAAATATACACCTAGGGTTTCATTCCTAGGATATTATTTTAGTTATTACAAGGGTTTTGTTCATAAACCCTGATTCAATATACCCTAAAAATCTAGGGTTTCATTTAGACATTAACAACAAACCCTAAAGGGCTAGGGTTTTTACCATAACATTGTCAAAACCCTAAACTTCAAAAGAATATGATTTCTAGATTTTATCAGCAATCCCTACGTAGACTAGGGTTTCATAATCAACATTGACATACTTAGCATCAAGAGGCTAGGGTTTTACAATGAGCCCTAAGGATTAGGGTTTCACAGAAATAAACAAATGACGAGATAATATGACAAAAGTGGATTCAATCTAATGATTAATCACCCTAACAAGAATATTTATGATTCAAAACCCTAGACATAAAGATGTCAGTAATATAAAGAAAATTTCAAAAGAAGAAATATCATACCTTTTGCATAAAGAGAACTATATAACAAAACTTGTAGTCTAATACATACCTTGAGTTGTTCTTTAAAAACCTTGTAAGACATCAATTCTTGAAGGGATTATTTTGCAACTAAATTTCTTTCATGATTCAAATATTTCCTTTGAAATCTGTGTCTGTGCTATGAAATCTAGAATAAGATATGGATAGGGACCATGTATAAACACAACCTACAAAGACATTGTTTCCATGGACAATAGTGACCTTTGATACAGAACAAGGGGCGAGGAACTAATAATTGGCCAAAACGACAAGGAAAAAGTCATGAATAAGACCATATATACAACTTAAGTCCATTACCTCTTTCCATGTAGCATCAAGTGCACCAGAGGTCGACCGGAATGTGTCATTGTTAATCTCCTAGTCACTCATCAAAACCATAATGCCCTCCATTCTTTCCTTAATATCCCTCTTGACATGCTTGCATTTTAGATTGGCTCGTATTCATTTAGGTTGTTGAACAAATGTGGTCAACACAATGATTACATTTTTTGGTCTCAATAAATACAAGGATCATCTTGGCAAGGATTAGTCTTTTCGTTCAATTCCACGTATGTGGTTTGTTCTACCTGTGTTAGTGATTACAACAAGAAGCTTCCTAAGCCCTAAGAGTAGAAGTGTGTTATTTCAAATTTGCAACTGTGTTTATTTTATTTTCAACATGTGTGTTTCTTTTTCCACATATGGTAAAAAAATGCATGAATAATGCATCCATTTTTGCAAGTGTGTTTACTTTCCTACAAGTTTGTTTACTTTCCTGCAAGTGTGTTTAATTTCCCGCAAACATGTTTACTTTATTACAAATATATTTAATTTTTTGTGAACATGTTTACTTTCCCACAACTACATTTACTTTCCTACAAGTCATTGCAGTCACTTTACTTTTAAATTTGTATAACCTTTCCAAGCTTGTGAATTTTCCATACTCAACCTATAAAAGTCATTATTGATACTACAACCATGAAACAAACCAGTGGAAGTAGAGAGTGTATCTTTCATATACAATTCATGCCAACTCGCAAGTTTAATACGAGCCCTGTGTTGATAATTAAATGCACAATTTTTTGGTTGTTTTTCTAAGAAATTTGAAAGGTAATTAAAAATCCCACCATTTTTGGCACAATAGTCGGAGAGTTACCAAAGGCACATTTTTTCTTGCATTGGTTTGAATTTCATATTTTATTATGCATAAGAGATTTTTTCTTTGTTGTTTTTAGATTAAATGATATAGGTCACTTAGATATATTGATTGAGTTTATAAATATTTTTGTGGTGTAGGAAGAGAAACCCATATTACTGACCTTTCTTTTGTGGGAAGCTTGGAAGAAGGAAAAGAAAAGAATCTATGCCAAATGAAGAGGAGGCAAGGGGATGTCAAAGTCTTCAAGCTTGAGTTACGAGACACTTTATGGATTTCATGGATTTTGTAGCTTTGAAAATCAGAATTTTTTTGTTGGAAAATTCTTCTTTAGCATTCTTCCCACTCCTCCATCCCTCATGGCTCTTTTCTAAAACACACCTACTCTCTTTGGTTTTAGGTAAAAATTACACTAAATCAATGTATCAATGTTTAAGAAATTAATGGTTGGAAATACTATACTTAAGTCTACTTGGTAAAGTTTGATTACCTATCTCATCTCCTCTTTTTTCTTTGTGAAATACTATTGTAGGATTGACATTGGTACATTTAGTATCTATATCGTTCTTCTTTAGAACTAGTAAGCATCATGGGTGTTAGAAAATCAGAAAGGCGTGAAGATTCTCTTTTATTGATAATTACTTCTGATATTTTGTAGTCTTATTATCTTCTTTTTTTGTTCTTATTTTATATTTGTTTCTTCAAGAAATAATCAAATCAAAACATGAAGATCAACGATACCAAATGTAAGCACTCAGCTATGGATAAAACCCCTCTCCTGGTGAAAACCCAGTCAAACTCTTCAACTAGTAAATAAAATTGAGATAAACTAAGACCTTAGACTTAAAATACCTTACTCCTACACCAATTCAGCCTTCCAAGATGATTTACCAAACTCAAGTAGTCTCTTCTTGTCCAACATCTTCAGCCTAGCAACAATCCAGAATTTCAGCCCAACTACACTATTAGAATTTTGGCCCTTCCAACAACCCAACAACTTCACACATGTGATACAAAGAGAGAAAAAAATTGACTTCTTATGCTTGATAAATAATTCCTTCTCCTTCGCTAGGGTTTCCTTCCTCTTCCTTGAATTTTCACCCTTTTTTACCTCCAGCAACTACAGATCGAACTTGTTGTGGATGTGCTTCAAACGAGTTCAAGTTTTTTCCTTTGTGAGGTCGAATTCCCTTGATGAGGTCAACTTGTCCTTCTTTAGGCTGACTTGGTGGAAGAGACCTAAAATACCTATTTTACATTAAAATAAATTTCTTTCTTGATAGTTGAAGCCCACGAAGGGTCTTTTACATTATGACAAGGACTAGGACTCTTAACATAAACCCTAGAAGCCTACAATGGAGGATTTTACCTAAAAACCATTGACCCAAGAATGAATCCCATGATTTAATAAGTCAATTTATTTTATAATAAAATTCCTTTTTTTCTTTCCTTTAACAAATATATTAGATCATGCCTCAAATACAATTATGAAGACCAACACTAGTTACATTTTTCAACACTCCCTCTTAACTAGGGAGGTATTCATAATTACACATATACAAAGGTACATGGAATATCTCAAAGTGATATACTCTATGAAGAGTTAAAAGCACACACAGTGCTATAGATAAGATACCTAACCAGGGTACTCTAAGCGAGTGGGACTAAGGTGTACTCAAGCTTTAGCCACTTTAGGTACCATAAGGATTTTAAGCTCTAACACCGAACTAGGGATCTCGGTGCATATCTGAGGTTGGAGCTCCATGACCAATTCCACCCTCCCTACTTTGGGATATAGACATCAACAAATAGGTTGGTGAGATGTCCTCCCGAGCATTTTGTTGCCACAAGATGCTTTATCTCTCCTAACTAAATTAGATATATCTCCCCCACTCCAAGCATTCTTCAAACGTTCAATCGTTTTACTAAAAGATCCTTCACAATCACAATCCCAATCATAAATAACCTTTAAATATATATACAATTAAACAAAAACCTTCAGGGTACTCAATCATTCTTGATGCTACTCATATCAAGTTATCCAAATACAACTTTGTCAGAAGCTTTCGTATTTCACTTCTTTAGTAGCATTAAATACACTCTTAGTAATTCACAAGTATTTTGTTTGCAAATTCATCTATAGTAATTTCATTCATTCTTTGATTTCATTGTTTCTTGAAGGTATTTACTATGACTATCATAATATTCCCTCCCTCTTAACTAGGGAGATATAGCCTTTATTTTATCCAAGCTCCCTCTCAACTTTAGGGAGATCAACAACTTCCTTGTTTTATAACATTGAAGAAACTTCAATTTTTCAAGGCTTCATTCTTCGTCATGGCATCAAGGTCATCTTGATCATCATTATTCTTATAGCTTCCTATATCATTGTCATCATCATCTTTAATCACGAACATCTTCAAAATCTTAAAGATTATATACCTGAAAAACTTTAATAGCAAGTACAACTAAATACAAATATATAGAAGCATGAAGTTAACTATACCAAAATCATATCATTATAATTGAAGCATCAAAATATGCAAACATTGGACATTATATACCTAAATCTAGTTAGGTTCATAATCAACAAGAGACACATCTTTTTACATACTAGACTCCAACTTCTTGCTAGGGTTTTGTCATGAACCCTAGACTCCATCTTCGAGACATAAAGACTTAGATATAAAAAAATTCAATCAAATAACTATCGAAATCATAGTATTATACTTCTAATGTTTCAACAATATGCTTTTAGAATTATATGTTAGACTCTACTAGGGTTTGTTGCGAACCCGGATTTTATTATCAAATCTAAATCATATCAATAATAATATAATCATGTCCTAGAATATCAATCTCTACTAGGGTTTTTGTTACAAACCATATATTTCACAAACTAAAATATTAGGTTAGAAAACTTGCATATACATATCTAGGATGCACTAGAATTTCACATCAATATCTACTAGATAAACCCAAGATACAAACATTAATACATCAAAATTAGATATACGACATTTTTTATCAGGCTAGGGCTTTGATTATACAGACGAATATACACATAGGGTTTCATTCCTAGGATATTATTTTAGTTATTACAAGGGTTTTGTTCATAAACCCTGATTCAATAAACCCTAAAAATATAGGGTTTCATTTAGACATTAACAACAAACCCTAAAGGGCTAGGGTTTTTACCATAACATTGTCAAAACCCTAAACTTCAAAAGAATAGGATTTCTAGATTTTATCAGCAATCCCTACGTAGACTAGGGTTTCATAATCAACGTTGACATACTTAGCATCAAGAGGCTAGGGTTTTACAATGAGCCCTAAGGATTAGGGTTTCACAGAAATAAACAAATGACGAGATAATATGACAAAAGTGGATTCAATCTAATGATTAATCACCCTAACAAGAATATTTATGATTCAAACCCTAGACATAAAGATGTCAGTAATATAAAGAAAATTTCAAAAGAAGAAATATCATACCTTTTGCATAAAGAGAACTATATAACAAAACTTGTAGTCTAATACATACCTTGAGTTGTTCTTTAAAAAACCTTGTAAGACATCAATTCTTGAAGGGATTATTTTGCAACTAAATTTCTTTCATGATTCAAATATTTCCTTTGAAATCTCCTACATAACTTTTGTGCATTTTGCAAGCTTTCCTAACCAAGGAAAATATTTAAAAAAATAAAACTATTAGCATATAATAAAAACAAATCTCAATGTGAGGAGGAAACCAAACATAAAAGAGGAAAAAAGGAACAATATTTTTATCTTTTGATAAAATGGTGGAGGTTCCCTCTTAATCCAATATTTTTTAGGGATACCTACAACTTATCAAAACAATGCAAAAGTTTTAAAAAGATATATTATATCTACAAACTCTAAAACCACAAAACAAATACATTACAAAACTTAAAGTAGAAGGATATGCAAGGGATAGTATCCCTAAAATACTTTAGCAAATACATATTTCACTTGATATTCTTTAGACTTGTTCTTCTTTAGTGGACCTTCATCGACAAAATTTTCATGTTCTCTCTCTCTTCTTATTCCTTGGATTCTTGGGACATTGACTTTTATAATGTCCCATATTATGACAATTATAGCACTCAATCTTTGACAGATCAACCTTATTCTTTGGTCCTTTGAACTTCTTGAATGTTCCCTTCTTTTGTTGATGAGCAGAGTAAGCATTAGAAGTGTTGTCTTCTTCATCCTCCTCTTGATATTTACTGCATGCATTCCACATTTCTTCAAAGCTTGGAGTATCATTCCAACTGCTAATTCCTTATGCAAAAGAGATCCAAGATTTTGGTAGACCTAGTAGTGCAACATTCATGAATTCTTTCTATGGTACAAATTCCTCAATGGCTTGGAGTTCATCCCTTATTCTATATATCCTTATAAAATATAATGAAATAGTATAATATTTTGCCATATCTATTGTCCTTAGTTCATTATTGAGGCTAGCTATCTGACCAATGTTCTTGCCATGGTAAATAACTTGGAGGGGGCTTCATACATTTCTTGAGTGGAATATATTGGATATGTACGGGATTAGAGTTTCCTTCACTCCATATACTATTAGATGCATGGTCAAGATGTCGGTTTCACTGAATTTCTCCTTTTATGAATCATTTGTAGGTTTTTTAACTTTTTCTTGAACAAGATCGGAAACTTTATGCTTAGCAAGAATAAAATATATCCTCTTCTTCCATGCCCTATAGTCAGAGGCTCCTTCTAGCTTGTTTTCAGACTTCAATGTCATGTCTTCTTTTCTTGACATAGATAGCAAACTTTTCCCTTCTTATATGATCCTTATTTTCTTCCTTCCTCCTTAACCCTACTTTCAATAGACCTTCAAGCTACCTTTTTCTTTCCTCCTTCACCTTAGCTTTGATATCATGCTAGAAAATCAGAAAGGAAGAAATATTTTGTTATATTGATAATTACTTGTGATATTATTGTAATATTATTATCCTCTTTTTATGTTCTTCTTTTATCCTTGTTTCATCAAGAAATCATTAAATCAAAACATGAATACCAACAACACTAGATGTAGGCACTTAGTCAGGGATAAAACCCCTCTCTAGGGGAAAACCGAGTCAAACTCTTCCACTAGTAAATCAAATTGAGATAGACCAAGACCTTAGATAAAAAAGACCTTCCTCCTCCACCAGGATAGCCTTCCAAGACGATTCAACAAAATCCAATAGTCTCTTCCTGTTCAACAACTTCAACCTAGCTACTTCAGAATTTCGGCCCTCAGCGACTTCAAAATTTCGACCCAACTACCGGACGACAATTTTGGCCCTTCTAGCAAACTAGTAACTTTTTACGTGTGAGACAAAGAGAAAAAAAATTGAATTATTATGCTTGACAAATAATTCCTTCTCCTTCGCTAGGGTTTCCTTCCTCTTCCTTGAATTTTTCACCCTTTTATGCCTCCCGCAACTGCAAATCGAACTTGTTGTGAATGTGCTCCAAATGAGGTTGAGTCGTTGCCTTTATATAGTGAATTTGTGAGCTCAAATTCCCATGATGAGGCTGACATGGTGGAAGAGACCTAAAATACCTACTTTACCTTCAAATAAATTTATTTATTGATATATGAAGCCCAAGAAGGGTATTTTACATGATGACAAGGACTAAGACTCTTAACATAAACCCTAATAGCATAAAATGGAGGCTTTGAGCTAAAAAACATTGGCCCAAGCATGAAACCCATGATTTAATAAGTCAATTTATTTTATAATAACATTCCTTTTTTTCTTTTTCTTTCCTTTGACAAATACATTACATCATGACTCAAATACAATTATGAAGATCAACACTAGTTGGATTTTTCAACAATGGGGTACCTAGGTGACTGAGTAGATGGGAATATGTCCATAAGATGACCAATAGTTAATTTCTTACATTAAGGTCGATGTTTAACCCTAGAGTGAAATAGGTTCCTAGTCAACCTATACCAATATTCTAGTGTTTGTCCCAAATGTACAGTTGGTTTCCAGCTAGTATACTGCTCCTAATCATGGCCTGGAAAGTGAATAAAGGAGTATAATCATCTGATAGATTTAATCCAAGATCTTTCCATAGGATTTCATGTTTCATTTTCCCTAATTGTTTCATTTTATGTTACTCAATCATTATTATAAGGATATGGTCCATGATTGTATCATTAGGACTCTCATATGCACCCCTAAGTGAACATAAGTTGACAGTAGGGGTTTAGAAAGATGAGTGTTCAATATTAATGTGCAGAAAGAGTAGATGAAAGAAACATGAGTGAAGGTATGGTGCTCTATTGTTATAAATGGGTGGATAGACTTTGTCAAATTCCTATGTTTCAATATCTAGTTACATGCCTAGAAAGGCCTTTCTTTATTAGAGCTATTCATTGTTCTAAAAAGTGAAAATATGAAACTTTCAAATTTGAGCTTCCTCGAAGAGGTTTGGGTTGCTAATTTCATGCAAGTTGTGCCAAATGTAGTGGAAATTTGTAGATCAGCCAAGTTACTAATTCATAGTAAATATGAGAATATTTTTTGGACCCCTTGTTATGTGCATGAACTCAACAATGCATTGAAAGACATTAGAAAAATTCAATTGATATCCACCTTAGTGAAAATAATGAGAGATGTGAATATGTTTATCTAAAACCACAACACCTCCTTAGCCATGTAAAAGCCTCACTCGAGGAAGGAATTCCTCAATCCCATAGAGTTTATGTATGCCAACAATTAAGAGTCTTCAAAAGGATGTTGGAGGTGAAATCTCCATTGCGAGCCATGGCCATGGAGGAGGTGAATTGAATCCATGGCAGGTGATGGGAAGAATATTGGGATCTGGATATTGGATAATGATTGGTGGATAACTTGTAGTTATCTCGTGTCATTATTAGGCTCCATAGTTGATGTCATTCACTAACTAATACATATTTTTTAGACTTTGAGAAATCTATGAAAATTTTGATAACAAGTTAGGTCAAGAAAAGGAAATGATTCATGAGAAAAAGGCCTCCTTAAAGTTCTATAAAAATCAAATTCGACTCATATTCAACATAGGTGAGATCAAATGAGAGAAAATTTCAAAGTTGGTAGTGTATGTACTTAACCCAGGATGATATATGGAAAGGATTGGTAGAACTCCTCCCGATTGATGATCTAAAGATCAAGAAGGGATTTTGAGTTGTTATTAAAAAATGTACAATGTGAATGAGGGTAGAACATTTCGAATAAAATGGATTTAGTCTCCAAATCTCAATGGACCCTTCAAAAAAATTGATGTGAAGGAATATCATAGAGGCATGATATGATGACCCCATTGGTTGGTGGAAGATGCATGAGAATGATGCTCTAGAAATCCAATATCTTTCTTATTACTTATTGTCTTAGATTGTTTGATCA
Organism: Pinus tabuliformis; assembly: GCA_031772625.1. NCBI lineage: Eukaryota > Viridiplantae > Streptophyta > Pinopsida > Pinales > Pinaceae > Pinus > Pinus tabuliformis. The sequence continues at coordinate 667,728,980 of CM062812.1, forward strand.
TCCATAGAATATAATAATTGGTCCACATATAACTTCATCCACTCTATCAAGAGAAATAGACTTACCTCTAAGAGAGTAGAGAACTTAGTTGCAACGCACCGTGCCTTATATCTTGCACATAAAAAGACACTAGATTATCAAATGAGACAAACAACATAATGGAATGTGGATCTAGAGGAGGATGCAAAAATACATGAGTAAGATGGACTAATGTGTCATAACATGGTTTGGTTCGTGTGCCACTGGTTACTCATAAGGATAAATCTAACTTAGATAGTTACAACATATTATGTAGAGGACCAATGAATGGATTGATCCCTCGATACTCATTTGGTATAGATTTCTTATAGCTAGTTTTAGTTTTCAATTTCATTGCCCAAACTCCTTACTATTTTTGAATAATTTTAATTTGATTCTAGACATTGATCCTTTACTCTTTGACTCATCACTCCTTACTATTTTTGAGTAATTTTAATTTACTATTTCAAACTTTAATGTCTCCTATTTGTTGGAAAATGTAACTAGTTTTAGTCTTCATAATTGTCATTGTACTCATGTCATTATGTATATCTTATGTTACAATCAAAAGAAGAAAGACAAATATTATTTTTAAGCATGGGTTTCATGCTTCTTTTTGTTGGTCAACTAGTTCAAGCATGCATTTCATGCTCCTAGGGTTTGTCAAGCCAAAATTGTTGGAGAATGTAGTAGGGAAACTATTAATTCCATTTTTTGTTAACCTTAATAATTGCTTGTGAACTTTGTGTTGGAGAGGTAAATCCCCTCTACGGATAGAGGCGATCCCTACTAGCCCAGCAAGGGTCTAGCAAAAATCACACAATGCTGCTATGAATGCTCCTAATTACAATTAAACAAGAGGTAAAGAGCACCTACTTGGATTCCCGTGCTGTCGTTTGACGAAGAGATGTTGCCTTCGCTCCTTCGCTTTCGGCTGGTCACAATCCTCCGCGATCCCCGCGAATAGATACCTGCACACACGAAGAGGAAACAAACGCAAGCATGAAATCTAGTAAAAGCAACCATACATCAGTCAGAAAAGATGTGATTCGCATTTAACCATTGCATGTACAAATGAGAATGGAACAATAGTAGCAGTCATCTATTATTAATCGAAAATAGAGAAGAGTACAACCAAATGTTCTGACGTCGGTATCCTTCTCAGGAGGGGCCAGTCAGCAAGCATCTCAAGCATTCACCTTTGGAAGTGGTTCCCTCAAGACAAGAAACTCTCTCTCACACTAGCAACACAACACAACCTTCCCTAAGCTATCAATCACTTCCACACTTAGCACACCAAATACCTATAGTAGCAGCAATCTGAGCACTATAAGCTCTACACAATCCAAGCTATTCCAAACTAGCTGCTCATGGTAATGATGGAAGTTTATATAGGAGAAGGAGCCTCCTAAAAGGGTGGAAGGATGAGCTTATCCTTGAGGGAAGTGGTTGCAAAGGGTCGAACAGACATGCCATAGAAGGGAGTCGATACTCACAAAGCCAACAACCAAACCTGGAGTGATCTGGAAAGCTAGTTGTTGGAACAAATTCGCCCAAACAGGATCAGCGCGATTATAAGGCAACTGACGCGCTGACGTCGCGCCTCGATAACTGGGAAAGTCATGTCAGTGCGACTCAATACAAGCAGAGACGCGCTGGCGACCAGCATGGAAAAGTGATGTGCTTCCGCGCTGGCAGCGCACTGAATATACTAAGAGACGCCGGTCAGCGCGGATATTTTAGAGACAGACACGCTGATGAGGAAAACTTTAGAAAAGTGGATTTTGGGCCAGTTCAGAAGGCATGAACTTGATTATTTGTGAATTCTTGACACAGCAGGGTAACTGACAGGGAAGCAGTGACAAATTACTGTGTAACAGATGCCCCCTAAAGCATGAAGACCGAGAGAGTGGGAGGGGTGAAATGCTTTACAACACGTTGCCGAACTGGAACACCACCAGGAAGGACCGAATATCTCTGATAATCAAGTACATGCAGTCTAGGCATGGGCGCAGCCATCCAAAAGACATGCGAAAAGGTCTGTGGAATGGACGCAGCCACCCAGCTAAAGAGACCAGAATAATGATAAGGTATGGTCGCAGCCATCCATGAAGACTCAGGTATGGGCGCAGCCATCCATCAATGAGTCATGTAATGATCATCCACAAAATCGCAGCCTGGACCATAACAGACAGGGATCCAGGGTCTTGTGCTCCATCCCGACCCGAACAAAGTACAAGTTCAAGCGTGTGAATACATGAGTTGGAGTCGAACACGCATGAACATCGTCTGATTACCAGTCAATGATTAAAACTGTTAACAGACGCAAGAGGTACCACCAATAATGACAATGGCCCTCAAGGTACTAAAGGTACAATCCGTGGAGTGTGAATTAATGAGCTGGTGTCGAACACCCACGGAATCATTCGATCGGAGGCCAATGATGTAAACCTCGCGTCGAACACGGAGAACCTGCCATTGAGGCATGCAGGCTCTAAGGCACCTGAAGGGAGTCTCTAAGTCACCTTCCTGGATAATGAGCTGAAGTCGACAGGAAGTGACCTTGACCGAAGGTGGGCCATAATGTTTCCCACATCATCGACACGAGACAGAGGTAAAATGATTTGTGTGAGATAGCAGATGAGGTTGTATTATTTGCAGAGGTCAACTTCTCTTGAACATATTGGCGGCACTATAGCGGATTTGGCAGTATTTGACATCAAATGAGCAAAGGGTATGATAACGATGGCAATGAGCAGATGAAAGGCCAAATAGGATAACCCAAACCCACGGAAGCCAGTGAAAAGCGAGATGAGATGGTCCCACCCAGACACGAAGCAGAGGAGTGCCATGTTCAAGAGCGACATACTGCCGACACGACTTATGATTACAGTTCCATTTTCCCCACCATTTCTGGTGGGTACCCCGATTATTTTTGAATGACAAGCTTGACGGGGATAGCATATGCTTGAAGAGTGTCATTTCGACAATGTCCGATGTCATCAAGTGTTTAACGAGCCTGACAAAGGGAAAACTCGGCGTCTTTTCTTGTTTAGAGAGTCTGAAAAGACAGCGGAAAAGGAGACTCCAGGGGGGGTCCTTTTTCGTGCAGTTGTGTCTCTCGAGCCCGAAAAAGTATAAAACCATGCCCGAAAGAACCGCCCGACCATTACGATCGAGGAGTACTTTTCGTAAATAGTGCTTTCGACCTGAAAAAGTAAAAAAGCGGTCGGAAACACGTCGTTTTAGAGCCGATAACGAGTGCGAAACGACAAACACCCGGCAATCTTTTTAAGTTACACGGTCAGAAGAAGAGCCTAAAATGACCGCCTTTCATTCCCTTTAACGAGCTGAAAGGAGGCTCGGCCATCTTTTCTTGTTTTGTGTCGGAAAAGAGCTCAAAGACGACATTGTTCGCGATCAAGTGATTTTAGGATCATTATGATGGTCACCGTTTCGAAGGACCTGCACAATGAAAATACCCGCATAAATCCGTTCGACATGTTAAAAACATGTATAAAACAGTACAGAAGCGTAAAATCCATGGGCAAAACATGACCATAAACCCATATTCGCAAAAATTAAAGTCAATTAAGCCATTTTTACTATAAATAGAAAGGTAAATAGTCATTTTCACCATTGTTACCAAATTGAGCCTCTGAGAACGTTGTGAAGCTGTGAAGTTGACGGAGCCAATTCTTCCTCGTGCGGACACCATTTGGCGAACGGCTTGCTCCAGGTAGGTTCTTCTTGCCACGCGCCCTTTTTTGAGCCTTTTTATTCGTAATTTAACGGTGGGATTGGCCCAATTGGGCGAGTTTTTGAGCCATGGGTGCGCTCTCGGTCAGCGCGGGTTTCCCGCTCGGGACCGCGCTGACCGATGAAAAGTACACATACCAAATTTCGGGTCAGCGCGGAAAACCCGTGTTCTTCCGCGCTGACCTGAAGAAAATACAAAGGGCCGCCATTTTCAGCGCGGCTGTTTTAGAAACAGCCGCGCTGGCGCAGTTAAATTTTGTTTTTAATAATTTGAACGTGAAAATTTTATGCACCGGCGTTCTAATTGCTTTTATTGTTTATGTAGGACACAATGGCCTTCCAGTGGCAAGAGAGGGCTCACGATGTTGAGGATATAGCCGCTTTTGCAAGAGCGGATTGTCGAGATGCCATGCGGGCATGTGGATTTTTAAAATTCTTCCTGACTCCACGCTTGAGAGCTCATCATGACTTACTAGAGTTCCTGATCCGGTCATGGAACCACATAGACGGCAAATTTACCATCCGTGGTAAAGACATCGAGTTTGACTTCATGGACATATATTTCTTGACTGGTTTGTCGCGCCGGGGTGCGAGGCCCATTCTGGAGGGGCAGCGGCCCAGCGGCGAGACTCTCGACCAACTTATGGCTCGAGTATGTCCAGAGGCAGAGAAGACGCGGAGTGGGAAGGTGTCGATTCCCACGGTGAGAGACATAGTTCTTCGCACCATCCTGTTTATGGTGACCCGGGCAGCGGGAAGCTTGGCCAACCACGAGGCCTCGAAGACCCACCTGCTACTAGCTCTTGACTGTCTGCAGCCTACAGTGTTTGATTGGGCCACTGCGGTGACCAACAGCATGAAGAGGCAACTCAACAACTGTCGACGCGGAGAGTCGAAACAGTTTGGCTATGGGTCGCTCCTACTCCCACTCATTCTGGAGCGGGTGCCAGTCATGCGGCTGCAGACTATAGCCGTGGACCCTCCCAGGAGTCCGCGGGAGACGAGGGCCACTCGATGGGCTCGCATCATGCCACGCGGGGGTGGTGGTCGGCCAGCTCATTGGGGAGTGGTTTTTCGAGAGTGGTTGGAGCATCAGATTGTTTTCGTTGAGGATTGGCCATACGCAGGTATGGATTTCCGCAACGATCCCGACATGCCATTACCGCCGGGAGACCACTGGGATGATGGAGGTATGACACTTTGATTTTCTGAATTTTTTAATGTTTTTTTATTTTAATGCATATGTCTTAACAAATGTCGCCGTGTGCAGATGTGGGACCTGTCAGACCCGTCGGCTTAGCCCCAGAGGCACGGAGAGAGGGGCAGGGAGCTAATGTCCTTGCCTTGGTCCCTCCTGGAGTTGTTACTTCTGAGACCATAGCTCGCAACCTTGAGGGGTTGCTGGTGGGCGTGCCAGACTATCAGGGAGTTGAGGAGATTCCCATAGAGCACCAGATCCATACAGTGGGGGTGGCACCCAGGGTGCACCGCCTGTTGAGGCGGGTGGCACGAGCGGCTGTGTGCTATAGAGAGCACAACCCAGCACAGTAGTCGCCTAGGTTTCTTTTTGATGTTTTGAGAGACATGTGTCTCGAATGTATGGAGAACAGTGACTCTTATTTTTGACACATACATGTATTTTTTGAGCGCCTTAGTGCGCCACACGATATATATATATATATACATACCGATTTTTGGATGGATCTTGTTTACATATGATGATGTTTTGCTTACGTTATGCAAATGTTCAGTACAAATGTGATCTTATGTATGAATTGCACAATAGATGACCCACGTATTTTAATGTTTTTTAATGCAAGCTTAAAAGCACACACTGCACGCATGCAAACTATGCTTGAGAGAATATTTACATATGCTTTACTTTATTATGCTTCCTATGTCTTCTTGTATGATGTTATCTATTTCACAAATGTCTGTCTAATACATAATTCGCCAATGCATCAGTCAACGTGTTCAATCGTCTCGGAATATGCTGATATGTGATATAATCAAAATTCCTTTCTAACAATCGGACACGTAGGTACAACCTTAGGATACGTTGGTCTCTGACGGAATATCGCCCGTTGAGTTGATGAACGACCAGTTGGGAGTCCAGGTTGACCATCATTGCTCGAATGCCGAGATCGACTGCTTCGGCTAGTAGCTCAATTACGGCACTGTATTCAGCAACATTATTAGTGGTACGACCGAGACAGACTCCTTGAAGATCTAGCAATTCTCCGTGAGGATCGTAGATCGCCCATGCCGCAGAAGACAAATTGCAGGTACTACGGCAGGCGCCATCAGCGAAACCAACATAAGGTGCGCTAGACATCTGCACGAGAAGAAGAAAACACAATAAGAGGCAAACACGCTTTCACACGAAAGCAAAATATGAAATCATGCACACCAAACACACGTATGTACAAAGCGAGTACATGAAGTCATGCATAATATTTCTTCAGATACAGCCCGTTGCGGGGCTTGTCAAGAGGATTTCCTTCGTAATCAATCAACTCATATGCGCCCTTTTGTAAAACTCTTTTCACGATATAGGGACCTAGCCACATGGACTCGAGTTTTCCTGCCCCCAGCTTATCTTTAGCTTGATCGTAGAGCAGTACTAGATCTCCCTCAACGAAGGAACGAGAATGAATATTCTGGTCAAAGTGAGCTTTGACTCTCTTCTTTTGCTCTTCGATAGCCAGAGAAGCTAAACGACGAGTCTCGTCTAACCGTTCTAGGTACAGAAGCCGTTCCTCCACTGGAGTGGTGTTGGGAAGCAACTCGATAGCTAGTTTCAACGAAGGAATCTCACATTCGACGGGAAGGGTAGCTTCCAGCCCATAAACCAATTGGAATGGAGTGAAACCGGTGGCATCCTTCACGGAAGTCTGGTAGGCCCACAAGGCTGGGAACATCATCAGATGCCAATTAGACTTGTGCGTATTGACGGTGCGTTGAAGCATAGTGATCAAAACTTTGTTCACGGCTTCGAACTGACCATTAGATTGTGGATAGTACGGTGTCGAACTATCCTGGCGCAAGCCTAGTTGGGTCGTTAGTTCTGTCATCATGTGATTACGGAAATGCTTTCCGTGATCTGTGACGATAGCCTGAGGGACTCCGAAACGAGTAATGACATGATTGAATAAAAACTGCGCCGCTGTGTAACCGTCTTCATTCAATGTAGGCATCGCTTCGGCCCACTTGGTGAAATAATCCACAACAACGATAATGTACCCATGCCCCCTGGCCGAACGAGGGTTACAGGACGTATAATCGATGCCCCATTTGGCAAATGGACCGACTGTGACCACAGGGTGCAGCGGTGCGACAGGTGAACGCATCTTCCGGTGGTAAACCTGGCATTCGTGACATGCACGTACAGCAAGGATGCAGTCCTTGAAGATGGAAGGCCAGAAATAACCAGCACGGAGGATCTTCTGGGCGGTAGCATATCCGGACATATGGCCGCCACAAGCGCCGGAGTGGCAGTCATTCAAAACGCGCTCAGCCTCCTCGAGAGTCAAGCAACGGCAGAGAACAGAATCAACGCCAAGGCAGTACAGGGTGTCGCCCAAAATGCGATAGGGTTGAGATTGGTGACGAATTCGCCGTCGAGCATCTTTCGATACATTTGGACGGAAGGAAGACGTCTGTAAATATACAATAATGTCCCCGTACCACGGGTCGAGGGTGCTGATGAGAAACAATGTTTCATCCGGGATATGCTCCTCTGAGCGAGATGGTGCAGAATGAGATGGTAAGGAACAGAGTAGTTCCGCAAAGACCAGAGATTTCTTAGACTTGGCTGCAGTGAATTCCAAGTCAAACTCTTGGAGGATTACAATCCACTTCGAGTATTTGCCCCCCAGCAGCTGACGTGACAAAATGTAGGTCATGGGGTTGCAATCAGAGATCACGGTCGTCGTGCGCAACAGGATATAATGACGGAATCGTTGGACGGCACAGACAGCTGCCAATGCCAACTTCTCGACATATGCATAGCGAGTTTCCGTATCCAGAAGGTTGCGACTAAGATAATAGACAACGTGCTCGGTGCCAGTATCATCATCCTGCACTAAAACCATGCCGATGGTGGTGTCAGCAGCGGCCAGATAGAGGGTATAGTCGCGGTGGTAATTCGGAGGTCTCAAGAGCGGAGCTGAGACAAGAAGGTCTTTGAGACGCTCGAAATATTCCTGGGCGATAGCATCCCAACGAAAGGGTGTGTCTCGCTTTAACAACCGTGTGAAGCCCTTAGCCACCTCGGCATAATTTGGAATGAATCGTCTGAGAAAGTTAGCTTTACCCTGCAAGCTCTGCAATTGCTGCAAAGAGGCAGGGGGAGGAAGATTCAAAATGGCCTCGACTTTGAGGGGATCCAAACGGAAGCCTTCCCGGGAGACGATGAACCCGAGCAGTCGGCCAGATTCTATGCAGAAGACACACTTATGTGGATTGAGTCGAATACGGTAGTGTCGACAGCGGAGAAATATTTCGCGTAAATGAGATGGGTGGTCTTGACGTTTAGCTGAATGAGCTGGAAGGTCATCCAGGTAAGGCTGTACGATGTGTCGGATATCATGAAAAGCATACAACATCGCACGCTGGAAAGTGGCACCGGCATTTTTGAGACCGAAAAGTAGCTTCTTATAAGCGAAGGTGCCCCAAGGACAAATGAAAGTTGTCTTATGCTGGTCTGCGGGGGCTATGTTGATCTGATTATAACCAGAGAAGTCGTCCATAAACGAATAAATCTCGCTTCCCGCGCAGTCATCAATAAGCTGATCGATAAAAGGCGTAGGAAAGTTATCTTTTGGACAGGCGCGATTGATATCGCGGTAGTCAACACAGACCCGGATAGTTCCCTGCTTTTTATTCACAGGGACTATATTGGATACCCATTCTGTGAGAGGAATGGCATAGATGAAACCAGCTCGAAGGAGTTTTTCAACTTCGGCCTTGATGGCTGCAGCCTTTCGAGGGTGCACTAGACGTAAGCGCTGACGAACAGGCTTAAAGCCGGGATAAGTAGGTATTTCGTGCACCACAATACTAGGGTCGATGCCGGGCATTTCCTCGTAAGACCATGCGAAAACATCGCGGAATTCACGAAATAAAGCGGTATAAAGTTGAACTTCCTCAGGAGTGCATGTAACTCCAATGAAAATATTCTCGACAATCCCTGATTTGACAGAGATGTCGATGGCCTGGGTCTGCGTGATGTTACCCATATTGCCTTCCGAAGACACTTGATATAGTTGAACAGGCGTTTGGAGAGGCGGAGATGGGACACATGAGGCAAACCGCTCGAGACATGCGACCATTTCCGGATGTGGAGGGAGAAACGAAGAGCGATGGTGGTGATCTAACCAAGGGAGCTCCTCGAGAGACATAGTCTCAATGATAGCCTCATCGGAGGGGAATGATTCCTTCAAAGGATCTGAAGTGGCCTCATCTCCTAACCAAGGGAAGTGATCATATGAATCGGGAACGCTGCTTAGAAAAGCAGGTTCAGGAGGGGGAGCTGATGCAGCGACAATCTCGATGTAGTTGAGCTCGGCGGGACTCAACGGCATCATCTCACCCCAAGAGTCTTCCTGATTCAAGGGAGGAAGAACCCATGGATCAGAACGCACTAAAATAATGTTGACAGGGGCGAGATTCGGAGGTGGGAGGGGGAAGACTCCCATCAATGAGGGATCTTTGAACAATCCGGCACCCACACTCACTAAGGATTTGGAGGTATGCTCTACGAATGGAACATTCCCTTCAGAAGAGGAAGCAAAAAAGGACAGCTGGTCCACCGTGACGATTCTTCCTTGATGGGGGAAGCGAACGACACGGAACAAGGAGGAAGCCACGGCTTGCATGGCATATGTCCAGCTTCGTCCAAGGAGGAGGTTGTAAGTGAGATTAGCGTCAACGACTTCAACCTCTACTTCTACGGTTTTCCCTTCTAAAGAGATAGGCAATCGCGGGAGGATACCATACGGACGAGATTCTCTCCCATCGAAAGCCTCCAGGGTCGTAGGAGACTGGCTCAGAGCAGGGGAACCAATAGCCTTCCAGCAAGCAACTGACATGATGCAGGTTGAGGCACCTTCATCAATGACTGTGCGATGGATCGTTTTGCCGTTGATGAGAACCTGTATAAGGAAAGCTACCTGATGAGGCAGTCTCTGTGTGAAACCCTCGAGATCAAAAGAAATTAAATCTGAATCTGCCAGGTCTATGCCACCAATCGCTGATAGCAGGGACTTCCTCTGGGAGGGGCAGCTCTGGAGGACTTCTAATGTGGACATAGCGGACGGAGCCTGAGCTAAGTCCTCGACAATGCTATAGTGTTGGGCAGCATGAGCATTGGGGTTATAAGATGACTTCCTGAGTACACCTTTGGGAGGGGGTTGGGGGATCGTCTCAGTGCTGGGCCGTTCGATGTGAAGGGGACCAGAATTGGACGGAGGAGCGCTGGAGGGAATCTCCGGCTCTTTCCCGGCTGGAGATGGATAATCTTTCGCTCGAGTTGAAACATGGATGGGGATCGTTCCAGCCATGAACACTTGAGAACCGAACGAGGAAGAGGATTGAGAGGGATCTGCCACCTGATGCGTCTGCTGGGAAGGGAAAGGCTCTTTTAGCACAGCAGGAGGCCCCGGAGCACCTTTCAAAAGTCGACTAACCTCGGACCGCCTAGGGCAATCCTTGGTGTAGTGATCCTCCTCACAGATGAGACAAGGATACTTAGGCTTTCGTTTGGCTCCTTCCTCGGAGGGAGGTTTAGGAGGGTTCTGCTTGGGCTGTCCAGATTTATCTTTAGCCTTTCCTTTCTTTTTGCCTTTCGAGGATTTATCCGCCACGGTGGACTGGACGGCGTTTACCTCGGAGGTATTCCCAGAAATAGATTGGCCCTGAGGAGCATTCTCGTTAGAGGCGTTCTGTTTCTGCTTCCCAGGGTTCGCGGCCGATTTCTTAGATGATGAATTCACAGAACCAATGACTCCATCAACAGAAGGCTTTGGTGGAGCCTTGGGTTGTCCAGGCCTCGGGGCATCTGGCAAGTACTCATACAAAGTACCTGACTGAGAATACACTAAGTCGAGGTACTGAGCTCGCGCGATCGCTTGCTCTTCAGTTACACACGCTCCCATTGCGATATCTTTTGCAATTTTAGGGACAAAGGAAGTCGTGAACCAATCGGTCAGGAGTTGATCAGGAATCCAAAATTTAATCAAGCGACGACGCCTTCTCCATTCATGTATATGATCAGAGATGTGCGTAGCCGTATCCTGTTTGAGAGACGTGAGAAGATGGGTCCCAGTCTCGTACCGAATGGGTAACTGAAAATGAGTCAAAAAGGCCATAGCCAACGAGTTGAAATCTGAAAACATGCCGCGATTGAGTTCAATGTACCATTTAGCAGCTGAACCGGTGAGAGTCCTCTGAAAGAGGCGAAGCCGGATAGAATCATCAAGCCACGAGTTAGATGAGCACCAAAGGTGATAAGTCATTACATGGGCCTGAGGGTCTTCACCAGCTTTGCCATCAAACTTTGGACAGTCACCTGGTATTTTGGTTGGAACCGGTGGCCAATATGGATTATGCAAAATAGGATCATTTGTTAACTTGGACACATCAGGCAGTTCCAACGTTGCTAAGAATGGTAGCTGCGGGTTGAAAGACATTTGTGGCTGCGGATTTGAGGCGACATTAGGGTTCCAACCAGATTGTGGTTGCCCCCACGAACTTTGTCCGGACGGTCCTGGCCCAAAAGGGCCTGGAGCGTAAGAACTTTGTCCCGATGGTCCTGGCCCAAAAGGGCCTGGCGCATAGGGAGCTTGCCCATAGGGGTTCTGTCCGTACGGATTTTGGCCATATGCGGACGGCTGTCCCTGTGTCTGCCCCCCAGCTCCCCATGGATTAGCAGCTTGCCCCACAGGTGCACCATATTGATAATTTTGATAAGGAGTGACCTGTGGTTGCTGATAATTTTGATAAGGAGCAAACTGATTTTGCCCCTGGGGTTGTTGGTAGCCATATGGTTGTTGGGCCCCATACGGAGCCTGATAGGCAGGCTGCGTTTGGTAAGAAGGTTGATAACCTGTTTGAGTTTGAGGCCCAGGGTAATGTCCTTGAACCGGCTGGGGTTGAACCATTTGTCCTGAAGGTTGACCTGGTTGGATTTGAGATGGACCTGGTTGGCCAGCAGGATAGACTTGCTGGGCACCAGGTTGTCCATGCGCCACCAAGGGTTGTCCTTGTGGAACGGATGACTGAGCTGGCTGGATAGCTGGTTGACGCCTAGGTTGGCCAGCTTGTCCAGATTGACGATTAGGGTGGGCAGCAGGTTGACCTTGCTGTAAAGAAGGTTGGCCTGTTTTCCCCCCAGGGTGAACAGATTGAGAAGAGGGCTGGGCTTGCTGCATGGCAGGCTACCCTCCATGGTGCACAGGTTGAGCAGAGGGTTGGCCATGCTGTATAGCAGGTTGCCCCCCTTGCCCAGAAGGATTCATGGATTGAGCAGTGGGTTGGCCATGCTGAACATAGGGTTGCCCCCCCTGCCCAAGAGGATATCCCTGCTGGACTGCTGGTTGATTTTGAGGATTATAAACTAACCCAGTTTTTCCAGATGGGTATCCTTGCTGGAAACTGGGTTGGCCTTGCTGAACGGAAGGCTGCCCGGGTTGTCCAGTTGGGTAACCCTGCTGGGTACCAGGTTGCCCTGGATAGCCAGTAGGTTGACCTTGATATGAATACGACGGACCTCCAATACCCGAGGGTTGTCCCTGGTAGGGTTGACCCTGTGGGCCCCTAGATTGTCCTGGGTAAGGCGGGCCATAAAGTGGTTGCCCCTAAGGGGTTTGCACATAGAGTGGCTGGCCTTGATTGGGTGGTCCTTGGGGCTGTCTGGGAGGATCCCGGTTCCCACGGAGAATGTGAGTAGCGGGATCATACGTAACGTTCAACAGTTCCTTGTTTTCTTCGAAAGGACGATGAGGAAGGACCGAAATGGTCTCGAGGTACTCACCGTTCTCATCATAGTAAAAGAGGGGACCTTCGTAATCTGAGTCCGTAATGGGTTGCCCAAAAGCATCATACAGCCCTGCTCCTGGAATGCCACCAGAAAAGGGACCAGCTTGAGGGTTTGCAGATGAGGATGTCGGTTCAGCACTGACAACCAGAGTCGAACGTGCTATACAGACGGTGGGTCTAGTGGGAACTGAGGTAACGGGCGTGTTAAGCCCTGACGTAAGGGGTGTACTAAGGGGCTACGAAACAAAGGGCCCGGTGGAGGCAATAAGACTAGGATCCCATATAGTCGTAGAAGTAGTTCTAGCGGCTATCCTATCCCTCACTGATTGATATCGTGGAGGGAGGGGGGAGGAAGCCGGGATCGGGGTCTCGATGTCTGTCACCACGGGCGTCTCACCGGTGCTGGAAGCTGTCTCATCCATGGGGGAAGTAGACATTGGAGACGACATACCGAGAGGAGTACGAGGGGTACGAGGGGTATAATCGGGCTCCCAGATAGGATTCCAATCTTCTATGTAATCTTCGTCGCCTGGGGCACGTATGTTGATAGGCTGGATACTCGGAACAATAGGGAGAGTACCGCTTACAACTGGTACCTCTGAGGCAACAGAAGATGGAGAACCTTGATCACTTGGACCGGGAGTTGATGGGTCAGCCAGGATGACCAGACCCCTTAGAAAACCTAAAGGAAACTAACGATAAAACCTTACTCAAAACTATCGCACACAAGATCTAAAACAGGTGATGTTATCGTGGCCGAATTAATTTTAAGACACAAGAACCAAACTTGACCTTTTCATGTTTCGAGAGTCGAGAAAAGGACGAAAAGATGACTCCAGTCTCCTTCGAATGTTTAATGAGCACGAAGTGACAAGACGCTCACAGGCACCTTTTCATTTAGGGAGTCCGAAAAGGATCAAAAGTGACTGCTCTGGAGACTCTAGGTATAAGGTTTACCAAGCAACCCGTAAAACTGCTTATACACCTCAGCAATCGTATGAGAGCCAAGGACTTTCCGTACTGCAGTCAATCTTCCCGAATGTTGTGTTCGGTGCGTTACGGTTAACAAGGCGGTAGACTCGGCTTCCTATGGATAAAGGATAAAAGCCTAGTGGGGTCTCCCTATATACGCGATGGTACGTGGGAGCGCAGTCCGTATTAGACCACTATCGAGTCACAGAAGGAAGAATCACCCAACCTAATGTGAAACAACAGTGACTATGTTTAAAGACGCCAGAACACGTCTCTAACCTAAACCCCTAGATATTTGTGTTTAGTTCCAATGCGTTTTTAGATTCATTCGGTTCATTTTATAGTTGATCTTGAAATTAAGTTTCGATTTCGGGCTCTATCGTATGTTTTCTCACAATTACCTAGATGCAAACTACATGCCAAAGAATTTCATTTTGTTCGATGAATTCTAGCTACGAGAAGGTAAAGAATCTTGATCAAACAAAACAAATACAAGCAAACAAGCAACCTAATGCAGCTAAAACGAGGAAAGGAAACTTTTTCTTTTTGAAAATGCAAACCAACGAAATGTTCTTTCCCTTTTCAATTTCCAAAAGCAAGGCTACTAGTTTGATTTTCTTTCAATGGCACAAAGCATCTAAATGAATTTGGAGGAACCGGAACACCAAGCAAATCACTTAATGAAAGCACACAAAGTTCCCAAAACACCCAACAAAGATTCCCAAATCGAAAGGAAAACTAAGTTCCGCACGAGCTATGTGATCTAAGCTCGGCAAGGCAAGCAAGGATTGCAAGCAAGGAGGAAGCGAAAACCACTCGGAAACACAACCCAAAACACTTCAACAATCACTGAACAAGTGCATAAACAAATCTGAAGTTGGCTGGTCAAACAAGCAAACAAGATCCCTACGGAAGGCTTGACACACACGCGGCCACTAGATGCCCTAGGGCTAGAGTGCGAAATCAATGGAGAAAAGCAAACACCCGAAGGATGAGAGTCACAACCAGTCAATTAGAGACTCAACACAATCCAGCAACTATAAAAGTAATGGTGGAAACACAAACCAAGCAGCGACAGCAAAAAGGAAGGTATTTGCAAAATCGAAAAAATGAGCAAAACGAAACCCTGTGGAACAAGACTTCGTAAGCAAGCAGCTCAGAGTTCAAATAGTGAAAAACAAGCCACAAACCAAGTGGAGAGAAGAGGGGAAAGCTAAAGGAACAGGTTCAGTAGGCTGATCTGGACAAAATCAAATTTTACAGGATCAGCGCGGGTGGCCTTCAGCAACTCGGCACTGACAGGAGGGGTCCCGTAGCAACTTTGCGACGTCAGCGCGGAAATACACGGATAAAGCGCGTTGTCTCAGAAAAACGAGGTCAGCGCGACTATTAGTCACACAGGTGCGATGACAGGGAAGACAAAGAAGCAGGTGTGCGACGTCAGCGTGGAAGCACACGGATAAAGCGCGCTGTCTCTGAAAACGAGGTCAGCGCGACTGCGGATGGTACAGGCGCGATGACAAAGGCAGCACGGAAGAAGGGACGCGACGTCAGCGCGTCTGTTTTTAATTAAAGCGCGCTGAGGGCAAAAACCAATAAAGCCAAAACAAAAACTTCCCAAACCAAAGGTAAAGACCTTTTGACAGTTAAAACACTTCTCAGATGCACCCAGAAAGTTTGCAGGCAGAGAAACAATCCCAGAATCTCGACAAGAAAGAACAAACAAATCCAAACACAAAAATGGACTCAAGAGACAAAAAGGCTGATCCCCAGCGGAGTCGCCAAATTGTTGGAGAGGTAAATCCCCTCTACGGATAGAGGCGATCCCTACTAGCCCAGCAAGGGTCTAGCAACAATCACACAATGCTGCTATGCATGCTCCTAATTACAATTAAACAAGAGGTAAAGAGCACCTACTTGGATTCTCGCGCTGTCGTTTGACGAAGAGATGTTGCCTTCGCTCCTTCGCTTTTGGCTGGTCACAATCCTCCGCGATCCCCGCGAATAGATACCTGCACACACGAAGAGGAAACAAACGCAAGCGTGAAATCTAGTAAAAGCAACCATACATCAGTCAGAAAAGATGTAATTCGCATTTAACCATTGCATGTACAAATGAGAATGGAACAATAGTAGCAGTCATCTATTATTAATCAAAAATAGAGAAGAGTACAACCAAATGTTCTGACGTCGGTATCCTTCTCAGGAGGGGCCAGTCAGCAAGCGTCTCAAGCATTCACCTTTGGAAGTGGTTCCCTCAAGACAAGAAACTCTCTCTCACACTAGCAACACAACACAACCTTCCCTAAGCTATCAATCACTTCCACACTTATCACACCAAATACCTATAGTAGCAGCAATCTGAGCACTATAAGCTCTACACAATCCAAGCTATTCCAAACTAGCTGCTCATGGTAATGATGGAAGTTTATATAGGAGAAGGAGCCTCCTAAAAGGGTGGAAGGATGAGCTTATCCTTGAGGGAAGTGGTTGCAAAGGGTCGAACAGACATGCCATAGAAGGGAGTCGATACTCACAAAGCCAACAACCAAACCTGGAGTGATCTGGAAAGCTAGTTGTTGGAACAAATTCGCCCAAACAGGATCAGCGCGGATTATAAGGCAACTGACGCGCTGACGTCGCGCCTCGATAACTGGGAAAGTCATGTCAGCGCGACTCAATACAAGCAGAGACGCGCTGGCGACCAGCGCGGAAAAGTGATGTGCTTCCGCGCTGGCAGCGCACTGAATATACTAAGAGACGCCGGTCAGCGCGGATATTTTAGAGACAGACGCGCTGATGAGGAAAACTTTAGAAAAGTGGGTTTTGGGCCAGTTCAGAAGGCATGAACTTGATTATTTGTGAATCCTTGACACAGCAGGGTAACTGACAGGGAAGCAGTGACAAATTACTGTGTAACACTTTGTTTATCTTATTCTATTTATTTATTATTTCTTCTTCATCAAACAATTATCATGTGAAAAAACAATAAAAATAATGGACACATAAATTAGGCTCCAAGCCAGGGCAAAACCCCTCCAAGAGGAAAACCCAGAAAATCTCTTATCTTCTTATAGAATTTTCTTCAAATGAGAAAACCAAGACCCAAAACTTAAGACCAAACCTTCCTCTTGCACAAAGTCAGCCCTTCAAGAATCCCTTCCAATTAAGACAAATTCTAGCCAAGTCAAAAAGAGTCAAACTCTTCCAGAACTGCACCAAACTCAAAATTTTGGCCTCCATCTTCAATATTTTGGACCTATAGTAGGTATGAAACTTTGGCCCCTATAGGAACTTAGTGTTTTCACACATGTGAGAGATATTAGGGAAAAACATCGATTTTTTTTTCCTTCTTTCTTCAACTTCTTTTCTCCTTTCCTTTCTAGACTTTCTCCTTGACATTTGCACCTCAAATCAAACTTATTGATTGTAGATTGAACTGGTTTCCAAATTAGGTTGAACAACTTCTATTTATACTCATATGTGGAGTCCAAATAACCCTTCTTGGGCCTACTTGTCTCTGTCAAGGCTGACTTGTGCTAGGAGGCTTATTTTGGTTGTCTTGACTCAAAATAAATGCTTTTACATGGTACATCTTGCCCAAATGGTTCTTATATACATAACATTGAATATCTTGCCTCACGAAAATACATATTATGACATGAAAAACCCTAGAATAATGAAGTACATTCTTTACCTAGATGACCAATCAAAAGAAGCATGAAACCCAAGCTTTAAAATAATAGTTTTTCTTTCTTCTTTTGATTATTACATAATATATACATATTGACCTGAGTACAATGACAATTATGAAGACTGAAACTAGTTACATTTTCCAATACTCCCTCTTAACGAGGGACATATTCATAATTATACACCCTAGTATACAGTTATTCTCAAACTGTATTTAGTTCTCATTAAAAGAGTTGGATTGGTCATTCATCTTTAAGCATCAACATCATGACCAACATTGTCAACATAGTAAGGCATTAACTTTGAAAAGATCTTTCATATATAAGAGCATATGCTGGGATATTTTACATGAGATACCAAACTACCTCTACAAGGTGCATACCCCATCTAGATGTTCACTAGGTATGTCCTTTTAGTGTTGATTTCTAGTAGCATCAGATGTGCTCTAAGCCACAAAATTTGAAGGGAGGCTAGGACACATCTATTCTAGAATACCCATAAATTTTTTTGGTAAATTCTACCCGAAGATATTTTTATTAAAACAATTAATTATTTTTAATGGATGCCTAAGTCTAAACTTAGGAAATTAAAATAATTAAAGGGTATTAATTAAACTGGGGGTGAAAATTCTAGAAGAAGACAAGGATCAAGTCAAAATGATCTGAGCCATTGATTAGAATATAATCTAGGTCATTGATTGAACAAAGAGAGGATTATAAGAAGGACTAAGATGGGCATTTGGAGAACACACCAGGTAAATACTCAGTTTCCCAAATAGATTGATTTTGTCACTGTTTGAAGTTCGGCAAGAGGAAATCGAATCAGAGGGTGAGTTATAGGTGAGAGAGAGAGGGTATCAGCAATAGTCGAGAGTGCGGGAAACAATAGGAAGAGGCAACGCAAAAGAGGGATGCAGATCTCCCATGTAGAGGCAGTGACATAGGACAACGTAGTCGCTGCATAGACGGTGACGCTGTGTTGCTAGCATGAAGGCAACAGTCCTCTCAGGTGTTAAAAACTCAATGTGGAGTGGAGAAATTTGTTTGTAAAATTTCTCTCAATGTGGAGTGGAGAAATTTGTTTGTAAAATTTCTCTCAATGTTTCTTCTTATATTCTACTACCCATCGATTGTACATGCGATTTTGCTAAAGAATAGTAAAAAGAAACCCTCATCTCCTGTACCAGTTTTCCCACATTGGGTTTTTCCGAGGACAATTGTCCAAAAATAATTGTGTTAATGTGTTATTGTTGTGCTAGTATTTTCCTTACATTTATTTTCCACAGTAATTAATTTGTGAAGACTACCGTGTATGTATTTTGATATTTGTTGTAGGCAACTGCAAATAATTTGTATCAGTAAATTAACAAATAGAAGAAATATTATCATTCATTGTAGTAGGATTGGAATTTCCATATTTTCACATGGTATCATAGAAAAAGAGCAGACTAGAAGAGCCCAACGTTGAAGAGAAGGAGGAAAATCGAAGTATTGCATAGGCAACAGATCGAATCCCTAGAGGGATTGCACAGTCCAAGCCAGGAGGGCAAGATTCTCAAGAGAAATCTCTCTCTGAGTGAGTTGACAGAGAGGTAAGATTTCTAGTTCGTGATTTGTCATTGGCAGAGGGAGCAGTGCAACACCAGATCCAGCGTTGTGCAGTCTTCAAGTGGGACGTAGTTTTCTGCAGCAGGTGTTAGGGCAAAAAAATGCAAAGAGAAGGATAATAGCACGAAACAACATGGATAGTCATGATGTATTATCTTCCAGATTGGAGGAAGAATTCGCATGCTTTTCAAGTTCAGCATCATTAGGTGTTTGGTATATTGATAGCAGGGCTTCAACTCACATGACTAGAGCACGAGAGTACTTCTCTAGCTATCAAGAAGAGTAGATGGAATTCCAAATCACTATGGGAAACATAACGAAGTGTAATCCAGTAGGGAGAGGCGCCATAGCATTTCAGACAGAAGCTGGAAGAAGCATAAGAGCCACTAATGTTTTACATGAGTCAGGCTTAGGAATGAATCTAATTTCAGACTCCCAATTATAGGATAAGGGGTATGATGTATACTTCATTGGAAGGAAAGTGCATGTCAAACATCCCAGCTGGAAGAAGAACAGAAAAATTGGAGATCGAAGCAACAGATTGTATAGATTGAAGCTCGAATCTCCAATGGCATTAATAGGCAGCAATCATAATGGGAAAAAGGAACTGAATGAACTATGGCACAGGAAAATGGGACACTTACACCATGGAGCACTAAGGATTCTCAGAGAGATTGTTATAGGAGTTCTAGTTCTCAGTAATGAGCATGATGATGTATGCAGAGGATGCTTACTAGGGAAATATAATAAGGAATATTTTCCCATAAGTGACAACAGAGCAAGAGGCGTGTTGGGATTGATACACTCAGATATTTATGGCCCGATGTCCATGAAATCTCTTAGTGGTGGCGAGTATTTTGTCACCTTTATTGATGGTCACTTTAGAAAAACCTAGATTTATTTTTTAAAGATGAAGGATGAGGCCTTTGATTGGTTTAGAGAGTTTAAGGCTCTCGTAGAAAACATGATAGGGGAAAAGATAAAGATATTGCATTTAGATAATGGTGGAGAATGTGTGGATAAAAACTTCACAGATTTTTGTGCAAAGGTGGGCATCAAAAGAGATTGGAAAACTCCATACAATCCACAGTCGAATGGAGTAGCAAAGAGAAAGAATAGAACAATTGTTGGGGCAGCAAAGGCTATATTATATGACTAGGGCCAACCTAGATTCTTATGGGCAGAGGCATACAATACAATGGTGTATATCCAAAATAGAACTCCTCACAGAGAATTGGGGAAGAAAACACCTGAAGGAATCTTCATAGGGAAAAATCTGGAGGTAAGTCAGCTTAGGATATTCGAAAGTGTGGCATATTGTCACATTCCAGATGAGAAGTGTAGTAAGTTGGATCAGACTGTAGAAAAGTGGTACTTCATAGGGTATAGTGAGACCTCAAAAGCATATAGAATCTACAATCCAAGCAACAGGAAAATTGTAGTAAGATGAGATGAAAAGTTCATGGAAGATAGAGCTTTTAGAAAATCTCGAGAGGTGCCAGCAGAATATTAGTCAACAAATGTTCCATTAGTCTAACAACAGCAGGGGCAGAAAGAAGGAAAAGCAGGAGGACAGATATTAGGATCAAGTATTGTAACCAGCACTAGTATTTCATCAAGAGTAGGAGATCCAAGTAGTTCTTAGTAGATGGAACAACAAGAACTGGCGGAGGATTTGATTGAGCCTCATACCATCAGTATTAGAACCAGTGGGGAAGTACGACATACACTTAGGGATGTAGAGGAGTTTGTGGGAGCTCATAGAACTGACAAGAGACATCGTAGACAGCCTGACAGGTACCAAGCCTTGGCAACACAGGTTGAAGAACCCTCTAGTTTTTAGGAAACCATACAACACAAATTTTGTGTGGATGCCATGGTAGAAGAGTATAGTTATATCATGACTAATGATGTCTAGGAAGTGGTACCTAGACCAGAGTATAGATCAGTTGTAGTATCAAGGTGGATCTACAAGATCAAGTATGTTGCATATGGAAGTATAGAGAAGTATAAGGCTAGGTTTGTGGCTAAGGGGTACACAAAAAAGGAAGGAATAGATTATGAGTATACCTTTGACCTAGTAGATATATACCTATATTAGATCCGTTATATCCCTAGCAGCTCAAATGGGATGGGAGATTGACCAGATGGATATCAAGACTGCATTCTTAAACGAGGTAATAGAAGAAGAGGTGTATATATAACAACCCAAAGGCTTCGAGACTCATGAAAATGGAACTCATGTATGCGGGTTAAACAAATCCTTGTATGGGCTCAAGCAAGCACCCACAACATGGTATGGTCGGATTGGTAGTTACTTGCAGTAGTTTGAATTCATCAAGAGTGATTTTGATCCCAATCTCTACTATCTAATGGTGGAGAATGAGCCACTTATTATAGTATTATATGTGGATGACTTAGTTCTAACAAGGTCATCTAGGCTCATAAAGGACTGTAAGAAGAATCTTAAAGTACAATTCGACATCAAGGATATGGGGTTGATGCATTATTTTCTAGGGTTGGAATTTTGGAAAAAGAATGGGGAAATATTCCTTGGGCAAGGAAGATATGCTACAAATATTCTAAAGATATTCAAAATGCGGGATTGTCGGCCCATAGCTACACCTATGATCACCAACTAGAAGAAAATAGATGCATTAAGAGACAAGGAAGTGGACCCCACCTTGTACAGATAACTCATTGGGTCACTCATGTATCTAGTTAACACTAGGCTAGACATTTGTTTCATTGTCAACAACCTTAGTCAATTCATGGTGGAACCAAAAAGGGTACATTGGGCATAAATTAGGCACATTCTTAGACATGTGCATGGAAAAGTCAAATATGAGTTGAAATACACTCGAGGAGATGACGTCAGATTGAGTGAATTCACAGATACATATTGGGCAGGTAGTTCAAGTAGACTGGAAAAGTACCTTTGGGTATTGCTTCAATATTGGATCAGGAATGATCTCTTGGTGCAGTAGGAAGAAGAAGTCAATAGCTTTAAGCTCAGCATAAGTATAATATATGGTGGCTATCACAACTACGTGCGAAGTTATATGGCTTAGAAAATTGCTTGTTAGTTTGTTCAAGAAGAGGATGGAAGAGACTAGTGTTTTCTACAATAATTAGAGTTGTATCAAACTCTCTAAGAATCTAGTATTTCATGATTGATTGAAACACATTAATATTGTATGTCACTTTATCAAAAACTGTATTCAATGTGGGATAGTACAACTGCAGTATGTCCCCAAAGGAGATCAGGTAGCATACGTACTCACAAAGGCTCTAGGAAGAGATAAGTTCATCCAGTTCAGGGAGAAAATGGGTATGGTCAAGAACCCATTTCAATAGCAGAAATAGATGGTTTCTTAGTTGCAGCACCAGCAGATGAGAGGGAGTTGCAGTGCATATGCAGTAGTTGGAAGTAGTATCCCGGGATAGCAGCAACACAGATGCAGCATTTATGCAGTAGTTGGTGGGCAGTGATGTCAGACATCAACAACATAGAGGGAGATGTTACATAGTTAGGATGATGCTTCAACAAGTTGCATTACTAGAGCACTTTCCTCGCTAGAGGGAGTGTTGATTTCTAGTAGCATCGGATGTGATCTAGGCTCAAATTGTGTACAGAGTCTGGGACACATGTATTCTAGAATACCTAGAATTTTTTTTGGGAAATTCCACCCGCATATAGTTTTATTAAAATAATTAATTATTTTAAATGGATGCCTAAGTCTAAACTTAGGAAATTAAAATAATTAAAGGGTATTAATTAAAATTGGGGTGAAATGTCTAGAAGAAGATGAGGATCAAGCAAAATGATCTGAGTCATTAATTAGAATCTAATTTGGGATGTTGATTGATCAACCAGAGGATTATAAGAAGGAATTCAATGGGAATTTGGAAAACACAAGAGGTAGATACTCAACTACACAAATAGATCCATTTTCTCATTGGTTGAATTTCATCAAGAGGAAATTGAATCAGAGGGTGAGTTGCAGGTGATAGAGAGAGGGTATCAGCAATAGTTGAGAATGCAGGAAACGACAGGAAGAGGCAGCGGAGAAGAGGGACATAGATCTCCCACGCTAAGGAAATGACAAAGGAAAATGTAGTCACTACACAGAGGGTGACGCAGTGTATCTAGCATGAAGGCAGCAAGTCCTCTCAGGTGTCAGAAATTCACAGTGGAGTGGAGAAACTTGTTTTTAAAATTTCTCTCAATGATTTTTCTTCTATTCTATTATCTGTAGATTGTACATGAGATTTTTCTAAAGAATAATAAAAAGAAACCCTCATTTGCTGCACCAGTTTTCCCACATTGGGTTTTTCAGGGGACAATTGTCCAAAAATAACTGTGTTAATGTGTTAATGTGTTATTGTTGTGATATTATTTTCCTTACATTTATTTTCCGGAATAATTAATTTGTGAAGATTGTATTGTATGCATTTCGATATTTGTCATAGACAACTACAAATAATTTGTTCAGTAAATAAACAAATAGAATAAATATTATTAGTTGTTGCAGTAGGATTTGGAATTTCTAGATTTTCACATTCAAGACTATTCTTATCTTGGATTCCCAATCCTCAAACTTGTTTGTAAAATTTCTCTCAATGATTTTTCTTCTATTCTATTATACGTATATTGTACAAGAGATTTCGCTAAAGAATAATAAAAAGAAACCCTCATCTGCTGCACTAGTTTTCCCACATTGGGTTTTTCCTAGGACAATTGTCCAAAAATAACTGTGTTAATGTGGTATTGTTGTGTTATTATTTTCCTTACATTTATTTTCCGAAATAATTAATTTGTGAAGATTATAGCGAATGCATTTTGATATTTGTCGTAGACAACTGCAAATAATGTGTTTCAGTAAATTAATAAATAGAATAAGTATTATCATTTTTTGCAGTAGGATTTGGAATTTCCAGATTTTCACATTTAAGAATATTCTTATCTTGGATTCCTAATCCTCAAATAATACCAGTGTTATTCAACCACTCTTGTCTTGGATAACTATCCAATCCTCAAAGAATGTTGCTCCATTTCCTATCTTGGATTTTATGTCCTCAAGGAAATCATAGATGCTTATCCAATCCTCCATACACCATCCTCTCTCCAAGGCCTTCACTTAGACTAACGACAGTTAGTCCTAGTCAAGTGCATGCCAAATGAAGAAGAGAATACAAATGTGATGTCCATCATCACTCCCTCTCAACCAAAGAGGACATCCCTATTCCCTATTGATTGGGTAATAGTTTCTTGCTCCTATTATAAGATACTCCTTTACTCCCTTTCAAATATAGAGGAGATTCCTGACTTCCTTCCAATTTGGGAAGGCATCAACAAAAATTTTATAGTTTGTCTTCATAAATGTATCAACTATTGATTCTTCATGGAGATAGTTGCATGGATCCCTATTTCCTTTGTATCTCATTATATCAAGTTTTTTTCCTTCCTAGGTATCATGGTGCCATCTACTTCATTCAATGTTATGACAGGGTTTAGGCCATCAATCTTGCATATCACTAAATTCCTCTAGTCATCATCAATGAAGGCATTATATTGAGCATTTTCATATCTCCCTCTTAAACATGAAAGTGAGCTTTGTTGATGTAGGAATATGAACTCGGTTTATCTTCTTATACTGCTACCTTTCAATCCCAAGGTGATGATGTGAACACCTTGACTTATTAATTGCCAGAACCATATACTCAATTCATATGTTCATTTAATTGAGTTCAACACCCATAGTTGAACTTGCCTCAATTATCATCATGCATTCTTGCAATTTCTTACCACGTAGAAAAACAATAAGTTAACCAGATAACCAATATCAAAATATTAAATATCAGACTTTGTAGTGTTCCAAATTGAGATTTACAACAAATAAAAGAGACATGTACAAGGAAGCAACAACAATAAACAAATTCCAAACATGTGCATCAAAATACACAAGAAACTGAGCCAAACAACTGAGCCATTTTATTACTACAAAAATGTGAGTACATAAATAGCTGAGAAATGATAAAACTCTCCTGCAAATCACTGAGAAATTGTACACAAATATCCTCCAGAAAATAGCTATCACTTCCAATAAATATAAGCACCAAATACTAATAGAACATTTGTTCTCCAACTCCTGTGCAAGCTCTATAAGATAAAATTTGTCCCAACCAAAAGATACAAGAACAAATCTAAAAAATGGTGTGAAACTCCTCCTCTAACTAGTAGAAAATATCTTGCAAATACCTAGAACCTATAATAGAAATATGTTGCTCCAAATAACCTATGGGGTTCGTTTTCTATGCCCAGAAATAATGAATTTCTGAGTGAATATTTTGCAATAAACTCCAATGGAATTCCTGAATAGACTCACAAAGCCTCAATAGGGAGACACTCAAAGTTATCTGAAATAAGGATGAGTTTCACTTGAAACTCTTGAGATACACAACTTTGCTTCTCTTGTGTTGAATAACCTCCAAGAGACAGTTCGATATTTAGAAAATAATGATCAAAAGATACAAAAGTGGAGCTCCAATGTGCTATATATAAATGTTGGTCCTTTTTCCCTTGGGGGTACCATCTCTCCATAAGTTCGAACTCCCCTTCTTTTCTCTTTCCTTCTCCTAGTGCAAATTTTTCAAGGGGGTTGAATTTCCCTCTTTGGTGGTCCCCATATTTCACTTAACAAAAAAAATATCTTATTTTCCTCTAATTTATTTTCTCCTTTTTCCTCAAAAAATTAAGTGGGGCCTCCATAACCCACCTTTCCTAAGTTTTATATGCCAAAATTACAAAAATGAGGATTTTACTTGGAAATTTTTATTTATTTGGGACATGATAGTCCTCCCCGCCAAAAATTTCTTGTCCTCAAGTAATTCCTAAACAAGCACCCTCTCAATAAGCAAACACAAATGTCTACTGCAATAAACCCCGAGGTCCCAAATATACCAATGATTCACCCTTGTCCCTAGCACTATCTTGTCATAAAGGAATTCCTTGACACTAGGGCCCCAAACCATCTTGATCAATGTGAAGCACCCCTTGATCCACTTATTATCCAACCTGGTATATGCACTAGAATCCCTCTATATATCGTTAGTAAGTAGAAAATCATGTCAATATAAATTCCTCACTAACTCCTTGTGCAACTAATTTACTGAGTCCCCCATCTCATGCACTCCATGGGTGGACGCCTAAAGATGCAATCCATCTACTATGGTTATGAATCTTCTCTTGCATGATCTCCCCCTGGTATCCTCCTTCCGATCATCCCACCATGTTGGTGAATTTCCCCACGCCAAAAAAAACCACTAAAACCCAATGGAATATCTGAATGATCTTCCCCTATAAGAACCAACTCATCCCTAAGGGTAGTTGAATTGTTGAACCTTGTGATGCCAGAATCCCATGCCCATCACAGTTTGATACTTCCCTTCTCATACCGCAACACCCCGGTCATGACTGATTTTCCAACATGCTCGTATTGGAGCCTCCTCTCCTGTAATGCTCGGCCACAATATCTATCATGATTGAGGCTATGCCCATCTTGCAAGGGAAACTCAATAATGCCAGAGTCCACCATTTGATGGCTAGCATCGATCTTGATCAACAATTTACCTTACTACATAATGAAGACTGTAGTGATTCCCTGTGTGTCCACTAGAGAATGAATTGAATCACCTGTTATCATGGGTGTACTCACCCTAAAGTGGAGCAATCCATCAGTCAATTGGATCCTTGGATCCCATAATCAGACTAGAAGTTCACAAATCCCACTCCTCACAGGTTTCCCCTGTGAAGCCCTATTATCTACTAAAACCCATTTTTTCCTCATCTTTGACTCCTATATGTAATTATATTACCACCAGCCATCAAGAACCAGTCTCGTACATGCCAAACTACCCTAAGCCTTCCAGACCACACAACAAACTCTACTATCCCAACAACTAATGATGCATCCAAACACTACCTAGAGTTTGAAACTCTCTTGTAGACAAAGTCTACCATCCAATGTACCTCATGTTCATATATCACCTAGGTATTTCTTGTCGAAATTGCATCATGCATCTCCCTCGCGATCATCTCCCTAAGTGTGGGCTCAGGGGCAAAACATATGATACCTTTTGCAGAAAACCACGCAATCTCTGAGCTTGTATCCATCAACTTGCACCTTAACCACAATCCATTTTTGAGAAGTTTCTCTCTAGATACAATGTGTTCCATCCAAATGTCTCAAGTAAGCCTCTTTCATCTTGTCACTTGCACTGAGAGCATCAAGGGGCAACAACCAAACTCTCTACAACTATGATAAATACTGGAGAGTGATAAGTGTATAGGTCCCCAAGGGTAGGATCAAGAGCCCGTATGAATATTGAAAGTTAATCCTATGGGTGTCCCTCTCTTCTCCTCGGATCTTCTGATGACTCAATCGAAGACCCGTCTCTAATAAACATGATGTCTCGAGATGCTCATCCATCTTCTCATTGACTCTAGGTAATCCAAACCCGATGGTATGCCTGACGTCCCTATCAAGAGTCCCCCTCAAAGGAGACACTCCAATATCTCTTTACACAACACCACACATCATTGCACAACACCACGCGTCATTGCACAACACCACACATCGTTGCACAACACCACACATCGTTGTGCAACACCACACATCGTTGCGCAACACCACACATCGTTGCGCAACACCACACGTTGTTGCACACAACCATGTGTCCCTATACACTCTTATGCAACATTGTTCCTTGTACCTCTATATACCACCAAATTCCACCACCCACTGCTATGTCACCCCGTATCCTCTAGTGTATTGTATGTACCAATGCATCTGTCGCTCCATCCACAAACCTGATGCAGTGTGAGTCACTCCTCCTACTCCACGATGCAAACCCATGCACCATGACACAACACCATACACCTTTGTGCTCCTCTGCAAGCCACTACTCACCATTGCATATCCCTATACACCACTAGATTTTAGGGTCTAAAATCGGGTTTGCATGCATTAGGATGCATCCCTCGTCATAACACTGGACTTTGTGACATATCTCTATGCATCCCTCATCATAACACTGGACTTTGTGACATATCTCTATGCATCCCTCATCATAACACTGGACTTTGTGACATATCTCTATGCATCCTTGGGTACCACTTCCTATTATTGTAGCATCTTGTATTATATGGCATCTCGCATGTGTCAAAGTGGCTACCACTCTAACATTGAACCCACCATGATGCACATCATAGCTCCTCATCTGTCTTGGTAGACTTGAGCGGCCTAAATCCACACCTACTAGAGGGGATATCATTATTATGCTAATCCTCAATGGCTCTTGTTCCCAATACATTAATGAGAGAGCATCATCTCCATACAATGCCCTATCTGATGGCCTACCCATGTCACCTCCTCCGACAAGCTCCTGTCAGATCATGCTAATCATTTTTCGACCCCATGCACAACCAACATGCCCAAAAAACCCATGGAGTATGCTCTCAAATTGACTGGCCATTAGTGACAACTGGAACTCCCCTAGAGAATGTGTGCACTCAATTATTGGGTCAACTATACCACCAATTCCATAGGCATCATACATCTTTACTATATGATAGGAAGCCCCATCTAGAACCTAATGCCAACCTAGGTATCCAACATCCCCATTATCTGAAAGCTCCCACTAAGCTTCACTCTGGATTACAATAATCTTCATAGGTCTAGCCCACTCCACCAGGTATCAACTTAGAATCTCTCACCATCCAACCTTAAAATAAGGATCGAATGCATGTATACTTATACATGCAACAACCCTAACATGTGAATGTTGTGCCTCTCACAACTCATGTTGCCTCATCTCACAGTCGTGGTCAACACATGAGATATGAATAGGTAAATCTGCCTCTCTCTCTCCCATATGATGAGGTAACCCAACAGTGCTACAAGTCTCATTTATGTATGCCTAAAGAGGGTTGCTCTGATGCTCCAATGTGTACTCCTCTAGTTGTACCATTAGGGAATCCAGTCGTTCCCCAACGCGAGTTAGCTTGGCCATTGACTCAACACAAAACACTCTCATGCCATCCAATAACTCGTTATGTTGCAGAATGGTCTCTCGGACTATCGATGCCTTCTTTTTCAATGCTAGAAGGTCGGCCTAGAGCTGATGAAGTTTTTTTGGGCGGCCAACATTTGTAAACTCCGACAAAGCTTTGGGTACCTCTGTGTCTCTTAGCACCTCATCAATAGTGAATGTGCCTTTTAGCACCTCATCAATAGTGAATGTGCCTTTTAGCACCTCATCAACGATGGGCACCTTTGTGTCTCTTGACACCTCATCAATGGTAGGTACCTCTATGTCTCCCAGAGCCTCATCAATGGTGGGTACCTTTGTGTCCCCTGGCACCTCCTTAACAGATGGCCCTATGGGTGTATGCTCATATGTCTCCACCAATGTGTCAACCAGGGCTATCAAAGGAATATCCAACAAGGGTGACACCTGTGTCACACTAGCTGTATCTATGTGCTCCTCCCAATCATGCGTGTCATCAGCCTCATGCTCAACCTCCTCTGCATGCTCTTGATATCTAAAGCCAGGTCTCCACTAGCAGAAGTGCCTCCTGTTCTCACCCTCTAACTATCCTTGTCTTTTCCACTCCTTTTGAGGAGGTTTGTTGCCCTCCATGTTATGTATTCATATGCTTGCTAGTTTCTGCATCATCTCTAGAATATCCTAGTTCTACCCCAACCTTCATTGGTTCTACCTCACCAACTCATCCATGATCCCTTTTTGCATCATTGGCGTGTCCATAAATTCACCAATCACTGAGCATGTATGTCTAACACCTCAATGACCTTGCTAGCTTCCCCATAGCTAGCTAAGATCATGCTTTGATAACACTGTAAAGTTCCAAATCTGAATTTACATCAAACAGAGAAATGCATAAGGAAGTAGAAATAATAAACAAATTTCAAACATGCACATCAAAATACACAAGAAAATGAGCCAAAAAACTGAGCCATTTTATTAATATATAAATATGAGTACATAAATGGCAAGGAATGATAGAACTTGGGTCTGTTATGCAAGATAAAAAAACCCTAGGTGAGATCTCACTAATCCAACCACTGGAAATGGCTCCCACAAAATTGCACACTACCCAAAAATTTTACTAATTCCTACTAGAAGGAAATTGAAATTATGACTTCAATATTACCCAGATCGATCTGAAATTTCAACCACATATTCCTTTCCTATAACCTAGAAATACCTAGAAAATTCTTGGCCTAACTCCAAGACAAAATCAAACCCATAATGTGATGCAAACTACCCGGAAAACCAACAATAAACTTTACTATAAGCATGTACAATTTTGTCCTGAATATTTCCCAAAAAAATCTATAAAATTATATATAGGCTCCTTGCACCTAAACCAACAAAACCCATAAATAGTTTGGGTTAATTCCAACTGATCTGAAATGCCCAAAATAGATTGAATTTTCAGCTACACAATTTTGCACCCAACCAGAGAGAAACTATTGAGAAATGATAAAATTCTCCTACAAATGGCTGAGAAACTGTGCACAAATATCCTCTGGAAAATAGCTATCTCTCCCAACCAAAAACTCCCATCAAATACAAGCACCAAACATCAACAAAAACGAGATTCTCCAACCCCTGCGTAGGCTCTATAAGAGAAAATTCATCCCAACCAAAAGATACAAGAACAATTTTGAAAAATAGAGCAAATTTCTAGCTACACAATTTTGCACCCAACCAGAGAGAAACTACTAGAAATGATAAAATTCTCTTCCAAATGGCTGAGAAATTGTGCACAAATATCCTCTAGCAAATAGTTATCACTCCCACCTAAAAACTCCCGGAAAATACAAGCACCAAACACCAACAAAAACTCTATTATCCAACCCTTGCGTAGGCTCTGTAAGCGAAAATTTGGCCCAACCAAAAGATACAAGAACAATTTTGAAAAATGGTACCAAAATCATCCTCAAACCAATAGAAAATATCCTTCAAATACCTAGAACTTTTAATAGAAATATGTTGCTCCAAATAACCTTTGGGGTTTGAAACCCTTGAGATAAATGACTCTACTTCTCTTGTGCTAAAAAACCTCCAAGAGAGAGTTTGATCTTTATAAAATAATGAGCAAAAGATGAAAAACTGGAGACCTAATGTGTTATTTATAAATGTTGGCCCTTTTTCCCTAGGTGGTCCCCTCTCTCCACAAGTTCAAACTCCCCTTATTTTCTCTTTCCTTCTCCTAGTGCAAATTTCTCAAGGGGGTCAAATTTCCCTCTTTGATGGTCCCCATATTTCACTTAACAAAAAAATTATTTCCTTTTCCTATAATGTTAATTTTTCCTCCAAGAATTATGTGGGACCTCCATAACCCACTTTTCCTAAGCTTTATATGCCAAAATATTCTCTAAAACCAAAATGAAAAAATAAGGATTTTACTTGGAAAAATTATTTATTGGGGACATGACAGACTTACCTTGTCATGATGTCCCTTTCATTAAAGCATCAACTTACTTGAGTTCTTAGAAATCAACATCCTTTCACATGAACCATCTCCATATGAATCTTTCTCCATGTAGGCATTTTAATCAGAGTGCCCATGGATCGAGCTTGATTATCAAGCTATAATATATTCATTGTAGTTGTCATTGTTAGCTCCCTTTCTTTCTTCTGGATAATATACTTGATGTTGATAAACATTGTTATATTTATGCCATGAAATCTTGTGAAAGAGTCTTGATATCCATCCATTTCACAACATCTCAAATTTCTATTTTCGAGCATCATGTAGCCATATGGAAGACTTACCGAGCTCATTGACATTACTAACTCTTCCTTCATGATTCTTGTAGATATGAACCATACCCTAGAGAACAGTTAGTTAAAGTATGTGTACCTTTTATTTTCACATAATCATCTAGCCATCCTTTGATCAAGCTTGCTTCTTATACCTGTCAAAGGTAGGTTTCCTTTTGCAAGAAGAGAAGGAATTTCATTATGACTTTCATACTATAACTTGATCATTAGCATTCATTCATCCTTTAGCAATATTGTTTCCATACTCGATGGAATATATACCAGTCATAATGTTTCTCCCAATAATATTCCATAATAATGATTCTTATAGGATCTTGATGACCCTTTATTGCAAAATGACTACTTCTAACATGATGTTATAAAATGCTTGGATGAACTATAATATGCAATATGGTTCCAAACTTCTCATTCTCTTTAAACTACATGATCTTTCCCAAATCAAATTAAACAAGCAGATTCTAATCTTTCTACTATCACGTGCTTCTATCAATGAAGCCATGCTTTTTACAAAACCAAGACTCTTCTAGAGAAATAATGCATGCTACTCTACTTTCTACTTAATAAAAGAAAGACAAAAGATTATAAAGAACCTGACAGAGATGAGACTTCCTTTAATTAGAGATACTTGGGATCTTCTCCTTTCAGCTTCTTCTCAGGTTCTCCGCTTTCTTGAACTATATGAGCTTCATTTTTTTCCTTCCTTTTTTGGTTCACTTTGCTGATTGGACAATCCCTTTTCAAGTTTCCCTACTCACTGCATCCAAAGCATTGAATTTGGGACATGTCTATATTCTTCTTGGACTTTACAAACTTCCCTTTCCAAAACATCTTGGTTCTTGCAATGAAAGCTTGAGATGTTTCATTTGATTTAGTATCATATTTTTCCTTGATCCTCGATTCCTAAAATACATTGAGTCCATAATTCATCGAAGGTTGTAGAATATTTATGTGAGTATATTCTCATTGTAAAACTACTCTAATTAGGTGGAAAAACATTTAATACATATATAGTGATCTCAGATTCTGTGACAATCTCCCCAAGCCCTTGCAACCAGTCTCTTATTTGTGATATCTTCATTATATGGGTGGCCATGTCCTCATCCTTTTATTTCCTTATTCTATATAACTTATTCCTCAAGGAAATATGTTGACCTTGTGTACTGATGGAGTACAACTTTACCAACTTATCATACATAGCCTTTGATGTCTTTAAATTAGAAACAAATGGAACAAGATGATATTTAATGAATTCAATAATGATTTTGTATGCCTTACTTCTCCCTTCTTGTACTTTTCTAACTCTTGAGTCTTATCTTTGCTTGGTTCAACAACTTCACCAAGAACATATTCCATTACTTCATTCTCTGTGACTGCTAAATCAATCCTCTTCTTCCATGCTAGGAAATTTTTTGATCCCACAAGCTTGTTTCTTTCCTTGCAAAATGTAGCCATGTTATTTGTAGATTGAGACATAGAAAAAAATATACCACTTATTTGTAAACCAAGATTCCTCCTTCTAGAATATGCCTCCAACTATCTAGATGCTTTCAAGGCCTCAAAATATCCCTTAGAATGATATCTTCTTGGATTCCTTCAACAATGATGTCTTCTTCAAAGAGTGAATAATGATCCCAAGACTTCATTTTGCTTCCTTATTTTCCAAGATGATGAAGTATACTAGAGAAATTCCAACAAGAACTTTGTTATTTCCTTAATGAGAACTTGATGATAGGGCCTTCTTCAATGTAGTGACCCTTCTTCAAGGTTAATAGGTCTTCTTCTTCTTCTTTCCTTGTGTCCTTCTGCAAATTATTCCCCTTGACAAGCAAACCCTTCTTTGTGTCCTTCCAATTTCCTTCTCTAGTTCACCTTAGCTCTAATACCATGTTGGAGAATGTAGTAGGGAAACTATTAATTCAATTTCTCCTTAATCTTAATAATTTCTTGTGAATTTTATTTATCTTCTTGTGTTTATTTATTAGATCTTCTTCATCAAACAATTATCAAGTGCAAAAACAATAAAGAAAATGGACACAATAATTAGGCTCCAAGTCGGGCCAAAACCCCTCCAAGGGGAAAACCTTGATTTTTTTTTCTCTTCTTATAGAATCTACTTCAAATGAGAAAACCAAGACGCAAGCCTCAAGAAGACCAAATCCTCCTCCTGCACCAATTCAACCCTCCAAGAAGCCCTTCCAATTAGGTCAAATTCCAACCAAGTCAATGTAACAACCCTAGTGAAAATTCCATGTAAAATATATAAATACCACAGATGATTGGACACGTATTCCAAGCTAAATGGTGGGAAGGACATCCTAGTGGGTGTTCTTTTGTTTGTTTATGGCTAAGGAAATTGGAAAAGGCAATGGCTAAGGATTTGGGAAAGACATGAGGCATTTATTGGAATTTTATTTATGAAAATAAAGGAAATTATGAGAAAAGGAAGGTGAAAGGTCACAGGTTGCATGTGAGGAGGAAATTGAAGGAAAATAATGGAAAATGAAAAAAATAGAGCCTCATTGATAAAAAGGCTTATGAGGATTAGTGGGCAGGCTTGATCAGTTTAGATTTGGATCTTTCTCATTATTCTCTCTCTCTCTCATATTCTTGGACACTTAGAGTTTTTCTTGGAGCACTTTGGCATTGGAGCAAGAAAGGAAAAGAAGGCAAGAGGAAGAAAAGATCAAGCAGGGAAAGGCAGGATCAAGCAGATACAGTAGGCTTCATTGCAGGTATCAACTTTCATGTGTATTTTCTTTGCTATATTTGGGATGCAAGGGATTGCATGTATTTCTTTTCTACCATGGAATGGGTTTTGCCAAGTGTGACAATATTTTCAACCTAGTCTCACCATTTCTTGATAGCTTTGATGAGATGGGTTCTCTCACTAGGTTTATGTGGGATAGCCAGATTGGATTCAAAGCTGAGTGGGTTGGATATTCAAATTGAAAAAAAACATGGTGTAGTGGTCCCTGAACTGAACTGAGGATCCATGAAGCCACTGTCCTAGTAACCCCTGAACCATATTGTGGGTTGTGGTAAAGCCAGATTTTGTGCCTCGGTGGGCCTAGGAATCCTTTTCGGTGAATGGCGAGATATACGGTAAATCCAAGAGGTGGATTTTCTCTTCGTTGGGCCTAGTGATTCCGAGATGGAATGCACGGTAAAGCATGGAAAATATTCTTGGTGTAGGGCCTAGTGATCCCTGGAGTGGACTGTGGATGCACAGTAAAGTCTAAGAGACTAGGAGGCATTCAAATTCCTCACAGTGTAGGCAGAGAACTTCGATGGCATCCACATTGATTGGTGTTTTTGATGTGTTATATGAGTCCCACATTCATGCTTGGAATATGGCATGGGAATGATTGGCTGAAGAGAAACTTGGCTCAACCAATCTATGGTTGGATGGAACATGGTAGTCCCATCACCAGTTGGTTCATTGCATTGATTTTCATGTGTAAATTTACTAGTGTATATATGGATTTTTATGGTTGATATGTTTATCGCATTTCTATTCTTATTATGTTGGTTATATGCACATTTCATGACAGCAACTATGTATGGCTCTCAACATGTTTTTACTTGTATATGAATGGATAATGTGTATATGACCTAATAGATGAATATGCATCAAATGACATGAGGGAATAATGGTTTATAATGATTCCCAGATAAGTATGATATCCCTACACGTAATATTGTTGTTTACACCTGTAGGTTACATGCCGATTATATGTTTGATGAAATGCCTATCATGGCTAGTAGAAGTATGGTTAAGGTCTTGTTGAGCTTATTACTTTTGCCTCATTGTTTCCCTGTACTTTTATTGATTTCAATCTTTCATTCCATTCTCGACAATGGCCTAGGATCTGGGCCTGAAAAAGTGGCTTAAATCCTAGGGTCACTGGCACAGAACTGGAAATTTTGGTCCACAGTCGCTGGCATGCATGCCTATGAGAGATACTTTAGGTCTCTGGCCACTCTCTTTCCCATAGCATGAGAGTGACTATGGCCTCAGAGGTCCAGAACAGCAGTGGGACCCAAGGACATGTTGTTTGAGTGGCTGACTTGTCTTCTAAGGGTTATGTTGATTATGTTGGATGACTGTGTGTGATGTTCCATTGATTCCACTTCCTTAAGGTCACATAGGAGGTCGAATATGATCACAATATCCTCTCGTCTCATGTTTACCCCAGTTGGCATGAATAATTGGGTGGATGTGGGAGGAGGGTGTTACATACTGGTATCAAAGCATGGTTCAACTCTCAGACTGGATGGGTAGTGTTTGTTCATCATGCATGCATTTCATTTTCATGTGTGTCTCTTACACTTGCATTTCATGTGCTTGTTTCATTTACTTGATGATTGATCATGATTGTTGTAAGGTTTTCATGAGAATTTCATGTTGATTTTATGGAATGCATCACCATGAGTATATGACTGGTTGTATATGGTTATATGTCACTTATATGTTGATTTTATGTCACCTACTTACATCCTTGTATGTTAGGTTACATTCTTGAATATTTTGGATTACATGTATCAGTCTTGTAGGTTGATTACAAGAATTGATCGCTTATGCTCGACTACATGTGTTTATGTGTATGTGTAGTTGATTAGGCATTGCCTATGCATGTTGATGGTTGCATGTGGAAATGTGTATAATGGATTAATGGATTAATGGTTGTTTTGATGCATGGGGTCATGGTTTGTGTAGTTGATACTATCATGCATTGATGACTAGACTCTAGCTAGAAGGATGTGTATATGGTTTTGTACTCATGTGTTACATCTCTATATGCAATTGTCATGCATGAGTGGTCTTGGTTATAATTATGCACGAATAGTAGGTCAAACATGCCTTGTGAAGTCATTGTATGAAATTTAGGTCATCTTGGTGCTATTGGTATGCTATGATGCTAATGTGTTGAATTAGGTAAAGAAGAAGATGCAGATCATCAAAGTGAAGTTGCAACACTAGACCTTGAGGCAAAAGCATGTTGTCATATAGGTTTGTATGTTGGGCATGCAGGTATGTAAGTTAAGGATTATTATGTGAATTAGGTTTATATGCATTAGGTTTATGTACATGTATTTGATGTTATGGTTACATACATGATAGGTGATAGTTTATTAGTATAGTCATATGCACATGTGTCAGATAGTCAAGAATGATGGTAACATGTGGTTGCATGCATTTCTTTTGTTGTTTATGTTAGATAACTTGATGATTATGATATATATTTTTGATGAGTATGTTAAAGGATAGTTAGCTTTATGATTAGGTTTTATGTTGTTGATGAGAATGATATGTATCTTACAGTGGTTATATGCTAGTAACTTAATGAGTAGGGTTATTACATTAAGATCTTGATGTTGAAATTTGGATTGGTCATATGCGTAATGATTATGTTCATTGCATTGAAGATCTTGATGTTATATGTATTGTTATAACCTAGTTTGACCTATGCAGATGGTTAGGGTTGCGATATTCAAGTATGACCCAACATATTTGTGATATGGTGTCATACTAATATAGACTGATCGTACATATGTGATTGTTATGCACGAATGAAAAATGTTTATGAGCTTATGATGTGAACATGTTAGTTAGTTACTGTTATGGATATCATGATCTTATGTGTGCTTGTTGTGAAGTTATATCATGCTAATCTGGATTGATTGTGTAGACAAGATAACCTCCCCTGAGATACATTAATATATGAACTTCCTTTTGTCATTTACCGTGTGCTTCACTATTCAATTATGACATATATTTGGTGTTTGAGTGTTTGGTGTCTAGTTTCTTTATTTAACATGGTATGTTTGCAAGTTGGTTGAATGTTTGATGAATTGCATAATATGAGTATGTGTTCCAATGATATTGCTTTAAGAAGATTGTACTAACGCATATGTGTTGAGATAGATGATATGTACTTAAGTGTAGTAGGTGATAGTTGTAGCATTATGTATAATGATTATGAGTTGACTATGGATTATGACATGATTGTTTGTAAAAAATGTTTTCAAAATGATACATATGATTGCCTTGATATTTGGAACATGTGGTCAACATGTGTGATCAGTTGCAGGAAACATGCTTGGTGTTGTACCTTGGGAGACAATTCATGGCTGAGTAGAAATTAGTGCCCAAGACATTCATTAAAAATTACAGATTGATTATTTTTTTGTCTCATCATTTTTCAAACCCCAAAATATTAAATTTTAAACCCTTTAACCTTCAATACATGGAATATAACTTTAAATGGCCTTTAACTGTTGGATACAAATGGATTGAAATTTGTGAGAAGTGTTGGTGAAAGTTTCAGAATAAAATGTTCTCTGCACAGAATCTTTTACCATAAACGTAGAGGAAAGTGTTTTTGATGAGAAATGGAAAATTTGAAAGAAGAGCATTGTTTAAGGATTTTTTTAACCTCTAAATTTACATAAAATTATAACCATTAACTATAAATAAAGAACAAGTTGCTTCAATTCTTTCAATGAAGAAATACATATATAATATGACACAAGGAAAAAAGCTCATACCCAACAATTTCTGGAATCACTGAAAATATTTATTCATCATTCAAGTGAATATCAAAGTATAAAAGTGGTCCTCTCTAAGGTATGCAAAAATCTGGAACCATTTTTCATCTTACTGAAGTACATTTATACAAACTTTCAAAAGACAGTTATCAGAACTGTCAACCTCCTAACTACCCAACTATTTGAACATTACATTGAAACATAAAAATTACATGAATTGAAAAATATAATAACTTCTAAAAGTAAACATTTCATTCTAAATCAACCTAAGGTTGCAGAGAAATAGAGGGTTCTACTTCTGTAGCAACAGCTTGTGGTGACATCCATTCCCTGGTCTTCCTCCAGATTTTTGTACTTGTACTTGGGGAATTTATAAATTTAACATGTGTTATCCTGAAATCTGTGATTCTGCTATATGTAGGCTTCTCAATAAAAAGAGTTTTCATCATCCAAACAAGTTGAAAATATTTATGAAGATAATTGACAATTGTAGCTCCCTTTAATACTGTAGTCTTTTCATGTGTAGAATTAATCTTACTTTTTTCTTCCACCAGTAATGTTTCATAAAGTTCCCAGGATAACAATTTTTTTTTTATCCCAGCAGGATGGTAAGCCAACCCTTGTTCTTTTATCAAAATTGATATCAAACTTCATCATTGTTTCCTTAATTTCCATCAATTTCTTCTTTTTTGTTTTTTTGTTAGCATTTTGTAATATCATTTTGTTTATTTTTATCACATGTTTAGTCTTGTCTTCTATTCCAAACTCCTTCATTTCCTGTGCAAACTTTGAGTTTAAGAATTCAATCAATTTCTTAGCAAACTGGGCTCTATTTATGCAACTTTTGTTTATTACTGAGGATGACTTCTTCTAAATCTCTGACAATAACCTTTTCCTCTTCAATGATAACAGGAATTCCCAGACACTCTTTACTGTATTGGTTATGTCATTCCATAATATTTCTCTTGCTTGTACCAGAGACATGTTTCTTTTCACTTTCTCCTTTAATTCTTTAATTTCTTGCTGAGAAGCCTAGAAATCTCTTATGTATTTTTCTGCAGTCTCCTTGGTCATAAACAGCTCATGCTCAGTTGCCTTGATAATTTTCACAACATTGTTCAAATCTGTTTGCTTCTTCTTCAACTCATTTTCAGCAATGTGCAATTCAGTTCTAACTTGAGTCAATTTCTCAGTAGGATCATCTGAATCTGTTTCCACTAAAATTGTGCATACATGTGAACAAATCTTTTGTTGTAAATAAAGATTCTTCTCTTTCAACTTCATTGTTTCTTCATCCCTTTGTAGAAGCTCTTGGACCAATAAATCTTTCTCTTTTCCAACCCCTGCTACCTCCGAAGCCATGGGATGCTCTGCTAAGGGAAATTTCAATTTCTTCTTCAATACTTGAATTTCTATTTCAACAATCTGCAGTAACTTCTAAACTGCAGACATGTGTTCTGGGTTCACACCAATCTTGACAATTATCTTTTTTAGCTCTTCATTTTGGGTATTAAGAGCTCTGGAATTTTCTTTCTCCAACCTCAACTAGTTTACCACTTTCTCTAACATATTATCAGCTTTAGAAGTAGCTGAAGCAGATTTATATAAATCATGGAAGATTAATTGATCGGTCTGCATATGTAAATTAATCTTATCAGGTAATGGAATCCTCTTTGCATCTAATATTAAATTAATAGTCTTGAACCCTTCTACAGATGTCACTGACATTGTTGATGGATGAGAAATAGAAAATTTCAACTGACTTTTCTCTAGATCCATAGATGATAGAATCCTTGTCTGATATTCAAAAGATACCCGAGCTTCTGATTGTGACTCCACATTTTCTCTAACCTTCTTGTTTCTTTCTTCCACCTGCAAAAACATTTTTTTAATCATGGAAATCGAATCTTGAGAAGATTCTCCAGAAACTGGAGGAGTACAAAAAGTTTCCCCCAACTGCAATTGTATACCAGGAGTTGCCAATGTACTAGTCTTTTCAGATATCTTTGCCTTTTTTGTTGCTTTGTCTTCTTCTTTCTCTAGATCAACTACCTCTGACCTACCTCTTTTCAGGTTCTTTTTAGTAGCAAGAGGGGTCTCAGTTTCTATATTTCCCAAGGGAGTTGACTATCCTCCATTTTCCAGCTTCTCTAGTTCTAGTTTTGATTCATGCACAAAAGGAGCATAGCCATTTTCTATTCTTTTGTTTGAAATTATATGGTATGGATCATAAGCCCATTTCTCCTCCAGAAATAAATTCATTCCTTCTAAAAATTTAAGGAATTCATCTACTACTTGCCTAGTGTTCATAATGAATGGTCCAACAGTCCTAGGAAACTTGAAAAGGAGGCCCTTCTTTGCATGTACAAAATGTACCTGATCCACATTTAGACTCTGCCTAATGAATTCTAGAGAAAACATTCTCATAGGAACAAAAGTTGGTAATCTGTAAGGCTCAACCTCAACTCCATACAATCTTATTTCAACATGATCCTGGAAAGAAAACCAATCTCCAACCTTTACATCTTTACTCACTTGAAGGAAAGATTGAACTTTAGGGAGTAAAGCTAGATCAAGTGAATTTTTTATGATTGAAGACATAACTGAAAGGAAAGAGGATGCAAAATAGGACAAACCCTCATTTTTAGGATCAATTCTTACTACATCAGTCCAGAAAAACACTAATTGTTTATGCTTGAGAGTGTCCATGATATTCAACCCTAGATGCATGAATTTATCAACATTGGAATACAAGAATAGATAGGTCACAAGAGAAGGAAACCTAAAACAACTTGTAAGAGTGAAATTCATGAACTGGACATTAATTACTTTTTCCCAATATGTTGGTATATCCAATACAACTCCAAGTTTCATCATTACAATAAACATTCCTAGAATTGCTTTGTCAATTACTGTAATGTCTTCTTTCCCTAAAATTCTGGCCAACACCTGAAGAAGTGGTCTTACATCTTCAACAAAGATATCCAAGGGAAAATGGGTGGAATCTATAGGGAATTGTTTTCCATCATTCATCAAATACAAGAGAATTACAACACATTCTAGTTCAAATAAATATTCAAAATAGGCAATCAACGATTCTTCGAAAAAAGACAAGTAAGACTCTACAGAAGGATAGCATAGTGCTTGCTGAATCAAGAGACTAGACACCTGAAAAAACACTTTTTCCTAGCCTGTTTATCACAAAGCATCTTTGAGGATACATTTTTGAAACTAGCCAATGAATAAACTTCTAATATATATCTTTGAGGGAAAAAGGCTGCCAACAAACCAGATTTTACCATTGCAGCATAAATTGGGAAATTAGACTAAACATGTTGGTAGAATTCATGATGGTTAATAGGGAAATAAACATCAAAGATATCTCTTTCAGTATCCATGAGTGGAATGTGAGAAGAGAAACCAGCGAAAATAGTTTTCTTGGCCATTTTTAAAGGATAAAATGATTTATTATGACATAAATGCCTAGTACTGGTGACGAGGCTGACTCGGATGTGAGCTGGACTTTGAAATTCTTAACAGCGAGCAACAGGACAATGTACTGAACAAAAATCAAAGAAAAGTTTTTATAGCAAAATGAAAAAAATATAAGAGGGAAAATGGCATTAAATTCTATCGTGGGTAAAATTACCGCATTTAATGAGGAATTTGACAGTTCGAAGGACAGCTAGATGAAGGCGTATGACATGGCAAATGAAATCAAAAAGAACAGGCTCACTTGTTGACGTCACTATGGGGGGGATGCTCTGTACGGGACTAACTCCCGGGTGGTGCCTCCACCGTAAATTGGCATCGTTCATCAAAAATTCAATAGGCCTGACAAAAGTCTTTGTGGGGGCACTACTCATGTTATCCTTCGACTTAGTTATGTCGTCGGGTTTTCTCCATCGGGCGGGTCCCATCTTCTTTGCCTTTCTCTCACCACCAACTTTCCCACACTTTAACATTTCTGAGTGCCGCCGCAAGGTCCCACTGTTTGTCTTTATTTATTACAAGAAACTTTATAATGACAAGATATTAGTTTTAAAAAAGACTTTTGATAAACTAAAGTAACTTTAGTTTAATCAAATAACAAGAAGTCTTTCACATTTTTTCCTTTTCTCTTTTCAGTATTTTATTTTTTTTCTTTTACAATTATATTTAACATGTACAACACATAGAAATTAAAACAGGTTACAACACTTGGTATTAGTGTGACAAGGTAATAGTTGATGTGTTTATATAGCTAACAGTTGGGCGATGTGACAGCGCATAGTAAGCCTTGATTTCAGCAAGGTAAAAAGGTAAAGGAAAGGAATTCGGAAAGAATTCCTTTGGCTATGTTTGGAAACCTTAATTTCAAACGAATGAATGCCTCGCATAAATGGAGTCTTCTTAACCTTAATCTTGTTTGACATTATGTGGATACATGTTATATTCGTGAACATGTACCTGACAGGTATATTAGCTAGTCTTTAGTTACAGGTGGATCTGTCAAAGGATTGGATTCCCTTGAGAGATGGCGTGGATGTGTTCAATTGCAAGCAATGTGCTTGGCACAACAAGATGAGGTAACTAGTTTATTTTTATGTTTATTTATGCACTAACAGTTATGTGTTAATGACAACATGATGTAGGGAGTTGCATGGCAAGAGAGGTTGCCATGAAATCTCGAAGAAGTCTCAGGTCGAGCTTTCCTTGGGAACCATGAGGATTGAGTCATGGTGTCTGTTGTTAGCCTTGTACTTTTGGTCTTTTGTGATTGTTGTGCTTGATTTGTGATTTTGATTTTGTCTAGTGCATAGCTATGCCACTTTGTTGCGGTGTCGTGTTATTATTGGTTTTCATGGTATTGCTTCTTGTTTGTTTCTTGGAAATTCCTTTTATGTTTTGAGACTTGGGAATTGGTTAGGAAAGAGGAAAGTTAATGGAGCTCGAGGAGAGCTATGTGGTATCCAAAAGGTAATGTAATATTCAAATGAAGCTAAGTGCATGAGCAAGCGCAGCAGAAGGTAAAACTATGATAGTCAGTTGGACCGGTTGGGCCCATTGTGGTAAATGGGTGATGACATAAC
The DNA here is from genome assembly GCA_031772625.1 of Pinus tabuliformis. Lineage (NCBI taxonomy): Eukaryota > Viridiplantae > Streptophyta > Pinopsida > Pinales > Pinaceae > Pinus > Pinus tabuliformis. The sequence goes on from CM062812.1 coordinate 667,772,565, forward strand.
AGTCATGGGAAAGGTAATCAAGAAGGGTAAGTTGAATGAATTTGAGGTGTCATATGCCTTGGCTATGTTGGGAACTGTTTTTCTCAATGTCGCACATGTTGTGCATGAATAAAGGGAGTTATCTTAACCTTGACCTTGATATCTGGTAATTTTGTTATGATCATGATTATGTTGATGTTTATATATGTATACATGTAAGTGTATGTATTTCATGTATATATGTGTGTGTATGTATTTCATTGTCTAACAGGACCATGAATTTTTTATGATAATGTTTATGTATATGTAGGTATTTCTGTTATGAAACCAGCTCAAGAAAAGATAGAAAAGATAGATCAACACCTTAGAATTCAGCCTCTTCGAGGGGGCAACCTCCTTTACATTATATAAATGAACAATTCTTCGATGATTCAAATGAAAAAACCTCCTTTCTATATATAGGAGTCTAAGGAGTCACAATATAATCCAGCCGACCTAACAATAATAATATAAAGCCACAAAAATAACAATAGAGGGATTCTATGGGGCACAGAAATAACAATAAGGGGGTAATAGGGGCACAACAATATAAATAAGGGGTATAACTATAATATTAATGGGGTAATCACTAGTATTATAGGGACCCAACATGCCCCTCTCCTTCAAAAAAGTGTTGTCCTCAACGCTTGAGTAATTCTGGATACTTCTGCATAAAATTCTCATCCTCCCATGTGGAATCTTCAGCGGATAAGTTCTTCCACTTGATAAGATACTCTGAAATTGATCGATTTCGTAGCTGTCGAGTTCTTGTTTTTGTGACTGCTTCCGGTTCCAATATAATTTTTCCTTCCTCGTCAAGTTCTGGAAATATTGTTTGAATTGGGAGCTTGTCGCCTATAACCTTCTTTAAACATGAAACATGGAAAACTGGGTGTAATCGAGAAGCTGCAGGAAGCTCCAATTTGTATGCCATAGTACCAATCTTTTGCAACACCTTGTACGGACCATAATACTTTGGTGATAGTTTATTATCCTTCTTAGCTTGCTTTAGGGACATTTGCTTATATGGTTGTAGCCATAGGAATACCCAATCACCTACATCAAAACTTCTTTCACTGCAATGTTGATCTGCCTGTTGTTTCATTCTATTTTGTGCCAACACGAGGTTATCCTTTAAGAGTTGGAGGACTTGTTGTTGATGTTCGATGTGATGTTCCATTGCCTGAACCTTAGAATTTTCTCTTAAATATGATGTGATGGATGGTGGTTGATACCCATAAAGTGCCATAAATGGGGTCATTTTTGTTGCTGTATGGAAGGAAGTGTTATACCACCATTCAGCCAGAGGCAACCATTTGACCCATTGTGTCTGTTTATCAGATACAAAGCAACGAAGATATCCTTCCAAACATTTTTTTACTATCTCAGTTTGCCCATCAGATTGAGGATGATAAGATGAGCTATGAGCTAACTGAGTACCAAGACAAGAAAATAATTATGTCCAAAAATTTCCAGTGAAAATGGGATCTCTGTCACTTACAATAATCTTTTGGTTTCCATGTAGCTTTTGAACTGTTTCCATAAATGCAGTGGAAACTGTACTGGCTTTAAATGGGTGTGATAATGCACAAAAGTGTGCATACTTGGTAAGTCTGTCAACTACCATCATGATGACACTCTTTCCCTCCGACTTGGGTAAACCTGTGATAAAATCCATTGAAACCTCCTCCCAACGTTGGCTTGGAATGGATAAAGGTTGTAATAGACCCAGTGTCTTAATTGTTTCAACTTTATTTTGTTGGCAAACCAAACATTCCGCCACAAACTTTTGAATATCTGATTTAAGGCCATCCCAAAAAAATTCCTTCTTAACCCTGTGGTAACTTTTTAAAAATCCTGAGTGCCCTCCTAAGGGAGAAGTGTGCAATTCCATAAGAATCTTTTGTTTTAGCTGGGAATTCTTACAGAGGTATAAGCGATCTTTGTACCATAACGAATCATTTTGCCAGCTAAATGTATCAGAAGTACTGGAATCTTGTTGTAGCTTTCGAATAAGTGCCCACACTTCTTCGTCATTCTTCCATTCCTCCCTTGCTTCATTTATCCAATCTGGTTGGATAATAGAAATGGCACACAACAATGCTTCCACATCCTCATCCTTTCTTGAGAGTGCATCTGCCACCACATTTTGCTTCTCTTTTTTGTAGATGATTTCAAAGTCATAACCCAACATCTTTGTGACCCACTTTTGTTGCTCTTCAGAGGATAATCTTTGTTCTAAAAAGTATTTAAGGCTATCATGATCCGTTTTTACCTTGAAGTGTCTTCCCATTAGGTAGGGTCGCCATTTCTTAAGTGCATGGAGTATTGCCAACATTTCCTTCTCATAAATAGCTTTGCTTAAAAACTTTCCCTTGATTGGACGACTTTCAAAAGCAATGGGTCTTTCATCTTGCATTAGAACAACACCAATTCCATTTCCTGAAGCATCACATTCCACAATAAAGGTTTTTGTGAAGTCCGGTGTAGCTAAGACTGGTGCTTGGCACATTGCCTCTTTAAGATGTTCAAAGGCCTTTGTTGCTTCCGGAGTCCATGAAAATGAATCTTTCTTCAATAATGTTGTTAGAGGTGCTGCTATTCTCCCATAATTCTTAACAAACTTGCGATAATACCCTGTCAACCCAAGAAATCCTCGCAAATGCTTTATGGATGTGGGGATTTTCCATTCCTTAATGGCTTTAATTTTGCTAGGGTCTACCTTAACTCCTTCATGAGATACAATATGACCCAAATATTCCACCTCCTGGACTCCAAAGAAACATTTGGATCTTTTTGCATATAATTGTTTCTCTTCCAATAGTTGTAGCACCCTGTCAACATGTTCAACATGATCCTTCCAAGACTTGCTGTAGATTAGTATATCATCAAAAAATACTAACACAAATTTTCTAAGGAATGGTTTGAAAATTGAATTCATCAAACCTTGAAATGTTGAAGGTGCATTGGTAAGGCCAAAAGGCATGACCAAAAATTCATAATGACCCTCATGAGTTCTAAATGCCGTTTTCAGAATGTCTTCAATCTTCATTCTGATTTGATGATATCCCGAACGAAGATCCAACTTGGTGAAGTAAATTGATCCATGCAATTCATCTAGTAATTCATCAATGACAGGAATGGGGAACTTATCTTTAATAGTGAGCTTGTTGAGCTCCCTATAATCCGGACACATGCGCCATGATCCATCCTTCTTGTGCACCAATACTACTGGAGCTGAGAAAGAACTTTGACTCGGTTGAATTATACCAGCCTCTAGCATTTCTGCAACCATACGTTCAATTTCACTTTTTTGGACATAGGGATATCTGTACGGCCTGATGTTTGGAGGAACACTTCCTGGAATCAGATGAATAGCATGATCATGATCACGCATAGGTGGGAGACCTTTGGGAGTCTCAAATACCTTGGAATGATTGTCCAGGACTTTTTGGAGATCTGGAGAAATAGATGATTCCAATGTGGAAACATCTAGCGAACATAATTGTGCAATTACACCTCTTTGCTCCTTTTTTAGAAGCTTAGTCATGCCATTAGAGCTGATTATCTTTCCTGGTTTCCCTGCAATACCCCTTAATTCAACTTCCTTTCCTTCCACAGAAAATTTCATGAAAAGTTCTTGAAAATTAAAAGCTATTGTACCCAAGGATTGTAGCCATTGGACTCCTAGTACAACATCGGCACCTCCCATTGGAATGGAAAGCATTAGGCTAGTCAATACATATTCTCCCATGGATAGCTTGATATTATGGCACTTTCCAGAGCAATTTATTGTTCCTCCATTTGCAATCATCACTTGACACTCTGGTGCTGGATATAGGAAGCAATTCAATTATTTTGCTACCCTACAATGAATAAAATTGTGGGTGCTTCCTGAATCAATCAACACTATTACCTTTTTCTTCTTGATTTGTCCTTCTATCTTGATGGTTTGAGGAGTGGTAATTCCTGCCAATGCATTACAAGATATGGTCGGATTTATTTGTTCTTCATCTAGGCTTTGTTCCTAGAATATATCCTCTTCTTTTGACCTTTCTTGCTCCTTTTCTTCTTCCTCTTCACAATCTATGTAGAATAATTTCTTCTCAGCACACTTATGACCTTTTGTGTATTTTCTATCACAATTGTAACAAAGCCCTTTTGCTCTTTTTTCTTCCAATTGTTGTGGTGTCAACCTTGTAGGTTGTGGAAGACTAGGGGCAACAACACTTCTGTCTTTATAGTTGTGAGTGGTATGCTTCCTAGTTGCCATAATTTTGCTTTCCATTTTTCTTGCTAACCTGAATGCCTTCTCTAATGAATCAGGTTCCCAAAGGCGAACATCATGTTGGATATTATCCTTTAAAGACCCTATGAACACATCAATCCTATGCTCCTCTGGAATATCTTTTACCCTTATGTTCAATTTTTGGAACTCCTCAATGTGCTCCATTATTGAACCCTTTTTTTTGAGACTTATCAATTGGCTAAAAAAAGTGTTGCTTTTTGTGTCCTCATAATGTGCTATCAATTCTTCCGTAAAAATTGCCCAAGTGATAAATTGTTTACGAGAACAAAGCCATTGATACCATACAAACTGATTTGGTTCCAAATATACAGTTGCCATACGTACCTTTTGTGTGTTTTGCACATTATTGAGATCGAAGAATTGCTCCATCTGTAATATCCATGTGGCGAGATCCTTGCCATCAAACTTCCTCATATCGATTTTTAGAATATGGTGATTCTTCGATCCAACATTAGCGTCTATGGAATCATGATTAACATTTCTTTTGTTCTCATCATGAGTTTCCTTTACTACCTTTTCACCATTAGTAAGTATTTCTTGTAGAAAATTTGTCAAATCTGACTTCAAATCTGCCATGCCTGTCTTCAAATTTGTGTTCAAATCTATCTTCAAATTTTCCATCTTAGCTTCCATGCCATTTATCTTAGCTTCCATGCCATTTATCTTAGCATCTGTTAACTTTTGTGAGCGTGACATTTGTTGCACTTGTTCTTGTAATTTTGATATATCATGTAGCATTTCTTCCTCTTCTTCATGAGTCATGCTAGAGCTTTCAGGTTCCTTACTAGGTGTTTGCATTTTCTTTCCTCAGGGCATCAGTTACCGATAATAATTCTCTACTATGCCCTTTGAATTCCTTCAAAATAAATTTTCAAACCAAGCTTAAGCAAAAATTTAAAAAAATCTGCACACCTTTTTTCACTTTGTAGGAGCTCGATATTGCCTCTGATGTATATCTGTACTTTCCAATCATCTAGTTCTGAATTTGTGACCTATAGTAGCTCTCTGTGTCCTCTTTCCAATGCCACCAGTCTGATCCAAATTGGATTCTCCAAGAAAGAGTTATGCACAATCTCCCAAGATGACCTGATTATAGACCTTTCCAGAAGAGCGAAGTTGTATGAAGTGCCACGTGTACAATTTTTGATATTTGGTTCTGAAAATGATATACAAGAAGCTACAGTCCGTCCTATTTCTGTACCTTCTTACTAAATTTCAATCTGATTCCCAGAGAGAAAGTTATGACAATTTTCCCCAGGTCACCTGTTTTGAATGTAATTCAGGAGTCTGCAAAAATACAAACTTCCTCAGATCATATCTCCGACAATATTGCGCGAAAAGCTCTGAAATTTGGGCCCAAGGTTCAGCGTGATTTCTTCTCAAATGGGTTTTTTTTGTGACGTCTGAAACGTTACAGAAAAAAAGTTATAGTGAAAATGCCACGATGACCTGTTTGGAGCAGCGAAACCCTAGAATCCAAAGCTCTGATACCAAATGTTATGAAACCAGCTCAAGAAAAGATAGAAAAGATAGATCAACGCCTTAGAATTTAGCCTCTTCGAGGGGGCAACCTCCTTTACATTACATAAATGAACAATTCTTCGATGGTTCAAATGACAAAACCTCCTTTCTATATATAGGAGTCTAAGGAGTCACAATATAATCCAGCCGACCTAACAATAATAATATAAAGCCACAAAAATAACAATAGAGGGATTCTATGGGGCACAGAAATAACAATAAGGAGGTAATAGGGGCACAACAATATAAATAAGGGGTATAACTATAATAGTAATGGGGTAATCACTAGTATTATAGGGACCCAACAATTTATCCATGTATCCATGTCACTATCTGACAGGGTCATCTGGAATCATTCTTGTGAATGAATGATTGCTTATACAGGTGAATGACATGAAGAGGTTCATGGTCTTACAAGGAATCAATTAGGAAGAGTAATCATGACATATATATGAGGTCAGTGTCATGTGGTTATGAGTTGATATTATGTGATTATATTATGTTTATGTTATGGACAGGTTATACCAAGGGATACATCAACAAAGTGAAAGCAATGTGGTCTACGGCATGTTGGGCCAAGCATGGATAAGACATTGGAAGCAAGGTTTCTTGGTAAAGATTCAGTGTGGTTTTGGATGTGTGATACGACTATTGTGCATATGTCGTATATGTTGTACTTGTTGCACCTGTGATGTTGTGTGCATAAGTATTGTGCATATGTAGTGTGTGTACATGTTGTTTATGCAAAATTATGTACATGGTGTTGGTACATATAGTGTTGTATGAATGTTTCATATTCAACACTGGGTATAGATGGTTTTATGTACATGTTGAATATATGGTGTTGTGTATATATTGTATTGTGTGCATGATGGATATGCAATGTTGTATGCATATGGTGCTCTGCGCGTGTTGGGTATGCGTTGTTGTGTACAGATGATGCTATGTACATGTTGGATATGCAGTGTTATGTACATGTGGTGTTGCATGCATGTTGTACATGTGGTGCTATGTACATATGGTGTGGTGTGCATGATTCTACAAGTGGTGCAGTGTGCATGTGGTGTTGTGTACATGTTGTACAAGTGGCGTTGTGTGTAGATGGTGTTGTGTACATGTTGTGCATGTGACACTATGTACATGTGGTGTCGCATACATCTCGTGCATGTGGTACTATGTACGTGTAGTATTATGTACACGTTGTATAAGTGGTGTAGTGTACATGTGGTATTGTGTACACGTTGTGCAGGTGGCGTCATGTACATGTGATGTTGTGCACATGTTGTGCAGGTGGTGCTTTGTACATGTGGTATTGGTGTACATGTGGGATTGAGTGTGTTTCATACATGTTGTGTTGCAGGCATATGGTATTGTGTATATGCACTGTGTAGTCATGGTATTGTGACATATGCATTCATTGTGTTGCACTCTATTTACGTATTTGAGTTGTGTTGTATATTGGGTGTACATATATGCATTTTGTGGTGTCGCACGTTGTGTGCAGATGTATGTCTTATGATGTACATTGTAAACATATACATAGTACGTACACTGGGTATAGGTATATGTGTTGTATGTCAGGTATAGGTGCATCCGTTACATGGTGTTGTATGGCGTGTGTGGTTGTATGTGTGTGATGCACACTATGTGTATGTGCACATGGTTGGGGAGAAGGCATCGAGTGTTTGCTAGGTGTGGAAACCGATTTGGTGTGTGTACAAAAGAACAAAAGCAGAAGTAAGGATCAATGAAGGATAGGCATCGGTATTGTATTTTGGTTTTACTATGCATATGATTTATGATTTTGGTTTATTACATGTGATTTATGGTGTTGATTTATGATTGTTGTGTTTTGAGCTAACCCAATGTGATATTTTTATACATGTTGATTTGATTAAATATGATAGTTTGACTTTTTGTGACAGGAAGCGAATAGGATTGAAAATGTACTTTATTGATGAGCTACCAACGAGGTATGATTTGAGGTTATTTCAATTTATTTGAATTTAATGGAAATTATGTGCTTGGAACAAGAATGCATAAACATGCCCAGTTGGGTGATTGAAATCGAATGCAAGAAATTAGAAGCAACCATGAAAGAAATTGGAACATGCAGGAGTATGCTGGTAGAGCACTTCAGGAATAGGACCATTGTGGGAAATTGGTATCCAATTGTGTCTATTTATTTCCATGAGCATGCTATGACTGGTATGATGGTTTTGAGGCAGTTATATGCCTTGTTTTTGTATCTTTCGATGCAAGGAAGCCTTACCAAGGGATGGACTACCCGGGATGGGGGTGCCAGCGGAACTTGGAAGGTGAGTGATTGCACGAAAGGGTTGACCGGATTTCCCAAGGGGATCCATAATAGAGAAGGGAAGGTCGGGTATGGATTTGTTTTAGTCATGAGAATTATTGGATGGAATCATATGCACATTGGGAATGCACCCTAGAACAATGAGCCGTAACTATTTGTTGAGAGGACAAGTGGCACGGGATCATAGCGCTGAACATTGGATGCAGACTTGGCTTTGCAGTGCATTCTAGACTTCCTGGGAAGGAGGGGAATCCTGGTATTACTTTGAGGGTGGAGGTGTGAGCCTTTAGATTCCCTTGTTGTAGATGCAACTATCCTTTTATTTGTTGGTTGAGAAAATTTTCATATGTGTATAAGTGGTTATTCTAAATATCATAATGAGTTGTGTTATAAAGCTCCAATATGCAGTATGGTTGTTATTTGGTCATGATTTTATGATGTTTTTTTTTGAGCGGGTCATTCATTCTAAATACTACAATGAGCTGTGTTATAAAGCTCCATGGGAAGTATGTTTTGTTTTCAGTAGTATTGTTGGCTATAAGTGGCATTAAACATCGAGGATGATGCTCCCCCAAGGGGGAGGGTTCTGTAACATCCCTATTGAAAATTCCATGTAAAAATATATAAATACCACAGATGATGGGGCATGTATTTCAAGCTGAATGGTGGGCAGGACATCCTAGTGGGTGTTCATTTGGTTGTTTATGGCTAAGGAAATTGACAAAGGCAATGGCCAAGGCTTTTAGAAAGGCATGAGGCATTTATTGGCATTTTATTTATGAAAATAAATGAAATTAGGAGAAAAGGAAGGTGAAAGGTCACAGGTTGCATTTGAGGAGGAAACTGAGGGAAAATAATCAAAAATGAAGAAAATAGAGGCTTCATTGATAAAAAGGCTTCTGAGGATCAGTGGGCAAGGCTTGATCAGTTTATATTTGGAGCTTTCTCATTATTCTCTCTCTCTCTCTCTCATACTTTTGGATACTTAGAGTTTTTCTTGGAGCAAGAAAGGCAAAGAAAGCAAGAGGAAGCAAAGATCAAGCATGGAAAGGCAAGATCAAGTAGCCACAACAGGCTTCATTGCAGGTATCAACTTGCATGTGTATTTTCCTTCCTAGATTTGGCATTCATGGGATTGCATGTGTTTCTTTTCTACCATGGCATGGGTTTTGCTAGGTGTGACAATATTTTCAGCCTAACCTTGCCATTTCTTGATAGATTTGATGAGATGGGTTCTCTCATTCAGTTTATCTGGTATGGCCGGATTGGATCCAAAGCTGAGTGGGGTGGATCTCCGAATTGATAAACACATGGTGTAGTGGTCCCTGAAACAGACTGAGGATGCACAAAACCACTGGCCTAGTAACCCCTGAACCAGACTGTGGGTTGCAGTAAAGCCACATTGTGTGCCTTAGTGGGCCTAGGAATCCTTGTCGATGAATGGTGGGATATACGATAAAGCCAAGGGGTGTATTTTCTCTCCGTTGGGCCTAATGATTCCAGGATGGAATGCATGATAAATCCTGGAGAGTATGTCTCGATGTAGGGCCTAGTGATCCTTGGATCAGACTATGGATGCACGGTAAAGCCTAAGAGACTAGGAGTCACTCAAATTCCTCACAGTCTGGGCAGAGAAATACGGTGGCATCCACATTGATTGGTGTTTTTGATGTTTTCTATGAGTCCCACATTCATGCTTGGAATATGGCACAGGGGTGATTGGCTGAAGAGAGACTTAGCTCAGCTAATCTATGGTCAGGTGTAATGTGGTAGTCCCATCATTGGTTGGTTCATTTCATTTATTAACGAGAGAGTTATTCCATTGATTTTCATGTGTAAAGTTACTGGTGTATATATGGATTTTGATGGTTGGTATGTTTACCATATTTATGCTCCTATTATGTTGGTAATATGCGCATTTTATGACAACAACTATGAATGGCTCTCAGCATGTTTTTACTTGTATATGAATGGATAATTTGTTTATGACCTAATAGATGAATATGCAACAAATGACATGAAGGAACAATGGTTTATAGCGATTCTTAGATAAGTGTGAGATCCCTACACTTAATTATGTTGTTTACACATTTAGGTTACATGTCGATGATATATTTGATGAAATGCATGTCATGGCTAGTAGGGGTCTGGTTAAGGTATTTTTTCTTTTGCATAATTGTTTCCTTATACTTTTATTGATTTCAAGTTTTCATTCCAATCTGCGCAGTGGCCTGGGCTCTGGGCCTGAAAAGGTGGCTTAAATCTTGAAGTCGTTGGCATAGAACTGGAAAGTTTGGTCCACAGTGATTGGCATGCAGGCCTATGAGAGCGACTTTAGGTCTCTGGTTGCTCCCTTTCCCATAGCATGAGAGCGACTATGGCCTTAGAAGTCTAGAACAACAGTGGGACCCAGGGACAGGTTGTCTAAGTGGATGACTTGTCTTCTGAGGGTTCTGTTGATGATGTTGGATGACTGTGTGTAATGTTCCATCGATTCCACTTCCTTAAAGTCATCTAGGAGGTCAAATCTAATCATAGTAGCCTCTTGTCTCATGTTTACCTCGGTTGGCATGGTTACTTGGGTAGATGTGGGAGGAGGGTGTTACAGTCAACAAGAGTCAAACCCTTCCGGAACTACACCAAACTCAAAATTTCAGGCCCCAGCTTCAATATTTCATAATTGCAGTAGGTCTGCAACTTCAACCCCTGTAGTAGCTCAATATCTTCGGACGGGTGAGAGAGATTAGGGCAAAACCTTGACCAAAGCTTTGATTTTTCTTCCTTCTTCCTTCAACTTCTTTTCTCCTTACCTTTCTAGACTTTCTCCTTGAAATTCGCACCTCAGATTGAAATTCTTGATTATAGATCGAACTGGTTTCCAAATGAGGATGAGCAACTTCAATTTATACTCATATATGGAGGTAAAATAACCCTCTTCAGGTTGCCTTATCTCTAATAGGGCCGACTTGCGCTAGGGGGCCGACTTGCGCTAGGGGGCTTATTTTGATTGTCTTGACTCAAATTAAACTCTTTTACATGGTACATCTTGCCCAAATGGGTTTTATATACATGACATTGGCTCTCTTAACTTGTGAAAATAAATCTTATGACATGAAAAACCCTAGAAGCATGAAGAACATGCTTTACCTACAAGACCAATCAAAAGAAGCATGAAACCCGTGCTATAAAATTATAATTTTTCTTTCTTCTTTTGCTTATTACATAATATATACATATTGACATGACGACAATGACAGTTATGAAGACTAAGACTAGTTACATTTTCCAACAAAAAGAATATTTTTCTAGCGTCAAGAGAGTCTTTATCATTTGTATAAAACCCTATTGAGCAAGTTGTAATGTGTAAAAGATATAATTTTTTAGCCTAGAAATTCAAAAGTGACCTCCAAGATGAAGTCGACCTTACCAAAAGAAGTCAGCCCAGTTTGAGGCTATTCAACCTACACAAAAGCATATATATAGAAGTTGCTTGACCTCATTTGGACACACACTTCTGTAGTTCGATCTCAAGCAAGAAGAAAGTAGAAAGAGGCACGAAGGTCTAGGAGAAGGAATCATTTCTAGAAAAAAAAAAAAAATCTAAAGTTTGTGACTATTTTCTCGTACACGTGCAAAGAATTAGAGTTTCTGCAACTGCTAGAAGGTCGAAAATTGAAGGTCCAAATTGTAGGTCAAATATAGAGGTTGAAACTATGATTTGACCTAGTTTTAATTTCATTGAATTTGAAGACATTAATTTTCTTGAGGAAGAATCTCTTAGAAGGTTGACATATGCAAGAAGGCTAGGGTTTATGTTATCTATAGGGATCCAAAGTTGCAGATCTGAAGTAGAGGATCAAATACTATAATTGAAGTAGTTCAAGGAAAGTGTGTCTTTTATTGACCTTGAAGGATTTGACTAGCTTGAGGAAGGATTTTGTAGAGGGCTGACTTGGTGCTTGGAGGAGGTCTTGACTTTGGTCTTGGGGTCTTGGAATTCTCATTTGAACTGATTTTATAAGAAGAGGAGATTATTTCTGGGTTTTGCCCCTTGGAGGGGTTTTCCTTGGCTGAGAGCCTATATTTTGTGTCCACTATCTTTTATGATCTTCATGGTTTATGCTCTTGATAATTGTTTGATGAAGGATAAGTTGAATTCTTTTAATAGTTTCTCAAGTAGATTCTCTAACATGGTATGAGAGCTAATGTGAAGAAAGAGAAGGCAACTTGAAGATCATATTGTTGACATAAGACGAGATTTCTTTTCAAGGGAAATCATTTTCAAAAGGACACAAGGAAACAAGAAGAAGACATATTGACCTAGAAGGAAGGTTACTACATCAAGCTTTCATTGAAGGCCTCATCATCTTAAGAAGAATCAATCTCTTATTGAAGGAAGAAGATTACAAGCTCTCGTCGAAGGCTCTCTAATGCACTTCATCATTTTGAAGGAAAGGTTACTACTCTCTCTTGAAAGGTCATCATTCTCATTAGAAGATATGTTTGAAGGAAAAGAAGCATCAAATAATCTTGGGAACATCATCAACTTGAAGACACTATTGTTGAAGGCATCCTAGAAGTCATCATTCTAGGGCATATTTGAACTCTCTTTGAAGGTATTGAAAGCATCAATATAGTTGGAGACATCATCAAGAAGGGCACTCGTTTGACAAGTAAGTATCATAGTGCTCTCCAGTCTCAATCTACAAGTCAAATGACTTCATTTTGCAAGGAAAGAAACAAGCTCGTTGGATCAACAAACTTCCTAGCATGGAATAAGAGGATTGATTTGGAACTCATAGAAATTGAAGTCATGGAATATATTCTTGGATAAATTGCTCAGTTGGACAAGGTGAAGACTCAATAATTAGAAAAACATAAGAAGGGAGATGTGAGGGATCATCTCATACCCTTTGTTTCTAATTTCAAGTCATCTAAAGGAATCTATGATAAGTTGGTAAAGTTGTACTCTATAAGTGCATCAGGTCAGAACATATCCTTGAGGAATCAACTATATAGAATAAGGAAGTCAGAGGATGAAGACATGGCCACTTATATTATGAATATATCACAAAGGGACCAATTTCAAGGGCTTGGATAAGTCATTTCTGATTCAAAAATGACTACTTGTGTATTAAATGCTTTTCCACCTGATTGGAGTAGTTTTGCAACCAGTGTTGTTAAAATTGGAAACCAGGGAAAAACTTCATGTGGGTCATCTTATTCATGGCTAATAATATTTTTATTAGATTCCTCTCGTCGAGAGGTGTAGGATTGATATAAAGATCATCCAATTCTGATAAGTATTCATGGAGATATGAATTTATTTTGATTATGGAATTATTATCAAGCCGACCTACAACTCATGTAGGCTCAGAAGCCCAACAGTCGCACCTATTCACCCACCAACGTTGTGTATAAATATAAGAGGAATTTTCCTCAATTGGTCTCACTCATCTCATCACATCTCTCTCTCTCTACTGCGCAGATATGAGTCTCTTCTCTACTGCGCTGAAATGGGTCTCTCTCTCTCACACATGTGAAGCCGGAAGCTGTTGAATTTGAAGCTGCAACTGCAGAAGTAAAGATTGACTTGCGTGGCCTAGAAGATCTCCTCTTTGGAACTGCGCTGTAGGTTCATCTGAACCTCCTTTGAAAGCCGCAACTTTTGGTGGTGGAATGAAGTCAATCCGACAAACAGTTTGCAAGATATCAACTGCCCTAGTTTGAAGCCGGAAACTGCTGAAACTGAAGCTGCAACTGCAGAAGTAAAGATTGACTTGCGTGGCCTAGAAGATCTCCTCATCTAAACTGCGTTGTAGGTTCATCTGAACCTCCTCTGGAAGCCAAAACGTTTGGTGGTGGAATGAAGTCAATCCGACTGTCAATTTGTGAGATATGGTCTGCCCTAGTTTGATAATGAAGCCGCTAATGCTGATGCTACTGATCTAGGGTTTGCTACTGCTGATATGAATCAGATTTATTGTACTATTTCTCTCTGCTGAATTATTGAAGATAAAAGAAGATTTGATCAAAGGGTTTCCCCACACATTGTGGGGTTTGTCCCTGGCTAGCCGCCACATCTTGTGTCTCTTGTCTTGGCTTGTTTTCTGTCGATCGTTTAATGTTCTATATGCACTTTACTTTATGTACATGTGATTGCTAATCGGTGGAATATAATAAGAAAAAGAAGTAAACTGTTATAAGCATAGAACATACCATAATTTAACATGGTATCAGAGCTGAGGTGAAGACAAAGCCCGAGCAAGAGCAAGAGAAATCATTAAAGAGAAGATTGGCAAGGCTATCCTAAAAGAACTATGGGGTCCTCAACACTCTTTCCTGCTGAAGACAAGCTCTGTGAGAAAGCTGACTATCACGGATGGAAGATGTCTATCGATCTAACCCTTGAAGATCAAGGAGTGCTGGACCATGTAAGAGGCAATATTGTTGAGCCTTCATCAAATGCATCTACTGCTGCCTGGAACAAATGGAAAAATGGAGAAGTCAAAACAAAGAAGATCATCCGGGACTCTATCGACAAGCGCTTGGTGGCCTACATCTCTGATCTAGACACCTCCAAGGAAATCTACGACAGACTGGTAAGTTTATTTAAAGTTAATGATGCAAATCAAGTTTTGTTTCTTAGAAATAAGTTGAGGGAAATCAAGAAGGGTAAAGATGAAAGTATGCAAGCATACTTCTTAAGAATCACCGAGATCAAGAACGATCTCCTATCTATTGGGGAAACCATTACTGACAGAGAAATGGCACTCATAACTCTCGGAGGATTACCATCTGAATGGTATGTGTTCAGGACTACTCTTCTGAACAATAATGTAATTCCTAGTTTCGAGGAATTAATGGCTAGATGCATTCAAGAACAAACAAGGGTAGAAGAGCAGGAAATGCCCTTGCCTAAAGGTCCTCCTGCTGCTTTTTCTTCTCATGCTAAGAAAAGAAATAATTATGGGTCTAAATCGAAAAGAAAGGCTGGATTTAAGGGTGGAAGAAAAGGACGATGTTTCATTTGCAATAAAGCAGGTCACTATGCAAGGGAATGCCCTAATAGAAAGGACTCTCACCGTGACGATGATCAAAATCCCTCTCATAGTAATCGAAGGAATGGAAAATTCAACAACAAAGGAAAAAGGAATGCAGGAAATCAAGGAAGAGGGCAACCATTCAAGAAGGCTAGAAATTCCAGATATGAATCTAACACTGTTGACAATAAGCAGGCTGAATATTATCTACCAGCTACTCTATCTACCTCCGCTCCTTCGGACTCAATGGGAATTTGGCTCATTGATAGTGGTGCCTCAAGACACTTCACTGGTTACAAAGAAGTACTCTATAATCTGGTAGAGAAAGAAACTAACCTGGAAATTGTCCTTGGAGATGACATGAAATACCCAGTGAAAGGTGTAGGCAATGTTTCTCTTAAACTAAATCAAGGTAATACGATTCACTTACAAGATGTATTATATGTACCTAATCTCAAAAAGAACCTGGTATCCATCTCGGCAATGGAAGACAAAGGCTATAAGGTAACCTTCAGCGATAGTAAGGTACGCATATGGAAAAATAATGTTAAATATGCTTTCACTCTTGGGTTTCGAGTTGATTCTTTATATCAAGTCGGTGGAAGTCCGCTAGGTGTCATGTCTTGTGACACAACGCTTCAGTCCGAACTTTGGCATCGGAGGTTTGCCCACCTTCATTACAAAGCTCTACCTGATGTAAGACAGATGGTAATAGGGATGCCTGAATTCCAAGTAGAGAAAGAAGGTGTATGTTCGGGATGTGCCGAAGGAAAGCTCAAAAGGGGACCATTCCCTTCAAGTCAAAGAAAGACCTCCGATATATTACAACTAGTTCACTCAGACATATCAGGTATGATGCCTGTGAACTCCTTGGGAGGATACTCATATTATCTCACTTTTACAGATGACCATTCTCGAAAGACCTAGATATACTTCTTGAAAAAGAAGGATGAAGTGTTCCCTTGGTTCCGACACTTCAAAGCCCTAATCGAGAATCAAACCGAAAAGAAGATCAAGATCTTAAGAACTGACAATGGGACTGAATATGAATATAATGAGTTCCATGATTTTTGTAAAGAGGCTGGCATCAAGAGGGAGACTACTACACCATATACTCCTGAAAAAAATGGTGTGGCAGAAAGGAAGAACCGCACAATTATGGAAGCTGTCCGGGCCATGCTACATGATCAAAGTCTTCCTAAGTTTCCATGGGCTGAAGCTGCAAACACTGCCGTATATGTACAAAATCAATGCCCTCATCAAGCATTGGGTTCCAAGACTCCTGAAGAAAAATTCACCGGTAAGAAACCTGATGTTTCTCATTTTAAAATTTTTGGAAGCCCTGTATACTTTCATGTGCCGAAAGAGAAAAGAAATAAATTGGGAGCATCTGGAAAGAAGGGAATTTTCGTGGGCTATGGTGAAAATACTAAAGGCTATAGAATCTATGTAGCCGGTCAAAGGGAAGTCATAATTATTCATGATGTCACCTTTGACGAAGATATGGCTCTCAGCAAGGTGATCAATCTTCCGACTTTGAGGAGCTCTCAAGAAGCCGACACCAGGGAACCAAAAGAAAAGGATGATGAATCAATGCCTGATGTAGAAGAACCCATGGATCTGATTGATCCTCCTCCATATGAGCCTTCCTCTTCTAGGAAGAAGCCTTCATGGCTTAAGGGGTTACTTGATGATGCTGAAGGACATGCTGCACCCCGAGGAACCTTTCGTGAAAGTAAGAAACCTAATAGGTATCAAGGATACCTGACCATCATGAGCACGATCATACAAAATGAGCCTTCGTCATTCTCAGATGCCGTCAAGCATCAAGTATGGAAGGATGCTATGACCGAAGAATATGAGTCTATCATAAAGAATGATGTTTGGGAAGTAGTTCCCAGACCCCAGGACAAGACTGTTGTTACTTCCAAATGGCTTTACAAGATAAAGCATGCAGCAGATGGAAGCACAAAAAAGTATAAGGCTCGTTTTGTTGCTCGAGGTTTCTACCAAAAGGAAGGTATAGACTATGATGAGATATTTGCACCTGTTGCCAGATATACGACCATCCGCTCGATCATAGCCCTTGCCGCTTCACAAGGATGGAACCTACATCAGATGGATGTCAAGACTGTGTTCTTGCATGGCTCGATCAAAGAAGAGGTCTACGTGGAGCAACCCGAAGGATTTGAGATTTATGATCGAAAATCTCATGTATGCAAGTTGAAGAAAGCTCTCTATGGGCTGAAGCAAGCACCCCGAGCATGGTATGAGAGGATCGATAGCTACTTGATGAAGCTGGGATTCACTAGGAGTGAAGCCGATCCTAACCTTTACTTTAAGGTTGAAGATGACAAGCCTCTCATACTGGTGTTGTATGTGGATGACCTCTTTCTAACAGGTGCAGACCCTCTCATTCATAAATGTAAGAGGGAGCTGGCCTCTGAATTTGAAATGAAAGACCTAGGACTGATGCACTACTTCCTAGGACTTGAAGTGTGGCAAAAGCCAGGAGAAATTTTCCTATCTCAAGGAAACTATGTGGTGAAGATATTGGAAAGATTCAGAATGGTGGACTGCAAGCCTGTAACTACTCCGATGGAGCTTGACTTCAAGAAGTTAAGCGGTAGTGCTGTTGGACCTGTTTTACGAAATGCTACCGAGTATCGGCAACTCGTTGAAGCATTAATGTTCTTAGTGAACTCCCGTCCAGATATATGCTTTGCAGTCAACACGTTGAGCCAGCATATGGTTGAACCCCACCACATACACTAGATTGGTGCTAAGAATCTGTTGAGATATCTTCATGGCACTATCACTTATGGGTTAAGATACATTGCCAGAGATGTGAGACTATTTGGATACATAGATGCTGACTGGGCAGACATTGTGGAGGATCGTAAGAGCACTTCCGGGTGTTGTTTCTCCTTGGGATCTGCTTCGATATCCTGGATGAGCAGGAAACAAAAGTCGGTGGCTTTGAGCACCGCCAAAGCAGAGTATATTGCTGCTAACATGGCTTCTTGTGAGGCAGTTTGGTTGTGAAAGCTCTTCAGTGAATTGTTTGGGTTCACATTGGATACCACTGTGATCCTTTGTGACAACCAAAGTGGGATTCGTTTGTCAGAGAATCCCGTATTCCATGATCGCTCCAAGCATATTGATATCAGATACCATTATATTCGAGATATGGTGCAACGGGGAGCTATAAGGCTCCATCATATCGGTACAGATGAACAGGTCGCCGACATTCTGACAAAACCCCTTGGGAAAGTAAAATTTCTAACTTTCCGTGAACAACTTGGAGTTGTTCAAAGACCCTCCAATGAGGGTCATGTATGATGCATTGAGCTCTGAGAGCTCCAGGGGGGTGCGGGGTGCTTCTTGGAGGAGCATATGACCACAGGTTTATTCACTATCCCCTGGTGGTATACATGTACACCCCGTGGCGACATTGTAGCATGATTGATGTGTTCTCCTGTGAGGCCTGGATTGATGTGTTCTCCATGGCAGCCTGGATTGATGTGTTCTCCATGGAAATTGTAGCAGGATTGATGTGTTCTCCTGTGAGGCCTGGATTGATGTGTTCTCCATGGCAATTGTAGCAGGATTGATGTGTTCTCCTGTGGCCTGGATTGATGTGTTCTCCAGCAGGATTGATGTGTTCTCCTGTGAGGACGGGATTGATTAGTTCTCCTGTCGAGGCATCCTACCCATGCAGTCTGGGACTCATGGGAAGTACCTCTCATCTGATCAATGAGCAGGGAAATGAAGTTAGGGACCGTAGTAGTACCGATGGATGCATCGTTGTAACTACCATACTCCCTACGCTAAGATGACCTCCATTGATCTGGGATCAATGATACTGGTTTGGGACCAGTGGTAGGAGTTGTACCATACTATGACGCTGACTTCGGGTCCGTTGAGACTGGTCTGGGATCAGTGGTACATACTCTGAGACTGACTTTGAGTCAGTGGAGGATGATATTGGTCTGGGACCATTGGAGTTGTACTCACTATGACGCTGACTTTGGGTTGGTTGAGACTGGTCTAGGACCAGTGGTACATACTCTGAGACTGACTTTGAGTCAGTATGATACATCCTCGATCATTTCTTCTTCTTCATAATTCGGACAAAAGAAGAGTAGAACAGAACAATGCAAGAGCAGAGCAGAACAAAACAAAACAGTACAGATCAGTGCAGGGCAGAACAAGACAAAGCAGAACAGGCAAAATAGAGCAGAGCAGGGTAAGGGTTAGGCTATACAAGGCAGTGCATTTGATGGACCGATAGACAGATTGCAGATGAAGCTCTCCATGGCTGAGAGGGAGTGTTAAAATTGGCAACCAGGGCAAAACTTCATGTGGGTCATCTTATTCATGGCTAATAATATTTTTATTAGATTCCTCTCATCGAGAGGTGTAGGATTGATATAAAGATCATCCAATTCCGATAAGTATTCATGGAGATATGAATTTATTTTGATTATGGAATTATTATCAAGCCGGCCTACAACTCATGTAGGCTCAGAAGCCCAACAGTCGCACCTATTCACCCACTAAAATTGTGTATAATTATAAGAGGACTTTTCCTCATTTGGTCTCACTCATCTCATCACATCTCTCTCTCTCTACTGCGCAGATATGAGTCTCTTCTCTACTGCGCTAAAATGGGTCTCTCTCTCTCACACATGTGAAGCCAGAAGCTGTTGAATTTGAACCTGCAACTGCAGAAGTAAAGATTGACTTGCGTGGCCTAGAAGATCTCCTCTTTGGAACTGCGCTATAGGTTCATCTGAACCTCCTTTGAAAGCCGCAACTTTTGGTGGTGGAATGAAGTCAATCCGACGAACGGTTTGCAAGATATCGACTGCCCTAGTTTGAAGCCGGAAACTGCTGAAACTGAAGCTGCAACTGCAGAAGTAAAGATTGACTTGCGTGGCCTAGAAGATCTCCTCATCTGAACTGCGCTGTAGGTTCATCTAAACCTCCTCTGGAAGCCGAAACTTTTGGTGGTGGAATGAAGTCAATCCGACTGTCGGTTTGTGAGATATGGTCTGCCCTAGTTTGATAATGAAGCCGCTAATGCTGATGCTACTGATCTAGGGTTTGCTACTGCTGATATGAATCAGATTTATTATACT
This sequence comes from Pinus tabuliformis, assembly GCA_031772625.1. Lineage (NCBI taxonomy): Eukaryota > Viridiplantae > Streptophyta > Pinopsida > Pinales > Pinaceae > Pinus > Pinus tabuliformis. The sequence goes on from CM062812.1 coordinate 667,792,917, forward strand.
ATTTCTCTCTGCTGAATTATTGAAGATAAAAGAAGATTTGATCAAAGGGTTTCCCCACACATTGTGGGGTTTGTCCCTGGCTAGCCGCCACATCTTGTGTCTCTTGTCTTGGCTTGTTTTCTATCGATCGTTTAATGTTCTATCTGCACTTTACTTTATGTACATGTGATTGCTAATCGGTGGAATATAATAACAAAAAGAAGTAAACTGTTATAAGCATAGAACATACCATATTTTAACAAGTGTCTACTCAATAAATCATACTACTCTTGATGAATTATGGGCTCAATGTATCTTGGAAGAAACAAGTATAAATGCAAAGGATGGCACCGAATCAAATGAAAAATCTCAAGCTTTTCTTGTAAAGTCCAAGAAGAAGAAGAACAGGAAGTTTGGAAAGTCCAAAAGAAAACCAAATATGTCCAAGATTCAATGCTTTGGATGCAATGAGTATGGACATTTTAAGAGGGATTTTCCAAACAAGAAGAATAACAAAAGGAAGGAAAGGAGTTAAGCTCACATAGCTAAGGAAAAGGGAGAACTTGAGAAGAAGCTGAAAGGAGAAGATCCCAAGGATATTTACTATTGAAGGAAGCTCCATCTCTATCAGGTTCATTATGAAATTTGTCTTTCTTTTATTAGAAAGTAGAAAGTAGAATAGCATGCATTGTTGCATTCTCTAGAAAAGTCTTGATTTTTCTAAAGCCTAACATCATAAAAGGAAGCATATGATAGTAGAATATTTAGAATATAAATGATCAAGTTGCTTTGGTAGGAATCATCTAGCTTACAAGAATGAGAAGATTGGGACAATATTGCATATTATAGTTCATCTAAGCATTTTTCTAACATAATGTTAGAGGTAGTCATTTTGCAAGAAGGGTCATTAAACATCCTCCTATAAGGACCATCGTTTAGGAAGGATCTTTGAAGAAGCATTATGACTAATATATATTCCATCTAGTATGGAATTTGTAGTCTTGAAGGATGAAGGAATGAAAGTGGTTAAATTGCAGTATGAAAGGCATAATTAAAGTTTTTCTCCTCTTGGGAAAAGAAACCTAGCTTTGATAGGCATAAGAAGAAAGTTCATTCAAGGAAGGATGGCTAGATTGTTGTATGGAAGAAAAGTTATGCATGTTCTTAAGTAACTCTACTCTAGAAGATAGAATTCATGTCTACAAGAATCTTATGGGAGTTTATCATGAGAATGTGCTCAGTAAGACTTTCATGTGATTACTCGATGCTTAAAAGAAGTGTTGTATGCCTTGGAATGACTAAGGATCAAGACTCTTCCACAAAATGACATGACTTAGACATGATGATATTTATTAACATCAAATATGGTTTCCTAAAGAAAGAAAGAGAGTTGATAATGACAACTCCAAGGAAGAATAAATTGCAGCTTAATGGTCAATTTGTTCCATGGGAACTTTGATTACAAGTGATTAGAATGGAGAAGGATCTTTGGTAAAAATATGAAGATAAACCATGAGAAACAATGTTGAGCCCATAACTAAGCAAAATCTGAAGAGGCCATCATATTGAGGTAGTTTTGATATTGATGTCTTGGTTTTGGTTATCTAGTTGATACATGTCTTGGCTACCTAGGAGGATATTGCAAAAATGCATAATGACAATTGAGGCACGTACATCTACAATTGTTGGTCTTGAACTCAATGGATATATATAGATTGGGTGGTTGGCTTTGTTAATCTATATGGTTAACATGTTTACATCATCTTGAGATTGAAAGATAGTAGTACAAGAAGATAATTTGATGATAATGGAGATCACTTTCATGTTTAAAGGGAGATATGATTAAGCTCTACTTTTGTAGGCACAATATAATGCCTTTATTTGATAGAGGAAATTGATTTGAAAGGTTGATGGCCCAAATCATTTTGGCTCAAGTACATTCAAGAAGATGAAAGCTCAATTTCATGAAGATACAAAGAAGAGGAGGAGCCATGTAGCTACTTGAAGATCTCCATAAATGTCTAGGAGCTGATGTATTGATGAAGACACATTGGAAAGCTTCCCAATTGAAAGGAAGTAAGAGAATCTCCTCTATGTTTTAGAGGGAGTAAGAAGTCTCCTTGTATGTTTACGAATCAAGGAACTATTCCCTAATCAAAATGGAATGAGGATATCCTCTCTAGTTGAGAGGGAGTGATGTAAGGAATCATATTATCTTCTCCATGTGTCATGCACTAGGCCAGGACTAACAATCATATGTCTAAGTGAAGGCCATGAAGGGAGAATGGTGGATGAAGGATTGGATAAGCATATGAGATTAATACTCCTTGAGGATAGAGAATCCAAGATAGGAAGTAGACCAACACTCTTTGAGAATTGGACAAGTATCTAAGACAAGAGTGGTTGAAAAGGATTTATATTCTTTGAGGATTGGGAATCCAAGATAAGAATATTTCTAAAAGGACATACCTAGTGAAAATCCGGATGAGGCATGTACCTTGAGAGGTAGAATGGTGTCTCATGTAAAGCCGCTCAACATTATGCTCTAATATAAATAGAGCTTGTCAAGTTAAGGCCTTACTTTGTTGACAATGTTGGTTATGATGTTGATGCTTAAAGATGGCTTACCAATCCGACTTTTCTTATGAGAACTCTTCAGTTTGAGAAAATCTTTGTATCGGTGGTACAATTATGAATAGCTCCCTAGTTAAGAGGGAGTGTTGGAAAATGTAACTATTTTCGGTCTTCATAATTGTCATTGTACTCATGCCATTATGTATATCTTATGTTACAATCAAAATAAGAAAGAAAAATATTATTTTTAAGCATAGGTTTCATGCTTCTTTTTTGTTGGTTAATTAGGTCAAGCATGCATTTCATGCTCCCAACATTTGTCAAGTCAAAAGAGTATTTTTATAGAGTCAAGAAAGTCTATATCATTTGTATAAAACCATATTGGGCAAGTTGTAACATGTAAAAAATATTATTTTTGAGTTTAGAAAGTCAGAAGTGACCTCCAAGACCAAGTCGAACCTGCTAGAAGAAGTTGGCCCAATTTGAGGCTATTTGACCTCCACAAAAGCATATATATATAGAAGTTGCTCAACCTCATTTGGACACACACTTTTGCAGTTCGATCTCAAGCAAGAAGAAATGAGAAAGAGGAGTGAAGGTATAGGATAATGAAGCATTTCTAAAAAGAATCGAAGATTTGAAGTTTGTGACTATTTTCTCTCACATGTGCGAAGAATTAAGGTTTCTACAGCTACAAGAAGGCTGGAAATTGCAAGTCTAAATTACAGGTCTAATATAGAGGGCCAAAACTCTAATTTGACCTATTTGACTTTTGTTGACTTTGAAGACCTTAATGTCCTTGAGGAAGAATCCCTTGGAAGGTTGACACATGCCAGAAGGCTAGGGTTTCTATTGTCTACAAGGAGATGAAGTTGCATATTTGAAGTAAAGGACCGAATACTGTAATTGAAGTAGTTCAAGGAAGGTTTGACTCTCGTTGACCTTTAAGGATTTGACTAGCTTGAGGAAGGATTCCGTGGAGGGTTGACTTGGTGCTTGGAGGAGGTCTTGACTTTGGTCTTGGGGTCTTGGAATTCTCATTTAAACTGATTCTATAAGAAGAGGAGATTATTTTTGGGTTTTCCCCTTAGAGGGGTTTTTCCCTGGCTTAGAGCCTATATTTTGTGTCCATTGTCTTTTATGATCTTTATGGTTTATGCTCTTGATAATTGTTTGATAAAAATAATTTAACTACGAACATTAAGAAGATAACATAAGTTCACAAGATTTTATCAAGGATAAGGAGAATTGTTTTAATAGTTGCCCTTGTAGATTCTCCAACACTATTTACTTTGAGTATTTAAATTTTACTTAATAATACTTAGAATTTGAACCATATAATTTATATTTTATTTTGATAAATGTTATTAATTTTAAAGTTTGTTGTGCATGTATCATTGTTCCAATATTAATATGATAATGACAATGGTGATTGATGAAAAGTGTTTGTATAGTTTATAAGTTTGAATTTAGTATTTAGGTTGCACAAAGAAGTTGAAGTTGTTAATTCTTCATTATGAAGTTGTATGCCACATCACTGTATTAGAGAATCAGTCATACTAAGACATGTCTAGCAAGGTCAAGGGTGCGCCCCCTCTCCCCTACACCCTCAAGATTGTGGAGCACTTGGAAAAATGTTTCATTGCACTTGCTTTTTTGCAAATGCAATGTTGAAAAAAATGTTTTATCAATGTGTGAGGAACATTTCTCAAAAGGGAAGGCTTGTGACTGCCCTTATTCGAAAAATGAGATGCTTGAGCAAGCCCCTCTCATCATCCCTCAATTTTTTCTTCAAAAAGTCATAAAAACTTTTTAAAACATTAATTAAATAAAAAACAATTAGGCCTAATTCATTATACCTATACCATTGTCTTATTCGACATTTACACGTAATTTTGCACTATGTGAGTGAGTTGCCAATATCCTTAGAGGTAATTAGAATTTACCTAGGAATCTTTTGATTTGCCTTAGAGCATTTCAATAGCACAATATGAAGAGGAAATAATGTTGAATCAAAAGAATAAGCCACTTCTCTTTGAGTTGATTTCAACATTCTTCCTTGAACCAATTTCTTAATGTTGCTTGAGCCAATTTCTCATTCAACAATTTTGTTTTAACTGCTAAGGAAGAGGATCATGGAGTTAGTTATGTTTGAGCCACTAAGGAAGAGGAATGTAGAGACGATGTCAGATATATTAGCAATTTCCTTCATCTAAAAATGTGTAGGTAGGGTTAAAGACTCAAACCCTCATCATTTTTTATTTTTCTAGCATTTTTTTTTGTTTGTTTTTATCTCTTTTTTATCATTTTCATCCTTCAAACTTGAATTTGGGCATGCCATCAACTATTGAAAAATTAAAAACAAGCTCAATGGGTCAGTTTTAGAAACCCTTGATGAAAATTGCCAAAAATTAAAATATCTTGATAAAGCCAACAATATGAGTCATTCCAGCAATAATAACAACAATGACAATGATATTAATTATGATACCCAAGTAGAGAGTCATGTTGGGAGTGGGATAAATATTAGAAGTGTAAGTGGAGCTCCAACCTCATTAATGTTAAATGAAACCCAATGCAATGTTAATCTCTACCTAATAAAGGCATTGGTTGAATGTGTAAAGAGGACATTTGATCCAAAAACACACTTGTTAGATGCACCCAAAGTACCTAGCCCCCCCAACCAACGGAAAACCAAGAAAGAAAAATGGTGGGTTGCACCATTTGACATCTACTACTTGTGGTCATCCTTGGGTTAAGAGTTATAGTCAGGTTAGACAACACCTTCTAAGCATAGGTGGCAAAGGGTTAATGTATGTGTGAATCTAACCATGCTACAAATATTCAAGATTTTGAGAATGCAAATGTCATTTTCTCTAGCTAAATTTTTATTTCCAAAATGACCACAATGTGAAAGCAACTACAAGTATCAAATGGAAAGGGGTTAATGTATGCATGAATCTAACCATGCTACAAATATTCAAGATTTTGAGAATGCAAATGTCACTTTCACTAGCTAAAATGTCAATGCCAATATGATCACAGTGTGGAGGCAACTACAAGTTTCAAATGAAAACCTAAAAATAAATCATTCATCCTTATGCCTCCATCTCCTATTGAAATCTTCACCCAAACATAAGGGTTATCATTCTTTCCAATAGGACCAACTATTACAAGGATGTATGGTAAGTTGAATTGTGATTATTCCTTTTTTGAAATGGTATCCATTTCCATGTTACTCAATATCATTATTATAAGGATATGGTCCATGATTGTAGCATTAGGACCCTCATATGCACCCCTAAATAAATGTAGGTTGAGGGTAGTGGTTTTAGAAAGGCGGGTGTTCAATATTAATGTTTAAAAAGAGTAGACAAAACAAAAATGAGTGAGGGTACAATGTTTTGTTTTTATCGATGGGTGGAAAGACATTTTCAAATGCCTACTTATTAGCATTAGGACCCTCATATGCACCCCTAAATAAATGTAGGTTGAGGGTAGTGGTTTTAGAAAGTTGGGTGTTCAATGTTAATGTTTAAAAAGAGTATACAAAACAAAAATAAGTGAGGGTACAATGTTTTGTTTTTATCGATGGGTGGAAATACATTGTCAAATGCCTACTTATCAACATCATACCTACATGCCTAAAAAGGCCTTTCTTTATTAGAGCTATTCATTGTTATAGAAAGTGCAAAGATGAAACTTTTCAATTCAAGCTTCTTCAAGATGTTATAGAAGAGGTTGGGCTTGCCAATGTCATGCAAGTTGTGGCAAATGCAGTGGCAATGTGTAGATCAACCATATTACTAATTCACAATAAATATGAACATATTTTTGGGACCCCTTGTTGTGTGGATGAACTCAACAATGCATTGAAAGACATTAGAGAAATTAAAAATGTATCCACCTTAGTGGCAACAACAAGAGATGTGCATATGCTTATCTCTAACCACAACACTTTCTTAGCCATGTACAAGCCTCACTTAAGGAAGGAATTCCTCAAGTCCATAGAGATTGGCCTATGCCAACAATTAATTCTTATTGGAGAGGATGTTGGAGGAGAAATCTCCATTGCAAGTCATGGCCATGGAGGAGGTGAATTGAATCCACGACAGGTGATGGGAAGAAGATCAGGCTTTGGATATTGGATAATGATTGGTGGATAAATTGTAGTTATTTGGTGTCATTCTTAGTCCCTATAGTTGAGGTCGTCCACTACACCAATATAGATCTCTTAGACTTAGAAATCTATGACAATTTTGATAGCAAGTTGGGTCAAGAAAAGACAATGATTCATAAGAAAGAAGCCTCCTTAAAGTTCTACCAAAACCAAATTCGATCCATATTCAACATAGGTGAGATCAAATGAGCACATCTTTTAAAATTGGTAGTTTATGAACTTAACCCAAGAATATATATGGAAAGGATCGGTAGAACTCCTCCCATTAACGATCCAAAGATCAAGTAGGGAGTTTGGGTTGTCATTACAAATATGTACAATGTGAATGAAGGCAGAACATTTTTAAAACAATGGTTTCATTGTCCAAATCTCAATGGTCCCTTCAACAAACTTGATGTAAAGGAAGATCATAGAGACTTAGGCTATGATGACCCCATTGGTTGGAGGAAGATGCATGGGAATGATGCTTTAAAAATCCAACATCTTGCTTATTACTTATTGTCTTAGATTGGTAGTTCCTCCATAGAAAATGTGGAATAACTTCATCCACTCAATCAAAATGAACATACTTACCTCTAGGAGAGTAGAGAACCTAGTTGCAGTGCACAAAGCCCTATATCTTGCACATAAAAAGACATTGGAGTATCTAAGGAGACCAACAACATGATGGGATGCGGATCTATAGGAGGATGCACAATTAGGTGAGGAAGATGGACTGCTACAACATGGTTTGGTTGGGGTGTCATTGGTTAATCATATTAATGACCCTAACTTAGATAGTTACACTCCCATTGTTAGTTTCTTGATCCCTTTGTACAATGTATGGATGTAGAGGACCAAAGAATGGCATTGATTCCTTGATGCTAATTTGTTATCAATTTCTTATGGCCACTTTCAGTTTTCAATTTCATTGCCCAAACTCCATTGTAAATTTTCAATTTTAACTTTTGATTCTAGACATTGATCATTGACTCTTTGACTCATCACTCTTTACTATTTTTGAGTAATTTTAATTTACTGTTTCAACCTTCAATTTGTATAATTTACTTTTAGTATTTTAATTTTACTACTTAGAATCCAAATCAATATAGTTTATATTTTATTTTGTTATATGTTATTAATTTGAAATTTTGATGCGCATGTATCATTGTTTTAATATGAATATGATAATAACAATTGTGCTTAATGACAAGTATTTGTATCATTTATAAGTTTGATTTTGGTATTTAAATTGCACAATAATGAAATTACATGAGATGAATTGTTATTGGTGAGATTCTTATTTCTTTTATAATTTTAGAAATCAGGTCGTGATATCCCTCCATCCTCATGAATTTCCCTAAATTTTAGAAGGTGTCCCCACACATCCCCATTGTGCATGTCCCCATTGTGCATTTCCCCACTTCGGCATTCAGAAAATTGGAGGAACATTGTAGAAAAATCTATTACATGACAATCTTCAATGCCCAGAAATTAACGGTTCTTTGTGTTGTCACAAGGCAAAAATTTCAAAGAATTTAGATCATTAATGACAAGGACCAGATAGGAAATACATAAGCCACACAGTCAGAACCAGCATGTAATCAGAACTCTTAATGGCAGAAATGAGAGTCCCTGAGTGCTTAGATTCGCTTATACATACACTGTAGTTGTATTATTCAAAATTTCAATCGCTTAGAGAAATTGAAACCCTTACATACACTCAAGTTGTACTATTCACAATTTAAAGTTTAAACCGCTTATTATTCAAAATTTAAACCCTTACAAACATTGTAGTTGTATTATTCAAAATTTCAATCGCTTGGGGAAATTGAAACCCTTCCATACACTCGTACTATTCACAATTTAAACCGCTTATATTATGCATAGACAATGAAAACATTTCGTACTTGGTTAGAATCTGTATTGATGTGACGTTGCTTATTGCATTTTGGAAATTGTTAGGAAGTATAATTCTGACTGTCCATGCTCCATCATAGTAGAAAACAGTTAACTAGAAACATTGTAGTATGGTTTTCCCCTGTTTTACTGTTGTACACATAAGTTAGGGCCATGAGAGAAAGTTGACAAACCATAAACATTGAACATTCAGATAAAGAGCTAAGAAATGTAATGATTCCAATCAAGATTCTTCACTATAAATGTTGTCTACTCAATCATTTCATTTTTATATGCCTTGGCCAAAGTTATATTTATATTGCTTATTCAATCATTTTGATACCAAACATGACAGTATGCATGTCTCTCTAGCTGTATATCCTAGGTTCAACATCCCTGCCCTTTCAATGGGATATTCCAATGGAGACAAGCTAATTGTCTCTACACACAAAAACTAAAACCAAAGCAACGACAATAGTAAAAACGAAAGAAGAACATCAATGAGGCTAGTCTAATGAAGAAAACATCTACGGAAAAGAGCTAAATGGTTCTTAATAGGCCAAACTAGAGTTAAGTAGCTTCTATTGAGACCATACCAAATTAACCAGATGATGGTATCCTGCAAGATTACTAATTCTCGGCTGTCTCATGAGATGAAACTGCATCTGCATCCGTTTTAAAGCAAATTGAGTTAGAATATAAGAAAGTATATTGATGTACACTCATGACCAAAGATTTTATAGTAGAGACAAATTTTCTCTTCTGGTTATCTTAATAAACCTCTTCCCCTTCACCATTTTGTCTTGACTGGAGTGTTAGAATGTTTTCCCAATGATCTTTGAAAACAGTAGATGGATGTAATTAAGAAGGAAATGAAAGACGATAATTGAGAGAAACCAACCTTCAGTCTCTGAGGAAGTTAATGATGGCCTTCGAGCTGGAATTTGTTGATGAGGAGTAGGCTGTCGGAAAATAAATAGGTTAAACAAACAACTACCTGGTTAGAAACTCGGAACTACACTGTTTTGAAAAACAAACCTTGGGAATGAACTTAACAAAATCTCAAATCCAACGGATCCATTCATTAGCTCTCTATTGACACAAATGGTAAATATGTGGTTCTCCCAAAAAGCAGCATGTTGTAGAAAGATATAGAATCTGACAACCTCCAAGCTGTTACCTGCAGCTTTGGTTGCAGTGCCTCTACTGTGTTATTAGGCTCCTCGCCATTTGCTGTTCCTTGCTATTCACATACAAATAATGGCCACAGTTGAACCTTAAGTTTCTCACCATTTAAATAGTATTAACAAGCATCTTATGCTTCTTCAAATTCATGGAGGACATTTGACGTGATCAATAGAGCTTACCTTTTCCAAAGCCCAATCAGCAGAGTCAAAGTAAGCTCTCTCGTTATCCTGAAGCAAGTCATCAATCCATTTCATTATATGGATGGCCATGATACAACAGTATTGATAAAATCAGAATAAATAGCACTAATTAATGCTTCTTTGACAACTGTTGAAAGACATAGAAAAATATCAACAGAAGGCATGGACCATGCTATAATGAAATCTCACTGCAATACTGCTTCCTTGAGCCTTACAAATCATGAGACCTATGTTCAAGTTAAAGACCTTGTCTGATTATGCCAACATGAATGCTTCGTAAATAAAGAAATAGATCGTGATTTGCTACCTTCGAAATCAGAGGTCGTTTTGGTACAATTCCTCCATATTTCTTCTTGATCACTTCCTCCTGCTATAGACAACCTTAATCAGTACAAAGCAAAAATTTTATAGTTTGAAACATGTGTCTACAAAAGATTATAACAATTTTGTAAATAAATTTTGAATTTCTATGTGAATTAAGATCTACCCTTGCATAAAACTGCACATATCTCCAATCTAGAAATTGAACACAAGAATAACATCAACTACACCTCTTCTTGAGAAAATTGTATGTGTTTCTCTTCTGACTATCAACTCACCTCTGTATTATTTCCTTCATGATCCTTGAAACTATTCAAAAGATCACATTGATCTTTACCACTAATCTCCTTGGTGTCTGCCATGTTCTTGTTTTAATCCAATAGATTCTGCTCAAGAAAATCTAACCCATGTCATGCAGTTGAAAATAATGTAGAGATCATTCAGCAACATTTAAACCATTTCATCTTCAAAATCAAGCAAGTTTGATTTATAAGCACCACAATGAAAATACTGCTTTTTTTTACATCAAAAGATCACACCTCACCTTGGTTTTAAAATAATGGCCCCAAAATTTATATAACCTACTCGTCTATCTGACTGGTAAAAACATGAAAGAGTTATTATATGCATTCCAATCAGATTGAAAAGTGATCCAGTAAATCACAATACAAAGATGCTAAACCATGAAACTGGTTCCGCTTGCTTAATCTACAGAACCCAAGTAAGGTCCAAAGAAACGAAAGAGGAAAGTTGAGAATCAAATAATAAAAAATACTAAGGTGTTAAATTTCAAAACAGTAGTAGATGAAAGAAAAAGTAGACCACACAAGGTTTTTCTCAAACGAACTGGCTCATTCCTTTATAATATCAATTATATTAATAGTACAACTACAAAGTTAAGAAAAATTGGAGACTGAAAACAAAATAGATCTTTTTTCAAAATAGATCCTCAACATTTTATGAATCTAGCATAAAACAAACTAATTTAATGGAAAAAAATTCTCAGACAAGGAGTACTAAAGTAACCTGGTGCCCAGAAAATATGCTAAATATATAAAAATATATTTTTAATGCATCATTGATAAAACCTTCTCCCTGACTAACTGCAGTTCGTGCAAAGTGTGTGCATATCTTATGTTATCAAGGTTGCACTAGATCAACTCAGCTAATTTTCTGGATTTTATCTTCAGCATAGAGAATGTTTGAGATGCTGATGTGGCACTACTTTCATGGAAACGGGCATACAAAATGGGTGTCAATTTCTAACCCCTCTCCTTAATGGCTATTTTGCTACAGGTTTCCATGTTAGCAGATCCACATAAGCATCTAACTAGTGTCAAAAATATAAGAGATCAACTTATTACTGGATGTGAAAAGATAGAGAACAGGGATCTTGTCTCTATAGCCATTAATTTGCCTTGATATTTTTAAGTGTTTGTAGCAAGTCTCAGCTTATCAACATGAGCTATGTCCTTCACATTTAATAAGCTAAGAAGACTGCTCTTACCGGATGAGCAAAAAAATAAGCTATATGATGAAGAAGAGAGTTGTGAACATGCCTTTGTGTTAAAGCATAAGGGCAAAGGAATGCAAAGTTTTGGCCACCAAAGAGACAAGAGACGAAGCCAAAGAGATCACAACTTCAAAGCATAAAGGAGAGGAAACTTCAGCCCAGGTATCAAATGCAAGTGCTATTATTGTGGAAAACCTGGTCATTATGAGAAGGATTGTAGAAATGAAGTACGAATTTTCTCATGCAAAGTGTAAAGGGCATTCAAGTAATTCGTATCAAAAGAAGCCCAGTCAAAATTGTGATAGTGAAGAGAAGAGAGATGTTAGACTCTTTATTACTTCACTATTGACCAAAAATATGCTTAAGGAGATATTAAATAGACCACATGACACAAAAAAATGAGTGGTTTGCTTAATTGAATGATAATAAAAGTCACCAAGAGACAATTGCTTCAAGAGATGAGAAGGTACACATGGTCAAAGGCTAAGGAACAAACCCATGAAAGTGCCTAATGGAGGTGTTAAATATGTGGAGTATGTACATACTAGGCCTAAAGAAGAAACTATAGACAACAAATACTAAAGCATCATTCCAAGATTAAATCTGATGGAAAGGGTTTCAAGAGGGACAAATACAAAGTGGTTGCAAAAGTTGTTGAAGGAGATCTTGACAGGTATACAGTTACAGCAATAGGACAAGAAGCATTGGTGGCTAAAAACAGCTCCAAAAATCAACTATGGCATCAAAAGTATGGATATCTTAAGTCTAGAATCCGGATCATTTAAGGAAATTTAATATGATTCATGTTTTGCCTCAAATTCAGGAGGAGTTATAGTGAATTTGGCATTTTAGACAAGAAAAAGAGGGATAAATTTGACAAAAAAAAATCGGATGAAGAAAAAGTATGCATGTGGAAATTGCACATAGTGACTTTTGTGGTCCCATGAGAACTTAGTCATTGGCAAGTCCAGATTATTTTATGACATCTATCAATGCCTTTCCAAGAAAAATTTGGCTGTGCTTTCACAAGTACAAGTCATTCGCTCTTATAACATTGAAGGAATACATAGCAATGGTTGAAACTCGAAAGGAAAATTGATAAGAAGATTAAAGTTCTCAGGAATTAGACTTTGGGAAAATAAACTCTAATTACTTCTACAAGTATTGCAACACTCAAAATATTTGCAAAACATAACCGTACTGTAGAGAGGAAAAGAGGACCATTGTGATGGAAAAGAGCATTGTTAAGGAAAAAAACTCTCAAACAGCTTTTGGGTTGAAGTAGTCTATACTATATACAACATTGTAATCATTCAATAGAAGCCCCACTAAGGATGTAAGAAACATCTGACCTACAGGTGCATAAGTGGGAGGAAAGCATAAGTAAATTGCGAAGATTCATGTAGGTATGGACACATGTATGATATCTGGTACAAATATAGCAATTTTCTAGAATAGCCGGGATACAATATGATTAGGACACAACCAATTTATATAGAGAAATGTGTGTGTGCATGCAAAAAATTCGGAATGTCACTCACGAATTTGGAAATAGAGCCAAAAAGATAGTTCTCATTAATATTAACAAACTTGATTTGTAAGTATTACAAGCGAAATGAGTTTCTTGTCACTCTACTTATAAGTCTCTGGACTCTACACATTAGATTCAATACTAATAAGAAATTAAATTTCATCAAAAATATCTTCATTTTACATTCCCCTGGGTCTCCAAGTACTTATACTCTGCAAAAATTAGGGTTGTGGTCAGTGGCCTTTGTTTATTTCAAAATTTTACTTCAATTGTTGATTTAAAACACAGGCAATGTCTTCATATTGGGAATTGGTCTCAAGCACTTTGTTTCTTCTTCACCCCCTAGTTATTTTTGTTCTGGAGAGGAGATTATACCATCAGGGCTTACCCATTCATAACAACACTTGCCATGTGAGAACTGGGTTATTGTTAAACCTCCCCTGTTTAACTGGAAAGATTAGCCCATCAGTGTGTTGTGAGGTTTTCCTAAGCATTCACTTTGGAGGTTCTAGTCTAGTAGATTGTTTTCTCTTCTAATCGAAGTCCACTTTTAGGTGGAGAGGTGCACAAGCTGTGAGGATTTGCACATACTTCGCCCTCCTGTCATTTCTTGTTCAGTATTCATTCATCATGTCTGGTCAGCCTAAAAGCAAAACTGTGGTATCCGTAAAATCAGAAAATTCCAGTGACCCTGATAATGATCATCCCAATGCTTGTCAAATTCCTTCCACATCTGGAAAGAGGAGAAACACTTATTCTTCCTTACCCCATTATTCCCTAGAACAGAACTACTATTGGCATAGCCCCAGACTCCAAAATAAGTGTTCAGTTACTCAAAATTCCAGCTCCGGACGTTTAAAATACTATGACAGAATACAGGAATTGACTAAAACTTATGCTGACGAGCAGTGTCCTGAGATTCAGAAACTTATCTCTCAAATTGGGGGCACTGGAAAAGAAGAAAGAGACAAGTCAAGTGACCTGGAACCAGATGATTCCCTCTTCCTTGCCTCTGTAGATCCCCAAACAACAAATGGAAATGAACAGTTTTTCAGTTTGCAATTACAATTTACAAATGAGTGGACCATCTGAGATCTATTTGTGGGAAATATTAAGAAAGCACAATTTACAGATGAATGGACCATCTGAGATTTATTTATGGGAAATATTAAGAGAGCACAATTTCCAGATTCATCGAGATAAGATTGATGAGTTGTTTCAAACTTTTCATACATATGGACAGATCCTTAGACAAGACCTCAATCTGAATGAGGCCACCTATCCATCCAGATATCATCCATCTACAAATAATACAGCAAAAAATCACATCTGAAGTGGGTGAAAAACCAACAGGTAAAAATGGATACCATATGTGTAAAATGTCATTTCATCTCTGATTTGTTAACAAACCCATACTTTCTATGCCAATTCCAACTTCAAGCCCCAAACTCTGACAGCATGATATAAGGCAAGCATCCCAGCCTAGGCTGGGAACAAATCTAGACAGTGTAATGCTTCACCGTCTTCAATTGCAAACAGCCATCAAGATGGACATGGCGAAACTGAAGATAACCTGTCTTAGCTCTAACAAGAAGTTAGAGGAAATTTTATTGAGGATTGAGTCCAAAAGAACCTTTGGGAGCTTTAGTGGGAAAGATGAAAGACCCCCACTGCCCATGGAGGTGGAAATAAGAGTATGGTTTCTTTTGGAGGCACATCTAACCCGTTCTCAAAAGAATGAAATCATGCTCACTTTATCCCATTTTGTGTAATATTAGTATAAAAATGCCAGTCACCAGTGATAATATGAGTTGTGTATCCGAACAGTTAGTATCTCTTTCTCTCTCATGAATGTAGCAAGAGAGATCAGGTTTTTGTTTAACTTCCCGAAACTTACAGTCATGAGGATGTACAAATCCGCAAGCATCCATGTGGCATATTTTTGTAAAATGTCGATCAGCCATATGTTAAAAAACAGAAATTATATCTACATATGGAAAGGATAATATCTTTCATCTGGGAGCCCGAACCAGATTGAAATACCAGCAAAAGATGTGTATAGCATGTAAATTAACATTACAATCAGATAGTTTCCTGTTTCATTTTAATTAAAAGAAAAAAATGAAAAAACTTATTACATTTTGTGTGATGTGATTACACTTGAGTCTTGCACTTGGTTAATCAAATGTTTGTGACAGGGAATGTTGATTGATTGCTAAGGCACATAATATTGCTCATGTGAGTTCTGTGTAATTTTCCTTTAATGGGTAGGCTTGGTTACCTATGATAAGGCCAACAACTATTTGGCATAGTTGTCCAAATCTAACATGAGCATGTATGATCATTTAGAACAGGAGTATGTGAAAGGCAATTATACTTCATAGTCACAGGTGGAATTCTTACATTTTTCAAAGATAAAATCCTTGTAAAATCATTTACTGAGGATATTTTCTTTACTAGTTTTTCATATTTATTCAATTATCAATACCACGTAAAAAACAACTTGAAAAGAACCAATCATGGATATCTCTACTGTTTTAACATACCAACTGCACATTTCTGCTAAGCCTAGCCATGTGTTTGTATTGTACTATAAGATTGCTTCTTTTGGCATAACCCCTAATGAATGAATATATTTTCAAATAAATACCAGTGGCAGTCTTAACAACTCAAATCAGAACAAAATAGCACCATATGTCAATACAGGGCACAAAATAGCAACACATGGCAATACAGTAAATGCATAAGTATTCCTTAATATGACTGGTACCATGAAACTATGACTGCATTACAATCTAATTGCCTTCATAAAACCAAGATAAGAGGAGGACATAAAGAGGAAAATGCCCAAGATTAAAGAGAAAAGGAAAATAACAAAGAGAAGAGAGGAGATCTAAGGTAACCAACATGGAATAATGTCGCATAATCCAGAGCTAGAACTCCTTGCTACCACCGTGAGCTAGAACTAGAGTGCCATATACCTTCGCTATTTATTGTGTGTCTCGGTTAACCATGGTTGGAATTCTTGCTGGTTAAAAGAAGACTCTTCATGGGAGCCAGGCATATACCGTTGAGAAATCCCATCGAAGGGGAACATTACATGGCAGAAATGTAGTAACGTATCCGGGTGGGTAGAATTTGTATCAGCTGAAAGTGACTTTTCCGCGGGAAGTAATCCCCCATCAAGAATTCTCGGAAGACTTTGGGAGAATTTGGGTGTTCAAGACCCTTATCCGCATTAAGGTATTGTTTGTTTATATTAAATCATTCCAAGGCGCGCACAATGCGATATCCAGTCTTATTCATCTACACGCGTGGGGGAAGATTTCTGTTAGGAAGTTGCATGCGTATTTCAATATAGGTATATACAGTTCACAATCAATTCAATAATATATATTTGGTTCCAATGGTTAATGCATTGACCTAAGTTTAGGGTTTACTAAGTAAAATATACTCATTCAATTTATTAATTCCACTAAATTAGTAAATTGTGTGTCATGGGTTTTGATTTCAATTCTCATGGAGGACCGGTGCTGTGTATGAAATGGGATGGGCATCATGTTTGCTCCCACATTCAATCGTGCAGATCATGCATGTTCTACTGAAAGATTATATATATACTTAAACACACATTCAATCGTGCAGATCATGCATGTTCTACTGAAAGATTATATATATACACTTAAACACTGGAGGATCCCCAAGGGTTTTATCCATACTTTTATAAACAATTTGTTAAGATTTGTTCCTGTGACAGTACTCAAGGCAAATTCTCAGATCTAGTTAACCTTCAGACAAGTATCTTTCCTTGTTAAGGGAAAAATAATTATATGACAGAGTTGGTGAAGTTGGCGACCCTCTAGAGAATTTTACTTTGGAAAAGTATTATTGGCTTTATTGAAGATTTCCACGCGTCGTAGAGATTTCCTGAGAAAAACTGGAAATCGTTGCGAAATTTTAAGGGAAAAAGTTGGAAAATGTCTTTATAGAAGATTGTTAAGCGCAAATTCCGCGAGGTAGTTTGGCCTGCACTCCAACCTTGAAATCCTTGCCCTTTCGACTTTTGAGCACTCACACACGGCTTCGGAACATGAATGTGGCTGCGCCATTTGACACGCTGCCATGTTTTGGGTCCAGCAGCGTCACATTTCCGTTATTCCCGCTCAGGCCGGCCAGTAACTGTTTTCTGAGAAGATCATCTCCCTTGTAAAGTATCGCTGCATGACTGTATCCATTCACCAGCAGACCCCACAATTGAACCAGATTTCAAGGTTTAATGCGCGGTATTATACTATTAATAATAATTTAATTTTAGACCATAATACAGGTCGATGTCAAGTTGGTATACCAGATTTTCTTGTCCAGGGGATAAAAGATTTTATATAACTATCCAGATTAGGGAGGTGCAAATATTCATATCTTAGTTTGAATAGAACTTGTTTTTCATTATTAAACTTACTCAAATTTTATTATTTGTTTTTTTTTAATAAATATTTTAAGTTGAATAATCGAATTCAGGTTATCAGTTATAGATTATAATATTATTAAACTTACTCAAATTTTATTATTTGTTTTTTTTTAATAAATATTTTAAGTTAAATAATCGAATTCAGGTTATCAGTTATAGATGATAATATGATGATGAACTACACTAGTTGGTTCGAAACAAGGTGGTCAAAATTTTCTCCTATGTGATTTCTATCTAAAATTTTCTCCTATGCGATTTCTACCTAAAAACTTCGCTTAAATGATATTTATTGTACATTTTTTATCATTTTATACCCTTATCAAGTATATTTATTTTTGTCATTTATATATATAGTTATGGAAGGTTTAATAATAGGAAAGTTTATGTATTTTATTTTCTTGGATGATAGGTTGTCATGCATTCCATTTTTAAGAAGTTTTAATGTTGGATTTTCATGCATTCCATGTGTTAGTGATGGGTTCTTGTATTATAGTGGAACAAAATAACAACATTAAGGTATAAGAAATTTCAAGGTGT
Source organism: Pinus tabuliformis (assembly GCA_031772625.1). Classification (NCBI taxonomy): domain Eukaryota; kingdom Viridiplantae; phylum Streptophyta; class Pinopsida; order Pinales; family Pinaceae; genus Pinus; species Pinus tabuliformis. The sequence continues at coordinate 667,811,286 of CM062812.1, forward strand.
TTTATCATGTTTCTTTATTTTTGTTTTTAATGATACTTGAGGAATTTATTGGAAAGACATCATATATTGACATTAACTCACATTCAAATGTTCAAAATCATAGATAGTGGGTTAATTAGTATTGGAGAACATAAATTGACATATGCCAACTTTTATTTTGACCAAATTGGAAATTTATATAGTGCTCTTTTATAAAGTGGGCATGTAGTGGTGTGGAAAGTCCTTAAATACCATTTAATTACTATTACATCAAGAAGCATTATATTATATGGTTCATTGAATTTTATAATCACTTTGGGAGTTGGGTTGGTAAAGGAGAGTCCACATTAATGGAATTTCTTCATCTAATGAAGGTGTACAAATCCAAAACTAGGGTAATATGAGCATGTGGGCAAAGATTTGAAATGGAGCCCCATTTTTCTTGGTTTCCTTTCCAATGAAAATATATATATGAAGGCCCCCTCCATCCATTTCCATAGGTTTAACAAAAATTGATTTTTGATGTTGATATTTGCATAGATTGTCATGCCCACATGCTTTAGTCTTTGTCATTGAGGTTCATGGCTAGTTGCACAGGCCAAATTTCCCCTCACTTGGCCATTACATAAGGGGAGATGTTGCACCGAGAGAAGTGAGGTGCATTCTAAAACTCAATATGAAAGAGATTGTAAAGTCTTTCCCATGTAAGGTTAGTCCAATATAATATGTTATACAAAAATAAAAATATAATAATAGTCAATTTAATGTGATGTAAATAATAAACATTCTCTCACTCTCACACACACACTCTATAAACAAAACCATATCAACTATTTGAAAAAGAAGAATATGAGGCAATTCTATGTGGTGCAATTCATTGCTATTTTTATCAAACCATATGATCAATGATGAGTTGAATTATATTGTAGGTATGTGTGTAGAGGAAGGAAACTATCATATGTACATATCAACTTGGGATATTTAAAGCACCAACAAATTCCCATCTCAATTGTTTTTTTGGATAACTCTCAATTTTTAATGGGCTTAAAGTTAAGATAGATTTATGTTGGGTCAATTCACTCCAAGATTGAGAGAGGAAGTTCTACAAAGTATATAACCCTCCAAAAAAAAGTGCTTGGAAGCCATCTCTATCACTCCCTCAAGGTGATATCTCTCATTTTTATTACTAGTTTTCTTAGTTCACATTAACTAAAAGAATTTAGCATTTCTCCCCAAAAAATACCTTCTCAATTGGTTGGCATCATGTCCATTGGATTTCATAGTAACTATTTGATTTACTAATCTTCTTATAGAATTGTAGCCTTCACCTTTTTGTTTCCATTTTGTGTAGGTTGTTTGTGAGAAATATTATATGCTAGAATCTATTTCATTGTTCTCTAAAGCAAAGCCAATTCACTAAGAAGATTGTCATTAATGTTTGTTTCTCCTTTCTTCATTAAACAACCATTCAATTCATGTTTGGAAATCATTTAGCTTTCTTTCATTAGTCATGTACTTGTATTTTATGTCTATATCAACATATTTGTAACAACCCACAATCACAATATACAACTAATTACATCAATTTATGTGATTAATAGTCAACACAACTATTCAATTAATTAGCATAGAATTTTGAAAAACATAAGAAGAGACAACTTACTTTTAGCGATGATATTCCTTGTGATTTCAGAGTTGAATGCTATTTGAATCCCGCTAACCGCAATAAAGTTTTGGAGACAACTCTCCACCCAATCGTAGGCTCAATTTCACATAAGCTTTCTACAGTTGGCCACCCTCGAGCCCTCAATCAACGTACTACTGCTAGAGAAACCTTTGTCTTGTAACACTTTCCTTCCAAAGGAATGGATGAATCTCATCCTCCTCATCGTTTGTTTAATAGACCAAACAGTTCCAAAAATGGAAAGGGGATTTGCATAAACACATTTCTTGTGTCAACATGCTAACTTTTATTTCCTTATTTTAAGTTTTACTTAATTTAATATTTCTCTTAATTTAACTATTTCTTCATTTTTACTTTTTATTAACTTTACTTATTTTTACTATTTTTATAGTTTATATATATATATATATATATATATATATATATATATAACTCTAGTTTATTATTTACCATTTTTTTTATTTATTATTATTATATTCTCTTCATTATTTATTATTTATTATTTATGTACTATTATTATCTTTTCTTTTCTTTTTGTTATTTATTTACTATTATTTTCTTTTCTTTATTGGTTATTATATTATTTTATTTATTTATTATTATTATTAGGGGGCATTACATACTCCCCTCTTTAAGGAAAGACATCCTGAAGTTAAGTTGAATCATTTAATATTTTATTTTATTTAGTTATTTATTACTTCATGTTTGCCCTGCACCCTCTATTGAACTAGTATAACCAGCAAGCATCAAAAGTTTCCACAATACCCGTGAAATCCCAAGGAACCTCTGTCCTTTTTTCCACTTTCGGAACTAGGCATAAGCCTCATCGGTCTATACCGTAGTCTATGGCTGGCCCCAAGCCTCACGCCAAGGCTTAGACCTCATTTGCCCCAAGGCAAGCATCTGGTCCCAGTACTCAATGACTCCAAGCATCTTGCAAGGTTGGCCCACTCCCTCCACACTCACTTGTTAAAAATATGTGACTGCGGTCAAATTTCAGTTTGGACTACTCATTTGATTGATATAATGATGGCATTCTATTCCTCTTTTCGAGAGGACCAAAATCAACCTAAATATCACCTCATTCGGACAAGAAGAAGTTAATTTTTTATTATGTGCACCCACTCCTAGATATTGGATCAGGTCAGCTTCACTCTCATGCACACTTGGACACATCACCCTCAACATCAAATGGACATTTTTGGATGCACGCACAACACTAGGAAATTCGGTCCACAGACGCACACATGCTAAGGCCAAGGTCGCGTCTAAGGAGCTACAAACGCACACACGCTAACCTGAAGGGAGCAACAAGGGGTTTGACTATAATTGACTATCATCTAAAGTTTTCTGAAGTCTGAATCAAGTTGTCTCTAATATATTCTGCCATTGTAAACTGGTTTCTGAAGTTGTTGGGTTGTATTGTTGATCATATTGTATTGGGCTCATTGTACTCTCTGTTGAACATTTTATGACAATCTAATAAAAGAAGAATTTCAAAGGGTTTTCCCCTAGTGGGGTTTTTCCCTGGTCTTTGACCAAATATGTTGTCTCTTTTTGATGTGTTGATTGTCTTCTTTGTCATTGCATATATTGTTCTATATTCAATTACAGTTGATGAATGGAAAGACTAATTGTAATTGGAAATATTGCTAATTGAAGTTTGGAATTGGATTAATGTAATTGATACAACATAGAAAAATCTAAAAATTAACATGGTATCAGAGCTAAGGTGAAGGACAAGCCCAAAATGAGACAAACCTTGAAGCACTCATCTTTGGAAATTTGAAAGAATCGATCTATTCAAAGTCAAGATGACTTTTATACGTCAAGAGTAATGAGAAGCTAGGTGACTCATCGAATTTTGTTGCATGGAAAGTTAGGTTGGAGATCTTAGTTGATAACAATGATGTTTTGGACTACATTCAAGGAAAGGTACCTGAGCCTTCAGAGAATGCATCCGCTGCTGCCAAGAACAAGCACAAGAAAGGTGAGTTGAAAGAAAAATAAATTATAGCTGATGGATTACAATATAATCTACTTCCATATGTCGGAAACTTGAGAAGGTCTAAAGACATGTATGATAAGATAGTTGGCATGTATGAGGTTAACAATTTGAATGAAATCCTCACCTTGAAATATCAACTCAAATACACCAAGATGAACAAAGGAGAGTCCATACAATCCTACATAATGAGGATCTCTCGTATTAGAGATCAATTGCAAAAATTTGGAGAACCTGTTGCATACATCGCTTATGAGAAGAAGAAGAAGAAAGAGAAAGGAGGTCCATCAAATTCAAGAAAGCCTCCTCCTTGAAATTCTTGTGGAAGAAAGGAATATGTGAACATTGAATGCTACAATTGTCATAAGAAAGGGCACTATGCTCGAGATTGCCCTAAGAATAACAATGGACCACGTTATAATACTAAAAGCAACAACAATAAGTTCAATGATCAAAGAAGGAGAGATGATCAAAGGAATGACCACAATGGAAGAAATGATAAAAGAAGAAAAGATGCTCTAAGTGACCATGAAGAAGATCGTCATCCATAAAAGAAGTCAAAATTCCCCAGGTATGAAAGTAATGTTGCGAATCAATCTGAATATATTCTTATTTCCACTCTTACTAGTTCATCTCCTTCGGATTCGTGGGATAGTTGGTTGGTTGATAGTGGGGCAACTCATCACTTCTCTAGTTATAAGGAAGTTCTCTCTAATTTGGTAGAGAGGAGACAAAATTGAAAATCATTCTTGGAGACAACTCCACTCATCCCGTTAAAAGTTATGGGTCCATCAAATTTCATTTGAATTTTTGGGAATCTATTGTACTACATGATGTAATTTATGTGCCTGGGTTAAAGAATAATTTTGTATCAATAGCCGCTTTTGAAGACAAAGGGGTGAGGGTTACTTTCATCAAAGGAAAGGTTCTTTCTTGGTCTGTTGGATCACTTATGAGAGATGCATTCACTTTTGGGAACAATATATGAAGGACTCTACAGGATCATTGGAAGACCATTACTAGCATTGGTTCATAATACAAATCATCTAAGCAAATTATGGCATCGAAGGTTGGCTCATCTTCATTATGATGCTCTTCCGAAATTGGAGAACTTGGTCTCAGGGATTCCAAAGGTTCAAGCTCAACATGATGGAGTATGTCCAGGATGTGCTAGTGGAAAAATGACAAGGGGACCATTCCCCTCTAGTGAAAACAAGACCACTGACATCCTCCATCTCATTCATTCTGACATATGTGGACCGATGCCCGTGCACTCTATTAGTGGATATCTCTACTACATCACATTCATTGATGACTTTTCAAGGAAGACATGGATATATAAGTTGAAGCATAATGATGAAGCCTTTGAGACATTTAATGAGTTCAAAGTGTTACAAAAAATATTGTCACCATGACTATTTGCAGTCAGTATGGGTCTATCATCATTCATACTGTCCTCCTAAGCAAGTCTCAAACCTCAGATCTTCATGTCAAGCTTTGAAAATGAGAGAAAGACCTTAAAAATCAATAAAGCTCTGGTTCCGCACTTTCTCTCACTATTGCCTGTAGTTCCGCACCCCCTGTTCATGTTTCCTGCGGACTTGCCCGCTCTGTCTCTAAAGGAGTGGGTGCGGACCCCTGTGAAAGTCAAAAAGGCACAAGTTTATTCTTAAAAAACTCACTTTGGGTTAATTCTAGATGATTCTAGAAGGAATCTTGACGTGGATGGTTCGCTCCTAGGTGGTTCATGCATCCCAAAAGTGAAGGAGCTAATCCCTTGATGAGAGGAGCTATCCCTTTGAAGGAGGGATTTATCCCTTTGAAGGTGGACCTAGTAACTTCCCTCCATTGCACTATAAATTAAGGCATTGGGCTGGTTGCTGGGGGGGGTTAGAAGCTAAACATTTTTTAGGGTAAATGCTGTTGGAATTGAGACTTCCTAGTTAAGCTTGAGAGGAGAGATCACATACCTTTTGGCTTCATTGGGAAGAGAGTGAAACTTGTCAAAGTAGAGGAGACTTCTTGCTGGACCCTGGGAGGAGCTTGTACAACATCAAGGCATAAGGTTGTAAAGTTCTTCTTTGATTTAAGTTAATACAATCAGATTCATTTTTCTCAACAAATTGTCTTATGTGATTTGTTTCATGAATTCCTTGATCATCATGATAAATATGCTTTATTATATTAGCTTTTCAGGTGCTATTTAATTTGTGTGCTTGTTTGTGTTTGCAGATTCTCTACAAGGGAGCTCATTTGGATCAACGGAGCGAGGCTTCCACAAACTTGCATTGGACCCAAGGTAGGCCTAAAACACTTGTTTGCCTTTATTTATAAACTGCATATTTAGAGAAAGATAGAATTTGATTAGTTTGTTTGTCGCTAGATATCATTAGATACTAGGGAGGTCGGTCTTGTCCACAAGAATGACTTATTCGGGCCGACAAAATGGCGACCATAGTGGGAGCTTGAATTTTTTATTTTTCCTTTGTTTTTACTTTGACTTGAGAAACTGTGTCTTTGTTTCTGGTTTTTGGCTTGATGTGTGTGGGATTGGGTAGGTTTAGCAGATCTTGAATTATTTTTTGTTTTTCATACTTTTGGAAGAGGACTGCACCCTCTGCTTGTAACACAGTGCAAACATACCCACACTTTTGCTTTACACACAGAGCGGTACCGCACCTGGGTATACTGGGGGCTTGCAGACCCTGTCAAAATTTTTGAAAAACTTAAGATTTTCTCTTTCAGTCAGCTTAGGATTTGTTTATGTGTTTTAGCCTCTGCCCAGATCTGCACATGACTTCTCAGGAACTTTTCTTAGGTTAATTCCATTAGCATTCTTGTTTTAAGCTTTTATCAATTGGGTGTTTTGAGTCTCTTTTTGAGAAATTCTTAATTTGATTTCCTTTGGTCATTACTTGGAGGTTTGTCTCAGTCTTTTCACAATTTTGCATCTTTTTGCTTTTGTTTTTGCAAAAGAAAATCCCCCTCATTCACCGAGGGCGGGGGGGGGGACCTAAATTGTGTATGAGTGTTAATCGCCTTTGAGTGTTTTTATTTTTTGATCTTTGGAACTCTCACCCAATTTTCTTGACTTGCACTTGATTGGTTCTTAGATTACATTAGAATCATCTTGTGTTTGAGAATTCTCTTGCATAGATCACATTTGCATAATTAGAATTCTCATTTTCAGAATATGAATGAAAATGTGCATAGATTACATTTTCATACTTTTCAAGTGAATTGTGCATAGATTACAATTGCATAGTTTACATTCTGAAAAATCAATCGTAGATTTAGATCAGTTTTCTTTAATTTGAATTTACATATTTTTATGCTTGTTTTTAACATACAAAAAAAAACTGTTTGGGAATTGATTTGCATTAATTTTTCTTGATGAAATTAGTGCATTAGAGAATTTGTTATATTTTCTCTTAGTGATCAATTTTTTGCATTGTTGGAAGTGAATGGAAACTCTCCTTACTTTAGTTAGGATTCATTGAATTGAAAGGATTACGTTATCATATTCGATTGCATTCAGTTTTGAGTCGGGTCATAACACCATTGGTTTCGTATCCATTTACCCCTTTGAGTAATAACAGCCTAAATAACACAGTGCTTAATTAAAATTCATCTAGTAATTTTTACATTTTTAGGGCTCTTTCCACCAATCTAGCTTAGGTTAGTGTCTTGGAATCGGTTTTAGTTAACTCTCCAAGGAAATAAAACAAACAAGTAGTTGTATCTTGCGGTAGGAGATAAATTCCAATTGTTACATCTATGCTCTGGGAAAGCTCCTCCTAAAGGAGAAGCACGAGATCATATCTGAACCAGTGTGGGAATCAATCCTTCCTCATTGGGAACGATAGAAGATATTCACGTATTAAAAATGGTAAACCTCAGATTAACCATTGTCGAGGAGCCTGGGGTCACTTGTTGGTAAACCTTGGTCAAGGAGCCTTCAAGGGGATTGAGCTTGTTACTCTACCCTTGCGTGCATATCGGATCGTAGACTGTTCCCCTAGGTATATTTGTTTCTGTTGGTAACCTTAATGACCATATTCTATAGGATTCTTTCCTAAGGTGACGGTGGAGGGAAGATCCCCACTGTACCTGGAGCAGACGTCGACTAGACTCACTTGGATTTTCTGGGGGGTTCTCTTCACTCGAGACGGTTTAGTGGAGAAACGTGTGCCAGTCTATTCATTAAGCAGGTTGTCGGGGTAACTGTTCCAACCTCCATTTCTGTATTGAATTCTGCGACGTTGGATTTCATCACCAACTAGTGTTTTCAGTACGGAAAGTTACTGTTTGTGTGTGGTTTGACTCCTAGATTTGATAGTGCATGTTAATTTGTTTGTTTTTACTTTTAGAGACCATAGGTGTGAATTGCAAATTTTAATTGTTAGGTGTGAATTGTGAATTGTTAATTTTAGTTTTAAATTGTTAATAAAATTCACTGAAGTTGAATATAATGGCAAATGTTATGGAATTTACCAACCAAGGAACCCCTCTTAACGAGAATTCTAGTACTTTTCCTTAATTTGGAAATGTTGGCCCTCCTTACATGGCTACTTTATCATTACCTGGATTTACAATAGGTTTACCGATATGGTTATTTTCAACTTCGTTGGCCCCAAATACTCCAATTGTTCCACCTCAACCGAATGCTTCACCTCAACAGAGTTCACCATCTCAACATCACCAACCTTCTCTTGGCCCTTTACCTTCTTTGCCTAATTTTTCTTCCTCCATTTCTTCCTCTTCGCTTGGTAAAAGCCTCGATGCTAGTAACCAGGTGGCTAAGAAGAAGAAGAAAGGGAAGAAGAATAAGAAGAAGAAGAAGCAAGATAAGAAAGAAGTCAACCAACCAACCACGACTGTAAGTGTTAGTTGTGTTGAGGAAAACTCCGACATGCATCGTAAACCCAAATACCCTTGCGGGCTTTGTAAGGGTGACCACTTCCTTATCAATTGTCCTGGTATTCCAAAGGTCTTGGAAGTAGGGTCAGAAAAATTTCATCAACTTTCCATTGATCCATCAACCAGTGATAGTCAGGTTCCAGGGAAAAAGGGTAAAGTTAGGTTTCCTTGTAAGTTATGCAAAGGGAGTCATCAAACTCACATTTTCCCTCACATGGATGAAGCCTCAAAATTGTTCGAAAACCTTACTGTTCCACAACAAGAATTTCCAACTGGTTACCGTGAACTTTCTCCCAACCTACCGTCAACTGATAGAGTGATTGATCTAATTTCAAGTACAGTCGATCCCACTCTTCCATTGGAGAGTGAAACTCATATCACTCAGGTTGATGATCCATTAGTTGATCAAGTGGTCGATTCAATTTCACATTCAGTCGATCCCACTCTCCCTTTAGAGAGTGAACTTCATACCGCTCAGGTTCTTCTTATTACATTAGATTCTTCTATGCCGGGGGGCATTTCACCTGTTTCTACAGAACCCCCTCCAAGTACTGAGGTCTTTTCCTTTGATTGGAATAGACTGACAGAACCTCGTCTTCCTTCCTCCATCCCTTTCCAAATCATTTTCAAGGTTGGTGGTAGGGACATGCACCGCACACAGGTAGATGAAGGTGCTTTTGTTAGTATTTTATCCTCAACTGCTTGGAAAGCTTTGGGTTCCCCTCAGCTTGCACCTATTACGCAGAATTTGAAAGCTTTTAACAGAACCATTAGTGAACCTTTAGGGATCCTTCCTAAGTTTTCTATTACCTTGGAAGGTAAAACTGTCTGTATTGATCTTATGGTAGTTCGAGGTCCCTTGGATTTCAATTTACTCCTTGGGCGAGACTATGTTTATGCAATGAAAGCTGTCGTATTGACACTCTTTCGCGTGATGTCTTTCCCTCACAATGGAAATATTGTGACTATAGAACAACTTTCGTTCCCTAGTCTTGTTTCAACTACCAATAATATGACAGCCCTAAATGTTCCTAATTCTAAAGTGGTATCTATCCCGCCACGGATTAATTATGTGGCAACTGGTCCCATGTTTTCAGTTACCGATGTAAGTGAGCCTCTCACTGCTTGCTCATCTTCTTTTGATTTAGATCCGGTAATTGACATGGAAAACTCTATGGGATTACTTGAACGCGATGTTCTTATCCCTTTTGAGTCCCTTGACATGTGTTCCTTCCAGAGAACTATTCTTCCTTCTGATGAAGACCTCTTGGAAGCCATGATCAAGGTGTGTCCATTGACATGTCTTTCTTCCAGTTGGAAGCCATGATCAGTGAGTATGAGGACAGTTCTTTTCCCATGTCAACCTCGTTAAAAAATGAATCAGTTGGTTAGAGGATAGTTCCTGTTACTGAGTCAACCTCGTTAAAAAATGAATCAGGTGTGAGGACAGTTCTTTTCCTGTGTCAACCTCATTAAAAAATGAATCAGTTGGTTCGAGGAAAGTTCCTTTTACTGTGTCGACCTCGTTAAAAAATGAATCAGTGAGTGTGAGGACAGTTCTTTTCCTGTGTCAACCTCATTAAAAAATGAATCAGTTAGGTGAGGACAGTTCTTTTCCTGTGTCAACCTCGTTAAAAAATGAATCAGTGAGTATGAGGACAATTCTTTTCCTGTGTCAACCTCGTTAAAAAATGAATCAGTTGTATGAGGATAGTTCTTTTCCTGTGTCAACCTCGTTAAAAAATGAATCAGTTGGTCAGTGGATAGTTCCTGTTACTGAGTCAACCTCGTTAAAAAATGAATCAGGTATGAGGACAGTTCTTTTCCTGTGTCAACCTCGTTAAAAAATGAATCAGTTGTTTTGAGGACAGTTCTTTTCCTGTGTCAACCTCGTTAAAAAATGAATCAGTTAGTCTCGAGGAAAGTTCCTGTTACTGAGTCAACATCGTTAAAAAATGAATCAGGTTCAAGGATAGTTCCTTGTCTTGTGTCAACCTCGTTAAAAAATGAAACAAGGATAAGTTATATAGGTAGATTGTAGAGAGTAGTCATGAGCATAGTTCCTTGTCTTGTGTCAAGCTCATTAAAAAATGAATCAAGGATTTTAGAGCATAGTTATTTGTCTTGTGTCAAGCTCGTTAAAAAATGAAACAAGGAAGCTCGTTATGAGCATAGTTCCTTATCTTGTAGTTCAAGCTCGTTAAAAAATGAAACAAGGAGTCATGAGCATAGTTCCTTATCTTGTGTCAAGCTCGTTTAAAAAATGAAACAAGGGTTTTGAGGATAGTTCTTTTCCTGTGTCAACCTCACTAAAAAATGAAACAACTCCCACGAGTCTTTCCAAGATTTCAAAAGTAAACCTTCATTTCATCCACCTGGTTGAATGCAATGAAGCTTGGGGGCATGTACCTTGATTTGCGTCATTATGCTGGGGGCATGCGAACTTATAACAAGCATAGTTTTTCGTTTCAATCTTGCGTAAACATGAAACTGAATCTGAGCATAATTCTTTTCCTGTGTCAAGCTCGTTAAAAAATGAAGAAAATCCTCCTCTAATTGAGTCGAGAGTTTGACTAGATCTCATAAATGTTAAGTTGTATATTTAGGTTAGTTATTTCAGTTTTTTGCATAATTTTCTTACAGTTTTAGGTCGAGTCTTTCAAATGATCTCGTAACTGAACCTTCATTCCATCCAGCTATTAATTACCAGCAGTGTACTTAGTTGAATGAAATGAAGCTGGGGGGCATGCGCTCTAGCAGTTACGCTTAGGGGGCATCAAGCACAGTTTTCTCTCTGTTTCAAGCTTGTGTAAAAATGAAACTACTTTGAAGCATAGTTTTTCTTTGTTTCAAGCTTTTGTAAAAATGAAACCTATCTCGAGTCAATTTCAGTTATTTTCAAGACTCGTTAAACTCATGAAAATCCCGAGATTATTTTGCTATCTTTCATTCTCGTAAAACAAATGAAAATGCCGAGTTCTTTCCGTCTTTTCCTGCTCGTAAATTAAATTGAAAGACGGCCATATGAGTACATTTTCATCATTTTTTTGAACTCATTAAAACTTACGAAAAAATGAAAACCATGAGTACATTTTTATCATTTTTTCGAACTCGTTAAAAATTATGAAAAAGTAAAACATTAGAGTCACCTTTAAGCTCTTTTCTGACTCCTAAAATATGAAAAGATTGCTGAGTTTTTCTTTTTAAGCTCGTTAAAACGGAACTAAAAATACGGTCCACTTACAGCCCTTTTCTGACCGTAAAAACATGAAAAGATTGCCAGATTTTTGTTGTTTCAAATTCGATATTGGTCATAAAACGATGTGTATTGGTCGCTTTTTTACTTTTTCGGATCAGAGGCACTAATTATGAAAAGTACTCCTTGGTCGTAATGATCAAGTGGTTCTCTCAAGTATTATTTCATACTTTTTCGGGCTTGGGAGACACAAATTTACAAAAAAGGACAACCATGGAGTCTTCTTAAGTTTTTTCAGACTCTCTAAAATTGAAAAACGCCGAGTTTCTCCTATACTGGACTCGTTAAAATTTAACAGTAAAGGACCTGTTCAATTACAAACAGGAACGGACCACTCCTTCTTAGGGTTTGAATTTAAACTAAGTTGGACTCATCCGAAGGATGAGCTTATAATCAAGCAAATGTTATCCTCCTCAAGCTTGTCAAAAGTAAAGAGGTACTTGCTAGAAATGGTGGGGGAAAAGAGAGAAAAATGAGCCTATTTGTCATAATTTGTATCCACTCTTGAACACGACATTTTTTATTCACCTGGGTTGGGAAATCCTTTGCCTAACAGTTGATCAAACCATATTGAAAGTCTTCAACCAGTTTCTGGGTATTAACTTTGGGTCAATTGTCACCAAACCATCTGTTGTGTCGTTATGTGTTCAAGAGGTCAGTGCAAATAAACCATTCATCTGCAAAATATCTGTCATCCATCTTGACCATCCCTGAGTCAGTCCTTGCAACTATATTTCTTCAAACTTGATCTATGATTTCATGTTGTGGGCTTGCCTACAACGGATCGCTTTCTATCGACTTCAGCTCATTATCTAGAAAGATGATCTAGAAATCATTAGTACCTTGGGATCTGCATGCCTCAATGACAGGTTTCTCGCCTTCGACGATAGGTTGCATCATTGACCTTCGATCAAAGGATTCCGTGACATGTTCAACATCAACACATCTATTCACATCTCATGGATTGTATTGAGTACTTTGAGCGCCATTGACATTACTGGTGGTTTCTCTCACACTTGTTAACAGTTTACATCATTGACTAGTAATCAAGTGGTTTCTACCATGTTCGACTTCGACACATTCATTCACATGGTTAGAATCGTACTATTTCGGGAAGTATAAATCAAGACCCTGGATCTAGTTTCCACCATCCAGGCTGCGAGGAATTTTGTATTCATTATACAGTAGACTATTCATAAACAGATGGCTGCATCCATACTGTGTCTACATGTGTCTATACTTGTGATGTATTACAAGATCATTCCTATATCAGAGCAGTAGTTAGTTTTCTAGTCAGTTTTGATCTGAGTATGGGAATGCCTACCTCAGCGATGATATGATCTCATATATATTTTTTGCATTGAATGTTTTTACAGGTTCCAACCGGGCTCTCCACAAGATGATCCTTGAAATGATAAAGTACTTCACTCTTCTTAGATGATAAATGAAATCCTCATCTACTACAGACTTCGCACTTTAGGGGGCAATCTGTTACAAAAAATATTGTCACCATGACTATTTGCAGTCAGTATGGGTCTATCATCATTCATACTGTCCTCCTAAGCAAGTCTCAAACCTCAGCTCTTCATGTCAAGCTTTGAAAATGAGAGAAAAACCTTAAAAATCAATATGATTCCGCACTTTCTCTCACTATTGCATGCGGTCCCTCACCCCTTGTTCATGTTACCTGCGGACCTGCCCGCTCTGTCTCTAAAGGAGTGGGTGCGGACCCCTGTGAAAGTCAAAAAGGCGCAAGTTTATTCTTAAAAAACTCACTTTGGGTTAATTCTAGATGATTCTAGAAGGAATCTTGACGTGGACGGTTCGCTCCTAGGTGGTTCATGCATCCCAAAAGTGAAGGAGCTAATCCCTTGATGAGAGTAGCTATCCCTTTGAAGGAGGGCTTTACCCCTTTGAAGGTGGACCTAGTAACTTCCCTCCATTGCACTATAAATTAAGGCATTGGGCTGGTTGCTGGGGGCGTTAGAAGATGAACATTTTTTAGGGTAAATGCTGTTGGAATTGAGACTTCCTAGTTAAGCTTGAGAGGAGAGATCACATACCTTTTGGCTTCATTGGGAAGAGAGTGAAACTTGTCAAAGTAGAGGAGACTTCTTGCTGGACCCTGGGAGGAGCTTGTACAACATCAAGGCATAAGGTTGTAAAGTTCTTCTTTGATTTAAGTTACTACAATCAGATTCATTTTTCTCAACAAATTGTCTTATGTGATTTGTTTCATGAATTCCTTGATCATCATGATAAATATGCTTTATTATATTAGCTTTTCAGGTGCTATTTTATTTGTGTGCTTGTTTGTGTTTGCAGATTCTCTAGAAGGGAGCTCATTTGGATCAACGGAGCGAGGCTTCCACAAACTTGCATTGGACCCAAGGTAGGCCTAAAACACTTGTTTGCCTTTATTTATAAACTGCATATTTAGAGAAAGATAGAATTTGATTGGTTTGTTTATCGCTAGATATCATTAGATACTAGGGAGGTCGGTCTTGTCCGCAAGAACGACTTATCTGGGCCGACACAAAGCATTGTTTGAAAATCAAACAGGGAAGAAGATCAAAATATTCAGGCTCGATAATGGTGGAGAATACATGTCAAATGAATTTATTGAATTTTTCAAAAAGGAAGGTTTCAAGGAGCAAACAATTGTGCCATATACTCCCAAACAAAACGGTATAGTTGAAAGGAAGAACATGTCTATAGTAGAAGCCACTCGAGCGATGCTCTTTGATAAAAAGCTGCCTAAATTTCTTTGGGTTGAATCTTCATATGTCGTCGTATAACAGAAACTAGGTGCCTCATCAAGCTTTGGAAAACAAAAATCCCGAAGAAGTATTTACAGATGTGAAGCCCAACATTAGTCATCTATGCATATTTGGATGTCCCATATACTTCTATGTGCTAAAGGACAAAAGGAAAAAATTGGAAGCTACATGAATTAAAGATACGTTTTTTGGGTATTGTGAAAATTCTAAAGCATTTAGAATATATATTCCTCGTCAAAGGAAGGTCAAAATTAGCAGGGATGTTACATTCAATGAAGATGTCTCTCTTGGAAAAGAAAGAGATCTTCTTTCGTCTCCTCCTCTCGAGAAGAATGGTGATGTGGATATCTTGGATGGGCCACTCGTGCTCGAATCTGAGACTGATATTGTTGATGATCCCATGGATCCCTTAGATTCTCCTCCTAGTAATCCTCCTACTAGGAAGAGGCCACTTTGGCTCCGTGACACTCTTCAGGATGTTGATATTCATGTGCTCATCCAAAGATTGTTTAGAAAAAGGAAGAAGCCATGTAGGTACCAGGGATATGTTGCAACCATGAGCACTATGATTCAAGCCGAACCTTCCACATTCGAAGAAGCTGTAAAAGAACAAGTTTGGAAAGATGCTATGGCTGAGGAATATGAATCTATTATGAAGAATGATGTATGGGATGTTGTGCCGAGACCGAAGGGGAAATCCGTGGTAACTTCAAAGTGGATATTCAAGATCAAGCATGGAATTGATGGAAGCATTGAAAAATACAAGGCAAGGTTCGTGGCTCGAGGATTCTCCCAAAAAGAGGGAGAAGATTATGATGATATATTTTCACTTGTGCCTTGATATACAACCATTTTTTCGATAGTTTCCCTTGCCGCAAGTCAAGGATGGACCCTTCATCAAATGGACGTAAAGACTGCATTCCTCTATGGCATGCTACAAGAAGAAGTATATGTTGAAAAACCACGGGGATTTGAAGTAGAAGATCTAAAGGCACTCGTTTGTATATTGAAGAAGGAATTGTATGGTTTGAAGAAATCCCCAATAGCATGGTACACCTGCATAGGCAGTTATTTGGTGAGTTGGGATTCAAAAGAAGCAATGTTGATCCCAACCTCTACTTCAAGGCAGTCCAACATATGCCACTGATTTTGGTTTTAAATGTTGACAATCTATTCTTGACAGGTAGTGAGCCTCTAATGATTGAGTGTAAGAGGGATCTATCCTCTGAATTCGAGATGAAGGACCTTACACTCATGCACTATTTTCTAGGCCTTGAGGTGTGGTAAAGGCCCAATGAGATCTTCCTTTCACAAGGAAAATACGTTGTGAAGATGTTGGAAATATTTGGAATGATATAATGCAAGTCCCTACCCACACCGATGGAAATGAACTTCAAAAATTTATGTGGATAAGTTGTAGGACCAGATTTGGTAAATCCATCTAAGTATAGACAGTTGATTAGGGCTCTAATGTTCCTTGTGAGCACCCATTCAAACATATGCTATATAGTGAACACATTGATTCAATTCATGGCCGAGCCTATCCATGTACATTAGACCACTTCCAAATACAATTTAAGATATTTGCAGGGGACGATTACACTTGGTTTAAGATACTCTGTTAGAGATGTTCAACTTCATGGATACATCGATGCTGACTGGGAGGGAAATGCTATCGATGTAAAGAGTACATCGGGATGTTATTTTAGTATTGGATGTGCCATGATATCTTGGATGAGCATGAAGCAGAAGTCTATAGCATTGAGTACTGCCGAGGCAGAGTATATTGCTACTAGCATGGCTATTTGTGAAGCATTTTGGTTGAGGAAGCTCTTTGGAGAGTTATTTGAGCAGGTCCTAGACACTACAATGATATATTGTGACAAAAAGAGTGGGATTTATCTGGAATAAAATCCCATGTTCCATTACAAGTCAAAGCACATAGAGATCTGATACCACTTCATTCATGATATGGTACAGAAGAGTCGTTCGGCTCCATCACATATCAACAGATGAGCAGATTGCAAATATTATCACCAAGGATTTTCCAAAAGGGAATTTCTTGGTCTTCAGAGAGAATCTTGGACTGATGGATGTGACCCCTCCTGATAAGGGGCACCATTGATCAAGGACACTGAGCCATACTCTTCCCCCCTGTATGAGCTCCCAGGGTGAGGAATTTAGATAGAGGGATCCTAGGGTTGAGGAACTCTGGATAATAGGGCATCACCCCTATCTGTTACCCATAGGGTTGGAGTAGTAGCTCACCCTATCTTAGTCTTTGTAGAGTATACCCCAGTTGGCATCATACCCACAAGTTGGGCTTGTTGGGATTATCCCTCCTTGTCTGGCCAACAAGTGAGGAGGCTTGGGGGCATGAGATCCTTACCTTTGGTAAGTTGGGTATCTCGCCCAAGCTAGGATCACGATGTAGTTGTTCTACCACATGAATCTTAAGGGTCATTGTTGGGAAGATCGGTAGGAAATAGGATGGTTTGAGTAGTAGCTCCCTTACATCACCTATTGATTGATATGGGGTTGAAGTAGTAGCTCCCCCATGAGATTTCCAGGTAGTAGCCCGATGACAGATATTTCTGGGTAGTAGCCCATTGATATATATTTCAAGTAGTATCTCACATTTTCGGGTAGTATCCTGATGACAGATATTTCCAGGTAGTAGCCCACTTACAAATATTTCGGGTAGTAGCCCACTGATAGAGATTTTAGGTTGTAGCCTGATGGACAGAGGGTGGTATATTTTTCTCCCCATTATTATTCTTCTTTAGATTTTAGAATGTTTCAACAAATATAGTTGAGCATATTTGTACACATGATGACAGGATGACTGGTGGGCCCTAGTATTGCAACAATAATGCTGCAACTCCTGGAGCTCCCTTCTTTAATTTTATCAATCCGGTAGTTCGTAACAAACTTGGAAGCGACAGTGCTGTATGCACAAGTACTAGCTCTTGCCGCAGCTGTCACTTGGTCAGCTGGCACAAGTCCGCTAGGAGCTTAAGCCAACTTCTATGAGCTCTTAGAAGAAGCTTTTTAATTGATGGATGAAAGCTAACTCGAAGGAAGCTAATCTATTTGCAAAAAGAGATTGAAAAACTGAAGGAAAACGCAAACCCTAGAAAACCCTAATTCTACCAGCTAGTCCTACTAATGCAAAGGAGAGAATGAAAACTACTGAAAGAGATTCCATTACTTCTATGAAGGTAAAATACATGTGTCCAGACTACCTCTATCTAAAGAAAACATCTTTTTTGTATTTTTTATTAAGTCGTCAGTTTCATCATGCATATGCTTTCACTGTTATTTGACTATGCAGAGGTGGATTGGCGAGAGGAAATGCTTGGAAGAGGTCGGGAAGGTTCAGAGAGGGCCTAAGGGGTCCCTAACACCCTTCCAGAGAGTTTCACAGAGTTTGGCTATCAAGAAACCTCATTCGTGAGCTTCTACAGGAAGTCTGCAGGGGTTCTACAGGATGTTTAAGGAATTTCTACAGGATGTTCATAAATTTCTACAGGATGTTTAAAGATTATATTTTGGAGGATGGGTGAGTGAGGGAAGATGCATGAATGGATATGGAGGTAGGATAGGGGTCTAAAGTGGCCCAGGGACTGGTGGATGGAGTGGTGAGAAGGTGTAGATGGCTAAATTGGCTCAAAGAAGGCTGAAACAATGATTGCACAAAAAGGTAGGGTTACATGGGCAAGAAGATAGATGTGAGACGAGGAACCTAGCTAGGAGATGGATCAGATGGCTCTGATGAAGCTTAGGCGGATGAGAGAGTGGTAGAGATGCCCTGCACAATGTACATTTAACCGAATCAACAACGTCTTACAAATAATCAAAGTCCTAGCTAATCTAATCTAACTGTCAATAAAACGAATGAACATCAGCTTTATTTGGAAAGAAAACCATGTATATCAATCATGCAAAGAAACATTTCGGAGATCTGAACCCATAACTAACTTCTGCAAATGAAACAGTACACTAAGGATTGCATGGTCAAGCAAACTAATGTTTTTGTTGGGGCAGCACTGTTTCTCCAATTCCAGCCCCTGATCCAATAAGGATGAGGCGAAACAGAGAGTGTTGTTGACCCTTTTCTTGGAGATTTTTTTGTTATTATCCTACCAACTAGATCTGAACATGAAAAGCCTTTTTTACCATCAAAAGAAATCTAAATAACAAAGCAAAATTTAAATCTAAATAGTAGATTTTATTCTAAGAATGCAGCAAAGACACATGAAAGTAAACAAAGGAGGTACTGGGCACTTGAGATGGGCCCAACCCCAAGAGCTATAGCCTCCTAAGAGAGATTTAGAGCTGGTGCAAAGTTGGATTCATCTTTATTGATCAAAAGAAATGTTACATTCCAAAAACTGTCCACAAGGAGAACTTGAAAATGTGCTGAAAGCAAAGCTAATCTACTGCCTAAAAATCGAACTACAAAATGACTACAAAATGAATACAAAATGACTATCTACTGGCTAACTGAAATGAGGCCCTAAGCCCTCTTATTTATACAAATTGAGGACCCCAACAGTCCTCCTAAACTTTAGGGACTCGGCTGCCCAAAACTTGCAGTTAACAGCAATCCTACTTGACTTGCTTGGCTGCCCTTGTGATAATTAATTTGGTGGCCCTTGAACTCCGAGCTGATGGTGGAGAATTCGAGGTAAGGGCCCATAAATGAAGGGGACACCTTCCTACAAATCCTCTCCCTTGTTCTCCCACGAATTTGGCTGCCAAGTGCTCATTAAAACCTTCAATTTTGTCTCCAAATTGACCAAAAAGGCTACACAAAGCACACATTAGACTTGTTGGCATAATGACTAAC
The DNA here is from genome assembly GCA_031772625.1 of Pinus tabuliformis. Taxonomy (NCBI): domain Eukaryota; kingdom Viridiplantae; phylum Streptophyta; class Pinopsida; order Pinales; family Pinaceae; genus Pinus; species Pinus tabuliformis. Next base: position 667,830,762 of record CM062812.1, read on the forward strand.
CTAATTCACTCTATTAGCATAAATATAATAAAAAACATGCAATAAACTAATGAGAATGGTTGATTAAGTCAAATTAGGAGGTTGAATGAGCCCATATAATTATCCATTTTTGGGGCTCATCAATGACACATTGATCGATGGATAGGTTTTACAGGTGGAGTTATCCTAGTTGAGAGGAAGTGTTAAAAATATGCAATTGTGGTTAAATTCCACTTTAGAATACTCATTTGATGGAGATGATGATGGCATTGAGTTCCTATTTTCGAGAGGACTAAAATAGTGTAGAAATTTTGAATAATTTAACACATATTCAACAGAGATTATCCTGATCATGTACTATTGCGGAATACATACACAATACATAAGCTCCTCTACGTTGATCATCAATATAGCAGCATCAATAACAATAAAACATCAAGAGCATTCACACATTAACACAGTATGTAACCCGGGGAAAGCATCTCGCTAAAAACCCCACACTATCTGTATATTAATGATTGAGACCATGTAACATTACAAAGTACAATGCTTATCACAGCAATCCAGTACCAGCTCCACCTGTTACACACAATACAGCTAAGATCTGATCTCCAAATCTATTCCACTGCTTGCCTGCCTCCAATGCTCAATAACTGCTCAAGAATGAATGAGAATGGTCTACCAAACTCGTATTTCACCTCCAAAGAATCACTCACAATGTGTAAGACGTGAGAAAAAGCTACAAACTGGGCAAATACATGAGCAAACTCATTGGCATACTCAATCCTTTGATTGTGCAAGATCTGATGCACAACTATAGTCACAACTGATAGCAATCTAATTCTCTAACACCTGTCCCTGCTGAACTGAACATGCACTGACATGCAACTGAGTTAACTGATGTATTCTATAGTTGTATTATGATTTAATAATTAGTTTAACAACTCATCATTAGTCTATCTGCAGTTAGACTAACTACAACTAGTTTAACCAAGTCAAACTAAACACAACTCCATCAACTCCACAATCAACTCCACCAAACTCAACTGATTGAGTTCTAACTGAAGTCATGCATGCAACAACTCAACTGACTCATAAGAAAAGCGTACTTCCTTCTGACAGCTGCATGGGCCACATCTGTAGCTCAAACTGAAGTGCTCCAAGAGAATAAGATCAAGTTTATAGTCCAAATATTATTATGAGACAATAATATTTGACTTTTCTATTTTTGACAGCCAATTTAAAAATAGACTTTGATCACCCACACTGTGGTCACCCACACTGTGGTCACCCACACTTTGGTCACCCACACTGTGATCACTCACACTGTGATCACTCACACTGTGGTCACCCACACTGTGATCATCCACACTGTGATAAAAAATAGAACTTGCGCCATAATTTTCCTGCGGGCCCACTTAGTGAAGGCGACTCTTTTCACTAAGCTCCATCATCTTGTTGCAATCTCAACACTCCCTCTCGACAAGATATGGATTATCAGCAACCCCTATCCTGCCTCGGTGGTACTCGAATTTGCTCCTGGTGAGAGCCTTCGTCAGAATATCAGCATCCTAATCCTCCATTGGAATGTATGAAAGCAACATGATCCTCCGCTGCACACAATCTTTGATATGATGGTACCTGATGTCAATATGCTTAGATCTATCATGAAATACAGGATTAGATGAGAGTTTAATGCAACTCTGGTTATCACAGTAAATCACAGTAGGATCCAAATGAGAACCGAACAAACCAACCAGGATCTTCCTCATCCATATAGCCTCGCATGCAGCCAAACTTATTGCCATATACTCGGCCTCCACTGAACTGAGTGCCACAGATCTCTGCTTCCTGTTGTACCAAGAAACTGCTGTCGATCCAATACTGAAGACCCCTCCTGATGTGCTCTTTCTGTCCGTTGGGCTCCTTGCCCAATCTGCATCCATGAAGCCACAACACCTCATCCTCCTGTCTGTACCACAAACCATATCCCAATGTGCCTCTCAAGTAGTGTAATACATGCTTGCCCGCCTTCCAGAAGAGCTTGGTAGGCTTAACCATAGCTTGTGAAAGCTGGTTAACTGCATAGCATATATCAGGTCGTGTATTGACCAAATACATCAGCGACCCCACCAACTGTCGATAAACAGTGGCATCCACTTCTTCTCCCGAAGTGGCATCCTCCTTCCTCCAACCTCCAGGAAGAGGAGTATCAACAGGCTTGCAGCCATGCATGTTGAACTTCTCCAGTATCTCCTGAGCATACTTGCCCTGAGAAACAAACAGTCCACCACTGCGCTGCCATATTTCCAATCCTAGGAAATAATGAAGGAGGCCCAAGTCCTTCATCTCAAACTCTGTAGCAAGATCCTTCTTGCATGATAGTATCAACAACTCATCACCCATTAGAATCAAATCATCAACATACAGTACAATGATAAGCAACTTACCCTCCACCACAATCTGGTATAGGTTAGGATCCGCCTCGCTCTTGGAGAATCCAAGTCCTGTGAAATAGCTGTCTATCCGTGTGTACCAAGCACGTGGTGCTTGCTTCAACCCATACAACGCTCTCTTGAGCCTGCACACATGCGACTCGTTGCTGAAGACCTCAAAGCCTTCGGGCTGCTCAATGTACACCTCCTCCTCAATGACTCCATTGAGGAACGCAGTCTTCACATCCATCTGATGAATGTGCCATCCCATCTACGCTGAGAGAGCAAGAATCGTCCGTATGGAAGAATACCTTGCGACAGGTGCAAAGGTCTCCTCATAATCGATCCCTTCTATCTGTTGAAAGCCTCGGGCAACAAATCTTGCCTTGTACTTCTCCACACTCCCGTCAGCTGCCTGCTTGACCTTGTAGATCCATCTCGAACCCACCACTGATTTCCCTTCCGGTCTAGGAACAATCTCCCATGCACTGTTTCTGATAATAGAATCATACTCTTCCACCATGGCGTCTACCCATGCGGGATCCTCCACAGCTTCCTCGAAAGAGGATGGCTCAGTCACAACACACTTGCTCATCAGAGCCATGTATCTAGTGTACTGATCAGGTGACTGTCTCTGCCTGCGTTGGGCTGTAGGTGGTCCTACAACTTTCTCTACATCTTGAGCCAGTCGCTCAGCTTCTGTCAAGCGCTTTCGCCCTCTGATGGTTGGCGCTGCATGAGTGGTCTCTTCCACTCCATGAACCTCGTCCTGTGGCTGATCCACGTCCTGAAGCTCATCCTTAGGAACTAATAGCTCCTCATCTTCATGCAAGTGTAGCTCCCTCTCAAGTGAACACTTCATGGCTTTCTCCTCCTGAAATTTTATATCCCGTCGCACAACAGTTTTACCACTGTCTAGCAAATACACACGATAGTTGTGGGGCGTATCAGTGTACCCCACAAATATCCCAACCTCTGCGGTCGGTTCCAACTTCTTCCCGGCATCCTTCGTCACATGCATGTAAACGTTAGAACCAAAAATCCTCAAATGAGAAAGATCAAGCTTCTTACCAGAATAAGTCTCCTCAGGTGTACTCATGCCAAGTATCCTATGAGGACAACAGTTATGCACATAAACTGTTGTATTGCATGCTTCCACCCACAAGTGAAGGGGTAGGCCCTGATCATGCAACATTGCCCGTGCAGCACCCACAATCGTTCTGTTCTTCCGCTCAGCTACCCCGTTCTGCTGTGGGTTATGGGGAGCTATGAGCTCTCTACGAATCCCTTCTGCCTTGCAGAAATCCTTGAACTCATCCGAGATGTATTCACCACCATTATCGCTCCTAAGAGCCTTCACCTTCTTCCCCGACTCCTTCTCGACCAGTGCTTTGAATTCACAGAACTTTGAATATGTCTCACTCTTCTTCTGCATGAAGAAGATCCAGCACTTACGAGAGAAATCATCAACAAAAATCACATAATACCTGTGTTTTGCTGTCGAAGCAACTGAGAAAGGTCCACACACGTCTATGTGAATTCTCTCAAGGATCGTCGTGGCGCGACTATCCTTCTCGTGAAAGGTGGCTTTCACAAACTTCCCCAAAGTACACCCCTTGCACTGATCTGACTGCGCAAGTGTGCCTTTAGGAAGCCCTGTAGTGATCTGCTGCAGTATCTTCAAGGCTCCATGGTGAAGGTGACCCAATCTCCTGTGCCACAACTCGCCATCATCCCGGCTCACCAATCCTTCTGCCTTGTCGGCCATTGCTGCGCATCCATCTACATGCAACTGATAAAGGTTCCTCACTCGAATCCCTATCTTCCAGGTCTCACCAGTTGTCTTGCTGCGCAGGAAAGCCTTTCCCTCACTGAAAACAACATCATACCCCTTGTCTTCTAGCATCGCCACTGAGATGAGATTCTTCGTCAATCCTGGAACATGCATGACTTCCTTCAATACGAAGGGTTTACCAGACTCCCTCTCAAAGGAAATGGTACCGATACCGGTCGCACTGTATCTACCATCATCGCCCATCTCGATGTGCACTCCAAGATCTTTGTCCTCCAGATCAGAGAACAAATCTCTATCTCCCATCATGTGAAAAGATGCACCATTGTCCAAGAACCACATTGATCCCATCACACTTGAAACCAAGCATTCGATCAATGAAAAATCAAGCTCAAACTGTGAGGCTAGAGCCTCTCCTGCTGAAGATCTAACAGCCTGCTTGTTCTTCTTCTTCTGCGGACAATTAGTGGCACAGTGTCCGTGCTGGTGACAGTGAAAACACTTCACCTTGGACATATCCTGCTTCTTACCTTTTGCACCAGATTGAGAAGCTTTCTTGTTCTTCCCCTTTTTTGCTTTGGCAGCCAAAGCGCAATTCTCTTCATCAGATACCTTTGATGAAGATCCATTCTCACCTTTATTGTTTCTGAGTTTATCCTTAAGCGTCAGGTCGCTCTTGCTTTGGAATAACATTTGCAATCCGTCGAAAGAAATTTCAACAACACTGCTGCAAATTCGATTTCCACCAGCAACCAACTCAACTGCTTCCGATCTAGAATTCGTGAGAACACAATATTTCTTGTACAGAGATTGACTGTATGGGCATTCACCGGATATCTCACCTTCCAAAGGAAGGATGAATCCAGAGGCTACCTGGCCTGATTACAGACTCTGCCTGAAGAAATAGAATGTAAACACTTCCTGAATAGTAGATCTGATGATCAACAGCTCCGATACCATGTAGAAACTTTTTCTACAAATTATCTAGCTCCGATACCATGTAGAAATTTTGAATAATTTAACTCCACAATCAACTCCACCAAACTCAACTGATTGAGTTCTAACTGAAGTCATGCATGCAACAACTCAACTGACTCATAAGAAAAGCGTACTTCCTTCTGACAGTTGCATAGGCCACATCTGTAGCTCAAACTGAAGTGCTCCAAGAGAATAAGATCAAGTTTATAGTCCAAACATTATTATGAGACAATAATATTTGACTTTTCTATTTTTGACGACCAGTCTAAAAATAGACTTTGATCACCCACACTGTGGTCACCCACACTTTGGTCACCCACATTGTGATCACTCACACTGTGATCACTCACATTGTGGTCACCCACACTGTGATCATCCACACTGTGATAAAAAATAGAACTTGCGCCATAATTTGCCTGCGGGCCCACTTGGTGAAGGCGACTCTTTTCACTAAGCTCCATCATCTTGTTGCAATCTCAACAAATAGACCTAAAGATCACCTTGTTCGGAAAGGAAGAAGTTGGTTTTTGATTTTGTGCACCCACTCATGGATATTGGATCAGGTCGACTTCACTCTCATGCACACTTGGACAGGTCCACTTCAACATCAAATGGACATTTTTGGACACCCATATAATCCTATAAATACAAGCGACCTAGAAGCTCATCTAGACATCATCACATCAAGCATCGTCTTCTCTTCTATTGGATTTGATTAGACACATTAGCAAAGGAAAAATTCGTACAAGGGTTTGAAGTCACAGATTTGAAGTTCACACAAAATTAGGGTTTTTGTTCTGGACGCACACACAACACTGGGAAATTTCATCCTTAGATGCACACATGCTAAAGACAAGGTAGTGTCCAAGGAGCTACAGGCACAGGCATGCTAACCTGAAGGGATTGTCCAGGGGTTTGACTACAATTAACCATCATCCGAAGTTTTCTGAAGTTTGAATCAAATTGTCTCTGATGTATTCTGCCACTGTAAATTGGTTTATGAAGTTGTTGGGTTGTACTGCTAATCATATTGTATTGGGCTCATTCTACTCTCTATTGAACATTTTATGACAATCTAATAAAATAATAATTTCAAAGCGTTTTCACCCCAGTGGGGTTTTTCCCTGGTCTTTGACCAAATCTGGTGTCTCTTGTTGATGTGTTGGTTGTATTCTTTGTCATTGCATATATTGTTATATCTTCAATTATTGTTGATGAATGGAAAAAATAATTGTAATTGGAAATATTGCTAATTGAAGTTTGGAATTGGGCCAAAGTAATTTATACATCATAGAACAATCTGAAAATTAACATCACTAAGGTGCACAATCTCAAGCATCGAATTCCTTACAACCCCACCATACTTTGACATCGCAATCCAATATCAGGCACTTGGCCTCCTCAAAATGGTCTCATAGCCCCTCAAGAACTATCCATCAAGAGCTATACAAAACAAAGGAACCATTGACATATGTGGTGTTGATTGAGTCTGTCCCCAACCCATATGGTGTTACATATTACCCCTCGCAAGTATGGGCTCCCACGATATGATCACATAACCCAACCCTCTCGACCCATTTGTGGAGTTCATGTTAGTCACCACATCTCAACATGCAACCAATGCATTAGCTATAACATCATAGTATCATAGAAAATAATCCACATGCCAAGTCTTGTATGTCATCATGAGAACATAACATCATTGTTATCACAAAATTATACATTTCATAAATCTACATACAATTACCACACGCTTCACATCATAATATCCTCCTAAGTTATAACATCAACATTCAACATCAAAGACATATCATCACATAATAAATGAACCATGTGTCAATATACCTCAACATAACATCATAATCCCTATGCATATCATATTCATCATAAGCATACAACATCATTATCGTAACAACTATATAAATAAGAACCACATGTGCATCATTATCCTCATACCATCATATCATGAAACCTCATCCAACATTATACTCAACAACCCTATTTTGACATAATAGTTAACTAAACCATAACTAAAATCATAGTGTATGATTTAGATGTATCAATAAAATTTAAACAATAAGACATGATCTAGATGCTCCATAAAAGTATCTACCTTAGCTAAGTTATGCACTCTTATCTAGTTCACCACACAATTTAATCAAATAGATAAGGAAAGTCATTAAAAATAACATCTGCATCTTCCCAGGTAGTTGACCTTGGGCTATATTGGTCCCACTGGACCTTGACTTACTCAAACTCACGATTCTTGAGCCGATGAACTTGGCGGTCCAGTATATAAAATGGTTCGACCCGAAGGACTCCCTCCTCGAAAACCTGTAATTTCTAAAATTTCAACACATGGGATTGGTCGGGTACATATTTTCTAAGCATAGAAACATGAGACACATTATGCATCCTTCTCAGATGGAATGGCAGCTCGATCATATAAGAAACTGGTCTGATCCTCTCTAGGATCTTAAATGAGCTGACAAATCTAGGGGATAACTTTGTTCCCTTGCCAAATCTGAAGGAACTCTTAGAGGGTTTGACTCTAATAAAAACTTGGCTTCCTTCCACAAAGCTTCTATTAAATCTCTTTGCATCTGCATAACTAATCCAACGATCCCTGACTTCTTTTAGCCTCTACTTAATTGTAGTCATTTGTTCTTCCATTTCTTGGAGCATTTTAGGTCCCAACATGACTCGATCCTCTAATTGATCCCATCTTAATGAAGTATGACATGCTCTTCCATATAATAATTTGAAGGGAGTTGCCTGAATTAAACTCTGATACGATATGTAACAACCCACAACTACAATATACAACTAATTGCATCAGTTTATGTGATTAATAGTCAACACACAACTATTCAATTAATTAGCATAGGATTTCGAAAAACATGAGAAGAGACAACTTACCTTTAGAGATGATATTCCTTACTCGTTATTTCGAAGTTGAACACTATTTGAATCTCGTGAACTGCAACAAAGTTTTGGGTACAACTCTCCACCCAACTGTAGGCTCAACTGCACATAAGCTTTCTACAGTTGGCCACCCTCAAGCCTTCAATCAACGTACTGCTACCAGGAAAACCTTTGTCTCACAACACTTTCCTTCAAAAGGAATGGATGAATCTCATCCTCCTCATCATCCAATTAATAGACTAAATAATTCCAAAAATGGAAAGGGGGTCTGTATTCCATGTGTCAACATGCTAGCTTTTATTTCTTTATTTTAAGTTTTACTTAATTTTATATTTCTCTTAATGTAACTTTTTCTTATTTTATTCCTTTTTACTTTTTGTTAACTTTACTTATTTAATATTTTATTTATTTATTATTATTATGTTCTCTTCATCATTTATTATTTATTATTTATTTACTATTATTATCTTTTCTTTATTTTTTACTATTTATTTACTATTATTTTCTTATTTTATTTTATTTATTAATTATTATTATTAGAGGGAATTACATTATTTAACTTATTGTGAAGTTCCTTTGATCACTTTGTGACCCAAATCACACATAACAGATTGACACCCATACTATAGATGAGAACTTAAATGTCATTCTCTGTTGGATTTAGGGCACTTTCCTTATCATCCATTGCTTTCTAACAATACTAATCATAATAATATTGTAGCTTGTTTTTTTCCGACACGCAATTGTGAAGCTTATCAATTTCAAATATTTCCATTCGCTACTCACATAAAACTATGTAGTTGTTGCAATTATGCACCTCATTGCAACCAATTCACATAGTTGCATGGTTTTGGAACTATGTATTGCACAACACACACAAGCACTTTGTCATGCTCTATGCCTATGTTTAAACATGTAAAGCGTGCCTCAAAAAATGATTTTATTAGCGTATTTTACTTCTTTGGAGGGGGGGAGTGATAGGTAATAAAGCAAGTTCTTCCAAAAAACAAAAAGAAATGTTTGTTCGCTTAAATTGCAGCAAATTTAAAGAAATTATAATTGATAAATATGAAAAAAAATCTACATATTTGTCATTTCTATTATTTTTAAGGTTATCTTTCAATTTTAACATTATCATGTCGCTCTTTGCCCACAAAAAGTACAAGGAAGTAATCTCTAAAATACACCCTTGATGTAATTTGTGTTCTTTGGATTCTTCTAAGAAAAGTCAATAGAAACTTGATGTTTTTATCTTCTTATTTTCTCATTCAAATGAAGACAATATGTTCTCTATCTTCTCATTGAAATGAAGGGAGAATAGTCTAGAAAAAGAAGAAAGGAAGCTTAATTTGATACTTTGTCAACAAGTAACAAAGAAATTTCAATGGTGGTATGCATTACAAAATGAGGATTTAAAGATATACATGGATGCCTATAATCTATGTATTCCGACTTTTTTTGGAAACGTATCACTTGAATTTGTAAAAAGAAAAGAAAAGGTTTAAATTTGAAAAATATACATAAATTTGTAAAAGAAACATAAAAGAATTTTAATGTTTTTATCTTCTTATTTTCCCTTTGAAACTAAGAGAATAGATTTTCATCTTCCCATTGAAATGAAGAAAGAATATTCTCATTGAAAAAAGATAAGGAAAAAACTCTCTTTTTGAAAAGTAGAGCTTAAATTTGTAAAAGGAGGAAAAAATTGTAAAACAAAAGGAAAATGAACTTAGAAAAATTATCTTTTTATCTTCACATTTAATGAAGAAAATATACTTCCATCTTCTAATTGAAATGAAGAAGAGATATTCTCATTGAAAAAGGAGAAATAAAGTTTAGTTGAGAACTTTATGTACTATATATGTTGATAAAAATATTTATTTTGGCAATGGTAGATGTGTCCTAGATCCATTTCAAATTTGAATAAGGGGATTTTAAGTAAACCTTAAGTAATTGATAAATTTTGCATGATTTATTAGATGTTTATAAGTATATCTTATGTCTAGTTTTATGACACATTTAATTCGGAAAACAATACACACATGATGAATCAAGGCATTAAGACTTGATCAAAGTGAGATATCATATTAAACATCCACAAAGAAGTGTGTAATATCATGTTAGAAGGAAAAGTATTATTTAATCCACCAATATTCATTGAGCAGTATCAAATTTCAAAGGTCATAATTGTATATGGTTCATATGAAATGTGCTTTAATTGATCCATGGTCTTAAATTCAAGTGTATTTTGAGTCAATAGTTTGTTGTCTCATTAAAATTGAAGCATAAAGTTAAAGTTGAACTGACTCATTGATTTGTTCAAAAGGAGGAATCGGAAGAAGATTTGTTGTAAAAGGGGAACTATCTAAAATTTGAATAAGGAAGTAAAGTGAGTCATCTAAATTAAATCATTGTAAAAATCATAAGTTGAGGTGCATTCTTGGGAGTACTTTACACCCTAAGTGTGACAACAATAAAGTGAGTGTCATATAAAAGAAACAAGTTCAAGTGAGTGAGTACAAGCAAGCATGACAAGTGCCAACGAAAATAACAAATGGGTGAAGGAGGAAAGTGCTTACAAAATGTTAATCAATAAAATCAAGGAATTACAAGACTACAAACATGAATTACATAATTGGTTTATTTATCTTTAGAATCAAATTGATATGAAGGATCGATTGATTAAATAACTTGTGATAAATTTAATATAAAGGGAGAAACAAATTTAAATCATGGTTCGTGCCTCATGTGCTAAAAAATACTTAATTCAAATGATGATGTTACTTGTGCAATATATGACCTAATAAAAAGGTTGATGCAACTTGCGACACAAAATACCTAATGCAAATAGTTAATGTTATTTCTGATACACGTGACCTAATGATGGATACAAAGGAAACAAAATATATGATTGATGATTAGTTTCCATGTTATGTAGATATTTCACAATCCATATATCTAGATCAATATGTGTCAAGAAAACCATGTATGTCCAAAACTCTATCTATTCAATGGCCAACACTCCTTCCCTAGTTCTGATATATACCTACTCAAAAATCCCACTACATGTGCAATGTCCAATATAGTACAAACCATTTCATAAATCAAACTACCAACAACACTAGCACAAGGAACATGGGGCATTCCTCTTCATATTCTTATGCCTCAGGGGAAACTAATTTGTAGATGAATTTACACCTATAAGAATAAGAACCTTGACTATTTTACATTCCTACATATTAAACCTCCACACTATTATCTCCATATATTTCCTTTGATTCAGCTAGAGTTTCCTGATTGCTCAATCTATTTTAATTCCCATGCCCAAAATAAAATTTTCAACACCAAGATATTTCATGTAAAATTTAGAGGACAAATGAGTTTTGACATCCTTAGTTATTTTCTCGTTGTTTCCAATCAAGAATATTAGCATCCACATACAAGGCCACATAAATAAAATGATAAATGTAAGTTTCAACCCATACAAGGACTTTTTTAATTTACAAAAGCAACTCTTTCTTTCCCTTCACTACAAACCCTTTTGGTTATTTCATATAGATTTATCTTCAAGATCCCCATGTAAAAATGTTGAATTTACAACCACCTATTCTAATTTAAGATCAAAAGTAGTAGCAATAAACAAAAAAAATTAATAAAATTTAATTTAGAAACAAAAGAAAAAAAACTCACCAAAATCAATTCCCTCTACCTGGGAATATCCCTTTTCTACTAATTGGGCTTTGTACTTCTCCATTTTACCTCCTACATCCAAATTCTTCTTAAACACCCATTTTTTACCATCAAGCATTCTTCTAGTAGGCACTTCAATTAGATCCCAGGCCTCATTCTTATCGAGGCTACCATTTATTCAACCATGGATTTCCTCCAAAGTTTTACCATCCTACATATCCATTGCCTCCCTAACAATTGTGGGACCATCATCAAGAATAGACAAAGAAAAAACAGAACAAAAAACAAGTGGAGTATACCTTCTTGGTTTCCTTCTACCACAAACAAATCTCCTCAATAATGGAGTATGAGGTTCTTCTTCTTCATACTCCTATTCTTCTATTAAGTCAGATTGTCATCCTTCAACTCAAACTCTATTTTATGTTGTTCTTGTTCCCTTGGTGGGACTTCCTATTTGGAAACATCTTTAAACTCCCTAAAGACAACAATTTGACTGTAAATAACCTTGTTATTTTCTAGATTTCACATTTTATAACCTTTTATATCATCTTTATAACCAATAAAAATACACCTTTTAGCTTTATTTTCTAACTTACACCCATTTTTCTTTGGAATGTGTAGATAAGCATCACAACCAAAAACCCTACAATATTTATAAGAGGGTTTCTTTTACTAGCCATGACTTGTGTGAAGTTTTATTAATCAACACTGATAAGGGTGATTGATTTACCAGGTAATATGCAATATACATTGCCTCTTCCTAGAATTCCTATCCTAACTTGGAACCATTAATCATTCTCCTTGATTTTTCCATGAACATCTCATTCATATGTTATGAAACCCTATTTTATTGAGGTGTGTATGGAGTAGTATTTTTCCTTGTTGTACTCCACTTCTTACAGAATTCTTAAAATTCATTCCCAGAAAACTATCCACCATTATCTATCCTCAACACCTTTATTTTCTCCACTCTCTAATTTTTCTTATGAGCCTTGTACTCTTTAAATTTACCAAAGATATGAAATTTCTTTCCAAGGAAATAAATCCATGTGTTCCTTGAGAAATCACCTATAAATAAAAATAGTACATATATTTACCTAATCAAGGAATAGACAAACGTCCAAACACATCACTATGTACTAACATTAAAATTCCCCTTTCTTTTGTAGAACTAGATGAAAATATTATCCAATCATGTTTACCATATATGCAATGTCACATAAATCAAAATCTAGTGCACAATCAAACATATCTTCAACCATACCTTTACCATGTAATGCTTGAAGTCTCTTATCTTTGATATGGCCCAATTTTTAAAATTATAGCAATGTCTTTTCTCTAGAAACAATTAGGTTTATGTCTTCTTCATCTCCACCCTCGGGAAAGACAAAACTATTACACCCATCAATGATAGTGTTACCCAATAACGTATATAATTATCTTCTAAACTCACCTTTGTAGGTTTTCCTTTCAAATATAGCATGTACACCTACATCACTTATCTTTCTTACAATATCAATTTTATGATGATCTCTACAATTTGAAAAACCCTAGAGAGTGTTCTAGTCCTTCCATCCTTTAGTAGCAAATTTACCTTTCCTCATCCCATGATTCTAGTTATTAAGTCTTACCCTAGAAAATTGTCACCTCCATCATGCCCTTCATTCAAAAAACCATTCCATGTGAGAATTCATATGAAATGATGCACCTCAACCCATCAACCATATACCATGATATGTATGTGTTCTTGAAGAAGTGAAGTACACATATCCTCCTTCCTTTTGGGAGGTGTTCCCTTCTATGGGGAGGTGTTCCCTTCTGTGGGGAGGTGTTCCCTTCTGTGGAAGGAACATCATCAGATCCCTTCCCTTTATAAACACTCATAGATGTACATTTCCTCTTGTAACTCTAGACTTTACCACATATCCAACATTTCCTTAAGGATGTTCCTAATTTTTAGATCTACTTCTAGATTTAAATTTCCCACTTGAGGACTTAATTTTGTTTCTATCCAAGGAATGTCCTCTTATAGATAAGACATTTGTGCTCAAAATATCCATGGTTTTTCATCTCATTTCTTCCAATAACAAGGGTGAGACCACACATCAATTTTTAAAGTGGTTACATTACTACCAATAGCTACAACTAGATTATCCCATGAATTTAGCCAATAACACATAAAGTAGTGCACTTATATTCATCTAGAACTTTAATATCGACAAATAGCAACTAACTTATCGTAGTATTGAAGGAATTTAGATGCTTTTTCATCGAGTATCCATTATTCATCCTTAGGAGGTACAACTTCTTTTGAAGGAAAAGTTTTGTTTTCTAGGGACTTAGACTGATACAAAGCCCCTAACTTATCCCATATCACCTTAGCTATATCTTCTCCCAAAACATTATGTAACAATGAATCTGAAAGTCACAACCAAATTTTTCTCTTTTCCTTCCTACCTAACTTCATCCAATATTTCATCGACATACCCATAGGCGCAATACCAATATCCATAATGACCTAGTGTTCTCTATCTACCAAAATATCCTCCATCTTAATCTTCCACAACTCAATTTTTTTCCCATTAAAATTTCTCAACCTCAAATTTTTAACTATTCATAATACTCTTTCACAACAAGAATCATTGTCTCAGAGCTCCCACTGAAACAAATAATATCATAGACCCAAGATAATCAAACTCTTAGCAACAAAGGAATCCCTATAAAGCTAATAACTACTTTGATACCAAAAAATAAGGTTAAAACCTTTACATTAAGCAATGCAAACATAATATTTATATAACATGAAAGTAAATTATAACATTCACACATAATCTTGAAATATTTACCCTTGGAAACCCTTAACTAGGAAAACAACAAATGTTAAGATTCATACCTCTAACTATCATCGTACTAACTTCACCATTTACAATACAAAATATAGGATCTTGCAACATCTAATCCCTAATCCATTGACCCGATTTAGATTACATCCTTAATTTTTTAATCAGGATTAGAATACCATGGGATGAAAAACATTTTCTAGAAATTGCCAAAAATAAGACGTATAACCACCTAATTATTTTATTCTTTTTCTTTATGATGTTGTTGGTTTTTTTTTTTGGGTGGGGGGGCAGTGACAATATTCTCTAAGACCTCCTACAACCCCCCAGTGAATATATATAACATATGGGGCCAATCATGCAAAGGATATAACGCACACCCAACACTAGGGTTGGAAGACATAATGTCAAATCTTTCCACTAGTTGGATAAATTATGAATACTCTTTCTTATCCTCCTAATATAGTCTATGATATTTCTAGGGGAAATATATTGTATAATTAGAATCCTTCTCCATAGAGTATCTCCAGTCAAGAAATTCCTATTTGACCTAACTATTGGAGCTTTACCTAAAAGGAAGATGTTCTTCATGCCACAACCACCATGATCCTTCGGTTAGGCAATTACCTTCTTGTTTATTAAATAAGATACCCTATAATCGCAACTACCCTTTTGCAGATAGTTAAACACACCTTCCCAATATTATCCAAAATACCTTTTGGAATATGAGCCATAATATGCCAATATACTAAAATGGCTTCTAGAATTGACTTGATGGGAACTAATTTTCCTCCCCTTCATATCCAATGATTACACTCAATTTTTCTCTTTTTTTCAATCATGGATAATAGCCACATTTGGTTAACCTTTCCAAGGTTGATAAGTTTGAGGGAATAGCTTAAGTACTTAATTCTATCACTCAAAGCATATTAAGGAAAAGGAAAAGTATGCTCCAAGTTATTCCTTACTTGTGCCTCATGCCTCCACTTCAAGAAAATGCAAGGTAGATTTTGTAATATTAGTTTCCATCCTTGGGCCAGATAATATAGTTTCAAAATATCTTTATAGTGTTGGAATTCCTCAATTTAGAGAAGAAATGGAATAAAAAAACATCATCTACAAATATTAGATGAGTCCGTTGTTCCCTCCTTCCAATTCTAAATTCGAGGACTTTCCCTTTTTAGCTTCAAGAATAGCTCTACTTAGAACTCCTACAAACAACAAGAAAATATTTTGGGAGAAATTGAATCCCTATTTGAGTCCCCTATAAGGTTTAAAGAACTCATAGCTAGAACCATAAGTTAAAATTTTTGAAAATACTGAGAGTTGGGGGGGGGGGGGGGGGGGGTGAATCAGTATTTTTTTCAATTGTTATATTATGCCAGTTAATATTTTTATCACAAGTATAACCAGAACATAAGAAATGAAACAAAGATAATATTATTGATGAAGATAGTGAGGACTCCAATCCTCTTTTAAAAAAAAAAAGCTCTAACTTGTACAATAAAATCTATGACCTTTTCAAGGCTCCAACCTTGAACAAATCAAAGATCCAACTTTGTCAAAATGTGGAATTTAGTCCTCCCAACAACTCCAACATCCAACTGGGTCAAAATAAGAACTCCAATCCTCTCAACAACTCCAAGCTCCAACTTGGTCAACTCAAAATTTTACAAGAAATACTTCAAAAATTCTCCAAAATGACATCAACAATGATTCAATAATGCTCCAAGGATGTCTTTAACAGTGCTCCAAAAATAGTCAAGGATGTCTGCTCCAAGAAGTTGCTAAATTCTTCTCCAACAATACTTCAAGTCTTCAATGAGGCTACTTCAAAAAGGCTTCAATTCTGCTCATCAAGTCTTTGATAAGGTTTCTCCAACAAGGTTTCAAATTGTCTTCAAAAATGCTCCAAAAATACTCCAACAATGCTTCAAGGAGTGCTTCAATAATGCTCCAACAATGGTATCAACTCAACTTCAAATATGGTCTCCACTCAGTGTCAAAGAACTAGTTCAAATCTCTAAAAATGCAAAGATACTACTTCAAGAGTTACCTCAAAAGTCTGCTATAAGTTTTCTCCAAGAGATGCCTCCAAGTTTGTTTCAATTGGTATGTTCCAAGGATTCTTCAAGTTTACCCAAGATATAATCCAAGGCTCATCAATATGTGCTCAATAGTCTAATTCAAAACTCAAAAACTGCACACTTCAAGGTTAGATTTTCTCATAGGTCTCAATCTACTCTAACAATGTTTACATGGTTGAAACTCTGTGTGGGGAGACTGTGTGCCTTTCTCCTTTAAGGGGCTGAGAGTAGTCTGCAACTTGGGGCCAAAATTATATGCCTTATGACCAAGCTTTATATAGGTCTAAACTTCCCCATCTCATGGTCGAAACTTTGTGCTACCTCAAGGCCGAGGATAGTAGGAGACTATGGTTCATATGCCTCTGGGCCAAGGCCTTACCTCAAGGTTGAGGTGTACCTCAGGACTTTAGGATAGTCTTCTCCAATGGTTGAGGTATTCTTCACAATGTGGCAAAAAATATAGCACAAAAAAACCTCAAAAGAAAACAAAAAATCCATTAAGAAAACCAAATCCAAAAATGAATTATTCCTCTTGCTTTCCACCAAGTTCATGAGCTATGAACTTTACCTTAGGTCCAGACTCGTTTTTTCCTTTCTTTTCAAGTTGGATGGCCAAAATGAAGGATCCGTAGCTTCTATTTATACTTGTTTAACCATTTTTGAATAAACATGTCTTTTGGAGAGGGGTCGACTTATGGTCATGTAGGTCTACTTGTAGTGGATGTCAAAAATTGATTTTTCAACTTAAAAAATTCAGTTCTCCTCATCATAGAGGAGTGAGGGGGCATGTTATAGCTCATTGGAAAGGGATTGGATTCCTCTACAACCATATGTAATTATCCTCTTGAGTTGGTGTCCCCTTTGACATTAGTAACAAATATTCTTCCAAAAATCTCCCCCTTTGTTATTGGTGGCAACAATCTCCTCATATGTTGCTCCCCTTGTCATCACGTTGCTCCCCTTTTCATTGAACTACTCCCCCTATCATATTCTCCCCCTTTGACATCAAAAGAAAAGGGACACTCTAATGGGATGCAAGAGATATGACCCCCATCTTTTGATGAAGATGTGTAGGGGTTTTTTGAAGCTATCTACAATTTGTTCCTTAGCGTTGACATACTCCATTTTGATGTTCTTCTCTGCAACCTGTTCTCGGAGAAAGTGATACTTGATTGGGATATGTTTTGTCTTTGAATGCATGACTGGATTCTTTGAGAGGTTTATTGCATTGGTATTGTCATAGTAGATGGTGATATGATTATTTGTTTCTATGTTGACATCCTTCAAGGCTTCCTTCATCCATAGGATTTGTGTACAACAATTTGCTGCTACTATGTACTCGGCTTCAACTATGGAGATAGATATAGATGATTGTTTCTTGCTAATCCAAGACACAAGATAGTCTCCCAAGAATAATGCATTCCCATTGGTACTCTTTCAATCATCAAAATTTCCTACCTAATCTACATAATTATATGTTTTCAAGGTAATATTTTGTTCTTAGGGTACCATAGTTGAAAATCAAGAGTGACTTTTAGGTATCTGAGTATTCTATTTAAAACTTGCCTATGATATTCCTTAGGGGCTAATTGGAATATTTCCACTGTTCCTACTTCCTACATGATGTTTGGTCATGCAAATGTCAAATATAAAATAGCTTCAATCATTGATCTGTAAAGAGTAGCATCCACCATAGGAGATTCATCATCCCTAGTTAGATTGCAACCTCTAACCATAGGTGTTCTCACAAGAGCACATTCTTCCATCCCAAATTGCTTAAGCAAATCCTTGAGATATTTTTCTTGTGATATGAAAACTCTTGCTTTGGTTTGAGTTGCTTGAAGGCCAAGAAAGTAATACAACTCACTAATCATTGACATTTAAAATTATTTTGACATGTCTTGGGAAAATTTATGACTCATTTCATCATTGTTGCTTCCAAAAATCAGATCATCCATCTATATTAGTGTGATTAGCAAATTGTCTTTGTCCATATTCATGTAAAGGTTGATTTTTGAAACTCCTTTCTTGAATCCTTGTTGTTAAATATAATGATCAACTCTAGCATACCAAGCTCTTGGAGTTTGCTTTAATCCATAATGGGCCTTCTTTAATTTGCATACAAAGTCTTTATTTTCAACAAAGTCAAACCCTTCTCATTGTTCCATGTATACTTCTTCTTTTAGATACCAATTTAGAAAAGCTAAATCCACATCCATTTAGTAGAATTTAAAGCCTTTTCAACAAGCAAATTCCAAAAACATCCTTATAGTCTCAATTCTAGAAACATGAGTGAAAGTATCTTCAAAGTCAATTCCTTCAATTTCAATGTATTTGTTGCACACCAATCTTGCCTCATCTCCGATGATTTGTCCATATTAATTAATTTCGTTCTTATACACCCACTTGGTTCCTATGACATTCTTATCCTTTGGACAAGGTACAATCTTCCATGTTCCATTCTTTTCAATTTGGGTCATCTCTTCTTCCATTGCCTTTATTCAATGGGGATCCTTGCTTGAGTGAAATTTTATAGTTATATTGTGGAAAGTAAGGGAATATCATTCCTTTTTTGTGTATTTTTCATCTTTCTTCAAGTTTTTATTCCTCTATCTACATCTCCAATTATTTGGTCTTCTCAGTGATGTTTTTGTACAAACTTCACCTTTGACGATGTTAGAGATGGTTCCTCCTTTTGATTTTCCAACTCTTTCTCCTCCTTTGCACCACTTTCCTTTGAATCTACAAGGATAGGTTCTTCTTCATTGCTTTGAAATACTCTTCCTAGAAGAGCTTCATCTCTATTTACATCAATTTGATTATCTTCTGCAAATGTTTTTTGTAGCATTTGTAGGCCTTGCTTCTTAATGAGAATCCAAGAAAAATTCCCTTTTCAACACGTGAATAAAATTTTCCTAGTGAATCATCATTGATATTCATAAAGCATTTGCTTTAAAATATTTTAAAGTGTTTTACAGAGACAAACCTTCCTTTCCATATTTCATATAGAGTTTTATTATTGTTTACCTAGAGTTGAGCTCTGTTCATGATATAGACTGCTGCTCCAACTACCCCCCTCTAAAACTTTTCCTATAAATTAGCTTCCAACAACATTGTAGGCTTGCAGTTTCTTGTACATATATATTTTTTCTTTCCACTACTAAATTTTTTTGTGGAGTCCTAGCAATAGAGAGTTCCTTTTTTATTCCATATTTTTTTCAGAATCATTGAATTCTCATGAGGTAAATTCCCCATTGTTATCTGTTCTTAAGCATTTGATCTTCAACTCACTTCCGTTTTCAACTATTTCTTTGAAAGTTGTAAAACAATCTAGTGCTTATGACCTATATCTTATGAAAAATTCCCACATCATTCTAGTATAATCATCTATGAATAAAACAAAGTACATTTCTCCTTACAAAGTTGGAGTTTTGGTTGGATCACACAGATATGCATGAATGAGTTCCAAAGGCTTTGTTTTCGAATATTCCTTTGATTTAAAGCTGGTCTTGGTTTGTTTTCCATGTTGACATGATGCACATATAGCATTGGCTTTGAAAATTTGGGGATATTTCTTACTGCTTGAGTTTTTCTAATCTTCACCAAGTTATCAAAGCTTAGATGTCCCAAATGCTTGGGCTACAACTAACTTTCATTTGCTTGACTCTTGTAACATCTTTATTCTTGAATTTTCACTACGAATATATACATTATCTACAATTCATACTCCTCTTCCTACCAATTTCCTTGAAGAAGATCCCCTTATTTCATAGTCCTTAGAACGCAAGATCATTTCATGTCCTTGATCACATATTTCATTGGCACTTAGAAGATTATGCTTGAGTCCTTCAACATATAGTGAATTTTGTGCTTTTCCCTTGCCATTAACGAGAATCATTGTGCCTTTACCAACAATTTTAGTAGATCCATTGTCTCCAAAGGTCATGTTTCCATCCTTTTCTTTGCTTATTGATATGAACCTTTTTTGGTCACCTATCATGTGCCTAGAACATCCACTATCTACAAACCATACATTTTCCTTTTTCTGAGCACATAGAACTAGACTGCAATTTTTCGAGTTAGACTCTTCAATTTTCTTTCTCGAAACTTTCTCTCTTTGTAAGGTAACTTATCTTTGATTTTGGATCCCTTCTTCAACCTCCTGATGAGTTGTGCCATTATCTGAATGAATGCTTTTGTGAGTAGAATAATTTACACAATTATCTTTTGAATCTATCACATAAACAAGTTTATTGTTGACACATTTGAACCATCTAATGTGGTTCATCATTAAAATGATTAGATTAGATGAAGAGAATATGATCCAACAGGGTTTAAAATGAGGGAGTCTAAGCCAAAAAAACACACCATTAAAAGAAGAGAGTAAAAAGGATGGGGTTGAGGATGACAGTTTGGGCTCCTTTCCCCTATAATGATGGAACTACCTCAAGAGATAAGTCCTTCTCCCATGAGAAGAGGATCCATCTCCCATCCATATTTCATATATAAACCTCCCTTCTTCCCAAGCATAAGCTAGTTAGAGTGTTGGTTGAGTGTGAGTATACTATTTTGATTAGACAAGCAAGCTATTACTAGTTGTAGCCATCTAGTTGTGTGAGGGAGAAGTGTGTTTGGTTTGGAGTGAAGTCTAAAGGGAAGAGCCTTTAAACTATTGTTGTTTGAAGCCATCATGGAATGTTAGCATAAGTGTGTGGGAACCTGGTCTTTTCAGAGGAAGATTGCAACGTCAAGACGAATGGTTGTAATCTCTCTTTGATATTAATATATGCAATTATTGATTGATTTCCTACATGTTTTGTAATATTACATATTCGTGTCTTAATTCTTCTTGACTTGCTAAGTAGGTTGAATTTCAATTTGTCTATTATTATGTTTATGTGCTATTGTTGTTTACTTGTGTCAGGAACTTGAAGAAGGAAGTGAGAGATTGCTGGAGCAAGCAAGCAAGGACATCGTCAAGAAAGATAAGCGACCAAGAGGTAGGCCCTCTTAATTGATTCTAACCTAAGGAAATCTTGCATAGAATATATATGTTGTGGCTAGACCCATTATCAGGCTAGAGGTGTTTGTTTGTGTCCACACTTATAATTTTACTTCACCACAAATTGGCGACTCTAATGGGGAGATCCCATCTTTTGTTTGTTTTGGATTTCATGATTTCGTGAGAATTGCTAGTTTCACGTCTTCCCTTTGGTTCTGTTTCTTTTCTCCTGCTTACTGGCCTAAGTATACAAATTCATAGTAGCAGATCTGGTCCATGTTTTGAAAAAATTTGTATTTTTCCTTAGTTCCCTTGGACTACGCATTTTATCGGCTGACAGTCATGCAGACCAATGTGAATTGCGGAGGAACAATCGCGTCGACCAGCATCTAGTGCTTGTTGCCAGTTAGGCAGTCGCGTCAGTCCCTGTAAGTGAAGATTAGGGCTAGACCCCAATCTTGGCCAGTGTGTTCTGCTCTTCTGTTTTTTACTCCGTGAGCCCTTTTGACTATTTTCTCCCTGATTAGGAAGCTACTTTTCATTTGGTTTTGCTTGCTTGTTGGCTTGTCGTCTTGATATTTGATTGATTGAGTCTTTGAGTGGCCAGCAACACTACGACATCTAGCTAGTCGCCCATTCGGCAACTTGTGGACTCATCAAGTCCGAGTGTGGGTGTGTTTGCTCCTTGCATGTGTTCTTTGGTCCTTTTACGACTTTGACCTCTTTTGCACAAGTTTGAAAAAGGTTTCTTTTACTAGCTTGAATGTATTTTTCTGACATAGATTACATTGTTGGTCTTGTGTTTGGCAAAGTCGGTGTTTCATTGCTCTGAATGAACTTCTCTTTTCATGTTTTCATATGATTTAAGAGCTCATAGTCTCGAAAACTTTTCCATTGAAAGATTGTATGTGAAAGGTTTGTTTCGTTGTTTCGTGAAAAATTATGAAATTCTAGCTTGTTGCATCATTATGATTTGCATCTCTTAAAAACTAGAATTGCATCAGCGTTTGAAAAAGGAAGAGATTTTTATTTTTTATTTTTTTCATTTGAAAGGACTGATAGATAAGTGCTTGTCAGGAAATTAGGAATTGGAATGCATTTTACATTAGTTTATTCTTTGAAAAAGTG
Organism: Pinus tabuliformis; assembly: GCA_031772625.1. Lineage (NCBI taxonomy): Eukaryota > Viridiplantae > Streptophyta > Pinopsida > Pinales > Pinaceae > Pinus > Pinus tabuliformis. The sequence continues at coordinate 667,853,618 of CM062812.1, forward strand.
AAGTAGTGAAAGATCATTTCGTTTTTAGTTGCTTGATTGTTTGCATTTGATTGAGTAGTTTCTACCCTCTCTAGTGGAGGCATTTCATAGAATTGAAAGGGTCTTGTCCCATTTAATTGCATTTTAGGTTTTTTTAGTAGCATTGCTAAGACCTAAAAACTGAAACTTAACTCAAGATAAACTATAAAATGAATTCAATTAACCTAAGGCGCATTTGACATTAATGATCATATCTAGAAGGCCTAGGCTAGTAATGTGTTCCGACGTTTATAAACCTAGTAGCTCTCGTTAGCTTTGGCATTAGACCGCGCTAGCACGGATTTGTGCTCCCCGTACCATCGAGTATATAACGGGAGACCCCACTAGGCTGCAATCCTTTTATCCTTAGGAAGATGAGTCGTCCACCTTACGAACGTGATACACCGAACATAGCATTCAGGGAGATTCCCTGCTCATACTTCTTGGTTTTCCAGGAGGTATTCTGCAGTTCACGGTTGCTTGGTAAATCCTGTTTACCTAGATCATCCAGAGTAGTCATTTGATATTTTTGACTCATAAAACATAAAACATCATTCGAGCACTTGCCCTTTCGAACTTGTTTCCAATCAAAAGTGATAGAGTCATATTTGTTTCTTTCTCGACTCTTACAAAATGAAAGAACATTAGTGTTTTATGTGTCTTAATAATTAATTGCCCACGATGCAAAAAATCATGTTAGTCTTTTTTACCAAATCATGAGTTCCCTTAAAAGGACATTTTTAAAGCCTTGAAGTTATTTGTTCTGTCGACTAAGTGATCCAAGACCGGGTGTGATGAAGGACCCTTCCAAGACCTTTTACTTTTGTGATGTGTTAAAATTGCTTTTTAAAAGAAAATTAATGAATACATCTGCATATTGTAAAGAAGAGGAACATAAAAATCATCAACACATGAAAACATAAGCATTGATAACAGAGTTCGTTTGGGAGGGACTATGTCTCTGGGCCCCAGTGTCAAGATGGTGTAGGCCGTTGCATTAAGTGCTGTCAATAATGGTGATGTACACAAGAGATGATGTCTCGATCATACAAGGAAAAATTCCCTCACGCAGGAGTGGCTCTAAGAGATGTTCCACAACTAGAACTCTCAATAAAACTCCTATCAGTATGATACAAAAACATGCATGGTGAGCATCTCGCCAACATGGCACAAAAGGGATGTCAAAACAAAACACATGCATGACGACAACAAGACTATCCCAACAACATACAACAAGGTATCTCAAAGCATAACATGATGAGTTATGATAACAAGTACATCACATAAAAGATTCTGCATCAAATCAAACAAGGAATCATAACAACATGTAATAAACAGGATCTTGCATCAACATCAATCAAGGATCTGTGCAACATAATGCAGAAAGAAGACGTACATGAACACATCATATACCTCACAACCAAGGGCCATCTGAAGAAGTGGATGTCACACTACTGAAGCAACTCGGACCATTGCTCTCAAGGCATCGATCACATGAAGATGGTTGCTCGCACATGAATGTGGACATCTACACTGGCACTTAGAAAAGTGACTAGAAGAATAAATGAGAGAATAATAAATCTGAAGACACCATTAGATTTGTGGTATCGAGTAGTGTTGAATCAATTGTCCAAAATCCGAATTCTGAGAAGTTGAGAATTCTGGGCTCAAGGAATCTTCTAGATTCCCCCAGGATTCCTCAAAGATTCTACTCCATGGATGGACTACAAATCTGTAACTCATATGGCGAATCTGATCTTTCCATTGTGATCCCTGCAGAAAACCATGAAAAACAAGTATAAATTTGACTATATTTTGAAATGTCAAAATTTTACCTCCTTGGGAAAATTTCATGGCTCATGGTTCCGCTCCCTGTTTTCGCTGAAATCATGGTTCCATGTGCATTTTGGAAATTGCTGGAAAATTCAAAACTCTGATGAAGAAACGAACAACACTATTGTGTTCGTGGCGATGAGAGGTGTAAAAACCATATAAAATTTGTCAAATTCTGACAAAGTGAGAATTTTGCCCTCCTGCAAAATTCATGGTTCTTGCATTAAAATATTAATTAATATGTCTTCTACCTCGAAATCTGTGCCTCCAATCTCTCTCCTCCTCGAACACCGTGCAAAGGCAAAAATGACTATTTTAATAGGAAAACCTTGGGCGGATTCACCAAGGCAAGTGGTTGGTGCATTGGTAAAGGAGGCATATGGTTAAGGAGAGGTTGTGGGATCAAATCTCGCCTTCTCCGCATATAACACTTTTATAACCAACAATGCATTTGAAATAGGGTGACCTACCCTTTAAAACCCACATTATTACCTTATCGGCTCACCTTTAACTGCTATTGGCGCAAAAATCGGAGATCATCTTATCAAATCAACAATTAATACAGGTGTTGGCACGTTCATTGGCGTGATTTTCGGGACTTCGCTGATATCCATATTGGCAATTGCATTTATCGGTGGTCGGCGCTGCGTGTTAATCGGCGCGATATTTGGGTTTTCACCGATATTGTTATTGGCGATATTATAATCGGCGACATATAAAATATACGGTTATACGATATGGATGTATATCTATATATATATATATATATATATATATATATATATATATATATATATATATATATATATATATATATATATATATATATATATATATATCTATATATATATGTATTGGTTGTGACCGTTGGGGTTTTGGGCTGGGTCCACTGCTGTTGGCCAACGCCCGCCCCTTAATACACTGTTTTAAACAACACACATATATATATATATATATATATATATATATATATATATATATATATATATATATATATCAGATCTCAGATCTGCGGATCAGATCTCAGAACGGTTCTCCTCTTCTGCGAAGTCTTCGGTCTCGCAGGTCTCGCAGACCTCCATTTCTTTTTAATACGTCTGGCAGATCTCCGAGTCTCGCAGATGTCCAAACGCCCACTGCAGCTATTCTTTCCAAAGAAAGATTCATTCGGAGATCAGCCACCTCTACACTCCCAGATCGCCGTGTGTGAGTCAATCGCTTTGTCCAAACGCCCACTGCAGCTATTTTTCCCATATCTCTGGTTCAGATCTCGCAGGCCTACTCCGGGCGGCACCATTAATAGCGCGCAAGTGAACAGCGTGGTGGGTGGCTCTCTCCTTTCACTTCAGGTCTCGCAGGTCTGGCAGATCTAAATAATCAGTTATAATCTCGCAGATCTCGCAGGTCTACTATTCAGATCTGCGGTTTGGCTTTCGATCTGGTGCAGATCTGCGTAAAATATGGCTCCGAGCTTCGCAAAAATAACTGGTGGCTCATCCGCCTTTGGAGGGCAATCTCCTGCCCATATCGTGAGTGAAGCCCCAGCTCCCACTATCCAAGTGGTCCAGGACTCACTCGACGAAGCTTTGAAGTTCTCCGAAAGTGCCCTCATTTGCCGGTTCAATGGTTTTTGGCCGCGGCTGGCAGCACTCCACAATTGGATCTCGGAGGTATGGAAGCCTATCATTTCTGATGAAATTAATATCTACCCCTGTGCTAGAGGTTTCTTTATAGTAGATTTTGAAAATCCTGAAAGCAGACAATGTATTCTAGATTCCGGCCCTTGGTTTTGGGAAAAATCAGGCCTATTCATGAAGCCATGGAACCCATCATTCGATCCCTCTACAGCAGTGATAACCTCAGCAACAGTTTGGGTGAGATTGCCAAGCCTACCCTTGCATCTCTGGAATCTCTCCTCGCTAAAAGCCATCGGAAATGCAATTGGGAAATTTTACTGCAGGTGCCCAGAAACAGAGGAATATGCCAGAACCACCTATGCACGCATCTGTGTGGAAATGGATTTCAGCGCCGGATTCCCAGCTGAAATAAACCTAACAAGTAAAGACTATGTGTGGAACCAGAAGCTTGATTATGAAAGTGTCCTCTTCAGATGTCGATCGTGCTTTGAGACGGGGCATCTAGCCAAAAATTTCCCAAAAGCCTCTGAGAAAAATTTTGCTAGAAAAAACCTCCACAGATCTACATGGTGGGAAGGAGCACAAAAAGAACACTACACTGTCATCAAAGAAGAATATTCTAGAGAAAACTCTGAGTCACAAGAAATCAAGGAAGAAGGAAACAACTCTCAAAGCAAGCAAGGAGAAAGCCCGCCCCAACAAATCAACAGTGATAAGGATTTGAATACCAAAGCAGATCTCCTAAACCAAACTTCTCCGACTATAGATCGCGAAGCTATGACACCAATGTCCCAAGAACCAGAAGAGATGAAGGAGATGCAAGACAAAGGAAGTTGGAAGACCGTAGAGAAAAGAAAGAAAGCTACAACACCAATCTCGCCAAGAAAGACGAGGAGCCAAACAAGTAAAAATTAAGAAAATTGTAGGTCCGATAGACCAATTTGGTCTCAGTGGACGTTAACCACCATCATCATCATATATATATATATATATATATATATATATATATATATATATATATATATATATATATATATATATATATGGTCGGACATATATGTGGGATATGTGGAGGAGGGTTCAGCGGAGGTTATTGCCGCCGATCTCAAAACCATATTATTGTTTGCTATTTGCGATAAGAGGGTTGTTAAAGGCTCCAACAGGGGTTATGGCCGCTGACCCAACGCCATAGATAATGCAATTTGGGATTTGGGCCGGCGGGAGGTTGTGGCCCGTCGGCCTTATAATAATTATTGATTTCATATAGTTATATTAATAACTATATATATCAATTTTGTTACATGGTTATTTACAACCAATGTAAAAGAAATGATTTTTTGTCCCCTAATCAATTTTAGGAGACAAATGAGAGAATGCCAAGTGTCGAAGGCTGATGGACTGCCATGTGGGTCCCACTTGCTTACTAGGATGCCATGTGGCATACTGTGGCCCCACTTTCTCTTGTCATGTCAAACTTTGAAGAGCTCTATCTTTCGCATACGAGCTCGGTTTGACGAACCATTCACACCACCACAATCAAGACGACGAGGTCTTCGATCTGGTCCTGGTCCGAGCATAATCTAAGCACTTTAATTTTTGAGCCATCTTTGTCCTATGTGTCTCTCTGGAGCCACCTGGATCAATCCTCCCCACTGAGGTTCTTTTGGTCCTCCAAAAGCATGGAAAATAATCTGTATCTTTCTTTGCATCCTGTCTTCATCACAAATGTCCTAAAAAGGTCTCGCTTCCATCTCCTTCACCTTTGTTCTTCAGAGCCTTGAGTGATGAGCCGACACCTGCTACTTCTACAACTTGTAATACATTGTTTGCAAATTACACGCTTTGAATGACATGACCAACTAAAGACCCAAACGTCCCACACTTGTCATGAGTTTATAACACATACTCGGTGGTCAAGTTTACAACAAGATGGACACAATACTCCAGCTATGACAATAAGGCCAACTTATCATTGTTGCTTCAAAAAGTGATGGAAAACACCTCATCACTGCAACACATGATTTACACACATAAGGCCAAACACTATTGTGTGGACAAGTGATGGAAACATAACATCACTTTCAGAGTGTTAACATGCAACTCAAAATATGACTCAAAACATGACCAAACATCATTGTTGCTGATTAAGTGATGGAAACAAATCATCACTTTTACACTTTAAAATGCAACAAATGATTTACATAAGAATGACCATGAAATGACATCATGTCAAAAAACCCACTTTTCACTTATCAATGTGAATGGGTCACCTCCCTGAGGTGGTTTTGCTTGTCGAACAACTGCTCTTCCTGGTTCATGCACCGACGCTTTGTCTTTAAGGCGCTGCTCTGGATGGAGCTTCCAGCAAATGGCTTTGTGATGGCCATTTCTGTCGCAATGACTGTAGTAGGCTTTCTTCCTCCATATCTGCTTAACCTGTTTCTTTTCATGCTGTTGAGAGGGTCTTTCACGCCTCATGAATGTTGCCATTCTTTTCCAACTCTTAGAAAAGGTATGGTTAGGTAAACTACAAAAGGTACATGTTTTTGGATTCCTTGATATTTGTTCATTATTAATAACATGATCATAATCAAAATGAACATTTGAAGATCGAAAGTGGTTATACCTTTCTTTGTTGTTTCTGATGTCAGTATGATGATGAGAGATTTCCTCCGCTCTCTCCCTGTAATGGAAACTGCCATGGGATGATGGGGATGTTTTCCCATCATTCTCTTTCCTTGACGATGTCTCAGACAAATCTGACACCTTTGAGCAGTCTCTTTTAGTGTATCTTGAGCCTGAAAATCGATTTTCATGCACAACTTTCAAAGGTTGAGTGATGCCCTGGTCATTAGCACCAAGTTCTTCCTCCTCATGTCTCATCTTCGTAAGGAGCCTCATGTTTGTCCCTGTAATTGGGATCTCCAAATCTCCAACAGACATCATACTATGAGAAGGTGAAATCAAAAGGAAATCAACATATTTTACGTTCTCTTTTGATTTGGAAAGAACTGATGAGGGCTGCTCATCATCCGTTGTTGGTGGTTCGCTAACTGTCTCAACACATTCCCCAACTTCTTTCCTGACATACCCAAGTCCTGCTTGACGGGGTAATTCCTCTAATTTGATGGGATTGACCATGCCTTGGCAATTAATGGCCAAGCCTTTTCCTTCATATCCCATTCTCTTCAATAGTTTGGAGCCAATTCCTATGGTATGATTTTTGAAAAAGGAAAAATCATTATCAGGAAACATACATGAAGATGGAGAACTACTTTTTACCTCACATGGGTTATGCTATAGCTTTTCCAAGGCCTCATCCTTTGCTTGCAGCTGTCGTAGCAAACTTTGTTTCTCCTCCTTCTCTTCATGTAGATGCATCTTCAATTCAACGTTCTCTGTTTGAAGATTATGTTTGTTTTCCTTCAGTTCTTCCATGGCCTCTTCTGTGGCTTTCAACTGAAGCTACAATCACTTCTTTTCCTCTGTCTCTTTCTGTAGAGTTTCATACAGGATTTCCACTTTCTTGGAAATGTTAAGCATGGTCTCGTACATTTCTCTTTCATCCTCTGTCATTGTTCACACTGCAATTCACATCAATGCAAAGACCGCTCTGATACCACTTGATCTAGGTCTGGGTGTGATGAAGGACCCTTCCAAGACCTTTTACTTTCGTGATGTGTTAAAATTTCTTTTTAAAAGAACGTTAACAAATACATCTGCATGATGTAAATAAGAGGAAGATAACAATCATCAACACATGAAAACATAAGCGTTGATAACGGAGTTCGTCCAGGAGGGACTACGTCTCCGGGCCCTGGTGTCAAGATGGTGTAGGCCTCTGCATTAAGTGCTATCAACAATGGTGATGTACACAAGAGATGATGTCTCGATCATACAAGGAAAAATGCCCTCATGCAGGAATGGCTCTAAGAGATGTTCCACAACTAGAACTCTCAATCAAACTCCTATTAGTATGATACAAAAACATGCATGGTGAGCATCCCACCAACATGGCACAAAAGGGATGTCAAAACAAAACACATGATGACAACAAGAGTATCCCAACAACATACAACAAGGGATCTCAAAGCATAACATGATGAGTTATGACAACAAGTACATCACATAAAAGATTCCGCATCAAATCAAGCAAGGAATCATGACAACATGTAATAAACAAGATCCCGCATCAACATCAATCAAGGATCTGTGCAACATAATGCAGAAAGAAGAAGTACGTGAACACATCATATGCCTCACAACCAAGGGCCATCTGAAGAAGTGGATGTCACACTACTAAAGCTGCTCGGACCATTGCTCTCAAGGCATCGATCACATGAATATGGCTTCTCACACATGAATGTGAACATCTGCACTAGCACTTAGAAAAGTGACTAGAAGAAGAAATGAGAGAGTAAGAAATCTGAAGACACCATCAGATTTGGACATCTGCACTGGCACTTAGAAAAGTGACTAGAAGAAGAAATGAGAGAATAAGAAATCTGAAGACACCATCAATTTTGTGGCATCGAGTAGTGCTGAATCGACTTTCCAAAATCTGAATTCTGAGAAGTTGAGAATTCTGGGCTCAAGAAATCTTCTAGATTCCCCCGGGATTCCTCAAAGATTCTGCTCCATAGATGGACTGCAAATCTGCAACTCAAATGGCGAATCTGATCTCGCCATTGTGATCCTTGTGGAAAACCATGAAAAAAAAGTATAAACTTGACTATATTCTGAAATGTCAGAATTTTACCTCCTTGGGAAAATTTCATGGCTCATGGTTCTGCTCCCAGTTTTTGCTGAAATCATGGTTCCACGTGCATTCTAGGTATGACTGGAAAATGCAGACCTCTAATGAAGAAACAAACTTCACCAGTGTGTTCGTGGCAATGAGAGGTGTAAAAACCATATAAAATTTGTCAAATTCTGACAGAGTGAGAATTTTGCCCTCTTGCAAAATTTATGGTCCCTGCATTAAAATATTAATTAATTTATCTTTTGCCTCGAAATTCGTGTCTACAGTCTCTCTCCTCCTCGAACTACGTGCAAAGGAAAAAATGACTGTTTTAATAGGAAAACCTTGGGTGGATTCACCGAGGTAAGTGGTTGGTGCATTGGTAAAGGAGGCATATGGTTAAGGAGAGGTCAAGGGATCAAATCTCACCTTCTTCACATATAACACTTTTATAACCAACAATGCATTTGAAATAGGACAGCCCGCCCCTTAAACCCCACATTATTACCTTATCGACGCACCCTTAACTGTTGTTGGTGCAAAAATCGGCGATCAGCGTATCGAATCGGCAATCAATACAGGTGCTGGCATGTTCATCGGTGCGATTTTCGAGACTTCGCCGATATCCATATCGGTGACCGCATTTATCTGTGGTCAGCACTACATGTTAATCGGCGTGATATCCGGGTTTTTGTCGATATTATAATCAGCAACATATAACATATATGGTTATGCGATATGTATGTATATATGTATTGGTTGCGACCGTTGGGGTTTTGGGCTGGGTCCACCGCCTATGGCCCACGCCCATCCCTTAATACATTGTTTTAAACAACATATATATATATATATATATATATATATATATATATATATATCAATTTTGTTACATGGTTATTTACAACCGATGTAAAAGAAATGAAATTTTGTCCCTTAATCAGGTTTAGGAGACAAATGAGAGAATGCCAAGTGTCGAAGGTTGATGGGCTACCATGTGGGTCCCACTTTCTTACTAGGATGCCATGTGGCACACTGTGGGCCCCACTTTCTCCTGTCATGTCAAACTTTGAAGAGCTCTATCTTTCGCATACGAGCTCGGTTTGACAAGCCATTCACACCACCATGATCATGATGACGAGGTCTTCGATCTGGTCCTGGTCCGAGCATAATCTAAGCACTTTGATTTTTGAGCCATCTTTGTCCTGTGTGTCTCTCTGGAGCCACTTGGATCACTAAGACAAGGTCATCATGGTTGAACCATCTGGTTCACCCAATTCCTCTTCTTCTCCTCCATCTGAAAGATTGTTTGAGGATCTATTTCCTGAGTTATCAGATTCACTTGAGGACCAAAATGTTGAACTCACAATTGTTTTGAGTGTTCAACCTTTGTCATCTCGTCCTCCGCCTACTTTCGATTCAAGGTCATCTGCTGATCTTGGCCCAGAATCTTTGGATAATCCTGTTCGAACTCCAGAGAACTCACCGACCACTAATGGTCAATTTGGACTGGCTATTTATCCTTCGAACCTTCTCTTTTACATTGTTGAAATATCACCACAGCGTCCTTACAGTCCGTACAACCAACCAAGTGTTCCTTTGGAACTATCCCCCAGTACACGTATGGTCATTCGTCGTCATTTGCTTTCAGATATGGAACCCGAAGGCGATGCTCCTGTCACTTCTTTGGATGAGTCCGAAGTTTCTACTCCACACACTGTTGAGGGAGAAGAATTGCAGTTGTAGTTTCCTCCTGAGGGTTTCCCTTATTTGGAAGGTATTCCCACCAGTTTTCCACCCGGCTATGTGTCTTTAGGGCACTTAGTTTTAGGCACACCTAGTGCCTCATCACTCTACCATAATCATGTTTAGGTGTCAGGCCTACGCCGGGTCCGTTCGTCACGAACACGAGCTCCCAACTAGTTGTTACTTTAGTCTCGGTGCAACCCAAAGTCCCAAAAACTCTTGTATCATCAATCCCAGTTACATGTCGATCACAACTGGTGGTTTCAAATACTGTTTCCGTCACTTCTACTGTCCCATTAGTTAGGGGCCAGATTGTACCACTGCCTAGGGGGAAGAACCTGAATGTCTCTATGGTGTCAGGTGCCACTAATGTGAACAACTCACATGCTTGGTATAAACCAGCCCTCTTCTGGTATTATTTATAACCCTATTGGATCAAGCAATGTCCAGTACCAACAGGTTCAGAATCCTGGTGATCCATCTAGATTGAGCAATCTTCAGTATTAGCAGCCCTATGGGGCTCAAGTCCAATACCAAAATCCTTACATTCCATATGGTTCTCAAGGATTGGTCAATCAACCTTACACCCTCGAACCTGGGCAGTACATCCAGCTTGGCTATGGCCAGTTTCAGTTCGGTAATTTCTCAGGCACTGTTCAAGTACCCTTGCAACAACAAGGACAACTTTTGCACCAACCAGGGAAGCCTTTGTTATTGCAAGGGAAACCTTTGTTGTAGCAAGGGTTTTCACGTAATAGCAAGGACAGATTATCCCACAGCAAAGTCTCCTGCAACAACCGCAAGGCCAATCCTTCCAACAGTTGCAGTAGGCCACGCAATAGCAGATGCAATATGCTCTGCACACCTCTCAACCCATACTCTCACAGGGCCAACCTTTGCAGACACAGGGACAAATTTTGCAACTGCAAGGTCAACCCTTGCAACAACAAAACCAACCCGAGTAGCAGCAACCCTTGTATACATATCAACAAAGTGAACCCTTGCAGGGACAGGGTCAAAATCAAATCCTACAGCAGCAAGTGCAGAATCCTCTTGTCTAGGGTCAACAGGTTCAGAATCCTACCAGCCAAGGGCACCAGGTACAAAACCCTTACATCCAAGGGAAAAAAGTGTATCAACCTTATGCCCAAGGACTGCAGGTCCAGAACCCTCTTGTTTAGTGACAACAGGCCCAACAACCCTATGTTCCAGGACAACGGGTTCCATACCCATATGTTTAGGGTCAACAGGCTCAGTAGCCTTTTAACCCATACGTTGCCTATTAGCAACCTGTGCATGGACAGTTTCAAGGTATTCAAGGTCTGAATCCTCCGTTTGGTCAAGGTAATCCACAACGGGGGTAGCCTCAGATGCCATATGGCCAAAATCCTCCACTGTGGGGCCAAAATCCTTACCAGCAAGGATGGGCTCCTCCTTATGGGCCCGCTTATCGACCTCCCATGCCTTTTAACACTCAATTAAATTTCTTGGCTACACATGAGTTTCCAGACGTATCACGTCTTACGAATGATCCGATCCTTCATTCGCCATTCTGGCCTCCAATGTCGTCCAAGATACCAAATGATTGCCCAAAGTTCGATGGAAAAACTAAAGAAGATCCTTACACCCATGTGATGACATATCACCTCTAGTGCTCGTCAAAATCGTATGTGAATGATTCCATTTGTCTTTGTCTTTTCCAACAAACCCTCATGAGTGCCGCAATGAGATGGTACATCGAGCTACCTCGAAATACTTTCCATGACTTCAATTCGTTAGCCATGGCTTTCCTCACACATTTTCAACTACCGATTTGTTATGAAACTGGCACCTATTTGCTCACAACGCTTAAGCAAGACACTACGATGCACATCTTTGATCATATCCATGAATGGAGACGTAGATGTTTCTTGATCAAGTTTGAGATAGCTGATCAGTTGCTCACTAAACGGTTTATCAAATCATTCGTAGCTTCAATTTCTCGCGATATAGTTATGGGTGGGCATCACTGAAAAGCAAGCCATTGCTCGTGCCCAGTACTTGGATCTAGTTTACTCTCAGTCTGGCACCTTATACGAGTTGTTACCCAATGCTCCGCAGCCATCCTTCGATCTCGCGGCATCAAAGTAACCAGTTGTTCCTCCCGTTGATGGAGTTATTGGTTCAGTATCCAGACCCTTGCTAAAACTTCTTCCAAACAGAAGTCGGTCTCGAATCCTACTCCCAATAGTTCATCTCAAAATCCGACAGGCCCTGGTAAAACCTCAGAGGTCCATGCTGTCCAGTCTACCGCAGCAGACGAATCCTCGAAAGGAAGGAAGAAAGGAAAAGGAAAAGCTAAAGTCGTTGCCTCGAAATAGGGTCCCCCCAAATTATCTGTCGACGAATCTTCGCAACGGAAACCTAAGTATCCTTGCCTCATTTGTGAGGAGGATCACTATACTAATCGTTGTCCATGATGATCCAAAGTTAGTCGCCTACTCAAAGGGACCCCTGCTATCCTTAAAGAGCCATTTCCATCTCAACAAACTCAAATGTTAGACCAACCCCAATCTTCTTCCTCTGGATCTCAAGTGTTCATGATGAGCATGACCATTAGTTTGGCTACCTGATCTAAAGATTATCAGACTCCAGCTTCAGTAGCTGGGAAAGAAAAAGAAGCTACACCTTCTTCTTCTACCCGAGTTCCAACCCTCTGCAAATCGGGCACCTTAACCCTGATTCTACTACGCGGCCACCCTCACGAGGTGTGCTGCAGAAATCCTCATATAATCTCAATGCCCGAGCCACTTAGCACTACAATTGTAGATGAATTGGCTCGGGTGTAGTCAGCCATGTCGGCTCTTGAGGTACTCCAAAGCTGCCCATCGTAGCAGAAATATTTGTTGTCGGCTATTAGGGGCATCGGTCCCACCGATTCTAATTTGATATGTTTCGATCTGGAGAACCATGTTTTACGGCTCCCTCATCAGATTGCCTTCCTTATTCAGGTAATCATTAACGAGAAGACCATCCACCACACTGTCATTGATGAAGGTGCTTCTACTTGCATCATGTCAATTGCATGTTGGAATGCTATTAGTTCACTTGCACTGAACTAGTCTCCGAACACTTTGGAAGCTTTCGATGGGTGCAATTCGCTACCCTTCAGTGTCTTACCCAACCTTGCTATCACCCTGGAAGGAAATATAGTGCAAGTCGAGGTAGAGATTGTTGACACCAATCTCAATTATAATCTTCTACTCGGCTGAAGTTGGACTCATGTCATGCATGTCGTGGCCTCCTCTTTGTTTCGCGTGATTCATTTCCCCATCAAGGGAAGATTGTCACCATCGATCAACTATCTTTCTTTGCTTCTTCCTCCTCGGATGACAATGTTCCATACATCAAGCACTCTGGTGCTCCTATGAGAGTGTGGGGGCAGGTCTCTTCAAAGATTCTGCCTTAATGGGAATTTTTCCACTCCCACCTCCTCATGTTACCTCTATCAACATGGTATCAGAGCAAAGGTGATCAGAGCTATGAACAATATACGAAGAAGAGAAATCGAAGTAAAAAAAATTGGGCCGTGAATTTTCAGAGTAGAACAAATAGCAGATCTAGATTCCTTGCGGAAAAAGACCCAAATTCAAAAAAAAATTGGCTAAATCGGAGTTCAGATGAGGGAGATATCGCTGATTTAAATTCAGCTCTTTTTCCCGAAAATTTTGTGACGGCAGGAAAGATGAAACTGATTGGTGTGCTAGCCAAGAACATGTATGCTCTTGAGGTTCAAGATGCATGAAAAGCCTTGAGGAGAAAGGCAAAGGTTAGATACTTGGTGGTTGAAAGGGAGAGTACATTACCTCTCAACATGCAACGCTAAAAGAAGTCTCGGACAATTGTGGAGGAGCCACAATTGGTGAAGCAGCTTCATGAGGTTGTGGAGCAGCCACAACTAGAGAAGCCGAGAGGAGATCGAGTAGAGACATCTACTCATGCAGAGACCTCCAGTAGGGGGAAATTTTGAGCCAGGTGGGAAGAGGGATCACATGCATCCATACCTCCAGGTCGGAGGTGGGGTGATGTGGAGTGACAGTCCCAAGAAGGCTGGAATAGGGGCAGGATCATTGAGGTACCCAACCTCTTTGATTAAACCTTGCTACGGGAGGCTCGACGAGGAGTAGCAGGACTAGCTAAGTGGGTAGAGATAGATGCAGATGGATCAAAAGAGAGAGCTACAGTGCAGGAATCCCAATACAGTGCAGAGCTAGTAGGCTGCAACAATGCGAGAGGCATAGGAGTGTTGCACTAGTGCAAGATGGCACAGAGAGGTGTGCACCATTGTGAGATGCATTGAGTGTTGTAGCAACTCAGAGGTCAGAGAGGGAGCACTTGTCAGTGGTAGAGGGAGCTTTGGCATCAGAGTATGTTTCTAGCCCAACAGAGAGGTCAGTTGGGAGTTTTTTTTTGTTTCTAGAGTTGCTGGAGCAACCACACTTGGGAGAAGTGTTGCATGCAAAACATTCCAAAGGTTCAGGATCAGTTTCGAGTTGAATGCCTTTCTTGTTGAGAGGATGTGTTGAAAATGGAAACAAGAAATGCTAAAAATAGAAGTGCTAAAAATAACACTATTATAAAAAGCAGTTCGGGTACCAGTGTTGGACATAGCAGCAAGGAATGAAAAATGGAAGTGCTATAAATAGCATTGCTAAAAATAGCATTTTGAGATGGATTCCAATTTTATTAGTCCCTGAACTAAAATTGAGAAGTAAAAATCGAATTTGATTTTAGCAGTTGTTTGTAAAATAATTGATTAATTCATCTTGAGTTAATTAGTTAAGGAAAATCAAACATGAAGTCTATGTGGGGACATGCAACAGTTTCTCCATTAATTGAGGAATTTATCCATCAGTTAAAGAGATAAGGATGAGTTGTAATATTGAGTTGTAATTATTTGGCTCAATTAACTTAGTCAAGTCCAGTTAGATTAATTCAAATAGTTTGTTGAATTAATTGTGAGTTCAGTTAGTTAATGCTTGCATGCATGTAACTGCTGCACTTCAGATAACTGAATGTTCTCTCATAAATAACTCATGCATGTCAGTTTAGACAGAGACCCAGTTGAGACTAGAGGAGGGACAATGTACTATCAGTTGGATGGATTTTTCCTATAAAGGAAACTCATCCATGGAGAAGGATTCATCTCCTTCAGGATTGTGCAGTTGGATCAGAGGTTAGTGAGTGTGTGAAGATGCCAATTAACACAAGTGACAACACTGGACCCCAAGGAAAATTTCACAAAGAAATAGGAGACTTGGAGGGTAGAGGAGAAGGTTTGAGAGAGGCCTTTGACTGTCTATGAGTAGCAGATGGATTGCAGAGAGAGCAGGATAGCTTGTGAGCTGATTCTTTTTGTAATCCAGACTATTTTTCCACTTGTATGATAATACACAGTTGGGGTTTTAGGCTGAGGCTTTCCCCGGGTTATTTCTTCTGTGTTATGTGTGATTTATTTCTCCTTAGCAGTTATATGTGTTCAATTGATCTTGCTCAATTCAATTAAGCTTCCGAAAAGTGTTGTAGAAGTAGTGTAGAAATTCCAACCTGTAGATCACTTGATAATGCAATATACTAAAGCAAAATATTTGATCTACTTCTACAACCAATTATGCGGAAGCTTAATCGAATGAAGCAAGATCAATTGAACACATATAACTGATAAGAAGGAATCAATCACACATAACACAAAAGAAATAACCCGGGGAAAGCCTCAGCCTAAAACCCCAATCTTTGTATTATCATACAAGTGGAAATATAGTCTGGATTACAAAAAGAATTATCTCACAAGCTATCCTGCTATCTCTGCAATCCCTCTGCTACTCATAGACAGTCAAAGGCCTCTCTCAAACCTTCTCCTATGCCCTCCAAGCCTCCTATTTCTTTGCACAATTTTCGTTGGGGTCCAATGCAGCCACTTGTGTGAATTGGCCTCTTCACACACTCACTAACCTCTGATCCAACCGCGCAATCCTAAAGGAGATAAATCCTTCTCCATGGATGAGTTTCCTTTATAGGAAAAATCTATCCAACTGATAGTACACTGTCCCTCCTATGATCTCAACTGGGTCTCTGTCTGAACTGACATGCATGAGTTATTCATGAGAGAATATTTAGTTATCTGAAGTGCAGCAGTTATATGCAAGCACGCATTAACTAACTGAACTCACATTAATTTAAACAAACTGTTTAAATCAATCTAACTAGACTTGACTCAGTTAACTGAGCCAACTAGTTACAACTCAAATTAGAACTCATCCTTATCTCTTTAAATAATGGATAAATTCCTCAATTAATAGAGAAATTGTTGCATGTCCTCACATAGACTTCATGTTTGATTTTTCACAACTAATTAACTCATGGTGAATTAATTAATTTATTTTCAAATAGCTGCTAAGTTTAAATTCGAATTTTACTTCCTATTTTAGTCCAGGGACTGACTAAAATTGGAATCCATCCCAAACTCCTAAAAATAGCAATGCTAATTTTAGCACTTCCATTTTTCATTCCCTATTGCTCAATCCAGCATTGGTACCCAAACTGTTATTTATAGCAGTGTTATTTTTAGCACTTCTATTTTTAGCATTTCTTGTTGCCATTTTCAACACTCTGGTGCTCCCTATGAGAGTGTGGGGGTAGGTCACTTCAAAGATTCTGCCTTAATGGGAATTTTTCCACTCCCACCTCCTCATGTTGCCTCTGTCAACATGGTCTCAGTCAAATCTGATCCCTGGGTCATACCTGCACCAGATCTTGTTGATGCTTGGGGTGAGGTCATGTCGCTTAGTCTCGCCGAATTCAATTACGTGGAAATTGTTTCAGCTTCGAACTCTGCATCCTCTGATTCTCATATGTCGAAGACCTCTCTCGATATGTATTCTCAACTCCCCTGGCTTGGCACTTTGGAATCATCTAATCCCTTAGCCGAGACCTTCTTTGCTGATGAAGGTATCATGGAAATCATGTCTCTCGAGGAACCACCATGGATCAATACTCATCATCGCTCCTCGTTCCTGCCTCGCCCGGCGGTCATGTCTACCGCTTTCGAAGAGTCCTCTTCTCCATTTTTGCCACCAACTATTACTCATGAAGTATGGTCAGAAGGAAATTTGGGTAATATTACCCAAACGATGCCGATTGACATTTCTATCAAACCCGGTGTCGTTGAACACGTTCATATTGGGGTATCTTGTTCTCCGAATGAGATCAAGACATATACTCATCTATTTCAAGAATTCCATGATGTGTTTGCATGGTCTTACGAAGAAATGTCTGGCATCGATCCTAGCATTGTGGTGCATGAAATACCAATTTATCTACACGTGAAGCCCGTTCGCCAACGGCTTCGTCTGGTGCACCCTAGGAAGGCTGCTACTATTAAGGGTGAAGTGGAAAAGCTTCTCAAAGCTAGGTTTATTTACCCCATCCCCCTTATATACTGGGTGTCCAATACTAAAAAACAAGGCACAATCCACGTTTGTGTGGATTATCAAGATCTTAATCGTGCCTATCCTAAAGACAACTATCCTACTCCCTTCATTGATCAAATCATTAATGAATGTGCTGGGAATGAGATATTTTCCTTTATGGGTGGTTTTTCTGGCTATAACCATATTAATATCGCATCGACCGACCAAGAGAAGACAACCTTTATCTGCCCATGGGGTACGTTCACATATAAGAAGCTCCCGTTCGGCCTAAAAAATGTTGGAGCCACATTTCAACGGTCAATGTCCTATGCGTTTCATGATATTTGCAACATTGTCCATGGAATCAGGACGACACCTCAGCTTCATCGTTTCCAAGGACGGGATTCACCTGGATCTGCTAAAAGTCGAGGCCATTGTAAATTTACCCCCTCCATCTTCACTGCACCAACTCTAGAGCCTACAAGGAAAGGCCAATTTTCTCTATCGTTTTATACCCAACTATGTCGGGCTAGCTATAAGATTTACCTGGTTTCTCAGACAAGGAATGCCCTTTGCATGGGATGAGGTGGCCCAAAAATATTTTGATAATCTTAAGGTCGTCCTCATAAATGATCCTCTATTGCATCCACCAAACTATTATCGAGATTACTTCCTCTACCTAGCCGCAACCCCTAGCACTATTGCTATGGTGTTGGTTCAAGACGATGACGAAGCTAGCGAACATGTGATATACTACCTTAGTCGAAATCTTCTCAACACTGAAATGCGTTATGCACATGTCGAGAAGTTGGCTTTGGCTGTCGTTCAGGTTGTTCAATGTTTTCGGCACTATATTATTTTACGTACGACTACAGTGATTTCTGAATGCAACCCTATGACCTATATCCTGACTCATCAGTTTCTAGGGGGAAAGTATTCTAAATGGATCGTTATCCTGTAAGAATTCGATTTGGTCTTCACTACGGCCAAATCTAAGAAGTCACTTGTTTTCACTGAATTGATTTGTTCCCTTCCCTCCAAAGCTCTCCCTACTAGTGCAGATGAACAACTTCCATATGAGACCCTTTTCCTGATTAGCACCCTTGATCCATGGTACGGTGATATCATTGTGTATCTCTAAACCTCCACGTTTTGGTCCGCGTTGACCAAGGATGATCATCGAAGGATTCGGCATCATTCCCAACCCTACTGTATAATTGGCGATACTTTATATCGTGCCAGAGTCGATTTTGTTCTTCGCCGATGCCTCACGGTCGAGGAAGCTGAAATAGATCTCAATGATTGCCACTCCCGGGCATGTGGCGGTCATATGTCTGGTTACGCTACAACTCAGAAAATCATTCGCGCTATTTATTTTTGGTCGTCTATCTTCAAATACTGCATTCTTGCTGTCTGCAAGTGTCATGAATGCCAAATTTACTAATGCAAGATGTGTGCCCCACCCGCTCACCTACACCCTGTCATTACCATTGGTCCCTTTGCCAAATGGGGCATTGATTATATGACATGTAACCCTCGTTCGGTCGGGGGGCATGGCTATATTATTGTCGCTGTGGATTATTTCACCAAATGGGCCGAAGCGATGCCTACATATTCTGCAGATGGTAAGATGACAGCTCAATTCCTTTTTAACCATGTTATTTCCAGGTTCAATGTACCCCAAACCATTGTCACAGACCATGGCTCCCATTTCAGAGATTACATGATGGCATAATTGACATCTGCATTGGGCTTGCGCCACGATGTCTTGACCCCATATTACCCTTAGGCCAATGGCCAAGTTCAAGACGTGAACAAGGTTTTGGTCACCATGCTTCAATGTACTATTGGGATGCACAAGTCAAATTGGCATCTCATGCTTTTTTCAGCTCTGTGGGCCTACCAAACTTCAACCAAAGACGCAACTGGTTTCACACCATTCTAGTTGGTCTATGGTCTAGAAGCAACATTTCCGATCAAATGTGAGATTCCTTTGCTCAAGTTAGTTGTTGAAATCCTCCCTGAAACATCACCTCAAGAGGAATGCCTCTTATATTTAGAACGACTGGATGAGACTCATTGTTTTGTTGCCTTGGTCATCGAAGCACAAAAGAAATGGGTCAAATCCCATTTCGACTAGTTGGCCTCCCCTCGCGCTTTCTCTGAGGGTGATTTGGTCCTGATATATGACCAACTTAACGATAAGCTAGGGGCAGGCATGTTCGAACCTATGTGGCATGGGCCCTATATTGTAAAACATGTTTTGCAGAAAGGAGCCTATGAGCTTATTGATTATGAAGGAAATCCTCTCGATAAGCCCTGAAACGGGCTTTACTATGCTTAGGTCATCTTGCATGGTTACTTATGTACATTACTGTGTGATTCATTTTTGTACAACATGGTTTTGTGTGATAGTTTTCAAACAACTTTCATGTTTACTATGATTTTCTTACTTTGCAGATGTTCGCAACTCCTCAGTTGGTTTCGCCAATGGTGTTTGCCAAAGTACCCGGAACCTATCATTCGCAGCATGGGCGATCTATAACCCTAACGATGAGTTGATTGACCTTCAAGGTATCTGCCTAGGTCGTACAACCAACAACATTGTTGAATACAGTACGGTCATCGAACTGTTATCAAAAGCCATCACCCTAGGCATCAGGGAATTGGTTGCCAACTTGGATTCACAGCTTGTCATCCTTTAACTCAACGGGAAATATTCCATCAAGAACCCTCAAATATTACGAATGTATCTCCATATCCGTCTATTGGAAAGACATTTTGATTATATTACATATCATAATATTCCTAGACACATGAATACATTGACAGATGAATTAGCTAATTACGTGTTGGATAGACATTTACGAAACATGTGAAATATAAGACAAACCATTTGTTCCATAATAGATAGGAAAAGACAACATATATATATATATATATATATATATATATATATATATATATATATATATATATATATATATATATATATGAGAATGTTTGATACATCAGAACCCAAAAAATAATATGTGTCTATAATAACATCAACGGCTCGCAGGCCTCGTACATCTGTGGCACGCAGGCCTCAAAAAATATGTAAGTGATGGACCTAGGAACTACTCAGCATGGTGGTCATGATAACACGAGACAACTCGTGCAACATGACTTAGCAGATGGCGGATCCAATATGAGACTCCCACTGTGTGCCTCTGGTACTGTCGAGGCATGTCTCCTATCCGAGCATACTTTGGGATACCATGAGTCAACCCTTCAAGGTTCCTCACGATCTCCTCCTCGTTATCGCTCCCTTCCTGATAAGGGGCGACAATATCAATAGGACAGGGGATGTGCTTGGCTATCGGGGACATCCCGGCTGGTCACTCTGGTCTAACATCTGGATAGACAAGAGAAATATTATAAGCATGCATATACCAAAAACAATTAAAAAACATCAAAATCAAAAAATTGATTTTTTACCTTCGTCATCGAAGTCCTCTCCATCTGGTAAGGGCATATCTGGGTCTCCACGGAAATTAGTGTCGTTGTACAACTAGTCCTCCACGACTATCTTCTGTTGTCATATCCAAGAGAAGAATGCTGGTCGGTATGACATATGCTGACCCCCAGTGATCCTAGGCATCAAATGACTCTAGCGGGCCATCCACAGATTGTGTGGTGTAGGAGGACCAACCTCAGTTAACTGATACTAGAACAGTGGTACTCGTTCTAGGAAAAAGGTCACAAGTATTGATCCAAAGCCAAATTTCTTCATATTCCCCATCTTGGCATTGGAAAACTAGCGCTTGATGTTCATCTTCATGGCCTCTACCCAGTTGAAGATTGTAGGAGCTGTGGAGTCAATAGCATAAAATAACTTTGACTTGTTAGTCTCATGTTCCACCTAGGACCCCGCCACTTTGTTGATAGTCAAGAAGCACCCTCACTGTCAGATCCCGCACACTGGAAATTTCTATCTTCCCACTCTTGGATTTCAGGGCCTTAGGACAGTGTTCGGCAAGCAAGGAAGATATGCTTGCTCCGATCAGATGTGACCCATACAAGTTCACTGGTTCACCTCTGTTAGATAGTCCAGTGATGAAGTAAATATCTGAAGTTGTCAACTCTAGCTCCTGGTCCCCAATGGAAAACATCTCGTGATTGATGTCCCAAAGGCTTATCAAGTATCGAAGTAGCTTGGGCTGGGCCCGCATCCCTGGTGTAAGGAAGAATTTGAGGAGCCCACAAGCCCTCAATTCCTCTAGGAAATTTGGATCGTTCAATGCTTGGGTGTCAACATATTTGTGTTCCCTTTCCTTCCAATCCACCATTTTCAGCAATTTCTCTCTTGCAAAAGCCATTTATTTGAGTCAATTATCAATTTTGACACATAAAATTCAAGTTTTAAAGGTCAGTTCTTGAGAAAAATGGTTTTTCCCTATATGCGGCATCGATGTGCCTGTTTTAGAAGCAATCACACCGATTGGTGTGAATGGTTATGCAAATAGCCCTCAGCTAGCGAGATCCCATGTTCGGAAATTGCGTCGACCGAGGATGAAATAATTTCTCAAAAATCTCCCTAAAAACCCTAAAAAAGGGCTAAAAACATAAATGAATAGCATGAAAATGGATCTCAGGGCTTCAGCTATTACCTGGAACTAATGGCTCATCGATTGACCTCCCGGATCTCCCCTAATCCACGTCTGAAAAACTAAGGAAAAAGTGGGTAAAAAGTCTTCACTACAAAGGTAAAATGGTAAATGGTAAAAATATATTTACTTTTCCCTTTTTTATTCATTTTTTAATGAAAATATCAGGTTTTGTGAATATTTTTGACCTATTTTACCTCAAGGAATTGATAATACACTTTGTCTTACTTGTGCAGCAATAGGTGATGGATGTTTGACGATGATGATGAGTCACATTTCAAATCTTTTCTCGACTCGTCAAACTCATATGAAAAGATTGCCAAGTATTTTTTCCCTTTTTGACTCATTAAATAGAATAAAAATGGGGGGGTCTGATTTCAGCTCTTTTTCAACCATTTAAAAGCAAAAAGATGGTCGAGCCCTTGTCGTTTCAAACTCGTTAACAGATGCGAAATGTTGTGTGCCCAGTGTAAGTTTACCCCTTTTCAGACTGGGAGGCACTATTTACAAAAAAGGTACTCCTTGACTGAAATAGTCAAGTGGTTCTCTAAAGTATTGTTTTCTACCTTTTCGGGCTCGAGAGACACAAACGTACGAAAAGGGAACATGTGGAGTTTTCTTTTACGTATCTTTTTCAAACTCTCTAAACATACAAAAGATATTGAGTTACACCTTTGTCAAACTCGTTAAACTATTAAACGACATCGGATTCGTCACTATGATTAACACAAGCTTCTCTTTCCTAGGGCTCGTTAAACTTACTAGGTCAGATTTGTCCGAAGGATGAACTTCCAGTGCAAGCATATGTTATCCCCTTCAAGCTTGCGATTAAAAAATAATTGGGGTACTTGCCAGAAATGGTGGGGGGGGAATTTGGAAATCTATCAGTCGTGTCGGCAGCTTAATCTTGAACATGACACTCTTTGCTTCATGTCGGGTTGTGACATCCTCCTCTGTATCATTGACCAACCTGGGTTTGGGCCATTCATTTTTTCCTTCCATTTTATCTTTGCCACGTCATTATGACCACCGATCCCATGGATCCAAAATCTGCCAAACTTCCATTTGTGTCGTTGATATGTTCAAGAGTTGTCCTTTTGCAGTTACACTTACCTCTGATTCTCTGTATCATCCAAAATAATTTTGCATCCTCTCCTCTCGCATCGATGATGTGGGATTCACTATGGACCTCCTTCGACACGGTCGCTTTTCGTCGACGTCAACTCATTATCCGGGAAGTTGATCGAGAGACTCCCTTCCAGTACCTTAGAGCTTGCATGCCTCAATGGAAAGTTCTTCGCACTCGACGACAAGTTCGCATCATTGGCTTCCGATGGAGTGATTTCATGAGTGTTCGACTCCAGTTCCTATATTCACATTCCGTGAATTGTGTTAATAGTACCTTGAGAACCATTGTCATTATTGGTGGTTCCTCTCACGCTTGTTAATAGTTTACATCATTGAATGGTAATTAAGCAACTTTCTAGCATGGTCGATGTCAACACATCTATTCGCATGCTAGGATCTGTTACTTTAATCGGGTCATGTTGGAGCGCAAGACCTTGGACTCAGATCACAAAAGTATAGGTTGCGAAGCGATGTGACATGGTTATGATAATATGAATGTCTCTTTCAGATGGCTGGTTGCAACCAAACCACGAGTTATCATATGTGATCCTTCTCATTATTGAATGGTTGCAACCATACCTTGGTTTCATTATGATCCTCCTTGACAGATGGCTACGCCCATACGTGGATCCATTTACATTATCATGCTTTGGATGGATGCATCCATGCCATGATTCATGTATCATTTGACAGAGATCTTAGTTTATGTATATGTATCTATACTTTCTTACAGGTTTTCCAATGGCAGATCGGTTTCCCTGCACTGATTTATAAAGCATTTCATCCCTCACTCTGGCTCGGCCTTCATGCTTTAGGGGGAAATCTGTTACACAACATTTTGTCATTGTCCCTGTACTCCCCGTTCCTTGATCTTGGATGACCTCTACAGTGAACCCTACATGCTTTGCCTTCATGGAGAAACTCCCATTATGTCCCTCTTCATGAGCATATCATTTCCATTTTGCACCATTTCCACTGAAACTTTTGTTTATCCCATTTTACAAGGCCGGTGCTAATGAATTTTGTCTCCCCCGCACTGATGTACATAGATTAGCACTATTTCCCGCACCGATCGGTGTTACTAAGCTGTGTTCCAGTCGTGCTGGTCCTGTTATGGAAAGTTATTTAAATTAGAGCCGAAGCTTCCAACTCTAGAAGCTTCGTAACGAAAGTCTAGTAAATGGTTTGGCCGGATGGGGTCGAGGATGACAGTTTGGTCTCCTTTCCCCTATAATGATGGAGCTACATCAAGAAATAAGTCCTTCTCCCATGAGAAGAGGATCCATCTCCCATCCATATTTCCTATATAAACCTCCCTTCTTCTAAAGCACAAGTTAGTTAGAGTGTTGGCTGAGTGTGAGTATACTATTTTGATTAGACAAGCAAGCTATTACTAGTTGTAGCCATCTAGTTGTGTGAGGGAGAAGTGTGTTTTGTTTGGAGTGAAGTCTAAAGGGAAGAGCCTTTAAACTATTTTTGTTTGAAGCCATCATGGAATGCTAGCAGAAGTGTGTGGGAACCCGGTCTTATCAGAGGAAGATTGCGACGTCACGACAAATGGTTGTAATCTCTCTTTGATATTAATATATGTAGCTATCAATTGATTTCCTACGTGTTTTGTAATATTACATATTCATGTCTTAATGCTTCTTGACTTCTTAAGTAGGTTGAATTGCAATTTTTCTATTATTATGTCTGTGTGGTGTTGTTGTTTACTTTTTTTAGGAACTCGAAGAAGGAAGCGAGAGATTGATGGAGCAAGCAAGCGAGGACATCGTCAAGTAGGATAAGCGACCAAGAGGTAGGCCCTCTTGATTGATTCTAACCTACGAAAATCTTCCATAGAATGTATCTGTTGTGGTTAGACACATTATCGGGCTAGAGGAATTCGTTCATGTCCACACTTATAATTTTACTCCACCACTAATATAAAACTAGAGATTATAAAGGTAATAAAATTAGAACTAAATATAATTATAGATTATATACCCATATAAATAGTTTAATGAAATTAGAAAACAATATAATATTAATAGTATAACTATATAAATAATAAATTATATAAACAATTCTAATATAATTAGATACTAATAAAATATTAATATTCTAATCATATTATTTTTGTATAAAAATAATAAAGGTAATATAACTGAGATTTCAAATATAATAAATAAGTCATTAAATAAAATTAAGGGTTAAATAAGTATATAATAGTTTAAAAGTTATTATAAAAAAATAAAGTTAGATTTGATATAAATATTAATAATAATATTTTTATAAATAAATTATTATTAATAATAGAAAATAAATTAATAGCCATATTAGTAAAGAGCAAAATAAATTAATCAAGGTAAAAAGAAAAAGAGAGGAATAAAAAATAAATAAGTATTAATAAAGTTAGAAAAAATAAAGGATAGATTAAAATCAAGAAGAAGAATAACTCGAAGAGAGGGCGGAGATCCAATTTCTACTAATTCCCTTACCATAATCCCTATTAAGATTCATCACTACTGCAATCACATTTCTTTTCCTTTTTTGGTGTTTTGGATGCCTTGAAAGATGCTTCCTTATGGGTAGAATTCCTTGACCTCATCTTGTATGCTGTGAGAATTCCATAAAGTTCATCCATTGATAGAGAGTCCAAGTCTTTTAGTTCTTATATGGCACAAACTTTAGCATCAAATTGTTCTACAAGAGATCTCAAATTTTTTTGAACAACTATATTTCCTTCAACAATTTCACCCAACTCTTGAAATAAGGCGATCTTTCCTTCTTCCCATCCTCCTACTAAAATCATCGCCCTCAAAGCTCTCTCGTCTTATTTTGAATTCATTTGCCCATCTGTCAACCCCTCTCTTGACCCAAAAGATTGTCTTTGCCCATTCCTTGGGTGGCTCACCCACTTGAAGGTAAGGATGACTGAAGAGAAGGTCATTTCGACTATCAAAGCAATATGGAGCCACCATGGGATCCTGGGGGCACACAGACCACTTCTTAGTGTCGCACGTGACTATTGTTTGGCTCATTATATATATCGTGGGGATACAATATGGCCTTCTACATAGTGATGGTGTCCGACTCTATCCTGCAAATTGATAGTGGTTGGTTTATGTTGAAGGGTCTGGGTACCCCCCAGATGGTAGAAGTGGCTGGGGGATGATCCTATCCCTATTCTCGGGTGCCTCTGCCTTATGTGAAGTTGGTTCGTTTCGGTGGGAATTATTTAATAATGAGTCGAATGACAAATTTGGTGTCCCTGTAAGTGACCCGAAGCCAGTTCAAAGGGGTTCACATCGTATTAATTGCTATGGCTACAGGTTCTTGGGGTTTCCATCATCCTCGCTCAGGCAGGGTGACAAGCTACGATGAGCTTAATTGGGTCAAATGCCCTCCCTAGCCACCTTTTATCCCCCTTCCTGTGATCTATGTTCTTGCAAATACGTGGAATTATGTGCTTCTTCACTAACAGAGGGTAGCAGTTAGTGATAACTAGGAGTTGATTATGGAAAAAAGAAAGCAAATTGGTTAGCTGGAATATGAATTCAGGGCACTCATAATCATGCTTGAGGACCTCCAAATTCAGCTCACTAAGCAAAATGCTCCACCTAGAGAGGAAAGACTGGCTTAGACCTCAACTGCCCTTCCATCCCTTAAGACTAGTCTATGTTGTTATGCCTGGTTTTATATGTATCTTAGTCTTATCGCAGTTCTGTTGAGTATATACCAGTAGAATAATAGGAGTACAATCTTCTTTTGAATTTTTAATGGATAATTGGGCCTATTTAGATAGTTTTCATATGTAGCTTATGAAGCCCAGTGATGTAATGGAAATGTAATTATACCGATTTTAAGCCATGGCCGGGCATAGATTACTATAACCAGTACTCTTTGGTGTTAAAAAAAATAATTTCATCCAGCCCTCTAAGACAACTGACTAATCTACTCAGAGAAAATAAGTAGCAATATCTTCTTCATCATTCATCTTGAGACTTACAAACTGCCTTCTCTACGTTTGATGCTTTGCCTTTCTAACATTGTCATCTCCTTCATAAGTATGGATGAGCTTGTCCCACATCTTCTTATCTATTTTAATTCCCATGATCTTGGTGAATTCTAAATTTGATAGAGCACTCATTATAGAATTCAAAGGCTTTTCATTTTTCACATATGCTTTCTCCCCATCTAGATTTGTTGGAAGAGTTGATGGGATCTTGTATCCATATGTAACAGATTGCCAAAATTAAACTCCAAAAGACATTAAGTAGTACTCCATTCTAACCTTTTAAAAGGAAAAAATTGTCCCATCAAATTGGGGGAACTTTCCATCTTTACTGGCCATTATGATTAAAAAATCCTTCTTCCAGCAATTAGGCTAATCTTGAAGAAGTTGGCTCTGATACCAATTATTGGAAATACTAAGGGGTGGTTGGGTGAATTAGTATTTTTAAAAATTTTTATATTATGCCAATTAATATTTTTATCACATGTATAACCATAACACAAGAAATGAAACAAAAATAATTTTATTGATGAAGATAGTGAGGACTCCAATCCTATTTTACAAAAAATCAAGCTCCAACTTGTACAATAAAATATCTAACCTTTTCAAACTAGAATGCAACCACACAGGGGAATATAGCAATACACTTCTATGGAAGGGGATACTACACCTTTCTCTTTGAAACAAAGGAGGATAGAGATATGATATTTAGAAACTGGCCTTACTTCATGGACTCCAGAGGTTTATACTTGAACAGGTGGATGCCAGACTTTGATCCGGAGATGGATGTTTCAAATGCAGTGCCTGTGTGGGTCAGGCTCCCGCATCTTCCTCTTCATTGCTGGGGAGATGAATCTGTAAGGGCTATAGGAAACGAAGTGGGCAATTGACAGATGTGAGCCAAAAGACAACATGCACGCATGCACAAGAATATGTGTAGAAGTAGATCTTGGAAAAGGCCTCCCAGAGGCAATAAAGATCAAGGTCGATCAATGGAAACACATTCAGGAGCTGGACTATGAGCACATACCATTTAAATGTAAGGTATGTCACGAGTATGGTCATTTTGCAAATAACTGTCTTAAAAAAATAGAACATGAAAATGTAGAAGAACAAGAACCTATATGGGAACAAGTGAAAAGGAAAAAACCTACAAATAAGTAGACCGCATCAAATATCTATCAGTCCCAAGAAGCAAACGAAACAACCTCTCAGCCTCCAGCAAAGGTTACTCCTCCTAATCACACAACTCCGAATCCTTTTGAGCCATTAGAAGACTCTTTTGATCCACCCTCTCCCAGATCCCCATCTTCAAACCTCATCTCTTTAGTGTAGAAATTTCTCATTTCCCACCCCGGTTTTCAGTTTCTCCTTATTTCTCCCATATAGTTAAATGCCCTTTCCCATAACCATACATTTAACAAGCTGGAAAAAATAAATTTGCTAAAAACACAAATTCTGGAAATTTTACAAAATGCTGGAAATTGCAGAAATAAAAATCAGCAGTAATAAATAGCCATTAAAACACATTTAAACACTGAGATTTTTGGTCAATGTGACCCTGGAAAAACCCCCTACAACTCTTGGGGAAAACCAGTTTGAGAGCTCTTCTTTATTTTTGGAAAATGCCTTTTTACAGTAAGAGAAATATTCAGCAAAAATCAGCAATCAAACTTTTACAACTTATCTCAGCCTTGTTGTTACTCCGCTGCTGTTACTCCGCAACTGTTACTCCGCTGCTGTTACTCCGCAAATGTTACACCGTTGCTGTTACACCGCTACTGATACTCCACTGCTGTTACACCGCTGCTGATACTCCGCTGCTGTTACACTGCTGCTGATACACCGCTGCTGATACTCCACAGCTGTTACACCGTTTAGAAATCTTCCTTGCTCTCCTTCTCTCAATCTGCTCATGAAAGAATTGAATCGAATGTGATCTTTTCCTCCTTTTCCTCCCTTAATATATTTCCAAGTGACTTTTGGGTGATCCCTAAATCCAATGGCTGAAATAGATTTAGATCAATGGCTGAGATTAAATGCTCATTTAAATCTCACTTTTTATTTTTTAATTCACCCCACTTTAATAAAGACCCACTTAGTCATTTATTTCCAAAGTCACTTTTCCTTTCTAATTTTTCATTGACTTTATAAAAGTCACTTTAAAATTAGACTTAGTAACTTTATCACTTAAAGTCACTTTTAAATTATATTTAACTTTATAAAATTATAAAGTCACTTTAGGAGAAAAATTAAATTCTTTTGGACACTTTTCCCTAGGCCAAAGATCAAAGCCTAAGGGAACCACCTGTCCTCCGGTACCAAATTTCAACACTCCCTCTTACCGAGGAAGGTGTTCCTCACCACACCCATCTTGTCTCTGAAGGAGACATGCTTACCCCATGGTAAGGCTTTGGTAAGAATATCTGCAACCTGCTCATCAGTGGAAATATACTCAAGCTTCACAGGTCCCTTCTGAACATAGTCTCTGATGAAATGAAATCTGATCCCGATATGCTTTGACCTGTCATGAAATACTGGATTCTCCGTGAGTTTAATGCAACTCTGATTATCACAGTAAATCACTGAAGGTCTCAACGGCTGACCAAATAAGCCAAACAACATCTTGCGAAGCCAGATAGCCTCACAACTAGCTAGATTGGCTGCCATATACTCTGCTTCTGCTGAACTCAGTGCTACTGACTGCTACTTCCGGCTGAACCATGACACTACTGTTGAACCCAACCCAAAACAGCACCCTGAAGTGCTCTTCCTATCAGAAGAACAACCTGCCCAATCAGAATCAGTGTATCCTGCCAAACTCACTCCATCTCCCTGCCTGTAGTCCAGACCATAATCCACTGTCCCCTGCAAGTACCGCAAAATGTGTTTTGCAGCCACCCAATGAACCTTCCTAGGCTCACACATAAACTGACTCATCGTGTTGACTGCAAAACAGATATCTGGTCTAGTGTTGACCAAATACATCAAGGAACCAATCAGCTGCCTGTACAATGTGGGATCCACCAATTCGGAATCCGAAGCATGAAGCTTCTTCCAGTTGGTGATCATCGGTGTCGACATGGGTCTACAATCCTCCATGTGGAATCTGCTAAGGATGTCCACAATATACTTCCCCTGCCCCAGGAAGAAATGCCCCTCCTCCTGCCACATCTCCAAACCCAAAAAGTAATGCATCAAGCCGATGTCCTTCATCTCAAACTCCGCCGCAAGATCTCTCTTGCAGTGCTCTATGAGTCTCTCTGCACCTATAATGACCAAGTCATCCACATACAACACCAGAATGAGAGGCTCCTCACCAATCACAATAAAGTAAAGGTTCGGATCTGCCTCACTCTTTGTGAAACCTATCCCCTGCAAATATGTATCTATCCTGGGGTACCAAGCTCTGGGAGCTTGCTTCAGGCCATAAAGGGCCTTCTTCAGTCTGCACACATGGGACTCCTTCCCATGCACCTCAAAGCCCTGTGGCTTCTCAATGTACACCTCCTCCTGTATGAAGCCATTGAGAAATGCAGTCTTCACATCCATCTGGTGGATCTTCCAACCCATCTCTGCTGCTATCGATATAATGGAGCGAATCGAAGTATATCGAGCCACGTGAGTGAAGGTCTCCTCATAATCAACTCCCTCTACCTGGGAGAATCCTCTAGCCACAAACCTCGCTTTGAATTTCTCAATGCTGCCATCTGCAGCATGCTTTACCTTGTAAAGCCATCTGGAAGTAACCACGGATTTGCCCTCAGGCCTCGGCACCACCTCCCAAACATCATTCTTCATGATAAAAGAATACTCCTCCTGCATGGCCTCTCTCCAGACCTGCTGGCTAGCTGCCTCCTCATAGCTAGAAGGCTCAGAGTCAAGGATGCTGGTAACCATCGCCATATAGCTACAAAACCTCTCAGGTGGTCTACTCTCTCTGACCGGCCTCTTCGGCTCAGCAATAGATGTGGCATCTCTCAAGGTGTCCTGAAGCCACTTGGGCTTCCTCTTCCCTGAGCATGCTTCTCCCATAGGAGAATGAAACTCCTCCTCATCACCATCAGTAGCCTGAACTCTTGACTGTTTGTCTGTTGTCCTCCTGCCTGCACCTGAACCTGTAGAAGCTGAGGTACTAGGTGAACTGTCCATCAGTGGACTCCCTAGTGAACTGCTCTGTGAACTGCTTTGCGTGCTGCCCAGAGCACCACCCCTCTGGCTCGGCGAGCCACTGCTCACTAACGGACCTGACATCCTCATAGATGTACGTCCGGATCCTCCTGATCCCTGCCCACTGGATCCCTGCGACTGACTCAACTGCTGCTGAGGGTATGGCTGATCCAGATACTCTAACTCTCGTGACCTCCTAAAGGCCCTGTCCTCCTCGAACTTCACATCCCGTCTGACAACAACTCTCCTCTGTGCAGGAATGTAAATCCGAAAGGCCTTTGAGGTCTCACTGTAGCCCACAAGGATACCCTTCTTTGCGGTGGGCTCTAGTTTGGTCCTCTTCTCCTTGGGTATATAGGAGTATGTAATGCATCCAAAGATATGAAGATGACCAATATCAGGATTCTTCCCAGAGAAAGCATCCTCTGGAGTCATGTGCCCCAAGGCACGATGCAGACTCCTGTTCTGTAAGTAAACAGTTGTGTTGCAGGCCTCTGCCCACAAGAACAATGGCAACCCCTGATCATGTAACATGGCTTTGGCAGCCCCTATGATGGATCTGTTCTTCCTCTCCACAACCCCGTTCTGCTGGGGGTTGTAAGGAACAGTGAACTCCCTCCTAATGCCTGCCTCCGTACAATAGTCAACAAACTCTCCAAGGGTGTACTCTCCTCCATTGTCCGACCTCAGGGACTTGATCTTTCGACCTGTCTGTGTCTCCACAAGAGCTCTGAACTCCTGAAACCGCTTGAAGACCTCACTCTTGGTCTTCAAAAAATAAATCCAGGTCCTCCTGGAGTGATCATCAATGAATAAAACATAGTAC
The DNA here is from genome assembly GCA_031772625.1 of Pinus tabuliformis. Taxonomy (NCBI): domain Eukaryota; kingdom Viridiplantae; phylum Streptophyta; class Pinopsida; order Pinales; family Pinaceae; genus Pinus; species Pinus tabuliformis. The sequence continues at coordinate 667,885,811 of CM062812.1, forward strand.
TCATATCCACTCAAGGAAACATGAGACATCCGACCGATCACATCGGAATGAATCAAATCAAGTATCCCAGTCGCTCTGTTGTCACTGCTGAGAAAAGGGGATTTGGCAAACTTGCCAATCGCACAACCTCTGCAAGTATCAAAGTGATCAGTACTGAAATCTGGCACACCTATAGTGATCTCCCGCAATGTCCTCAAGGCTCCATGATACATATGTCCCATCCTGCGGTGCCAAATCTCACACAGCTCAAAACTGCTAGCTTTGCTGTCGGTACTGCTGCTCAATACCAAAAGGGGCTGGAATGCAAACTTGTACACCTTTGCATGGCGTACACATATCACTCTAGCTGAATCAACTAGAGTGCCCCTGGGATACATCAACACTTGTCCTCCCTTGAACAGTACCTCATATCCTCTGTCCTCCAAAGCTGAGACGGATATGAGGTTCTTCCTCATCCCTGGCACATAAAGAACCTCTGACATCTTCAAGGGAGGTTTGGACTCCCTCTGAAATGTCACTTTCCCCACCCCAAATGCTCTAACAACTCTGTCATCACCGAGTACTACCTCAATATCAGTGCCACTCTCTGAAAGCTCTGAGAAGTACTCACGGACTCCTGTCATGTGACGTGAAGCCCCACTGTCCACATACCAGATACCTGAAGATGCTCCGCTAATCGAGGGAAAAGCATGCTCCCTCTGAACCTGTGTGGCAGGTGATCCTTCACTAGAGGACTCACACGTAGTGAACGCAAACTCCCGGTCAAAACGACCTGCAAAGTCCTCAATCTCTGCTGACGCTGCCACGTCCTGGTTCTTCCCCTTCTTCTTCTTCTTCTCCAGACACACAACTGCATAGTGTCCCATCTTTTGACAATTCCAACACTTCACCTTGGAATAGTCCTTCTATGTGTTACCTTGTTTACCTTTACCTTTGCCTTGGCCCCCACCACTGCTTGTGGAAGCCTGCTTCTTCCCTTTGCCTTTCTTGCCTCCTGCCACCAGTGCTACATCCTCATCCTGCTCAACTGGCTTGGCTGCCCCAAGCTGACCTTTCTTGATCTCTGTCTGAATGCAATCATCCCAAAACCTCTCCCATGTGGGAAGGGTCTCACGTGCACAAACCCCATCAGCAAAGTTCAACCATGAACGGGGGAGGCCATTCACTGCAATCCACACCAACTCAGTGGGTGGAATGGCCTCTCCAATCGCTGCCAACTCATCTCTCACATTAGTAATCTTTGTGAGATATCCAGCTGCACTATCATTACCCATCTTAATGTTCTTTAGCTTCTCCTTCAGGACCATTTTCCGGTTCTCATTGGTACTCTGATAGAGATTGGACAATGTTGTCCACATCTCATGGGCATTGCTCTTTCCTCTCACATGAGGAATGAAATGGTCTTTGATTCCGTCTAGAATCAACCTCTTACCCTTATTGTTCTTTTTATTATACTCAGCCAACTGAGTAGCATCAGTAGGCACAACAACAGGGTTTTGTGTGGTATGCACCATGATATCCCAGACTTTTGCCTCCTCAAAGATACTCTGCATTCTCTCCCTCCAAACGATGTAATTTGTATGCCCATCCAGCCTATCCTCCACCCTCAATCCCAATGACATCCTGCTGTCCTAAAACTGAAAAACAGCACTGTTGTAGTAAAGGTAAAACTACTGTTTATGAAAAATCAGCTTGCTGGAATTTTCTGAGTGAAAAATCAGCTACTGTAATTTTTCCTTTTGCTGTCCCAAACTGCCCTTCAGCACTCAAGCTCTGATACCATGTAGAAATTTCTCATTTCCCACCCCGGTTTTCAGTTTCTCCTTATTTCTCCCATATAGTTAAATGCCCTTTCCCATAACTATACATTTAACAAGCTGGAAAAAATAAATTTGCTGAAAACACAAATTCTGGAAATTTTACAGAATGTTGGAAATTGCAGAAATAAAAATCAGCAGTAATAAACAGCTATTAAAACACATTTAAACACTGAGATTTTTTGTCAATGTGACCCTAGAAAACCCCCTACAACTCTTGGGGAAAACCAGTTTGAGAGCTCTTCTTTATTTCTGGAAAATGCCTTTTTACAGTAAGAGAAATATTCAGCAAAAATCAGCAATCAAACTTTTACAACTTATCTCAGCCTTGCTGAAACTCAGCCTTGTTGTTACTCCGCTGTTGTTACTCCGCAACTGTTACTCCGCTGCTGTTACTCCGCAGCTGTTACACTGATGTTGTTACACCGCTGCTGATACTCCGCTGCTGTTACACCGTTGCTGATACTCCACTGCTGTTACACCGCTGCTGATACACCGCTGTTGATACTCCGCAGCTGTTACACCGTCCAGAAATCTCCCTTGCTCTCTTGCTCTCCTTCTCTCAATCTGCTCATGAAAGAATTGAATCGAATGCGATCTTTTCCTCATTTTCCTCCCTTAATATAACTCCAAGTGACTTTTGGGTGATCCAAGTGACTTTTGGGTGATCCCTAAATCCAATGGCTGAAATAGATTTAGATCAATGGTTGAGATTAAATGCTCATTTAAATCTCACTTTTTATTTTTAATTCACCCCACTTTAATAAAGACCTACTTAGTCATTTATTTCCAAAGTCACTTTTACTTTCTAATTTTTCATTGACTTTATAAAAGTCACTTTAAAATTAGACTTAGTAACTTTATCACTTAAAGTCACTTTTAAATTATATTTAACTTTATAAAATTATAAAGTCACTTTAGGAGAAAAATCAAATTCTTTTGGACACTTTTCCCTAGGCCAAAGATCAAAGCCTAAGGGAACCACCTGTCCTTCAGTACCAAATTTCAACATTTAGCTCTCATATCCTCCCCCAACCCTATATCCTCTCCACCTCCTCCCTCAGTGGATCGCATTCTAACTAGAAATAATGCCAAAGAAATCCCCCAAGCCTGGGATCATAAAAAAAAAGTGGGAAGGAAATCCAATAAAGAAATCAGAGATGAAGCAACAGCTAAAGAAATGGCACTAGGAACACAACAGCCAATGGATTTATTCCATGGGAAGCAAATAGGAAGTCATGAAAAAACTTAGCAAAGAGGAAAGGGAGGACCACACCAACACAACAGAAAATAATGATAGTGGTCTCTAGGAATTGCGGCGGCCTTGGCACCTCCTTTAAAGTCAATGCAGCTCGAGACATTTTAGCCAAGGAACAACCAAACATATATATGATCTAAGAGACCAAACTAAACAAGCAATAAAATCAAAAAATGATTCAAAAACTAAAAAATTATGAAGGAGTAGCATTAGAAGCTACAGGAGCATCATGAGGAATCAACACCATTGGGATAAAATAAAATGGGAATTAATGACCCAAAAAATCAGCAGACACTGGATTCGAACAGATTTGAGAAATCTCAATAAAGAAGAACAGTATAGCATTCTAAATGTGTACTCCCAAAATCACTATAGAGAGAAAGAACAACGTTGGAAATCAGTTAAAGAAGAAATAACATAGAGACAAAGTGGGAACTTAATCCTAGGAGGAGACTTAAATCTGATAAGGAATACAGAAGAAAAATTTGGTGGAACCTTCCACAAAGATCTGTCAAGAGAAGCTCTTGAAGAAATAATAGAAGAACAAAAATTAATAGACATTCCGCCAAGCAATGGAAAATATACTTGGAACAACAAAAGAATAGGAAAAAACAACATAAAAGAAAGGTTGGACAAAATTCTTATTCATGAAAGCATAATAACTACTTATACTCTTGTGAAAAGTAAGATTGTTCACAACTCAGCTTCAAATCACAAGCCAGTGGTGCTAACCTTGGGAAAGATGGAAAATCAAGGACCCCTTCCCTTCAGATATAATTCAATTTGGGACAACAAGGAAGATTTTGGCAAACAAATAAAGGACAGCTAGAAAAAAATTGTCACAGGATCTCCCCAATATGTTTGGGAAACTAAGCTAAAGAACCTAAGGATGCACTTAAAAAATTGGGCAAGAGAAAATGATCACTGGGACAAAGCTAGGAAAATCGAATTGCAAAAAAAAATGGATAATCTTTGGAAGGAAAAAGAGAACAAGGAAGAAAGTAAGAAAGATCACATACAATAAAAGGACATATATCTGGAAATATATAAGCAAAATAGGCAAGAAGAAGAGGAAAACAAACTGAAATCAAGATGCCTTTGGCTAAAATCTGGAGACAAAAATACAACATTCTTTCATAATACATGAAAATGAGGAGGTCAAAAAATCAGAGTGAACAAATTCAAGTAAATGGTCAAGAAATAAAAGGAATTGAAGAAATAAAAAATGTAGCCCATAAACACTTTAACGAACTCCTCTCAACAAGTGACCAACAGGCCGCTAATGAAGAAATTTTGCAGCATATAAAAATAATAAGCGACCAGAAAAACAGGGAATTAGACAAAGAAATTACTGAGAAGAAGTTAGAGAAGCTGTGTGGAATCTCCACCCTGATAAGGCACTAGGTCCAGATGGGTTTACAATGGCCTTTTACAGACAACATTGGGAAATTATAAAAAAAGATCTAATGAGAATGCTCAAAAATGCTTTCCAAAAAAAAATATTAGAGGAAATACAAAATCCTCCTTCCTAGCCCTCATTCCCAAAGAACCCAATCCTACAACCTTTAACAGATATAGGCCAATGTCCCTTTGCAACTCATCTTATAAAATACTCACCAAAATTCTAGCAAATAGAATGAAAAAATTACTTTCGGAAATAATTTCAGAAAACCAAGGAGAATTTGTCCCCAAGAGGCAAATCGCAGACAATGTGATCATTGTTTAGGAGGCTATTCACAACAGTATCCAAAGAAAGGAGAGAGGAATGATTGTTAAGTTAGATATGGCTAATGTTTTTGATAGAGTTAACCATAACTTTCTTGCAGCAGCTCTCAAAAAGTTTGGCTTTTCAATAAACTTCATAGAGATTATCCAGGCATGTATATCAAATCCATGGATAGCCCCATTAATCAATGGACAGCCCAATAAATTTTTCCAAAGCACACGAGAGCTAAGGTAAGGCTGTCTGCTTTCTCCATTCTTGTACATCATCATGGTTGAATCGCTGAGTGCTTTGCTGGAAAATCAGAGAAAAGAGAAAAAATAACAGGGATCCAAATATCGAGAGGAGTCAAAGATATAAACCACTCTCTCTTTGCAGATGATACCCTTCTCATAGGTAGGGCATCCTGCATTATAGAAAGACAATCCAAAAAATTCTTGGATGAATTTCTCCTAGTGCCAAGAGGAATTTTAAACAACACCAAATGCATAATTTATTGTTGGAATACCCCAATAAAAATAATGCAGTGTATCTCACAAATACTGGAAATACATTTACAAATAAATTAGAGCCACTTCACTTATCTTGGGCTACCCTTAGCAAAGGAAGTGGTAAAATCAGAAGTCTGAAACAAGCAAGTGGAGAGAATGAGGGAAAAGATTCAAAACTAGGGAGTGATGTGGCTCAATCTGGCAGGAAGAGTGACATTGATTAAAGCACTTTTCTTGGCCTTGCTTATAAAAAATTCAGCCTTGTTAGATGGGAGAAAGTTACTCTTCCCTATGAAAAAGGAGGATAGCAATACGCCTGCTAGGACTAATGAACATTGCTCTAGGGACAAAAATTATCTGGAGAATGATAAATGGGAACTGTCACTGGTGGGAAAAAGTTATAACAATGAAATACTTAAATTGTCATAGAACAAAGCTGCTCACTAATATTATTCCAGACAAGCCATGCACCCAAATCTGGAAATTGGTTAAAAGGATAATATCTCTTATTAGAGATCAAATATCCAAAAATCCAGGGGATGGCAAAACAATTTCTATCTGGGAGGATAGGATAATGGGGGAAAATCCCTTAAATCAGCAACAAAATTTAAGAGGACTTCAGAGATAGATGGAAGAGCAAAGTCTTAACACTCTTTATTCTATTTCGGATTGGGATCAGAATAATTGGGTAAGATGGAAAAAGTTGGCTACACCACCAAGACTAACAAGTAAGTGGGAAATTTTGAAAGTTCATTTGGCAGGGGCATCACCCATCAACAAAGAAGAGTAAGATGACTTTTTTTGGGACCCAAATGGAGGGGATTACACAGTGAAATCCGGGTACAACCTCCTCCAAAAAATTCACAATCAAAATGATTGGAGTCTTTGGAAGGAAACTTGGAAATCAGAGAGTCTGCCCAAAATTAAATTATTCACCTGGACCCTTCTCAAAGGTAAAATTCTTACCTCTGAAAATAAATTTAAAAAAATGAATACAAGGGCCCTCAAAATGTGTCATGTGTCAAAAGCGGGAAGAAACAATCCAACACCTCTTCATAAATTGTATGGTGGAGAGAGAGTGTTGGAAATAGGCAACAAGTCCTTTGGAAATAAACATAAATCCAACAACTCAGTTGACAACTCTTCATAAAAACTGGAATAAAAGCTACCCATATACAAAGAAAAAAAGGCAACAATAAATAGGATATGGAAATGTCTCCCTTCAATCCTGTGCTGGCAAATTTGGTTAGCCCTAAACAAATGCATTTTCAAAAAACAAAAGCCAAATTAGGCAAGATCCTAGCAAAAACTTGCAGCCAAGTTTCAGAGATAATAAGTACAAATGGAAACTCAAAAATGGACCAGAACAACTTACAAGAAGAAGAGAAAGACTGGTATAGCAAAGCAATGTTGGAAAACAAAGCAAAAGCAAAAGCTACCACAAAAAATAAAGAATTTCACACAAACAAGAAATGGAAATTAAGGTTGGAGGATAAAGAATTTGCAGAATGGATGAAAGAACAGAAGAGACACATTATTTTTTTTTACGGAGCTACAAAAAATAACCCAGGTAAAGTAGGGGTAGGCAGAGTTATACTAGATCCAAATGGAAAAAAAAATAACCTATGAATGGACCCTTGGAGAAATGACAATCAACAAGGCTGAAGCATACAGCCTTCTCCTAGGCACAAGGCTTTTAAATAAAAATGCAATCAAGGACCCTATAATAATAGGGGACTTGGCTATCATAATAGCCGCATTGGATGCCAAAAGGGACTTCAAAAGCATAGCCATCAACAAAATCTAGCAAAGGATCAGAACAAGTTTTGAAAGTCTGGGAAAAATAACCATTAAACATGTCCTGAGAAAACAAAATAAGGACGCTGATAGCCATGCCAACAAAGCAATTGACAGACCAGTTGGATTGTCAAAGAGAATAATGAAGTGTATGAAGAAATTATACCATGACCCCCTCACCCAGTATGAGGATCGAGAAAGAAGATATAGATCCAAAGAATATCACAAGAAATATTATAGAGGGAAAATAAAAAAGAAGAATCAAAACATCAATTTAAGAAGGAGATTGCATGAGGAAAACAGAGATTATATGTCAGCAGAGGTTCTCAATTGTAATTAGCCTTGCTCAGAGCACATGATTCTCACAATCCCAAAAAAGCTACACTATATGATGAATCAAGATTTCAACTGTCCTCCTCTCCTAGGCGAAGACGACATTATTCATGTCATTCACAAATGCCTAGACCGTAATGGTATTGCAAGTAACAGTCAGGTCTCCACGGACACCTATGCAGGCTCCTAGGCAACTCGAGACAGTATGGCAACCTACAGCAGCAAGTCTCTCCTCCTCCCTGAGACCAATAAATTAGGAACATCTCGCATTCCTCAACGGAAACCACAAAACACTGAAGAAATAACGCAAATTCAAAGTGAGGAGACAAATGAAGAATCAACGCACAGGAACCATTGGATCTCGGAGATCAACGGACGAGGTTGATGAAAATGAGTGGCCAAGATTAAATTGCATAGACTGGTGTCAAGAAATGAATGGCGGTGATTGAATTAAGTAGTAGCGGAAGAGGAACCCGGAGAAACTGTCACAACCATTGATGATAGAAGATCTACGGTCATCGGGCGCTAACAAGCTAGAGCGTTAGTCAAAGGGAAAGGTGGGTTTATAAGCAAGAATGGTATTTCAGGATGAGACTAAGCAGTAAGCAGTAATAGGAGGGAGTCACCCGATTCCACTCACCGATGGACACGCAGCAAGATGGTGGAGTGAGAAAACCGATTTATCGAGCGAGTATTCTCCGTGCAATTTACCCACCTGAAATTTCTGATAGCCGTTGGATCTATTGCGATATGATCGACAGTGGAGGAGTGATGTGCAAGTTGCTTGATTGGCGATCGGAGGTGTCCGTTAGATTTGATGGAGGAAAATCTATGGTGGAGATTGAGCCTGATAAAGGTAAGCATTGATAAACATGCCAAGGCTATGGAAAAATAGAAAATTTGTGTTTATTCCCACTATTCGAGGATAAAGTTTTATGGGTTAAGTCCGCATTAACCAAAGTTAAGTGTGGGTATGGATTTCACGCGAGGCTTAAGGAGACCAAGTCAATATTTGGAAAGTCATCCCACAGCTCAGAACCACGACACCAACAACAGAGGGAAGAGAAGAGAACATCTAAATCTCAGGGCCTACACTAGGATCAAGGAAATTACAGTCATCATCGAAAATCAGAGTAAATAAATGGCTTGCAATCCTTTGGAAAAAGCAGAAAAAAAATAGCAGCTGCCCAACTTGCAAGGACAACCGTTTCATGATTGGACGCTTCAAACGTATACCACTATAGTTTTTGAAGTTTATAGAAACAGGGTTGTAAAAGTAGTTGTGGGGACTACACTCCCATTTTGTGCACTACTTTTGAACCAACCCTCCTCTGAATGTACAAGGAACTAGCTTCCTTCCCCCTTTTTTTTCTTTTTTTTGCAATATATAAAAAGTAACTGACTGTGTTATATATATATATATATATATATATATATATATATGACCTTTTCAAGGCTCCATCCTTAAAATAATCCAAGCTCCAACTTGATCAATATGAGGACTCCAATCCTGCCAACAACTCAATCTCCAACTTGTTCAAAATAAGGACTCCAATCCTGTCAACAATGCCAAGCTTCAACTTGGTCAACTCAAAATTTTACAAGAAACACTTACTTCAAAAATGGTCCAAAATGTCTTCAACAATGCTCCAAGGATGTCTTCAACAGTGCTCTAAAAACAATCAAGGATGTTTTCTCCAAGAAGTGGCTAAACTCTGCTCCAACAAGACTTCAAGTCTTCTCAACAAGTCTTCAATGAAGTTGCTTAAAAAATGATTCAGGTCTACTCAACAAGTCTTCAACAAGGATGCTCCAACAAGGTCTCAAAAATGTCTTCAACAGTGCTCCATAAATACATCAACAATGCATCAATCAATTCTTCAAGGAGTGCTTCAACAATGATCCAACAATGATCTCAACTGAGCTTCAAAGATGGTCCCACTCAGCTTCAAAGAACCAGTTCCAATCTTTGAAAAATGCAAAGATATTGCTTCAAGAGTGCCCTCAAAAGTGTACTATAAGTTTTCTCCAAGAGATTCCCCTGTTGAAATAATTTGTTCTTGATGTCAACAGGTGTCTTGATGGATATAAAAAAACACATAGGTTGAAAGGGGACTTCAATCTCTTTCCAACGAGTATTTACTTGCCTTCTAACTCCTACTCTTAATGAGATATTGAATTTACAAGTTGGGAACCCATATTTTGTCAAGCCTACATGAGTCAAACTACATGAGTACAAGTCAGCCTCCCAAAGAGACATTTCTATTCAAAACATGGTTGAAAAAGAATAAATAAGAATCTAGACTCCTCCATTCATCCATCCAAGTCAACCAAGGATATAAGGAATACATTCAGATCTAAGGCAAGATAGAAAGAAGTTCACAACTCGTAAACTAAGGAGTTGATCAAGGAGGAAAGGCAACAACATTTTTCTTTTGGGTTTTGGTTATACTCTTTCTGAGACTTTTCGTGGTATCTTGGGATTGTTTTTGGAGAATACCTCGATATTAACTTGGAGCAAATATCAACCTTTTTATAAATCATACCTTGGCCTTTTGGTAGTCACCCTATAGCTCAGTCTTGAGGAAAGCATTTTAGATTGAACAGAGCATGAGAATACCTTATTCTTCACCCCTTTGTGACCTACTTTAGCCTTGCAAACTCTCGGATTTGTGAAAGAGGTACACTTCATATCTGTGGGCACCTTGGGATAAACCTTAGCCCTTGAAAGAAGCTTTGAACCTGTGACAAATTTGGCGTACAAACCTGTGGAAAGCTTCTGAATTTCGGCCTCTAGGATCATATCTTATTTTTCAAACTTGTTGACACTTCTTTGAAGACAATCCTTGAAGTTGAGTTGAAGACCACTGTTGAAGACACTTTTCAAGTCTTGTTGGAGTATCTTGTAGAGGACCTATTGTGCATCCCTTGAAACCAAAATCATACACAGTTTTTGGAGCAACCCCTCTTGTATTCTTTGGAACATACTTTAAGATATTGAAGCCATCATTGGAGTAGTTTTTGAAGAGTTTTTGGGTAGACTTGAAAATAGTGTCGGAGAAATATTGAGACCCTTGTTGAAGCAACCTTATTAAAGACTTGTTGAGCTTATATAGGTCTCTTGTTGGAGAAAACATCCTTTCCTATACTTGGAGGATTCTTGAAGACATATTGGAGAATTTTTGAAGTATTTATTGTAAAGTTTTGGTTTGACCAAGTTGGAGCTTGGAGTTGTTGAGAGGATTGGAGTCCTCATTTTTAACCAAGTTGCCATATTAGAGTTATTGAGTGGATTGGAGTCCTCATTTTGATCAAGTAGGAGGTTTGATTTGTTCAACATTGGACCCTTGAAAAAGTCATAGATTTTGCAACTTGGGGCCTGAAGAGGATTGGAGTCCTCACTCCTCACTATTTTTTATCAATTAAATTATTTTTGTTCTATCTATCATGTTATGGTTTATTTTGTGATAAAAATCTTATCTAACCTAATATAACAATTAAAATAAATATTGATTCACCCCCTCTCAATATTTCCAACAACCCCTAATTTTGCTTCAATTGGTCTATTCCAATGCTTCTTAAAGTTTACCCAAGGTCTGATCCTAGGCTTATCAATATTTGCTCAATAGTTTGTTCTAAAACTCCAAAAGTATGCCCAAAAGATACATAGATGATGCTTCAAAATTATGGTTAAGTCTACACATTCCAAGGTCATATTTACTCATAGGTCTGAGTCTACTCTAACATTGTTTCCAAGGCCAAAACTTTGTGTGGGAAGGTTGTGTGTCTTTCTCCTATAAGGGGCTGAGAGTTGTTTGTATCTTAGTGCTAAAATTATATGCCCCGGGACCGAGCTACACCACAAGTCTAAACTTCCTAATCTCAGGGCCAAAACTTTGTGCTACCTTAAACTCTATGCTACCTTAGGGCCGAAACTTTGTGCAACCTTAGGGATGAAACTCTTTGCTACCTCAGGGTCGAGGATTGTAGGAGACTATGGTTCATATGCCTTAGGGATGAGATCTTCCCTCAAGGTCTAGGTGTACCTTAGGACTTCAAGATAGTATGCTCCAAGTGCCAAGGTATTCTTCAAAATGTAGCAATGAATCTAGTAAAATGAGTTCTTTCTCTTGCTTTCCACCAAGTTCATGAGCTATGAACTTTACCTCAGGTCCAAACACATTTTTGTCTTGTTTTTTGAGTTGGAGGACCAAAATGGAGGATGCATAGCTTCTATTTCTACCCATTTGAACATGTTTTGAACATACACGTCTTTTGGAGAGACGCTGGCTTATGCTCATATAGGTCGTATTGTAGAGGAGGTCAAAAATTTATTTTTCAACTTAAATTTTCATTTCTCCTCATCCGAGAGGAATGAGGGGGAATGTTATAGTTTGTTTGAAAGGGATTGGAGTCCTCTACAACCTTATGTAATTATCCTCTTGATTTGGTGTTCCCTTTGACATCAATAACAAATATTCTTCCAATGAAAACAAAAAAGGTGCCAAAGGTGGGCAAGTTGACCCGGTCAAGTATGAGGTCGACTAGCACTTGTGGAGGTCTTTTAAGATATATATGATAAATTTTCTTCTTTTAAATGTACTTTGCAAATACAATTTTGATCAATACAAATATCATAAGAAAAATATAATGGTATGAAGCCCGACTATAGCTATATATTTCCAACACTCACTCTTAGCGAGGGAGGTATTCATAATGACTATCTAAATATTCTCTATTGAAAGATTTATTTATGAATAAGGTTACACACTTCATAGTGTCATTATCAAGGTTAGAAAACCTAACCAATGGTACTACAATATGATCAAGTTTCACCATCAAACAATTAATTTTCATAGTCTAGGTGAAACTTCAAAAGCCTCATCCTAGGTCAAACAAGCTCACTCTAAAGAGATATGAGCATGATAAAAACCTACTCATCTAAGTTGCCTCCAAAACCAAGGTCACAATGATAAGAACTCCTTTTCCACAGCCAAGGTGCCAACCCAAAAAACATATTTCTCTAGGATTCTAGGTGTCATCTATTCTATTGCCAAGATACAATCCAAAAGATATGTTGATTTAGGGATCTAAGTACCATCTAAGCTATTGCTAACACATACTGTTACAGGGATCTAGATACCATCTAGACTACTTCCAACGTATCAACCCAAAAAATATTGTTCCAGGTATCTAGATACCATCTAAGTTACTGCCAAGGTATCAACCCAACAAATATTGTTTCAAGGATTTAGATACCATCTAGGCTATTACCAAGGTATCAACCAAACAAACGTTATTTCAAGGATCTAGATACCATCTAAGATACTACCAAGGTATCAAACTTTCATTCTATGGATCTGGTTTCTTTTAAATTCATAGTTCTTTCAGGACCAAAGCTTCTTTTGAATCCACAACCTCTTTAAGATTCAAAGCTCCCTCTAAATCCAAGACTTGTTACAAACTTTGTTTTGATATTATAATTTCAACTAGTCTTTAGCATGTACTTGCAACTCTCTTTGGAGAGATCACAAAATAATACTTAAGTAACAAAAATAAAGCAAGAGACTAATTTTACTAAAGAAATCCCTAATAGTTAAAAAAGGGAGATAAAATACTTATCTTTTATGAACAACAATCACTCCCTCTTAATCTTGTATTTCTTGTCATCATTGGTTGATTTTTTCAATTCAACAAATCATCCTAGGATTTTTATCCAAACCCTAGGGATTCTCTTTATCAAGCCTATATAAACTAGCAAACCCTAGAAATAAAAAAGGTGTAAAACCCTAAATGATCTTTTTGCAAACCCTAAAGTCAATTATGCATATGATTCAAAATCCTAAATATAATTACACAAAGGATATATTACACTAGGGTTGTCTTAAAACCCTAAACCTTCTCTTATTTAATAGTATAAATCTCTAACATCAGAGTCATATGTTTTGGCCTTCTTTGATGGTTCATTACTATCAGCAACATCAACCATATCTCTTTCTCTTTTCTTATTGTCATTCATTCTCTTAGGACATTGGTTTCTATAATGACCAAATTTGTGACAATGGAAACATTGAAATTTGGATAAATCTATCTTCCTTTGTTGATTTTTATTTGAGCCTTTGATTTGAGAACGAGATTTCTTACTTTCTCCTTTCTTCTTGAAGCAATTTGTATAAGCATTAGAGATAGAATTTTCTTCTTCTTATAGTTTTCCTTGCATTAGTGTAAGTTTGGCTTCTTCTTGAGAGCAATCAGTCCACAACTGTTCAAAAGATGGAGCCTCTTTCCAGCTATTTATACCAACTACAAAAGCATTCCAAGATCTAGGTAATCCCAAAAGTGCTGAGAATACAAGTTCTTTATCAAGGATGATCTCATCAATTGCTTGGATTTCATCTATTAGACAAGAGGTTCTTCCAAAATATGAAGACATGGTATGATCTTTTGTCACCTTGATAGTTCGAAGTTCATTCGTTAAGCTTGCTACTCGACCAATGTTTTTTTATTGTAAGTAGTTTAGAGAGAGCATCATACATCTTTGAAGTATCTAAGTTGGAGATATAGGGAATTAGATTATCTTTCACTGAATCCACAATGAGGCTAATGGAAATAATGTAATTTTCCTTTAACTTTTCTTTCCCTACATCACCTAATAGTTCTATGATTTTTCCTTTCACAATGTCCAACAATTTGTTTCTTACAAGGATAAGGTCCATCCTTGTCTTCCAAGCTTTAAAATTTGAAGCTCCCTGTAATTTATTTTCTGACTTCGTTGAGGATGCCATTAGTAAATCAGAATAGAATATTAGTGTCTCTTTTAGTCTCCAAGAAATATCTTGATCTGGTTGTCCCTTCTTTCAAGGCTTTTCAAACATAAGCTTTGTTACCATGTTGAAATTTCAAAGAAGATGTTGAAATTCCTTAACTAGATAATTACTTGTGAATATTATGTTATTATTTTTAATCTTTCTTCATCAAGAAATTACCATAAAAGCAAGATCACAATACACACAAAAAGAGAACGATTTATCCAGGGAAAACCCTCTTTGGAGAAAAACCAGCAACCTTCTTAGTGAAATATTTAATCAACCAGAGAAATCAAAGTCAATGTAACCTCCCACAAGTGCTATGGTCCTCTTTCCCCTGAAAAAAATTTCAAAACTTCAGCCTTTACTTAGAGATCTTGATTCTCTCCACATAAACCAGAACTCGGTTTTTTCTTCCACCCTTGAAAAACTTCAATTCACACATTTCAGATCTCAATCTATGTAGCTTTGGATTATCTTCAAACAGGCTTCTGGAATAGATCGAGTATAACTATAATCTGAAGCTTACACCTCTTCCAGAACTTGGTCTAGATATCACCTTTAAACAATAGGAACAACCAGAATTGTAAAGATTTGAATCCTTCAACATATCTTCAGAACTTAGACTTTGAATGGCAGAGGATCTTCCTTTAATCTTCCTTCTACAAATTTGGCTTATTGTAAACAAACTTTGGATCCTTCAACTTATAATCGTGTTCATTCTGCTTCCTTCACAAAGTTCAGATCTACAAACTTCAGATATCAACTTCAGACATACCACTGTAAATTTGGATGCAAATTTCAAACAAACCACCGTAAATTCTTTGCAGGAAACTTGGATCTTTTATAAATAAATGTCTGCCTTCAATAGTAGCGTATCAGACTTCGGGTTACTCCCATGAAAGACAAAATTAGTATTTAGGATCACCTTCAATAGAGGCAAATATTGGATTACTTTCAACAGAGAAGAAGTAGTTGCAACAGACTTCAATTTCCTTGCCAATGTGTCCTTCTTAAACTCATATTTCCACCTTTTAATTAGAGTGAGGTTGAGCAGATGTTTAGAATCGTTTTTTCTTTTTATTACAGAGAATTGCAAGTTTATTTTCTGATGATCAGAATTGTTTTTCAGGGGGCGAAAAGATCCTTATATATATAGCCTTTACCAAAGTCGAATAGGTGCCAAAGGTGGGCAAGCTGACCTGGTGAAGAATGAGGTCGACTAGCACTTGTGGAGGTCTTTTAAGATACATATGATAAATTTTATTCTTTTAAATGTACTTTATAAATACAATTTTGATCAATATAAATATCATAATAAAAATATAATGGTATGAAGATCAACTATAGTTATATATTTCTAACACTCCATCTTATCGAGGGAGGTATTCATAATAATTATCTAGATATTAGTTGTCTTAAAAAAATTTTAAGAGTAAGGTTACACACTTCATAGTGTCATTATCCAGGTTAGAAACCCTTACCAATGGTGCTACAACATGATCAAGTTTCACCATCCAACAACAAATTTTCATAGTCTAGGTGAAACTTCAAAAGCCTCATCCTAGGTCAAACAACCACACTCTAATTAGATCTAAGAATGATATAAACTTGTTAATATGAGCTGCCTCCAAAACCAAGGTCACAATGATAACAACTCGTTTTCCATTGTCAAGGTGCCAACTCAACAAACATATTTCTCTAGGATTCTAGGTTTTATCTCGGTTATTGCCAAGACACCAATCCAAAAGATATGTTTATCTAAGGATCTAGGTACCATCTAGGCTATTGCTAACACATACTATTATAGGGATCTAGATACCATCTAAGATACTACCAAGGTTTCAACCCAACAAATATTATTTCAGGGATCTAGATACCATCTAGGCTACTTCCAAGGTATCACCCAACAAACATTGTTTCAGGGATCTAGATATCATCTAGGTTACTACCAAGGTATCAACCCTTCTAATCCGTAAACTGTCGTGGATATTCCATTGGATAGTTGGTCACAACATATTTGATAATAATATATTAAAATACTGAAATTTTACACTATTACAGTTTTATTAAACTTTAAGATCTGTGGATTTAACTGTAATTAGTACATGCATGCGTATTATGCAGAAAATTAGAGAACGATAAAATAAGCTCTCACACACATAAGACACAAGATCTGTTCTCTAGAAAACCCTTTTGAGAGAAAACCCAGCTAAAAAATGAAAAACCCTTTCAAGAGAAACCTTTCACAAACTTCAATTCACACACTTCAAATCTCAATCTCTGTAGCTTTGGATTATCTTCAAACATGCCCCTAGGGTAGAACCAGCATAATTATAATCTCATACTTAGACTTCTTCCAAAACTTGCTCTAGATATGACCTTTAAATAACAGGAACAACCAGAATTGTAAAGATTTGAATCCTTCAACAGATACTTCAGAATTTAGACTTCCAATGACAAAGGATCTTCTACAAACTTTAAATAGTATGTATTCCTTCTACAAATTCGACCTATTGTAAACAAACTTCAGATCCTTCAACTTATAATCATGTTCTTTCTGCTTCCTTCATAAAGATTGGATCTACAAACTTCCGATATCAACTTCAGACAAACCTCTGTAAATTTGGATTCTCTGCAGGAAACTTCGGATATTTTATAGACAAATTTCGGCCTTCAATAGTAGTGTATTGACAGACTTAGGGTCACTCCATTGAAAGGCCGAATTCGTATTTAGGATCACCTTCAATAGAGACAAAGATTGGATTACTTTCAACTGAGATGTAGTTGCAACAAACTTCGATTTTCTTGCCAACGTGTCCTTCTTAAACTCACATTTCCACCTTTTAACTAGAGCAAGGTTGAGCAGATGTGCAGAAGCTTTTCTTCTTTTTATTACAGAGAATTGTGATTTGATTTGTTGATGATCGGAATTGTTTCTTTAGGGAGCGAAAAGATCCTTATATATATAGCCTTTACCAAAGTCCAAAAGGTGCCAAAGGTGGGCAAGCCGACCTGGTCAAGTATGAGGCCGACTAGCACTTGTGGAGTTATTTTAATACACATATGATAATTTTTCTTCTTTTAAATGTCATGAAAAATAGGACTTTGCAAATACAATTCTGATCAATGTAAATATCATAATAAAAATATAATGGTATGAAGACTAACTATAGTTATATATTTCCAATAGCTAATGCCACTAGTTTCCAGAAATACCTATATTGTTTTTACCCATGTTTGCCAATTGTCAAGAAAGAGTGGCAAGTTGGAACAAGAGATAAGCTAGTTGTGGCCCTTGAGCATCATCCAAGGGTGGACAACGTATAACAAAGTGACCAAAATGACCAAAATGGAGTGAAAATAACCCTTGTCAAGTTGAATCTCCTTTCCCCACTACCACATGCCCATGAACAACTCATCTACGAGGTTGAGGTGACATGTCTCCTCCTATTCAACAAGTGAAAACATAGGTATTGTATTAAAATCTCATTATGCCCTTGAAATATTCTATTTAATTGCATATTTATAATTTATGTACTGTGATGGAGAGGAAAAAAGGTAAGGATGATGAGGAAGAAATGTGGTGATGGTGTAGAGGAAAAGGCAATGATGGTAAAATCCAAATGGTATGAAGAAGAGGCATCAACTAAAAGGGTACAAAGTCAATGATGGAGTGGAGGAAGAGGTAGCAATGGAGTGGACCAAATGACAAGTGATAGGCATTTATGGTTTTGGAAAACCAAAAGAAGAAAGAAGTCATGATATTATCATTGGACAAGTAAAAGTATACTCTATAAGCTTTTGACAGATGATAAAAGAGGAATTGCTTTCTCAGAAAATGCCTTCAACATAACAACAATAACTAAAACCACAACCAATGGAATGAGAGAAATTAACAAAAATTCCCTAATAACACTAAGGTCAACAATAATAATTGAGCTCTCGAAATGGATGCTAGGTCGAAGGCAAGGAGAGGTGATGGGCTAGAGCACATGTCAATGACACGAGATGGCAATTGCTAGCCATGACATGTAGTGAATTTTATCGAGTCAGTTGATTTGAAGTCATCAAGGAATGAAGCAGGGAGGTATAGTCACAAACCCCATTCTAAAAGGTATGATGTTAGATAGCTATAAATCAAGCAAGTGAAGGATGTTGCATATTTGCAACAACATGTGATGTACAAAGGATGGGATAGGGTGAGGCACTTCTTTCCCTACATTGCATCATACACATGGATGGGTGGACGACACATCATAATTTGGATTGCTAAGAAAATATGGTGAAGTTATGTGAGAGGGGAGGTCGTTAATTACAAATTAGTTCTTTAGTTTCAGGGTACAACAAGTTTCTCCAAGGTAGACAAGGTGAAGAGGAGAGTGGCCAGAGATAATATCTGAGGGAAAAGAAGTACCTAGAATCTAAGGAAGGTTATCATATTCATCAATGACAATGTAGTTTTTAGAGATAGTGATATCATTGGGCTTTTCATCTTGCATCCAATGGCACTACCATGTAATAACAAACTAGGGAAGAATGGTAACCCATCCAGTTGAAAAGGTAAAACAAGAGGCTTTTGATTCATGCAAAATCACTGGGCCAAGCAGGAAATGCTCCAAGCTAAAATTCTATTCCTCCATGACTTCCCTATTGTAAGAAAAGTAACCATAGAGGACCCACATGAGGGAATTAAATGGGAATGTAAGGAAATTGTAGTTGAGGAAGTAATAACCCAAGCAGAAGGATGGGGGCATGACTCAGTAAATTCAAGGAGTAAGAATATTACGTTCTTTCGACTAGCAGAGATGCACTGGGTTATGAAGGTAATGGTGGCTCAAGAAATTGCTCCAAAATGCTAGGAAATTATGGACCTGAAGCATCAACTAAGCATATTCGAAGGTAAACTTGAAGCCTTTGTCAAAAGGGTTTTCAAGATTGGCGTAAAGGTAGATGAGTAAGCAAGTAGAGCAGAGGAAGCAAAGTATTCACAATACTTTTGCGGTACTCATGAAAACCCCATTGTTATCCTAGAATATCCTTAATCAAGGTGCCTCGGCGAATAAAACACTCCAAGCAACAATTTGAGAGACACAATTAAGAGGACATAACACTAGAAATGACCATGGAGGAAAGCCCTTCATCTTCTAGTATTTAATTATGTTTTTACATAGTTTGTTGTTGGCATGGTATAGAATCTAGGATAGGTCCTAGACTCTCTATTTTGATTATGATTAGTATGAACAACAATGTCTCAAAAATAGTTAGACTTTAGACTTGAATGGCTACAGAGGAGGTCCTCTAAATGTAGACCTCCTCTACAACTTTGTATTGTTTTGTGAATATGACTAAAATAGAAGGATATAGTTTTAGTCTAAAAGAAAAAATAATGATAATTGTAGTAAAAAATCCTTAGCAATAAAAATCTACCCAAGTACGATATTTGTTTTTAGCATAACACTAATAATCCCTATACCATTTACCGGACTTATGGCTGCTACACACATCATTGACTTGAAATTCCAAAATTTGAAGACATGTGAAGCTTAAGGAGTAACCGAAATAATAATCATCCAACTGAGAATATTAAAACATAGTTATTGTCTTGACAAAAGCTATGACCTCAAAACAAGAACTTTAGCCTCAAATAACCATATTATGGGGTCAAAAACACCAAAATCAACCCCCAAATCAAAACTTGGTACTCCTAAAATCACCTCTTTTAAAATTACAACATTTTTCCACCATGGATTTAAATCCCTATAACATTGTAAACAAAACCTGAAATCAACCCTCCGAAATCAAAATGGTGCTACCAATAGCACCTTTTTTTACAAGAAATAATATTATTACTTATTTCAAATCGTGGCCTTGAAAATCAATATCGTTGTGAAACGAAACCTCAAAATCAAAGTTCAAACTAAAACATGATGTTATAAGTACCACTTTCTTATTTTGATTTCGGTTGAAATAATGATAATGTTGTAAATAAAATCATATAAAAAATTACTTAAAAACTAAAAATATAGAGAAAAGCATGTTTATATGAGTTTAATACTTAAAATCATGTATTTCCTCGTAATAGGTTACAAATTAAAAATTAGAAATGAATAGAGTATTTACATTTTCATTATCTATATCTATATCTATATATATCTATATATATATATATATATATATATATATATATATATATATAAACTGATATCAAAAATACTAAAAAGGGACGATTTTGGAATTTCCTATCATGTATATCTTTAGAATCACCTGCCTACATCCTACCCATTCCCTTACCCATTGTCTTATTATCCCTTGCTCTGTCATAACACCCTCTCCTAGGCTTACAAACATCGTTACAAACCAGATGCATGCATGTCAAGAGACATGTGAGGGCATAGGTGACAAAAGGGAGGGGGAAAGAGAGGTACAAAGTAGTAGGCGGTTAAGGGGAGGTGCATATTGTGGAAATTCTCATTGTAGATCACCTGATAATGCAATGTAACTAAAGCAAAATATTTGATCTACTTCTACTATGAAAATTGTGGAAGCTTAATTGATTTGAGCAAGATCAAACAAAACACATATAACAAAGAAGAAGAATCAATCACACATGAAACACAAAAGAATACTTTGGGGAAAGCCTCAAATAAAAACCTCGCTATCTGTATTATCATACAAGTGGAAATATCTCAGGATTACACAAAGCTTTAGCTCACAAGCTATCCAACTCTCAGTACAATCCCTCACTGTTACTCATAGATAGACCAGACAACTCATATGCCTTTCCCTCTATCCTCCAAGACTCCTATTTCATTGTGTTATTTTCCCTGGGTGCTCCTACTATAACCTTGTGTGGCACTAGTCTCACACACTGCTCCAACACACTATCAAACTGCGTAATCCTCAAGGAATAAATTCCTTTTGCATGCAAGAGATTTTCTTATAGGAAAATTCTTGCAACTGATAGTACATTGTCCCTGCCTTTAATCTCAAGTGGGACTTTGTATGAACTGACATGCATGAGTTATTTATGAGAAAATATTCAGTTATCTGGAGTACACTAGTTTCATGCATGCATGCATTAACTGACTAAACTCACAATCAGTTCCACAAACTGTTTGAAACTAATCTAACTGGACTTAACTCAGTTAACTAAGCTAACTAATTACAACTCAGATATAACTCAGCCTTATCTTCTTAATTAAGTGATAACTTCCTCAATCAAAGGGATAATTGTTGCATGTCTTCACAAAGACTTCATGTTTGAATTTCTCCAACTAATTAACTCAGGATGAATTAATTAATTATTTTTCAAATCGCTGGTGAGACTAAATTAGAATTTTAATTCAAGGACAAATTAAAATTGGAATATATCCTGAAATGGCATCTATAGCAATGCTAATTATAGCATTTCTGTTTTAACATTTCTTGTTGCTATTTTCAACACTCCCTCTCAACAAGAAAGGGATTATCTGTCACCCCAATCCTATCTCTATGGAACTCGAATTTACACTTTGACAACCTTAGTCAAAATGTCAGCATCTTTCTCATCAGTCAAAATATACTGCAACAACATTATCCTCCTTGCCACACAGTCTCTGAGATGATGATATCGAATGTCGATATTCTTGGACCTATCATGAAATACTGGATTCTCAGAGAGTTTGATACAACTCTGATTATCACAATATATCATAGTTGGATCCATCCTTTGATCAAACAAACCAACTAGAATTTTCCTCACCCAAATGGCTTTACATTGTGCCTGACTTGCAGCCATGTATTCAACCTCTCCTGAGCTAAGTGCCACTGACCTCTGTTTCCTGCTGCACCAAAAAACTGCAACTGAACCAAGGTTGAAAATTCCTCCTGATGTGCTCTTCCAATCTGATGGACTCCCTGCCCAATCTGCATCTGTGAAGCCCTATAGCTTAACTCCCTCTGACCGTCTGTACCATAATCCAAACTGAGATGTGCCTCTGAGGTATCTCAAAACATGCTTCGTTGCCTTCCAAAACAACTTGGTAGGCTGACTTAGCTGGTTCACCACAAAGCACAAATTTGGTCACGTGTTCACTAAGTACATCAGTGAACCCACAAGCTGCGGATACACAGTAGCCTCTACTACCTCACCTGAAGTAGCATCCTCTTTCCTCCAATTATATGCTAGAGGAGTCTGCATGGGCTTACACTTCTCCATGTGGAATCTCCTGAGTATCTCATTGGCATACTTGCCTTGAGACACAAACAACTCCCCATCCTTCTGCCACACTTCCATGCTTAGAAAGTAGTGCATGATACCCATGTCTTTCATCTCAAACTCTCTTGCAAGGTCCTCCTTGCAAGACATGATCAACTGAGCATCACCTGTTAATATCAGATCATCAACATAAAGAACAATGATCAACTACTTACCTTCCACCATGATGTGGTACAAGTTCGCATTCGCTTCACTATTTATGAAGCCCAACCTGGTGAAGTAGTTGTCGATCCTGGTGTACTAAGCATGAGGTGCTTACTTCAGCCCGTACAAAGCTCTCTTGAGTCAGCACACATGCAACTCATGATCGAAGGTATCAAATCCTTCTCGTTGTTCTATGTACATCTCTTCCTCAATCTTGCCATTGAGGAATGTAGTCTTCGCATCCATTTGATGGATCTTCCAACCCATATGTGCTAATAGTGAAAACATTGATTTGATAGATGAGTACCTTGCTACAGGATCAAAAGTCTCATCATAGTCTATCCCCTCGACCTGTGAGAAACCACGAGCAACAAACCTTGCCTTATGTTTCTCCACACTACAATCAGAAGCATGCTTTACCTTGTAAAGCCAACGGGAACTCACAGATGACTTGTTCTCTAGTCTTGGAACAACATCCCAAACACTATTCCGAACTATGGAGTCATACTCCTCCACCATGGCATCAACCCAAACTGGCTATTGCACTACTTCCTCAAAGGAAGATGGTTTGGTCTCTACACATTCCCCAACAAGGGCCATGTAACCAGTGTACCGCTAAGGTGACCTCCTCTGTCTATGCTGAGAAGATGGTTCTCCCACATTCTCTCTCACATCCAACAATAATCTATGAGCTTCTCTCGTGCATTTTCGCCCATCTCTGGAAGACTCTGCATGAGTGGATGTCTCCACTCCTGAAACCTCTCCATGCGGCTGCTCTGCATCAGTCTAGGGCTCCTCCTCCTTAGGAACCAAGATTTCCTCCTCTTCCTACATCTTGAGCTCCCTCTCAAGGGAAACTTGCAGGGCCTTCAGCTCATCAAACTTAAGATCTCTGCAAACCACTGTCCTCTAATTGGTAGGAAAATACACCCGATAGTTTTGGGGAGTATCAGTGTACCCCACAAGTATCCCCAACTCTGTTGTCAGCTCTAACTTCTTCCGGGCATCCTTGGTCACAAGGAAATAAACTAATGAGACAAAGATCTCGAAATGACCCACTTCTGGTCTCTTCTTGAAGAAAGATTCCTCTGGTGTCTTCATCCCAAGTATGTGATGCAGGCTTCTATTCTGCAAGTAAACCGCTATGTTGCATGCCTCACCCCACAAATGAAGTGGTAGGCCTTGGTCATGCAACATCGCCCGAGCTGCTCCCACAATCGTTATGTTCTTCCTCTTGGCCACTCCAGTCTGCTGTGGATTATGAGGTGTCGTCAACTCCTGTTTAATTCCTTCTGTTGCACAAAAATCCTTAAACTATTGAGAGACATACTCTCCACCATTGTTACTTCACAAGGCCCTGATCTTCTTTCCTGATTCTTTCTCAACTAAGGCTTTGAACTCACATAACCTTGGGAAGGTTTGATGGTCACAAGGAAATAAACTGATGAGCCAAAGATCCTGAAGTGACCCACTTCTAGTCTTTTCCCAAAGAAAGATTCCTCTGGTGTCTTCATCCCAAGTATGCGATGCAGGCTTCTATTCTGCAAGTAAATCGCTGTGTTGCATGCCTCACCCCACAAATGAAGTGGTAGGCCTTGGTCATGCAGCATCACCCAAGCTGCTCCCACAATCGTTATGTTCTTCCTCTCGGCCACTCCATTCTACTGTGGGTTATGAGGTGCCGTCACTCTTATTTAATTCCTTCTGCTGCATAGAAGTCCTTAAACTCTTGAGAGACATACTCTCCACCATTTTTGCTTCACAAGGCCCTAATCTTCTTTCCTAATTCTTTCTCCACTAAGGCTTTGAAATCACAAAACCATGAGAAGGTTTGATCCTTCTTCTACATGAAATAGATCCAACATCTATGAGAAAAATCATTAATGAAAATAACATAGTACCTTTGTTTAGCGGTGGAGGCTGTCGAGAATGGTCCACACACATCTATATGAACTCGCTCCAAGTTTGCTTTAGCTCAACTATCTCGATCCTGAAAGGAAGATTTTGCATACTTACCCAAGGTACAACCTTTGCATGTGTCCACTTGCTCAATTTTACCTTTGGGAAGTCCGGTAGAAATCTGTTGCATTATCTTCAAGGCCCCATGATGCAAGTGACCCAACCTTCTATGCCATAACTCACCAATATCTTGGCTTTGCACCAGTTCTGCTTTGGAACTTAATGCAGCACAGTCATGTACCGCCAACTTGTAGAGATTCTTCACTCGAATCCCAATCCTCTTGGTCTGACCTGTGGCTATGTGTCTTAGGAACTCCTTTCCTTTACTGAAGACTACATCATAACCTTTGTCTTCCAACATCGCGACCGATACCAAGTTTTTCTTCAGTCCAAGCACATACTTTACATTAGTTAGGGTGAGAGGAGCGTCATGCTTCCTCTGAAACACAACCATACCTTCACCTGAAACACGGTACTTTCCATCATCACCCATCTCTATGCACATCTGGAGATCTTTCTCCTCGAAGGTACTGAATAAACTCTTATCGTCAGTCATGTGGAATGAGGCTCCACTGTCCAGGTACCAAACATAACCCACCATCAATGAAACAATGCATACAATGAGGGTAAAATCCAATTTGAACTGTGAGACCAGTGCCTCACCATCTAATCCTTTGATGATCCCCTCCTGGATTTCTTCAATGGACAATTAGTTGCATAATGGCCCACCTCATGACAATTAAAGAATCGCACTTTAGATTTGTCAATCTTCTTCCCACCATGGGAAGAACTCGATTTGGAATGAGAAGCCTTCCCTTTCCCTTTCTGCGCCTTATTTTCTAAGGCTAGATTTTCTTCATCATCATGCTTAGATAAAGAACCATCTCTGGTGCTTCTCCTGATCTCCTCCTGCATCAGATCCGACCATAGTCGTTCCCAATCTGGCAGTTTCTCTCTTCCATTCACTGAGTCCTAGTAGCTATGCCAACTCTTAGGAAGACCGAGGAGAGAAAGACTCACCATTCCATCATCGGCTATCGTGATTCCTACACTTCCAAGCTTGTCTCTGCAGGTGGTAAGCTTGTTCAGATATGTAGAGATTGTGTCACCCTTTTCACACTTGATTTTCCAAAGCTTGTCCTTCAGCGCCAGCTTCCTCTGGTCACTGCTATTATGATATAGATCCTTCAATGTCTTCCACATTGAAAACAAAGTCTCCTTCCCATGGAGACTCGAGACAATATGGTCTCAAACTCCCTCCAGAAGAATCCTCCTCGCTCTCGCCACACATTTCTTCCATTCCGCCAATTCTTGGGCATTAGCTGCTGCTAGCTTGGGGACTTCTTGATCAATGAAGTCCTTCAAACCATTGTCTTCTAATACCGCTTCCATGCGATCCTTCCATGCTATGTAATTCGAGCTACCATCTAGGGCATACTCGAGTCTCAAGCCATTGAATGCCATTAGTGAACTTTGAGATGTGATAAGAAATTGATTTTGTACCTACAATCAAGAACTTCAAACTTCAAACTTCTCCTTTCTTTGTATACTGTTCTCCGCTTTGATCACCTTTTCTTTGATACCATGTAGAAATTCTCGCTTTAGATCACCTGATAATGCAATGTAACTAAAGCAAAATACTTGATCAACTTCTACTATCAAACTTGCGGAAGCTTAATCGATTTGAGCAAGATTTTAACAGAACACATATAACAAAGAAGAAGAATCAATCACACATGAAACATAGAAGAATACTCTGGGGAAAACCTCAGCTAAAAACCCCGTTATTTGTATTATCATGCAAGTGGAAGTATTGTATGATTATGTAAAGCTTTAGCTCACAAGCTATCCAGCTCTCAGTACAATCCCTCACTACTTCTCATAGACAGACCAAACAACTCATATACCTTTCCCTCTGTCCTCCAAGCCTCCTATTTCTTTGTGTTTTTTTCCCTGGGTTCTCTTGTTGTAACCTTTTGTGACACTGGTCTCACACACTACTCCAACACACTGTAAAACTACGCAATCCTCAAGGAATAAGTTCCTTCTGCATGCAAGAGATTTTCTTATAGGAAAATTCTTGCAACTGATAGTACATTGTCCCTGCCTTTAATCTCAACTGGGTCTCTATTTGAACTGACATGCATGAGTTATTTATGAGATAATATTCAGTTATCTGGAGTACACTAGTTTCATGCATGCATGCATTAACTGACTGAACTCACAATCAGTTCCACAAACTGTTTGGAACTAATCTAACTGGACTTAACTTGGTTAACTGAGCTAACTAATTACAACTCAAATACAACTCATCCTTATCTCCTTAATTAAGGGATAGCTTCCTCAATCAAAGGGATAACTGTGTTGGGTTGTGTTATATTCTTTCCACGACTAGCCCATGTAGTTAACCGAGGGGTTAGACGGGGGGTGGAGCCCCCCCTTCGTTGTGTTGATTGCATAGCCGGGGGGAGAGGGCGGGGTCACAGGGGGTTTGAGGTGTACCCATAACCTCACTTTATGGGGTCTAGGATAGCGCCCCAAAAATTTTTGGTTTTGGAACCTGTTAGGGCCTAAATCTACCTCAGGATGAGAAAGGCAATTCTAGGGTAACATCAAACCACGCTTAACCTGGTAGCTAGCCCTACCAGGTCGGGAGAGGGTTCTTTCCTTGTCAATATCAACGAAAATATATCAAAGAAGGCTTGATATGACTGATATAAAAACTAATTTTAGGCTAGGTATGCTTGCTCAGAGGAATTCGATTGATTTTAATGATTGATTGTTGGATCAGATGGGGAAGGCAGCTTTGGGTCCGGTAAATCAACTCAGATTTGTAGAGGTTTTCTGTGGGGTGAGGTAGGAAAGTGTCTTAGCACTTTGAAATAAGTGAAATGGAAAGTCTTAAGACTGGTGAGGAGTTGGAGAGGGCATGAAATTATCAAGAATCCTCTTCAAACAGTTGAAAACATGTAAAGCTAAACAAACCCTAAGGTAGAGCACTGCAATATCAATGAATTCCACCTTTATACTTGATTCATTTAGTTAAGCTTAAAAGGGAGAGATGATGGTACACATAAACACATGATAACTTGAATCACAGAAGGAAAAACAATACTAAATCACCTTGACACAATAATCCCACAAAATGCTGCAAACCCTAGTCTATTTCCTTGCCAAACTGCAGAGATGAATGTACAATAATGCTCAAAACATTCACAAGAGTCTAACCTTTACAAATGACTGAAAAAACACATGATATAGACCTCCAAACCACCTGTGCTATCCATCAGGGGTCGAATCCATGAGAAGAGGGGTGTTTTCAACCATATCTAAACTAGGAACACAAAAATAGGCAGTGGAACAGCTTGCCTCTAAAACCTAGGAAACTGATTCATTCAACTCTAAATCACCTACAACTGATGTATCTACCTTATCAAGTCAATTTTTATCATTTTTACATCATAGTACATCAATTTACATCATGTCACATCATGAATTTGACCATAAGAGAGAAAAAGTCAAACTAAAAGAAAACTAGGTGAAAAACAGAGTTTTTGAGAAAAAATAGCATTTTTTCATCCTGTGCGTAGCACCATTTTTTCTGTGCGTAGCACTTTTTCCAAGCTGCTTTTGAAGGCCTTCCCTTTCACAAAATTTTCTCCAAGATGGCTTGTTCGAAAGGTATGTCTGTCTACTTTCTAGGACAAGTGGAAGTTTTGAATTTTGTGTCCATTTTCCCTTCCCAAATTACAATCTCCCAAGACTGCTCCCTGTGTGGCCAAAAAGTGGCAGAAAGGGCATTTTTGAGGTGTTTTTGGCCCTTTTGGAGGCCCAAAACTTGTCAAAGTTTCCTAGTAATTTTTTAGCATGCACAAATTTTCATAAGGAATTAAAAAATTCCAAGTTTTCTTCAAATGGAGGTCCCTATCAAAAGCGAGCATTGGTGGCGCTACGCACCTGTTGGAAAAGCCTGTGCGTAGCGCCACTGATTTTGTGTGTAATGCCATTTTCAGATCAAGTTTTGGAGGCCTTCCCAATGTCCAAATTGGGTACACGATAGCTCATTAGAAATATTATTGAGTCCAATTTCCAACACAACTTTAATTTTTCAATTTGGAGTTCATTTGCCCTATCAAAAGTCAAATCTCCCAAGACTGCTCAAAATGTGCAAAATGAGGCTATCTAAAGGCAGAGTGTTGTTGCAGTCAACTTTTGAAGGTCTTCCTCAACTCCAAATTGAGCTCATGATAGCTCATTCAAAATCTGTTTGTGTCTAGTTATCATTTCACTCATCAAGAAAGTCATTTGGCCAACCAAGCTAGGATAAATCTTTATTTTTCCAAGGTCACTTCAGAGGTGCATCAGTTCTCTTGAGGAAATTGTATTTTTGATATTTCTCTAAAACCATGATACCTGTGTAAAAAATGAAGGAGGTTTTTCTTTCTTGGCCTATTTTTGACAAAAACCTCTCTCACGTTCTCCAAATTCATCTTCTATTTCTTAGATTCATCATTTGAGTAAAACCTACCCCGATGTGTGGAAAAGGGGATTTGTCGAAATGAAGGGAAATGAAGGGGATAAGGGGTTATAAATTCTTGAGGAAATTTTGGGAAGTAGGGAGGGATGTTAGGAAATAGGGGAAAGTTTAATTTCAAAGATTGAGTGAGGGGAAGGGGTCCAAAAGGGCTAAACACAGGCCAAGCCTAGAAAAATGTCAAATTGTAGCAAGAAACTAGGGTTTGTGGGAAAATGATGAATTTGAGAGATATCAATGATGGGAAGTGTTTAATAAGGTAAATTAAGGATAGGGTAAGGTGTATGAGCATCAAGATGCAAGCTTTGTTGATTATTTGACCATCCAAGAGAAATTACCTTCAAAACCCTAGGAGAGGGAAATGAGCCTTACCCAAGTACAACTGAAGCACGAACAAGGTGTAAAGTGACCCATTGGAACCCGAAATGATGATGAAAACCCTTTGAATGATGGTACACTCAGCTGAATGGTGACATGGACCAACCTTTGGACAATTTTGAAAGGAGTGCAAACAAACCATAGACCTAATACTTGGTGACCAAATTTTACTTGAAAACTTACTGAAATGACAAAATTTGACTTTGACACTCTGAGACCACTTTGTAAGACAATATTTAATCATTGGAGGAAGGCTACAAAGACTGACACTAACATTGGCTCCAATGGGGATGGTAGCTCCTTGGAGGTGCCAAGAACTGCAGATCTTTGGGAGAGCATACCAGTGCCTTATCCATTGGGCATGGAGTCAAAAACTCAATCTGAAATGCATGACTGAAAACTGACGACTTGACGACACAAACTGACTTGAAACTGACTCAATACTAAAACACAACTGACAAACTGGAAAATATGCTCAAAATGGAGCTTATTCAATAAAACCTACTCTAACTGTTCCATTCATCACCTGATCAAGTGAAATGAAACAACCAATGCAACCAAGTAAGTATTTCGGCTATTGTTTGAATTCTCCGCAAGTGCTTGATTATGATCAACAAGAGAGAACTACTGAAAGGCAACTCCCATGAAAACTTGTAAACAGATCCATTGAATGATATGGATTCTCTATTTGACTCCAAAAACACTGCATAAGGATCTTGAAATTCATGTGCACTGGGACTTAGCTCATCCAATGGATTACTTTTCTTCTCCTCATACCATGAATGCAAACTTTGATCTGAGCTTTGTGACGAGACTCTTGCTGAAAATGACAAAGAAACCGGCTGCCGGATCAAGTTTGTATCAATACTTTTTTCAAGCTCACAGTTAGCTAATGGAGAAGGACTTTGACTGCAAACATCATCCAACACATCAGCTATTGGATTGTGAAAAAGTTGAAAAGACTACTGCAACCCATTTTCCATTGGTTTCGATGAGATTGCATGATTTTCTATAGGTTGCTCATTTGAAGATATACTATGCAAATTTTCTCTCAAAAACTAAAATGATTCAAAACATAATGGTATGGAATCATATTGCATCATTTGATCATATGGTCTAGCTTCCAAGTCTTCATTTGCAACTTGACAATTAATGGCATTCAGGGGCTACAACTCTAGATATGAAAAGTCTTGAACAAGGTTTTCATTGCCCTCAAGATGGTCCAGATCAAGACTTGTCGATAGTTGATTTCTGATTGCATGAAAATTGTCTCTAACGAACTGAAACGAAGCAAAACAAAAAGGCAAAGATCCTTCACTTACTTCAATGTTTTCTACACTTTCCACCTCACTTCCATGACTAATATATAACGGCTGGTCACTGTATTCGAGCTGCTAAAAATGAACTTTCTCCTTCCACAAACCAGTCGTTGACTTGTTTGCAAGATTAGCTTCTGTTTGGAGAACATAATCATCATCATACTGATCAAATTGAGGCAAATCATCAGTATAAAACACATCATCAAGCATACATGTCATATCAACAGATATCTCTTCTCCAAGATGATCTATAACACAATCATTATCAGATCTATTACAACTGGGATAAGAAAGAAGATTTTTTGGATCAGAAACTTGTTCTTCTTCAATCAGCGAGCCATGATCTTGAACATCATAGTCATTCCTTGTAGTGATATTTTGCATCATCTCTTCCACTGCACTTACCAAAATGTCAAGCTTTACCTCTAAAGATGTTAATTCCTCTAGATCTATGTTCTTCATCTCTTCTTCCTTCACCTTTGCCCTTTTGATTAGAAAATGAGCCTCTACATCTACTGCACTATTTTGTATCTCTTCAAGTGTTGCAAGGTTCCTTTCTCTTAGCAGAAACTCCATTTCCAGATCAAAGGCTTTCGGGTAGTGCAAGAGAGCAGATCCAGGAGGAGGTCTTATATTAACCAGCATCGAAAAGTAGACTTGATTAAATCTGGCAGAAAACTGTTGTACTGTCTCCCTGGCTGTCTTTTCAACTAGTTATACTCTTCTATAATCAAGAAAGGGTTATGTCTGACCACCCATCTATCGAGGATAAATTTGGCAAACTGTTGGAAATCTGAGATGCTTGCATCAGGCAGGGTTTTGAACCAACTCTTGACTTTGCCTTGCAAAGAAAGAGAAAAAAGCCTAATACTGACATCTTATTCATCAACTTCAAAAAGGTCAAGAAAATACTCAAAATTCAATACGTCTCTCAGAAGTGATGTTTTCACAGTCACCATCAAATCTTGGTAGATATAGGTAATGATTTTTAGGGAAAGCATGGGATATAGGAGGTAAAATCAGAGGCTTGTATCGATCTGGAATTTTACAAGGTTTAGGGGTATGTATAGAAGGTGTAAAATCAGTCTTGGTCTCTTGAGGCTCATCAGTTTGAAGATGGTCATCACAAAATTCATAAGAAAGGTCTTGATCAAGCTCAAAGGCATGCAATTCTTTGGTATTCACAATCTTCAAAGGGAAGGAATCAAATGCAGGCCAAGGATCTTTTCTCAAATACAATATACTTTGCAAAGCCTTCTTGACGTTCTCGGGAAAAGAGAAGAAATAATTTATAACAAAGAACAAAATGTCTTGGATGAAATTCCAACATGAATACCTGAGCTTTCCATATTGTCCTTTCATGTTTCTATTGGTCAAGTTCATCCTCCAGTGGAGTCCTTAGATCTGATCTTGAAACTGATTTGGATTCGCCAGGTGAATGATTTCAGCCTTGTTGTGTGTCTCACTGTTGTCCACCATCAGCAATTAGATCTGCAACTTGAATGATCTTTCCCGGAGAAGATCTGTCACCTCTTCCACAAGGATGTTTAGAATGCTTGCAAGTCAGATGTTCAGTTCATAAACTAAACCAGAGATTGACTGAAGCAGCTTTCATCTACTATGCACTTGCAGAGCAAGAGCAGTTCGAACGCTACCTGGCTAATTTTAGGCTCCATCTATAGTTTATAAATCAAAGAACATTAACAAATAAAGGAAATTTTCTTCCTTAGTATGGTCGCCACTATGTTAGGGCCTAAATCTACCTTAGGCTGAGAAAAACAAGTCTAGGGTAACATCAAACCACGCTTAACCTGGTAGCTAGCCCTACTAGGTCGAGAGAGGGCTCTCTCCTTGTCAATATCAACGAAAATATATCAAATAAGGCTTGAGATGACTGATATAAAAACTAATTTTAGGCTAGGTATGCTTGCCCAGAGGAATTTGATTGATTTTAATGATTGATTGCTGGATCCGATGGAGAAGGCAGCTTTGGGTCCGAGAAATCAACTCAGATTTGTAGAGGTTTTTGTGGGGCGAGGTAGGCAAGTGTCTTAGCACTTTGAAATAAGTGAAATGGAAAGTATTAAGACTAGTGAGGAGTTGGAGAGGGCATGAAAGTATCAGGAATCCTCTTCAAACAATTGAAAACATGTAAAGCTAAACAAACACTAAGGTAGAGCACTACAACATCAACGAATTCCACCTTTATACTTGATTCATTTAGTTAAGCTTAAAAGAGAGAAATGATGGTACACATAAACACATGATAACTTGAATCATAGAAAGAAAAAAAATACTAAATCACCTTGACACAATAATCCCACAAAATTCTGCAAACCCTGGTCTATTTCCTTGCCAAACTGTAGAGATGAATGTACAATAATGCTCAAAGCATTCACAAGAGTCCAACCTTTACAAATGACTGACAAAACACATGATATAGACCTCCAAACCACATGTGCTATCCATCAAGGGTCGAACCCATGAGAAGAGGGGTAGTTTCAACCATATCTAAACTAGGAACACAAAAATAGGCAGTGGAACAGCTTGCCTCTAAAACCTAGGAAACTGATTCATTCAACTCTAAATCACCTACACATGATGTATCTACCTTATCAAGTCAATTTTTATCATTTTCATATCATAGTACATCAACTTACATCATGTCACATCATGAATTTTATCATAAGAGAGAAAAAGTCAAACTAGAAGAAAACTAGGCGAAAAACAGAGTTTTTGAGCAAAATTGGCACTTTTTCATCCCGTGCATAGTGCCATTTTTCTGTGCGTAGCGCTTTTTCTAAGCTGCTTTTGAAGGCCTTCCCCTTCACCAAATTTGCTCCAAGATGGCTTGTTGGAAATTTCTATCTATCTACTTTCTAGCAAAATTGGAATTTTTGAATTTTGTGTCCATTGGCCCCTGCAAAATTGCAATCTCCCAAGAATGCTCCCTGTGTGGCCAAATAGTGGCAGAAAGGGCATTTTTGAGATGTTTTTGGCCCTTTTGGAGGCCCAAAACTTGTCAAAATTTCCTAGTAATTTCTAAGCATGCATAAATTTTCATAAGAAATCTAAAAATTCCAAGTTTTCTTCAAATGGAGGTCCCTATCAAAAGCGAGCGCTGGTGGCGCTACGCACATGTTGGAAAAGCCTGTGTGTAGCGCCATTTTCAGATCAAGTTTTTGAGGCCTTCCCGGTGTCCAAATTGGGTGCACGATAGCTCGTTGGAAATATTATTGAGTCTAATTTCTAAAAAAACTTGAATTTTTCAATTTGGATTTCATTTTCCTTGTCAAAAGTCAAATCTCCGAAGACTAGTCAAAATGTGCAAAATGAGGTTGTCTAAAGGCAGAGTGTTGTTGCAGTCAACTTTTGAAGGTCTTCCTCAACTCAAAATTGAGCTCATGATAGCTCATTAGAAAAATATTTGTGTCTAGTTATCATTTCACTCATCAAATAATTCATCTTGCCAACCAAGCTAGGATAAATCTTTATTTTCCCAAGGTCACTTCAGAGGTGCATCAATTCTCCTGAGGAAACTGTATTTTTGACATTTCTCTAAAACCATGATAACTGTGTAAAACGTGAAGGAGGTTTTTCTTCCTTGGCCTATTTTGGAAAAAAATCTTTCTCACTTTCTCCAAATTCATCTTCCATTTCTCAGAAACATCATTTGAGTAAAACATACCCTGATGTGTGGAACAGGGGAATTATCGAAATGAAGGGAAATGAAGGGGATAAGGGGCTTCTAAATTCTTGAGGAAATTTTGGGAAGTAGGAAGGGATGTTAGGAAATAGGGTAAAGTATAATTTCAAAGATTTAGTTTGGGGAATGGGTCCAAAAGGGCTAAACACAGGCCAAGCCTAGAAAATTGTCAAATTGTAGCAAGAAACTAGGGTTTGTGGGAAAATGAGGAATTTGAGATATATCAGTGATGGGAAGTGTTTAATAAGGTACATTAAGGATAGGGGAAGGTGTATGAGCATCAGGATGCAAGATTTGTTGATGATTTGACCATCCAAGATAAATTACCTTCAAAACCCTAGGAGAAGGAAATGAGCCTTACCCAAGTACAACTGAAGCACAAACAAGGTGTAAAATGACCCATTGGAACCCCAAATGATGATGACAACCCTTTGAAGGATGGTACACTCAGCTGAATGGTGACATGGACCGACATTTGGAAAATTTTGAAAGGAGTGCAAACAAACCCTAAACCTAATACCTAGTGACCAAATTTTACTTGAAAACTCACTGAAATGACAAAATTTGACTTTAACACCCTAAGACCACTTTGTAAGAGCATATTTAATCACTGGAGGAAGGCTGCAAAGACTGACACTAATAGAACCTATGTTAGGTTGGGCAGACCCACCTACGGTTTTGTGCATGATTTTCGAACATGTTTTTTGGATGCGATGGTTTTCAGTCCATGGTTTTGGACGCGATGCTTTTTCGGTCCATGGTATTGGATGCTTCGGCGTGTATAAATATGTATTATAAAATTGAAAGGAATATAATGAAAAATCAAGTTGGTAGTCTCGATTTTGGTATCTAGGGGAAAATCTCTGTATATATGTGTTTTATGTGTTATGCTCTCGCATTGTTTATTTTTTGTATTTTAGAATTCATATGCAGGTAATTTCTATACGGGGTTAAAACCTACATTTGGTATCAGAGATGTTTTGGCTTCAAGGGGACGCCTTTGTTGTTGAGGGGTTTCGCTCAGGCCTGTGGTAGACCTTGTTCAGTGGGAGATCTACAAGATCGATTCTAGTGGTGACAGAAGATGGCGAGTAATGGAAAGATAGAGATCAATAAATTTAATGGTCAGAGTTTTGAGTTGTGGAAACTCAAGATGGAGGATCTCTTGGTGGATAAAGATCAGTGGATTGTGGTAGATACGAGTACTAAACCAATGGGAGTGTCCGATGAAGAATGGAAGAAGTTTGATCAAAAGGCAAAGAGCACAATGTGATTGTGTGTCTCAGATTCAGTATTGCTGAATGTATCAAGAGAAGCTACGGCGAAGGCTTTGTGGGACAAGTTAGGGACTTTGTACCAATCTAAATCTCTGGTGAATAAAATGTTCCTATGGAAAACGTTGTATAACCTGATGATGAAAGATGGAGACTCGGTGACAGAGCATCTGAACACATTTAACATTGTGGTAAGTCAGTTAGTATCTGTTGATATTAAAATCTCAGATGAAGATAAATGCATCAGTTTGTTGTGTTCTCTACCAGATTCATGGGATAGTTTGGTTATTGCAATAGGTAGCAATGCAACTGCCTTGCAATTTGATGAAATAGTCTCATCCTTGCTGACGGAGGAGATGAGATGGAAAAATATGGAGAGCCAGAATAGTGATGCCTTGACTATACAAGGACGGTCCCAGAATAGAAACAAAAATAAGTCATCGAGTGGGAGATCTAAGTCTCTAGGAAAACCTGTAAAGGTGGTGTGCTGGAAATGTGGAAAGAAAGGGCGCTACAAAAGGGATTGTAAATCTAAAGCTCTTGATAAAGGAAAAAGATCTGATGATGATCCTTCTGCAGAGGCGAAAACCACCTCAGATGAAGGTGGGAATGTGTACTTGGATTCTTCAAGTACACATGTAGATCATGAGGCATGGTTGATTGACTCAGGTGCATCCTTTCACTTCACTCCCCATAGAGAGTGGTTCTGCGAGTATGAGAAATATGATGATGGTGATGTATTCTTAGGGGATGATAGGAAGGCTAGAATTGTTGGTTGCGGAAAAGTAAAGTTGAAGTTGCAAAGTGGAAGGGTTAGAACACTTCTAGGTGTTCTGCATATTCCTGCATTGGCCAGAAATCTGATTTCTGTAAGCAAGTTGGATGATGCAGGTGTAAAAACAGTGTTCAAGAAGGATACCTGCAAGATGGTTGGGGGAACACTGGTATTGATGCAGGGAGTTCGGATTGGAACTCTGTACAAGTTGCAAGGTAGCATGGTTGTTGATGGGTGCAATAGTTATGTGGTTCCTGAAAGTGGAGCAGAAAATCTAGTTGTCTTTGGAGAGAAGACCATGTTGTGGCATCAAAGGCTTGGACATATTGGAGAGAAGGGCCTTTGAATACTTCATGGTAAAAGTATGGTAGAAGGTATGAGTAATAGCTCTTGTATATGGGAAGCAAAATCGGTTGAGTTTCCCCTCTGGTAGTAAGAGGGTGAAATAGATATTAGAGCTTGTGCATAGTGATTTGTTTGGACCTGTGAAGGTTCCATCACTAGGTAAGTTTGTGTAGTATGTATCATTTATAGATGACTTCTCAAGGAATACATGGATATATTTCCTTAAGAAGAAATCTGAAGTCTTTGACAAGTTTAAGGAATTTAAGGCTCTCGTGGAAAATCAGATAGAGAAGATGATAAAGGTGGAGAGTTTTGCAGCAAGGATTTTGAAGAATTCTATAAGAATTGTGGTATAGCACGGTAGAAGAATACTCCATATACACCTCAGCAAAATGGAGTTGCAAAAAGAATGAACAAGACGTTGATGGAAAGGGCAAGAAGCATACTCAATGGTGTCGGGTTAGGAGAGGAATTCTAGGCAGAGGCGGTGGATACTGCATGTTACCTGGTCAATAGGTCACCTTCATTAGTGTTGGAGGATAAGACTCCACAAGAGGTATGGACTGATAAGAAACCCTCTCTTTCACATCTGAGGGTATTTGGATGTGATGCATATGTACATGTTCCAAAGGAGAAACGAACCAAGTTGGATGGTAAATCTGAAAAGTGCATCTTTATTAGGTATAAGGATGGTTTAAAGGGTTACAAGCTTTGGAACCCAGTAACAAGGAAGGTTGTGTACAACTGAGATGTAGTGTTCAGAGAGGTGAAAGATCTTATTAAACACGAAGTCCAACCAAAGGAACCTGAGAAGATAGAGTTTGAGCTAAAGGAGGAAGAATCAAAATCTACAGTAGAGGAGGAATCAAAAGATGAAGAGCCACAAACTTCGGGTGTGAGAAGATCAGTTCAAGAAAAAGGGCAGCTAGAAAGGTATAGTCCATCTGCTCTTTGTTCAAATTTTGCTTTATCTATTGATGATGATCCTAGAACTGTGAAGGAAGCAGTGGCTTCAGAGGATGGAAAACTCTGGAAAGAGGCCACGGTTGATGAAATGGCATCTTTGCACAAAAATGAGGCTTGGGATCTGGTGGAGTTGTCGGCTGGAAGGAAGCCCATTGGCAGCAAATGGGCGTTCAAAAAGAAGACAAATGCAAAAGGACAACTGGAGAAATACAAAGCTCGGTTGCTAGCAAAAGTTTATTCCCAGATGCCGAGAATTGATTTTGGTGATATTTTTTCTCATGTTGCCAAGGTAACTTCTATTAGATTACTTTTATCTGTTGCTGCTGCTTTTGATTTTGAGGTAGAACAGATGGCTGTGAAGACAATGTTTCTTCACGGGGATCTAGAAGAGGAGATCTACATGAAGCAACCTGAAGGCTTTGTGGTGAAGGGTAAGAAAGAATTGGTATGTAAGTTAAAGAAGTCTCTATATGGGTTAAAACAGTTACCAAGGATGTGGTATCAGAAATTTGATACATTTATACGGGGACTTGGCTTCGCCAGAAGCAAAGCAGATCACTGTGTGTATTTTAAATTAATTGGTGACCGTGTTAATTATCTGGTCTTGTATGTTGATAATATGTTGCTGGTTGGAAATGACAAAGAAATTATCCAGGATTTGAAGACCATTTGTCCTCCAAATTTAACATGAAAGATATTGTTGCTACAAACTATATTTTGGGCATGGAAATTAAGAGAGATCGGACAAAGAGGAAGCTCTGGATAAATCAGAGGAAGTATGTTGAGACAATATTGCAGAGATTTAATATGTAGGATAGTAAACCGGCGAAGGTTCCTATTCTTGTAGGTGTGAAGTTATCTGCTAAATAGTGTCCCAAGACACAAGAAGAGGAAGAAGACATGTCCCGTGTTCCATATGCAAGTGTAGTCGGTAACCTGATGTATGCAATGGTCTGTACTAGACCAGACATTGCACATGCAGTGGGAGTATTAAGCAGGTTTATGTCAAAACCAGGGAAGGAGCACTAGACAACAGTGAAGTGACTTTTCAGGTATTTGTGTGGCACTAGTGATTATGGTTTGTGCTACCAAGTAAGACCAGGATTGGACAGAGTGTTGGATATTCATGGCGTTGTTGATGCAGATTGAGTAAGAGATCTGGATTAGAGAAGATCTACAAGTGGGTATGTGTTTAACCTATTTGGAGGTGCAGTCAGTTGGATAAGTAAGAAACAATCTGTAGTGGCACTATCAACTACAGAGGCAGGATACATGGCAACCACTCATGCAAGCAAGGAAGCAGTTTGGTTGCAGAAATTGTGTTCAAGTATGGGGTTAGTACAGGAAGCTATAAGGATAGACTGTGAAATCCAAAGTGCAATTTTCTTGGCAAAGAACCCCGCATATCATTCAAAGACAAAGCAGATTGATGTTTAGCATCACTTTGTGAGGGATAAGATAGAAGACAAAAAAGTGTTGTTGATAAAGGTGGAAACTTTGAAGAATATTGCAGATGCATTGACAAAATTTGTGAGCTCTGAGAAGTTCTCTTGGTGTAGAGAGAAAATGGGTGTTTCAGGGCTGGAAAAATGACTAAGCTCTCTTGTGGCCCCCTGTGGAAAGAAAACAACAAGTGGGAGAATGTTGAGTTGTGTTATATTCTTTCCACGACTAGCCCACGTAGTTAACCGGGGGGTTAGAGGGGGGGCGGAGCCCCCCCTTCATTGTGGCGATTGCATAGCTAGGGGGCAGGGGGGAGGGGCGTCACAGGGGGTTTGAGGCGTACCCATAACCCCACTTTATGGGGTTTGGGGCAGTGCCCCAGAAAATTTTGGTTTTGGAACCTATGTTAGGTTGGGCAGACCCACCTATGGTTTTGTGCATGATTTTCGCATATGTTTTTTGGATGCAATGGTTTTCAGTCCATGGTTTTGGACACGATGGTTTTTCGGTCCATGGTATTGGATGCTTCGGCATGTATAAATATGTATTATAACATTGAAAGGAATATAATGAAAAATCAAGATGGTAGTCTTGGCTTTGGGATCCAGGGGAAAATCTCTGTGTATATGTGTTTTATGTGTTATTCTCTCACATTGTTTATTTTCTGTGTTTTAGAATTCATATGGAGGCAATTTTTGTACGGGGTTAAAACCTACAAACTGTTGCATGTCTTCACAAAGACTTCATGTTTGAATTTCTCCAACTAATTAACTCAGGATGAATTAATTAATTATTTTTCAAACAGCTGGTGAGACTAAATTCGAATTTTAATTCAAGGAAAAATTAAAATTGGAATATATCCTGAAATGCTATCTATAGCAATGCTAATTATAGCATTTCTATTTTTAGCATTTCTTGTTGTTATTTTCAACACATATTGGGAAATAAACGGGGTGTGAAGGGAGGACTCCAATGATTAGGCATTCCTCAAATATTTTATTTTATATTTTATCTTTTCTATATAACATTTTTTACTTTGTTTTCCTTTTAATATTTTTTTTCTGCATTGTGTAATTGTTATATATATATATATATATATATATATATCCCCCAATCGGGGTGTGAGTTAACAATAGGGCATATTCGGGATATGTTCCATGGACATCGCCTCGATAAGAAAAGATGATGGGCAGTCATGTTACGACCCTCGCACACTTGCTCTTAACTGCAAGGTGGCATCGCGCATGCAGGTTATTAATGGTGATTGGACAGGATGGAGGTACATCTCCTTGTTGGGGTTTTATGTTAGTAGCTATGAACGTTTAGGAGGTGATGCTATTGGAATCATTATAGGTTTTATAGAAAGCTTGGGGACAAATGAAAAGGCACTTCACGAGGTCCACCACCCTAGTACAGATGGTTTGAACCTCCTCCTTGTGGTTGGTGACAACAGGTATGTTCTTTCAGTGTGTCCCTCTTCTACTCTTTCCCCTATGATTCAATTCCATAGGATATTACACTGGAGAAGCATTTCTGAGCTGATGTATGGGGTTAGAAGGAAAATCATTTGTGAAATTTGGGAGGAAAGTGTTGTTTTTCTAATGGGTTGTCTAAATATTGTAAAATTGCTTTTGTCTGTTATGGAATCTTGTTTTCTCGGATGGACATGTATTTGAGGTCTCTGCACTAGAATTCAGTACGCATCTCCTGCATGGATGATTATGTCTATTATATTGTTTTTTTGATGAACCTGTTGGCATTTAAAGAAGGGGTCTCCTACGTAAGGATATGCCCGAATTGATTGTGTGTTTTATCTTAATATGGCTTGGGGAGCCTTGGGTTGATGTGTTTGGCCTATCTTGGCAGACCCATCTCATATCCAGGGGAGAATGTTTGGTTTTTGGCCTTACTGATCACTGTTATATGGATTTTTGTTGTAGTATACTTATAGGTATAAATTTTCAGTGTGTGCACCAAGACCTTAAGCTTGTCAATCACCTCAAGCTTGAGCTCTTGGCTTTCTATTTCAAGGTTTCATATCCATTTTGTGTTTGGTTAAAGTGCAACATGGTGCACCCCTCCTTCAGCAGAGAAACCTCAGCTAGTGGAGGCCATGGGCGTAATAGAAATGCAGGTCAATGACAGGGAAGCAACCAACCCTAGCCATGTCTAGTTTGGGTTAGGGTCTGCAAATCCACTTCGAGCCTTATTCAAGAATTTTCCCAATCATACCAGACTAACACACAACCTCAAATTTGTCAGTTAATCTCGAGTTGGGAAGCAGAATTAAACCAACAGGAAACAGGTGCAAATTTGGATATGGAGGAATGGCGAGACCTAGTGCCGAACCCTAGACACTCCAAAGGTTGTTCCTCTTAATACAAAAAAATGTTTATCTTTACTAGTTGGTGAAGAATATCATGGCAAGAGCTTTGACGACTCCTTCATCTGGCCCCTCTAAGACAGATCTAGAACTCCAGGAAATTCATAAAGAATTTTAGCTTATACAATTCCAGCTTCAACAACAAAATTCCCACCTCAGTCACATGGAGAAACATGTTCCATGTCTCCTTGAGATGAAATTACTTGGTTCGAGTGTGAAATACCCAACACCAGTGGACTCTTCGGACTATTAGTAGCATGTTTTGCATAGATTTGGATTTAATTTTTTCTTTGTATAAATGAAGGCTTTGTAGAATTTGATATTATGTTTTAGTTATCTAGACTTTAGGAGAATTAAGGATACTCATACATATATAGTTTTGCTAAATAGTCTCAAACTATTCTATTTTTGGATGACTTATAATGCGATTAGGTGGCCAAAATATATGGTTTCCCAATGGGCAGGTTGAGGGAACCTAACCATACGAATATGGATGTAACCTACCTTTTTTGATGAAAATGAATGAAAAAAGGTTCTACTAAGCTTACAATATATGTTATACGAGATTTATGATTGCAGACAAAAGTATCTCCCCTAGGTCAGTCACTAACCTAGAACAACAGTGAGACAATGAACACAATTCTTTTCCTTAAAGTAAATAGATGACAGAGTGAGGCCTACCTAAAATCCTTTGCACACTTCGCTCCTTCTTCAGATTTGAAGCTCCAATTCCAGCCCCAAATGCCAAAATTAAAACCTACACAGTCAGATAACACAAGCCAAGAAATTACGAGATCTATGCAGTATCATCTAAGTACTTCATTTAATAGATCAACATGGTATTAAAATAAGTGAAATAACAACATCACATATAGGAAAACAATGAATTATTTTCATTAATATAAATGGAAGGAGATTACAACCATAAGTACCAATTGATCTTGTAGAAGAAATCCTCCAAGTTGTTGACTTGTCCTTTCCTTCTCACAATATGCACCTCCAATCACCCTAAACACATGAGATGATGACCACTCACTGAAACAACATAAGGGAAGAATCACTCTCCAAAAGCCAACCCAAAATACTCACTAGGTGCTTGTGGAATGAGGTAAATATATAGGAAGGAGAGATAGTTCATGAATTATTATCCATTTACCAATCTAGGCTTGAGATCCAAAAGTGATGGGAGGATAATCTCAAGGGATAAGATGGTGATTTCTCTAAGGTGGAATCAGATAGGATTTGAATGTTTATCCAAGGTAAATGGTTGAAAAAACTTATGGAAACTGCTATAAGGGGAAACTTTCGGAATCCTGATCATTCTCCCATATTTCTAGAACCAATGCATGTGCAAAGGGGAGAAACCTGTTGGTGACCAACGTAGGCCACAATGGAGCAAACTGTAGGTGAATGCACCCGAGTAGGCTTACAAGGAGTGTTGGTCCTCAAACGGGCTTAGGTGATGCAGTTTAGGGCTTAAATTTTGGGGGATGAAAGGAATATTCTTAGGACTTTGTGCCAGATGGTGACAAGGGGGAACATGATGTTGATTGATCCCATTAGGAGGCTCATTGATTGGATGTGACAAAATGGCCTATAATAGAATTCCCCCTAAAGTGCAAAGTCAGAGGTGATGAATGATGATTGAATTGTTTTACCTTGTGACAAGTCGGGATCAAGGAAAACTGACAAGCTTCATCTATTACAATACATTTACAACATGAAATCTTTGTTTGCTGAGGGAGGCATACCTATACTCAAATCATAAGCTAACATAACATGTACAATGATCAAAAGACGCGTCCACAGATGCAACTAGTGGACCCATGACTGGTTGACTATCTATATGATCACGACCATCATACATTGTGATCTTTGTATAACTCCTGAAATTGCAGCTTGGATGGATGAAACTATATCCGGGGTCTTCCATCTTGTTCACACGACCAAAAAATGTACGAGTCTAATCATGTGAATCAAAGAGCTGGATTCAAACATGGTAGAAATCATTTTATTACCAACCAATGATGTACGTCATTAACAAACACAAGAGAAACCACTAATGATGTTAATGGATCTAAAGGTAATATAGTACAATTTGTATGGTGTGAATGAATGGGTTGATGTCAAACACAACACATAATCTTTCGGTTGAAGGCCATTGATGTAAACCTATCACTAAGAGCGAGGAAAATTTACATTGATGTATGCAAGCACCAAGGTACGGATGGGTGTTTCTAAGTCAACTTCCTGGATGATGTGTTGATGTCGACAAGAAGTGACCCGTCGCAGGAGGGCCTTGATGTATCCCACATTAACGACACGAAACGGGTATCATGATTGAGACAGAATTATTAGAATGATGTTGACATGGAATTGGATCAGGAAATTCAGACATGAAATGAAGGCTTAGGAGTATTATAACATAGATCAACTAAATGACTTCTCTTGAACACATCTGCGACATTGAATGGGGTTGGCAGCATTGACCAAAAACCAAGATGAAGGCTCTAAAAATGGTCTAATAACCAAAAGACAAGAATATTACCCAACCCACTAGCCACAGAGATGAAGTGGAAGAGTGTCATGTTCAAGAGAGACTCATTTCCATTAGCAAAATGGAATCCCTTGTTTTCCCAATTTCCCTAACCATACTGGTCAATACCTCTTTTATTTTTTAACAAGCTTGAGGAGGATAACGTATTCTTGATCTGTAAGTTCATCCTTCAGATGAATCCCTCTAAGTATATTTAACAAACCTCGAGAAGGAGTGTTTCAACCCTATCATGATTGAGGAGTGCATCATTGTTTAATGTTTTAACGAGTCCAACGAATGTAAAACTCAACATATTTTTCATGTTTAGAGAGTTTGAAAAAGAGGCGAAAAAGAAAACTCCAAATTTCCCTTTTCGTAGGTAGTCCCTTAGGTATAAAAAGGTAGAAAACAATACCCAAGAGAACCTATTAGCCATGTTCGACTAAGGTATCCCTTTTTCATAGTTAGTCTATCTCAGACTGGAAAATGGTTAAACATATACTGAGTAGATGTCTTTTCATTTACTTTTACGAGTTCAAAAAGACAGTTGCTCGGAAATATTTTCATATTTGGGGAATATTAAAAGAGATGAAAGAGGACCCCTGTGGAACTGCTCAAAACACGTAAAGGTCAAGAGGCTCACTAATAAGACCACTCATCACAAAGGTTCCTCGAGAAATGTTAAAAACCGAGTGAAAGTGTATGATTGGCCAAGCAGAT
Organism: Pinus tabuliformis; assembly: GCA_031772625.1. Classification (NCBI taxonomy): domain Eukaryota; kingdom Viridiplantae; phylum Streptophyta; class Pinopsida; order Pinales; family Pinaceae; genus Pinus; species Pinus tabuliformis. The sequence goes on from CM062812.1 coordinate 667,930,778, forward strand.
GGTGGCAATGGAATAAAAAATCAAGACTCATTTGGCAAAAGTAGGCTGATAAAAATGGAAATCACGAGAGGTAAAGTGGAAATGTTTTCATTTTTACAGAAGCTTGAAACATGGGAAACTATGATTGAAATTCATTTCATTTTTACGCAAACTTGAAACATGGGAAATTAATGCTTAAAATTAGTTTGCATGCCCTAACATAATGACTCAATTCGAGGTACATTCCCCCCAAGCTTCATTTCATGCACCTAAGTAGACTATTAGATACTAACAGGTCGATGTAATGAAGGTTCATTTATGATATCAAGTGAAAGACTCGACTGGGAGTTTATGAGATCTAATCAAAGATTTGAACTGGAAGGGGATTTGTTTCATTTTTTAATGGGCTTGACACAGGAAAAGAACTATGCTCATGATACCTTGTTTCATTTTCTAACGAGCTTGACACAAGACAAGGAACTCTACTCAGACACCTTGTTTCATTTTTTAAGGAGCTTTACACAGGACAAGGAACTCTGCTCATGGGAACCTATTTAATTTTTTAATGAGGTTTACATAATAAAATAACTATCCTCATAAGAGCTTGTTTCATTTTCTAATGAGCTTGACACAAGAAAAGGAACTCTTCTCTGACCTTGTTTCATTTTTTAATGAGCTTGACATAAGAAAAAGAACTCTACTCCGACACCTTATTTCATTTTTTAAGGAGCTTGACATAAGAAAAGGAACTCTGCTCTGACACTTGATCATGCCTCTGAGAGACCATGGCTTCCAAGAGGTTCTCATCAGATGGAATAATAATTCTCTGGAAGGGATACCTATCAAAGGATCCAATGGATACATCAGACTCCAATGCCCCTAGTAAATTATTCACCACATCACCTACTAGATCATCAGTAGACGTGAGCGTGGAATAGATTGCCACATAATTAAACTATGGTGGGGGGGGGATACCACTTGCATATAAGGACCATTTATGGATTCTAGTTGATTGGGAGTCAAATTAGGACCAACGAACAAAATTTGGTCAATAGTCATGATTCTTCCTTCATGTGGGAAACACATCACACGAAAGAATGAAGAGACAAGAGTTCCCATGACATAAACATAGTCACACTCAAGGAATAAATTAAAATCCAAAGGGCCTTGGATTACCATCACATCGATATAGACAGTCTTTCCTCCCAAAGTAATAGGAAACTTAGGAAGGATCCCTAACGATTGACTAGCCCTCTATTAAAATCCAACTGATTCTGGGTAATAGGCACAAGTTGTGGAGAACCTAAATCTTGCCAAGAATTTGAGGACATAATATTAACATATGTGCCTTCATCTATGATTGTTCGAGGTATGACCACATTATAAGCTTGTACTATGATATGAAAGGGCACGTAAGGAAGAAGACAATATCCCGCCAGTCGACTCCAATCAAAGGAAGTGACCGTGCTACTTGCAGGGGGTGTTGTGGGAATGGGAGAACTACCCCCTTCTATTGTGGGAATGGGAGGATTTCCTCCTTGTGCCATTGGAATGGGAGGACTGCCCCCTAGTTCATTGGAATATGAAGAAACGAGAAGAACCTTAACAGTAAGAATTTCACTCTCTACGGGAAAGGTATGACCAACTAAAGGTGGAAACGAGTCAACCATTTTCTCAACCAATGGTTGTTACAGATCCATTTGGGCACATCAACCCCAACCTACAAATTAGTACTATTAGGGCCCATCAAACCCTAATTCAGTTGTTACATGCCCTAAAGAAGTCAACCATCAGAATGCTTAGCTTCCCAAGAAGTTTCATGACTAAAATCATCCAGAATCTGCCTCTAAGAAGATCAACACACGTAGGCCTTCATTAGGGTGCACTACAATACAGACCGTACACTGTGTTAGTTCCAATCTTTGCAGTCTATCACCAAGGATCAAAATGGGCTCTTACTATGTCTAGTTTTCAGAGATGTTTTACACATGAGTTTTAGTGCAAATCATATCCTAAGCATGTTCATCAGAAGCAGCTCAGAAAAATATTTCCAACAGTATATCACACTCCTAAAACCGGCTCCCGGATCAGAAGATATGATTTAAATGAATGATTGATTCTTGGTTATGTATGTTTTGAGGTCATTTGTTGCACACAAGGACAAGTTTACTACAAAATCAGTTTCTGAAGTAATGGACGTAAATTTTATAAAAGTGAAATATTTTTTTTTTCAATCACATACCAAATAAAAAAACCTCCTTCATTTTATGCACATGTGTTACTATGTGGGAGATATGCGGTGATATTTGAAGCCTACATTAAAACAAAACAAATTTTGCATTTGTTTTACTGTTTTAGTAATTGTAGTGCGGCGCCATTTTACAACATATGGAAAGTAATTTTGAGAAGCCCAAGGCGGTTTTTGTCAACCACAAGCCATATAACAAAAACCTCTTTTATTTTATTCACAAGTGTTGTGAATTGGAATATTTGACTAGATCTTTACAACCTATTTTTACAGATTTAAATATTTAGCGATTTCCTGTTTAGAGATTATCTTGTGGCACAGATTCCAAGCAACTAGAAACAAATTTCCAAAATTGGAGAGACGTTTTTCTCAAAAATGACCTTATCTACAAAAACCTCTTTCATTTTTGTAATAGGTGTTATGGTTCAAGAGATACGAGTTCATCTTTGAGCCCTATTTTCAGAAATTCGGTCCAAATTTAATGTAACTGATTCTATCTTGAGAGAGATGGTTGAGCTCAACTCCCTTAGTACAGGGATGAGCTAATTGTATATATTTTATGAATTTCAGAGTGTAATGGTTGGATTTTTGCAGTAGAGTGAGGCTGCCATTGGACTGTGTAAAGTTTTCCTTGAATATTATTTTAATGAAGCTTTTTCTGCTCTTTAAATTTGGGATTCATCATGGTGTTTAATGTGCAACATGTTTTTCTTGTAAATTCATTTCCATGCTTTGTTTTTTCTGCTAATTTGGTTACAAAATTCTCTAAGGGAAGTGTTAGGAATCCATCCATGCATGATGCTCCTTTCACAATGATTATGTTGTTTGATGTAGTGGTTATCTTTTTAGAATCCATCCTCTGTTAGATGCTCTGTTGAGTAACCTTGTGCTTCTCTTTCTTCTAAAGTTGCCACTGTAGATCCATCCCCTGATTGATGCCTATAGAGCAGTGGTATTTTCCCTCTTTCCTTCTCTCATTATATCTTTAATATGGTTGTACATTGCACTTACTTTTCCCCAAGTTTGCCGATAGAAACCAGCCCCAAATCCATATCCCAATAGTCCCTTCTCTTGCTATTTTCAACCCACAATTTTCAACCAAATCCTTATTCTTCATAGCTAGCCTAAGATTCAGTTATCGCAGCCATGTTTTTTTGGCAAAGAGAGAGCCCTCTCTGGTCTGGCAGGTCCAGATACCAAATCAAAAGCTTGGTCTATGGTTACCTCAGAATTTCCTTCTCTCAGCCTTGAGGTACATTCTGAGTGCTAACATATTGGTGCCGTTGCCGAGGAATGAGGTGACAGATCTTCTCTAGGAAAGATCGTTCAAGTTGCAGATCTGATTGTTGATGGTGGACAGCAGTCAGACACATATGAAGGCTGAAGCATTCGCCTGGCGACTCCACTGTTCAAGATCCCGAGTTTCAAAATATTGATGGTGGCTCCACTGGCTAAATGAAGGACTCAGATGTTGTTTCTATTTGTTCAAGGTATTCATGTATCGATTTTTCTAATATTCCTAGTTTTCCTAATCAGTTACCGAAGGATGCATATATTTTGAGCAATGGCCCTAAATTCAGTGGGGGAAATCTGACTTTAACTTTTGAACATATAGAAAATTTTAAAACATTTGTGAAAATTCTTAGAGTAAAAAAAGAAGATGTCTTCATTAGATTGTTATTTGATTCGTTTCAAGGAAAATGTAGAAAATGGATTAAAAGTTTTCCTATCAGATCTATTAAGTCATTTGCAGATTTTTGGCATATCTTTCTTGAAACATGGATGGAGAAAGAGGAAGGATTCAAAATAGAGGTGCCCTCTATTTGAGGCTTTAGAGAATGGGAATATATGTGCACAAATGATGAGGTAGATGAGAACTTCGCCACATCTCTTTCTTCTTATCTGAAATTCTGTCGAAGTAGCCATGAAGTTAAACTCAATTTTTTGCAAAAGTTTGCTATCAAAATTGAAGAAGATCTAACTGAATTGGAGACCCAAATACAGTCCCAGGATCTAGACTGTCAAGTCCCATTCTTTGGGGACATTTTCCAGCAGAAGGAAGGAAAGGTAAGGCTACCCGTGGATATTTGCATTAATAATTTGCAGCTAGAAGCATGTATTGAGGAGTTAGGGCAGCAAACAGAGTCTGGTTTCTTCGATCCTATTGTAGCATACATGGAAAAAAATTTCAGTTTGAATGTTAGGTCAGATTGTCTTTCACACACGTGTGACTCCCTATGTTCCTCATTTGAATCTATTGACAGTGGCTCATTTGTGCACACCAGTAAGCACTTCCAAGCAGCATCCTTGTCACAGTTACTTGATTGGTTGATCTGGCATTAAAACATCACTTGATCTATTGATTTTGCAGCAAAGTAGGCTAGGGTTGTACATAAATAAGTTTCCCAAAGCAACATTTCAGTTTTCGGCATTTGTTTTAGTTTCCTAATGTACAGGTTGCAGTATGTGTGTTTTTTTTGTTGGAATAAGTTGTTCAGGTTTGTAGTTGTTTGTGACTGTATTTCCCAATGGATGAGGCACTTGGTCTATGGTGTTCTTGACACCTCCAAGGAGCTTCCATCCCCAATAAGGCCAATGTTAGTTCTAGTCTTCACAGCCTGTCACCAGGGATCAAAATGGGCTCTTACTATGTCTGGTTTTCAGAGATGTTTTGCACATGAGTTTCAGTGCAAATCATATCCTAAGCATGTTCATTAGAAGCAACTCGGAAAATAATTTCCAACGATATATCACACTCCCAAAATCGGCTCCCGGATCAGAAGATATGATTGAAATGAATGATTGATTCTTGGTTATGCATGTTTTGAGGTCATTTGCTACACATAGGGAAAAGTTTACTACAAAATCAGTTTCTAAAGTAATGGACATGAATTTTATAAAAGTGAAAGAGGTTTTTTTCAATCACATACCAAATAACAAAAACCTCCTTCATTTTATGCACAGGTGTTACTATGTGGGAGATATGTGGTGATATTTGAAGCCTACATTAAAACAAAACAAATTTTGCATTTATTTTACTGTTTTAGTCATTGTAGTGCGGCGACATTTTACAATAGATGGAAAGTAATTTTGAGAAATCCAAGGAGATTTTTGTCAACCATGAGCCATATAGCAAAAACATCTTAAATTTTATTCACAGGTGTCGTGAATTGGAATATTTGACTAGATCTTTACAACCTATTTTACAGATTTAAATATTTAGTGATTTCCTGTTCAGAGATTATTTTGTGGCACAGATTTGAAGCAACTGGAAACACATTTCCAAAATTTTAGAGTTTTTTCTCAAACATGACCTTATCTACAAAAACCTCTTTCAGTTTTGTAATAAGTGTTATGGTTCAAGAGATACGAGTTCATCTTTGAGCCCTATTTTCAGAAATTCGGTCCAAATTTAACGTAACTGATTCTATCTTGAGAGAGATGGTTGAGATCAACTCCCTTAGTACAAGGATGAGCTAATTGTATATATTTGATGAATACCAGAGTGTAATGGTTGGCTTTTTGCAGCAGAGTGAGGCTGCCATTGGACTGTGTAAATTTTTTCTTGAATATTATTTTAATGAAGCTTTTTTTGCTCTTTAAATTTGGGATTCATCATGGTGTTTAATGTCTAGCATGTTTTTCTTGTAAAATCATTTTAATGCTTTATTTTTTCTGCTAATTTGGTTACAACATTCTCTAAGGGAAGTGTTAGGAATCCATCCATGCATGATGCTCTGTTCACAATCAATCCCTTTATCCCTTCCTCCATGGAACTAAATCCTAAGTTTGGGAGGGCATTCATTATCACCATTTATGGCATAACTTCCTTCATTCACCTATAAAAAGACCACTCATCTAAGTGATCAACGGTTGGAAATTATTGAATTATAGGGAGATGTTGTTAGTATGAGACTTGAGTTGATTTCAAGTATTGTAATGATGTAAAAATGTCTTGCTTATTATGAGGAGAGGATGGGATTGAACTGGAGGAGTGATGCTAAATCGAGAAAATTGGGTTGTAACTCTTCTTTTTACTAATAAAGTGTTCAAAGATTTTTCCATATGCTTGTGTGTTATTCAATTATGCTTTCATATGTGTATCGTGTACTTGATTCCATGATGTGTTTAATCAATAGATCATTATCATATGCTTTGATCAGTTTTTGTCTTCTATCTGTGTGTAGGTACTCTTCAAGTGGATTAAGTATGGATAGGAGCGATAGAGTTGGTTAAGGGAGACAAGGAGTAAGCGAAAGCTAGAGGTAGGTTTCTTTGCCTCTTATTTAATCTATTGGTCATAGAAAAAGTAGAGAATGCTTTGCACTATTGTTCTAGAATTAGCTACTAGTCTAGGGGTTTAAGCATTTATCTGTAGACACTAAAACTTCCCAAAACAATGGTTGGTCAAGAACAGACTCATGGGATTCACATTCAGAGAGAGTGGGATTTATTGGATTCAGATTCTGATTAATGACTTCATCAACTAGTGGAGGATTAGGAGAAAGCTCCCAGTAACCACCTAAAATATGAGGCTTAGAAGTTGTAAGGTTTTACAACACTTTTGAGGCTTCATCCATATAGGGACAAAGGTGAATATGATGATTCCATTCACATAACTTACAGGGAAATTTGAATTTACCCTTTTTTCCCATGAACCTTACTGTCGCTAGTTGAGGGTTTGACAGCAGCGTGATCTCCATAAGCTATTAACAAAGGCCGATGTGAGTCTATGGACCACACTTCTAATACTTTGGGAATACCAGGACAATCTCTAAGTAAGTGGTCACCCTTACATAACATGAAAGGGAATTTAACTTTGTGGGGAAGATTGGAAGGTTTCTTCATAGTAGTTGTATCCTTAGCAATGGTTGCTTGGTTTCCCTCTTTCTTATTTTTCTTCTTATTCTTTATCCTTTTCTTCTTCTTCTTAGCTTCCTAGTTACTAGACTCAATATTTTCACTAGGCAAAGAGAAAGAAAGGGATGAAGAAACAATAGGTGAAAAAGGAAAAGGGTAAATTTTAGGATCAACATGAGGTTGTTGTTGTTCAGGTGGAGGAGAACTCATTTGAGAAGAATTTTGGACATTCAAAACCATAGGGGTCAAAAATAACCAAACTAGTAAACCAATGGTAACTCCAAGAAGGGACAACCTTGCCATATAAGGAGCACCAATATTTCCAAAAGAGGGAAAAGGACTAGGATTCCAATCAGAGGGACTTCCTCGATTGGTAGAATCTAGAACTATTTCTATTATTCTCAACCTAAGATATATTAAGTAGTATTTCCATAGTAAGGATTTTGTTTCATAGTCAATTAATTGATTTTAGAAATTAAAGACACAAAAAAGGGGTACTTAGGCATAAAGGTTTACCAAGCAACCGTGAACTACAATATACACCTTAGTGAAGCAAGGACTTAACATACATCCAATAAATCTCCCTGAATGTTGTGTTTGGTGTATCACGATATACAAGGCAACTAGCTCAATTACCTATGGATGGATAGCAACCTATAGGGGACTCCCAAAATATATGCGGTGACACGTTGGAGTGTAGTCTATAGTAGTGTTGTTTAATGTGTAATAGTTCGATGAGAGCGTTCCCATATAATTTCCATGCATGGAGCACCATCCAATATACTTGAAGGTACGTGGAGAACGATCTGATGCACTTAAGTACATGGAATGGGATTTCACCCCCAGGATACGACGTTGGCAAATAACGACAGCTGCTATGTTTAATTACACTGGAACATGTCTCTAGCCTAGATCTCTATGATGTTTTCATTAATGTTACAAATGTTTCTTGGGTTGATTCAATAAAATTTATTGTTTATCTTTGATTATGTTTCGGTTTTTAAGGCTCAAAACTCAATGGCACCTGAACACGCCTATGATGCAACTACTATGACAAAAATAACTCTTTTCATTTTCGATGAAAGATATATAGTGTAGGAAATAGGTGCAAACAATGATGAAACAATCAAATATGCAACAAACAAGAGCTTCCTAACTAGATCTTTCAATTTCACTATTCCAATTCAATTCAAAGCATTAAAATATGTCAAACCATGCAATGTAATCTATGCACGATTCCCCTGAAAACTATGCAAATGTAATCTATGCACAATTTCCTTTCCTAATGTGAAAATGACAATTCTAACCATGAAATGTTATCTATGCAAGAGAATTATTCAAAACAAACACAAGAGGATTCTAATGAAATCAAACGTAATATGGGATTTCGTGAACAAAGGCCTCAAACTGAAATTGGGTGAAAATTCCAAAAATAAAAAGAGATGTCACTCATTGGTGATAACACTCAAAATGAAAGAAAAAATATGCAATTTCACATTAGGGAATTCCAATTTCACACACAAAACCCTAGATGCAAATGCAATATTTTTTCTTTTCACCACACTTAATTTTCAAAATGAAGAAAAATAAGATGCAAAGTCTAATCGCTAATTCAAATGCACTTTTCAGAATGAGGACTAGAACAACAATTCATCCAAGCGATCAATAATCAAACGAAACAAGTTTGCAAGTGACCTAATGATAAGAACAAATAAAAATCAAAACCAATTGTTACCAAGGAAATCAAACACACATGCAAACCAAATGGAGGCTTTAGAGAGACCACAAGGCACTCAAGAATTAGGGAAGTTCAATTGGAAGTAGGCTGACCAAAGAGAGGCTCAAGAAACAAGGCAAAATTCATGCAAAAACAGGGGCCAACACTAGTGCGGAAGAGGCACCAGTGCATTGCAACACGTGCAGAGTGGGCCAGGGTAAGGTGCAACACTCTGTTAAAGGCACGGGGGGTGCATTGAGCCTGGGAAAGAGCATTCTGGCACAAAAGAGGAAACAAAGGCTTAATGAAATCACTTCCTAGATCTGTTCTCGGTTGGATGATACAACAAAGGTATGTTAAGGAGGTAATCAAACACAATGGACAAGGAAACCACTAAGTGAATACTCCGCTTCCCAGCGGAATCACCAATTTGTTATACGAGATTTATGATTGCAGACAAAAGTATCTCCCCTATGTCGATGACTAACCTAGAACAACAGAGAGACAAGGAAAACAATGTTTTTCCTTAAATTAAATAGATGATGGAGTAAGGCATGCTTGGAATCCTTCATGCACTTTGCTTTTTCTTTAGCTTGGGAGCTCCAATTCTAGCCCCAAATGCCAAAATTAGAACTTGCACAGTCAGATAACACAAGCTAAGAAACTATGAGATCTATGTAATATCATCTAAGTACTCCATTCAATAGATCAACACGGTATTGAAATAAGTGAAATAACAAGATCAAATATAGGAAAACAATGAATTATTTGCATTAATATAAATGGAAGGAGATTACAACCATAAGTAGCAGTTGATCTTGTAAAAGAGCTCCTCCAAGTTGATGACTTGTCCTTTCCTCGTCACAATACGCACCTCCAATCTCCCTAAATGCATGAGATTATTACCACTCATCACAACAGCATAAGGGTATAATCACCCTCCAAAATCCAACCCAGAAAACTAACCAAGTGCTTTTGGAATGAGGTAAATATATAGGAAGGAGAGGTAGTTCATGAATTCTTATCCATTTACCAATCTATGCCTAAGATCCAAAAGTGATGGGAGGATGAGCTCAAGGGATAAGATGGTGATTTCTCCAAGGTGGAATCAGATAGGATTCAAATGTTTATCCAAGGTAAATGGTTGAAACAACTTTTGGAAACTTGTAGAAAGGGAAGCTTCGAGAATCCCAATCATTCTCCCAGATTTCTAGAACCAATGCAAGTGAAAAGGGGAGCAACCTGCTAGTGACCAACGCATGCCACAATGGAGCAACCTATAGATGAATGCACCCTAGTAGGCTTACAGGGAGCATTGGTCCTCAAACTGGCTCAGATGATTCCATTTAATGCTAAAATTATGGGGGATGAAGGGAACATGCTTAGGGCTTTGTGCAAGATGGTGACAAGGGGGAATAGGATGTTGATTGATCCCATTAGGAGGCTCATTGATAAGATGTGACAAAATGGCATATATATATATATATATATATATATATATATATATGGTCCTCAAACTGGCTCAGATGATTCCATTTAATGCTAAAATTATGGGGATGAAGGGAACATGCTTAGGGCTTTGTGCAAGATGGTGACAATAGGATGTTGATTGATCCCATTAGGAGGCTCATTGATAAGATGTGACAAAATGGCATATATATATATATATATATAGGGTTATTTTTTTGTATTCTTCTCCTTATTCTTCTTTTATACGTGTGTTATTTTTTAGGTTGTAGTTTCAAAAATGCTGAAATTTTAAACCTAAAACAAAAAAAAGGAAGGTGCTACATGTAGCACCATGTTTTAGTTCAAAGGTTGATTTTGAGGTTTCATTTCATAACAATAAAGGGGGTGTCACTTATAGCACAACTTTTCAATTTGGGGTTTGATATTGATTTTAAGGTTTTTCTTCCAACACTGGTTGTCAAGGCCACAACCTTAAGAAAGTTTAAATTTCAAACTTGAAAAAAGATGGATGATTTTAAGAGCACCACTTTTCAACTTGAGGGTTAGTTTAAAGCTTTTGTTTATGACTTTAAAAATCATGGTTGGAAAATTTGTACCTTTTACAAATCCCTCCTTGCACTCCCAAAAAAAAAATGCTACTAATAGCACCACTTTTTGAAATGGGGTAAAAACCAACACTAAATGTGACCTTTAAGAAAATGAGAATTCTTAAGGGTTCTTTTCAAGTTGGTAATTGTATTTTAATCCCCCTCAAGGGAGCCCTTTACTTTGACTATTCATGCTCATTTGAAAACTTGTAGTAGGACTTAATGGCCAATGACCAAGATACCCTAACATTCTCCACTTATTCCAACCCACCCCAAGTTTAACACCCATACAAGTCAAGGCATCTACATGCTCACATCTAATAACATCCACTTTCAAAGATACACTCATAGAAAGGTTGACCCTAAACTTTCCAATAAGGATGACAACCAACCATCTTTTCCTAGTCACTTGCATATCTCTTGATCTAATGTCAAATCTACACTTCATATCCCAAATTAATTGTACATAAGAACCACACACAAGCCACATGAAAGGGTTGCACATAGTTAAAACATCATTGTTGATTTGGGTTACTCACCCTTTTCCGTGTTAGTGTTATATGTCCTTCAAACTTGTCATTCCTAAAGAAAGACATTGATGGCAACCATTAGGAGAATATATCCTTTAGATCCTCAATTAATCACTTTTGATTGGAACAAAACAAATCCTAGGCTCCCCAATTTGCTTGCATCCAATATACTTGTCACAATTTAAAACTCTATTTTCATTGTTTCATTATGGATGCAAGTTCCTCCATTTGTATCATGTCCACTATAATTTGAAAAAAACTAGGATCCCCAAAGTTCATCCCATCCACCAAGACCCTACACATCTATAATAAATCCCCTTTCTAACTATAAGGTCCATTTAAAAAGGTTCCCATTCAACTTGCATGGAAAATCATCATGATTCATATTAAAGTTGTAGACACCCCTTTTGATTACAACATCATACTTAGTGCACCATGAAAATCCCTCGTGAATTGAAAAACACCACCTTTCACTAGTGTACATATTTGGAACCTTAACACAACTTTAAATCCTCACAATATATTTCCTACCATTGCAGGAACTTTGTGCCTACCCTCTTTGTTGAACATTGCCCTTTTTCTATTCAAGAACTCATTTTTGCTTGGGTTTTTCCATGACACTCCACCCCAAGTTGATTATATGGGATCATCCCCCATAATGCATTGACACTAATGACAATAGTTAATTTTAAAGGCAAAATCATATTTGATAACCTTGCAATTTAAATGAAGGTTAAGTTAGTATTTTATTTCTTTAATTTTTTTTAGAGGAATCGATAACTAATCAAGATTACTTAGCTGGTGCCTAGGTATAAATTAGGATGGTTAGCACTATAACCCCTAAGCTAGTGCCAGCAATTGATAATTCAATGTCTAACAAGTAACTTATGACTTAGCAAGGGTCAAGATGTCGAGATACACACCTAAAAGGGGATCCCACTCCTAGGACATCTACCCTTATAGCTTTTTCACAACATGTCAAAGTCTCATTAAGGATTTGAACATGGATAACGAAGTTGTGAGACCTACCTCCCAATCATTTGAGGAAATTACCTCAATCTTAAAATAACATAGATGATTAATAGAAAATATATAAACCATAATATAAAAACTTTGCAATAAAATTCTGTTTGTAATTAAAACCAATGTGATCACTCATCTAAAAAAATGAACAAATAACTTAGAAAAGTATGACCAATAATCTTAAAACTAATGATAAAGAGAAATTAACCTATAAACTTACAATGATATAAAACTTTCAATCTGCAATAAAAGTGTTTTATATAATAACCCAACTCTTAACTAATTGATGTAAAACATATTATAGACAAAGCTTTCAATATGCAATAAAAGTATTTTATATATTAAATAACTCTTAATACAATATCTAGTTGACTTAAAATGTAGAATTATGACTCGTGTACTCAAATAGTTTTCAACTTATGTCACTAATTAGGATAGTATGGATGTGAAACTCTATCAACAATGCTAGAATGTTGAATAGATATAATTGTTAATGTAGCAATAATTTATGTTAACACTGTTAAATATTGAGTTTCACCTATTTCAAATGAAGACATTAGTTTTGGGAGAGGGTCTTTTTTCCTAAGTTTAAATGTAGCAGAGACACAATATACAACCAAGTATGAGGGTGATGTGTGATTTCATCCATGTTCAAAGTGGAGTTGACATAATATGTCTCATTTCAAATAAAAATGAAATATTATTTAAATAAATAAAAAATGCCGCCTATAATAAAAAGGAAATGAATATACCTATTTAGATAGTTTTAATTAAAAGTATTATAACTCAATATGAAGGAAGGAGATGTGATGAAAATATTTCATTTTCGATTCATTATTGATTGCACTGAGAAACACATTCTACAACCCAGTATGAGGGTGATGTGTGATTTAGTTTGTGCTCAACATGGAGATGACATGTGTCCCCTTAAAATAAAAATAAATTTTATCTAAATAAAAAAACAATGTCAGTTATAATAAAAAAGAAATGAATATACATGTTAGATAGTTTTAATTAAAAGTTTATAACCCGTTATAAAAGAAATATGATGAAAATATTTCACTTTTTATTCATTATTGATATTACAACTAGGTATGAAGGAGATACCTTAAAAATGTAAAAATATTTCTCCCTTTGTATCATAAATAAAATATTTCAATATCCATGTGAAATAACTTAATTATATATCAATTTTAGAGCAATATATAATAATTAAATTTAAAAAACATTTATATTTATTTTTTTAAAACAATAATTAAGTATTTTTGTATTTAAAAGGTCATGAACATAAAGCTCAAGTGAGTTACTAAACAACCTTATATAATTAGATTGTTCCAAAGATGCACCTTTTTCCTGAACCCAATCTCTATGTTATACATATAGCATATTGAAACCTAAAGATTTGCTAGTCTCATTGTGTCCCTTGCATAAAAGCCAAAAATGATCAACAAGGAAACAAAATTTGCATTTCATGAGGTAGGCGGAGTCTGATTAAAATACCATATTGATCCTGGAGCCGATTCTAGCTTCATATCACCTGGTGATTTATCTACAACTGTGTATGGAGATCATCCAAAGTAAAAGGCCATGATTTAATTTTAAGCATCACTTTGTAGAAGCATAATTGGTAGAGGAGGTAACCTTCCACAGTGAGGGATGTTTCCTGAGGAGTTGGTCTGGTACATTGATCTTCAACTGGAGCATTTATTTTCTAAGTTACTATTATTACTAGGTAACCATGAGAAATCTCGTTGAAACTAATATTTAGAGATAATTCAACACTGTAAATAAGAGCTTTGTGTTAAAAAACTAGCTCACAAAAAGATAGAAAAGATAGATACTTGATAGAGTGATGCAACATAGGTAGCTTTAGCATCACTCCACCAACCATCATAAAACATATAACCAACAGGCCAAAGAGCAACGACCAAAATTTCAAGACGACCGTAACAATTTTGTAACCATGGTGACTTGATGAGGGGAAAGAGAATCATGTCGACAGAGGGGACAGAAGCAAAGCTTCTAAGGAGCAAAGAGAGACAAAAATGGTGTCCAGATAGCCAGGTTCCAAACCACTGAAAGGGAGAGCTAAAAAATTGTAAAGGGCTACAGGCCAAAGAACCAATAGATAGAATACCTTGATGAGGAGAACTGGTAAGGAACAACTAATAAGAATCATTCCACATCAGGAGAAACAACAAAGTAATAGTGCAAGGAAGAAGGAAATCCCAAAGCAGAGCTTTAAAGAGCATACTATGATGATAAGCATTTCCTGCAAGCTTCGACATCCACCTATTGGCCTCGATGACATCAATACCTTCCATTATGTCAATAATCATGTTGGGGGAGATCTATCTTGTGGAGGACCAGTCCATTTCTGATATGCATTCCTTGATTGGATCACTTATATCATCACATTTGCATCCTATGTTATTCTTGTTTTGCATTAGGGGAAAGGGGCCTTCTGGGTTTACCCTTGGAGAACTAATTCTCCCTGGTGAGAGTAGCTCCAGGGTTGATTAGATAATCAATTATTGAATTGTTCCCTTTTAAAGCAAGAAGTTATTCCTCTTAAGACATGGAAATATTGTTTTTCCCTCTTAAGACATGGAAGTATTGTTTTTTGGGATGAGTCAGGGCATGTTAAATATTTTCTCGATAGTATGAGCAAGTTTGAGATCATTAGGAAGAGATATATTTAGAATCATAGATAAAATGATAAATGAATCTTCAATCACTATGATATCTTGGATGTTTAAATTTATTGTTTGTTTTATTCCCTAGTAGAGAGCATATGTTTTTGCTACATTTGTAGAGAGCATATGCTTTCCCTACATTGTTGGTTTCCTAGCCCAATCCCTGGACGGATTTGGTTTCCATATTATTTTCAAGGTAAATAATCTCTCCCCATAAGTCTTACCTTCCCTTATATTTTCACTTTTTAGCATGAGGAAGATACATGGTTTTTATACATTTTAAAAATATCTCAATATAGAACTTATATAAGCTATTTGAATATCCATGTTAATTAATTTATTTTGATAACAACTTTATATGTGTGTGATAATATAATAAAATATTTTAATGCCCAAAGAGAAAAATAATTGAAAGAAAAAGAATTCAATTACTTTGTAATAAGAATAATAAAAAGAATATGTGTGATTCATTCAACTCTTCATATAGAATTAATATATCATGTGTTTAAAAATATATATTATTTATTTAGTATTTAGAGAAATCAACAACAAGGTTGGTTTCATACTCATGACATAGGGTCAATTCTAATCATTGCCACTATAACCTCTAGGTATGAATTTGGAGTATTTGAACCACAAACCTCCTTACACATAACACTTCATTTTCACGACCATTGGGAATTGAGTTGCCCTAGGGGCTATTACATTTTAAAATAATAATAATAATAATAAAATTCAATGTGAGTTATAAATAAAATATTTCAATATGCAAAATTAAGTAATATTGAGGTATATCTAAAAATATGTTAATAACTTATATCAATAATATATTAGGGTATATTATTAATATTTAATTATTATAAAGTATTTTAAATTTTGATTAAAATTTAATACAAGTATTTTTATTATTTATTTATTTATAATATTATTTAATATTTAATATTTAATACTAATTTATCTGATTTTATAATCCTTTGCTTAGGATTTTATTTAGGCTTAGTCTAACTTATAGATGAAATAGACTTTTTCACCGGAATTCAAGAAAGAATGTGATTTTTTGTTATTTAAAACACATTTTTGAATGCATAACTGGATGAAACTCCTTGGGGCACTCAAATTCTACAAATTAAAAAACTTAAACTCAAGTTAAAAAAAAAAAGAGTCAAATTTTAGTTAAAAATAACTAGAAAAAATATTGTGAAAAAAATTATCATCTCTTTACTTATCCTAAATATTGATTATTGATTTATTAATAATAAATTATTTATAGTAAATTGATATTATAAAATTTTAATAATAACTTAAAAAAAAATTATTCCTTGACTTAACCCTATATATATATATATATTAATTTAATTAATATTATTACACCATATTATTGATTTTTAATATTTATTACTTAATATTAATAATCTAAATTTATATTGTTTAGTTTTAAAAATTTTATGTATTTATTGAATATTATTATTATTTAAATTATTGCATATTTAATTTTTAATAGTATTAAACTTATAAGTTATTTAAATTAAGATATATTTATTTATTATTAACATTTTATAATCGTTTAATTATCTAGTTAGTTATTATAATTATTTATTTGTATCTCCCTTTTTATTTTCCTATTGGATTAAATTCTCTTCATCTAATTGTCCTTAAGATGAACCACATTACCTAGTTTGAAATGAGTCAGCAATCTAAAAGATTTATGTGATGGATTTAGAAGACAAACATATGAATAGCATCCATTTATATAAAAAAAAAATAATAGCCTCCATTCATATAACAAAAAAATAATGAATGTGGACAACATCCATTAATAAAATATTTTACCCTATTAAGTAAAATATTTCAATCTCAACTATGTATATGATTTTATCATGTAAATTTTCAGTTAGTATCATGATGATAAATTCTTCCGGAGCCTTCACCCATTTTGAGAGACAATAAGTTGAAAGGATATGTTGAAGAGTGTCACACTAGGCCTCCATTTATACCTGATGACACTATTCAACATATCATTTCAACTTATTGTCCCTGAGGTTGGGCGAAGTGTGCAGCTCTACAAGACTTTATCATTATGTATATATTATATATAGTTTAAAAAAATTGAAAAATATAAATTCTTATGGTTAAAATATAAGGAGTCTTACCGTTTTACATGCGAAGTGTGCAACTCTACACGACTTTATCATTATATATATATATATATATATATATATATATTTTAAAAAATTGAATAATATAAATTCTTATGGTTAAAATATGAGGAGTCTTACCATTTTACATTTTGATCCATTTTTAGGTATAATTTTATATCAATTTTGTCTAAAATCCAGAAAAGATTTATTAGTGTTATAGGTTTAAGTTGTGTAATCTACACAATCCAAGTGTCCAATAAAATTTTCAAGTCATTGAATCTATTTATACGTTCAAAAATGAAAATTATATATATATAATTTTTTGAAATATAAACAATTTGTGTTTTGCATTTAAATAAATTTTTTCATCTTCCCAAATATATTTATATTAGTATAATTAAAAAATACATGCCCATCGTCTTTTTCTAAATAGTTTTGAGTCGGATGGCCTATTTAACATGTCAAATGGAACTTAATGTCAAAGGACTCATTCCTTTCCATATATTGGAATTTTCCATTTTGAGTTATATCAATATGATGGGTGTCACTTGAATGGTTAACATTCTATTCTAACTGAGAAAGAGTATATGGATGAAGCATTTTTACTTGAATTTAATGTGTAATTATTCTTAATTTAAAAACATGAATTTATATTATATTGGAAACAATATGCATCGTGTTAGCATGGTCATTACTTTAATATTGATTCTAACCAATATATGTTCCACTGAAATAACAAGTAAACTAGTTTAATAAAACAAAGTTAACCTTATTAGATTTATGGTGTATACCCCAAAGGAAAAAACAATTTGGTCCATTTTGATGCACTTTTATATTTGTCGCATTAGATTGTGTTATCTTTTGCTTTGAATATGGAATCAACTACTTTTATGCATTTCTGAATGATGTGTCACTTTATTTGTCATAATACATCTAGATAACATTTACATATTTGGTCTTATTTCGGAGGTCCATGTCACATATGAAATAAATGTTAGAAAAGATTAGGAAAATATCATTGTGAGAGAACATGAAAAGGTGTGAATTTGTTTTCCTTGGTGTATTTGGAGTATATGATCAATGAAGGTGAATTTAATATTAGTTTTACAATAATAGAGATCATTTTTAAGTGGCCATTTCTACTAGTTCTATTTAAGTTGGAGTTTTTGTAAGAGTTGCCTAATATTGGAGGAACTTTATAACATCATTTTTAATGGCAGCAACAAAGCCTTATGTTACCAGTGGTAATAATTTCTAGTATAATTAAAATCAACCAAAAGCATTTGAATAATTAACACAAAAGATGATTCAAGTCTTAACTCTAACTTTGCTTGACTTGCAAACGCGATTTGAAGTGGAAATTGGTGTTAATGGGCATCTTATGGGTGCAAAGTAAATGTAAGGTGGGGTGGTTTGCTATCATTTAGAGTTATTCCATGGAGTAGTATTGAACTACCATACATATTACAAGGAGTTCTATATCTTGGTGTGGGAAGGGAAGAAGTGAAGGAAATATTTATTGGGAAAATGAGACTACTGTTCATACTAAACACTAACCTCTATAATACTTGCAGACATAGAGTAAGCTTAGCAAGCAAGACATTTTAAATGAATGAGATTGCTGCAACAATTTCACCTCATGATCATGATCCAGATTGGATCATTATATTGTTTTTCATCCATATTGATGCTTTTAGAGTGGAAAAATTGGTTGGATCAAATCTCAAGACCATTTTTACTAGCAGGACCCAGTTTGGAAAATTGGGGTCCAAAACCTTCTGAGAGCATTTTGAGGCATCAAACAACATTTCTGTATCTTGGCATGGGAAGGGAAGAAGTGAAGGAAATATTTATTGGGAAAAGGAGACCATTGTTCATACTAAACACTAACCTCTACAATACTTTCAGACATAGAGTAAGCTTAGCAAGCAAGATATTTTAAATGAATGAGAATGTTGTAACAATTTTATCTAGTGTTCATGATCCAGATTAAATCATTATATTGTTTGTCATCCATATTGATGATTTTAGAGTGAAAAAAGTAGAGGAATCAACTCTTGGGACCATTTTTACCAGCAAAACCCAATTTAGAAAATTGGGGCCTAAAACCTTTTAAGAGCATTTTGAGGCATCAAACAACATTTTTTTGGGTTAAAACTTTATTGTTTTAGTGTAGCACATTTTGTTTCTTATTCTACACAAAGAGACGTTTCCAATGACACAAGAATCACATTAATCAAAGTTCATATGTGAAATTCATGTCACTCATAATTTAACCTTCATGTTTTCACCACCATAATATGAGAGGATGTCATGTCAGCCCTCATTATTCATGAAAAAGGGGCTAACCATGTGATTATGATGTAGAAGCTAGAGTTTATATTGTAATTGATCCATGGGATTAAAAAAGTGCTCAAAATGAAAGTGCTTGAAAATGCATGAAACTAGTGCCAGATAGTAGTACTCGTTGTTTTGAATCCGACACCACTTGAATCGCTGAAAACTGATATCGTATGCTCAAGTTATGATGTTCTGATCGTTTGGCTCAATAACTAAAAAATTTACCGTTGTGCTAGCTGGAATGCTGATTGGGATGTTTGTACTGATGATTTTAGCATGCTAACTAAGCGTATGACCGGATGAAGGACCGGTGTGGGCTCGATAAGTGTCAACTCATCATTGGTCCAATTGGGTGCATTTGATTGGTTGAAGTCATATGGGAGGTCCAATTAGAGGCTGCCACGTGGCCCAACCCAAGGCTTCCATGTGGCACCTCAGGGTTGGATCAAATTTTATTTGGTGGTCGAAAGGCCTCAGCAGGGATCGAACCCATGACATGCTACAATCTAACTTCGACCTCCACCATTGCATTGTAGACATGCTTCTTAATAAACTATGGTCACGCCTTTATGTTAAGGAAACATGAAATATACATTGGAGGAGAGGGACAGGCATTAGCCCTGGCCCTTGGTCTTCGACACCTCCACGAGACTGACTACAGAACGAGGGTATGGCTTGGGGACCATCTCCTTTCCCATGGTCATGACACAACCCACAAGACTAGCGCGTAAGGGTTAAGTGATTGGTGGAGGGGGCAGGGCTTTGAGCCCTAGCCCTAGGTTTCATGTCCTCATATGTGACCGTAGGTGAGAGTTTGACGGACAGGGTGGGGTGATGGGTCCTAGTCCTGGTCCCATGTGATCTCATATAACCGAAGGCAGAGAGAATGGGTCTTCAGCGATATGGGCGGGTAGTTATCCCTGACCCCCGACTCTATGGTCAACATATGACTGCAACCAATGGCAATAGGCACAGAGTGGCGGGGTTGGGCGGTTAGACCAGTCCCAAGCCGCATCGGGCACACGACCAATGGTGGGGCCAAGAATTCGGAGCGCAAGGGTAATTGGCCAAACTAACTAAGAGACAATTTGCACCAAATGTGGCGAGAATCTTGCTGGCGCCAAGTGAATTTGTAACTCGACGATTGGAAAAAAGGCCAAAAATGTAGAACAATGAGACAATTTTGCAGAATTAGAGAACAGTTTGCAGAAAAACTTTGGAGAGCCATAACTTGATGAGTTTTTGGCATTTTTTAGCCCAAGAAGAGCCCAAATAGGGTTTTTGGGCCTTCTGAAGCCATTGGCAGCACTATATTTTCATTTTGAGCACATAATTGAAGAGGCCCAACATTGGAAGCTGGAAACGGAGACGTAGCCCACGAGGGGTGAACTTCGTTATCAATTGTCTAGTGTTGATATGTATGGTTCATTTGTCTCTGTTAATTTTCTGCAAACTAAGTTTTAAACATTAAATTTATGTGTTTTTGCAACTTCATCAATTTCCCATAAGACATCAATTTACTTGCAATTTTTTGAATAAACCTTCAAGTTTTTAAATACTGATCAATTTTGTATCAGACCCCTGGTTATTTTGAAGGATTGATTGTGTTTTCAAGTGTTTTTTGATGCTTACAAGGTTAAAGATGAAAAGAGGAGAAGGAGTGCTTGAAGAACCAAACCCTCAAGTTGGTTCAAGGAAGTCACAAACACCTCAAAATTCACCAGTCATGGCACATGAAGAAGGACATGAGATGATGTATAAGGATGAGAGAGTTTTCAGAAAGGCTTTCTTTGAAATGTCTGAAATGGTGAAAGTTTTGTTTGAAGAAAGGAACACAAGGTTGCAAGGAGAGAGCTCAAATCCATCAAAAGGTAATGGAGGAGATGGGAGTAAGCCTCCACCTCTACCTCCACCTTTTCCTCCTCCTTCACCTCCATCTTCACCTTCATCCTCCTCCACTTCAACCCCTTCACATACTCTTCCTAGTTCTCCAAAATGATGTGTTAAACACCTTTGTTAAAGCTTGATGTCAAATTTTAATTGCCTATGTACAATGTGGAAGTAAATGCTGAGAAATTGGATAATTGGGTTCGTCAGCTTGAATTCTATTGTAGGACTCAACAAATTGATGATGACTCCGCTAAGATCCAACTTGCTTCTCTTCATCTATAAAGTGCATTTCTCATATGGTGGGAGGCCAAAACCCAAGAGGACTTGAAGAAAAGTAGTAAGATAATTTCTTCTTGCAATGATTTCATAGTTGCATTAAGGAGACAATTCTGTCCATTAGCTTATATGTAGAAAGAAATAATGGATTGAAAAAAATTCAGACAAGCAAAAGGTATGAGTGTTCAGAGTTATACACAGGAGTTTAGAATAAGAGCTCTAATTTTGGGTGTAGATTTATATTCACAAGAAACTCTCCTTAAATGCGTAGGTGTTTTACATAGTTACTTGAGGCATACAATTCTTATGCTTAACCCTACAAATCTAGATGAAGTATGTGTACAGGCTACACATTTAGAAGCAAGAGGGAAGAATGTTCCTGAAGAGATTAGCGAGAAGTCATTTAATTCTAAAGACCAAGGAAAGGGGAAGTTTAAAGGAAAAGACAAAAATAATGCTACCATCAAGAAAGAGGAAGAAAAGATCACATGAAAACATTCTTAAAAAAAAGACCATGATGAATACCATTGTTGGAAACTTCATCTAGAAATGAAACGAAAGAAGGAGAAAGAAAATATTGTTGCAATCGCTCAACATGATATAGGATCAAACTTAGGTGATGAAACAAAAATCACAGATATGGGAGTTAAAGGTAAGGATTCTATTGCAAGTACTAGTTCTTCTAGCAAGACCATTGAAACTCAAAATGATAAAGAAAGAATTGAGATTTTCCATATTAGAGTCATCTCAAAACATAACAAAGTAGATACTTTGTTTGATAGTGGATCACAATCCAACCTTATTTCAGAAGCCATTGTCAAGAAACTAAACTTGGAAACTATCCCTCATCCTAAACCTTATCCTTTTGGTTGGGTATGTGACAATCCCAAATTGCAAGTGATAAGAAAATGCAAACTTAAATTCGTCGTCAATGCAAACTTTATTGATGAGGTAGAGCTTGATGTTGTACCACTTGACATATGCGAGATTGTTTTGGGGAGTCCATACTTATATGATTGGAAGGTCATATTTTATCGCCATGAAAACAAATATCATTTGTTTAAATATGGAATTGAGTATATTTTTAGAGCACAGTGTAAGAAGATCAATTTATCTCTTGTAAGTGCTGGAAAAATGAAGAGGCTTGTAAATGCTAGTCAAAATTTTGCATTGTTAATGATCAAACACAAAGATGTTGAGGAATCTAAATCTTTCCAAGGATGTCTTGTAAAACTCAAACATGATTTAGTTGAGGTTTTTAACACATGTGATAAGGTGTTTTAGGAGTCTGATGTGTTTCCTCCTAAACGAGGAATACAACATGAAGTTCAATTACAACAGGATACATAATTTTTGAACATTGGTATGTACAATACGTCAATGTTAAAGAATGCAAAGATCAAGAAGTAGATGCAAGAGCTACTTGATAAAGGGGTCATTACGCCTAGTACATATCCTTATGGGTCTCCTAATGTCTTGGCTCTGAAGAAGGATGGTACATGGCGATGGCGATCACGATGTGTGAATTTTGGAGCTTTGAACAAAATCACGTAAAGAATCACTATCCTCTTCCTTGCATTGATGTTTTGTTAAATCAATTGAAGGATCTTGTTTATTTCACTAAGTTGAACTTGCAAAGTGGTTACCATAAAATAATACTTGCTGAATGCGATACGTGGAAAACCACTTTCGAGACAAAGCCAACTCTATTGCATGCTTTTACAAGGGTGAAACAAGTCTCTCAATGGGGAGGCAAGCAGCAGAAAGCCTTCAATGCATTGAAAGGTAAAATCAGTACAACATCAATTCTTGCATCAGATACCAAGAAACCATTATAGATTCAGTTGGTGAATCATATGGTACAAGAACATTTAGTGAAGAGTGAATCCAAAAGTACAAGGCTAGACATGATAAGTATTGTGTTGACCACAACTTCCAAGTTGGAGATGAAGTAAGGCTTTGCTTCAACAAAGAAAAGCTTCAAGGTGAAGAGAACTTAAGATTATATGAGCCTCCTTTTATTTAATATTAAGGAGAGAATGTTCAGATTCCAACAACAGAATATTTATCTCCTGAATATCTTAAAGAATTGCAACAAGATAGCATTCTTGACAGGAAAACAAGGACTTCACGTAGAGGTAATGTGGAGTACCTTCGAGTGGGGCTCAAGGGAACTAATCCAAGTAAGGCTAAATGGATTGAGATTGGAAGGGTGAGGGAGTTGTACCCTCACCTATCCGTTGACTAAAAATAACCTTTTGGTGGTCTAAAAGCTTCTAGTGGGGAGGAATGAGCTAGGGGATTAGAAAAGTGATAAAAAATTAAAGTTCTCGAAAATGCCCGAAACTAGTGCCAAATTGTAGTGCTCATCGTTGTGAATCTAATTCCACTTGAATTGATGAAAACTAATATCGTATACTCAAGTTATGATGTTATGGTCATTTGGCTCAACAGCTAAAAAAATTGTAGGTGTGTTGACTTGGCAGTCTGTACTGCTGATGTTAGAATGTTGATTGGGAGTATGACCAAGTTAAGGACTAATGTGAGCTTGATAAGTGTCACCACATCATTGGTCCAATTGGGCATAGTTGATTTTTTGAATTCATATGGGAGGTCCAATTCGAGGCTGCCACATGAACCAACAAGAGGCCACTATGTGGCACCTCAAGGTTGGATAAAATTTTATTTGGTGGCCCGCATGCCTCAATGGGGATCGTAAACGTGACTTGCTGCAATCTAACTCCAACCTCCACCATTGCACTATCAACAAGTTTCTTAATAAAATATGGTTGCAACTTTATGTTAAAGACATATGAAATCTGCATTGGGGGAGAGGGGTTGGGTGCTAGCCCTAACCCCTAGTCTTTGACACCTCCACAAGACCAACGACACAATGAGGGTAGGGCTAAGGGACTAGCCCTTGGCCCATGGTCACGAAACAGGCCACAGGATCGACACGTAAGGGTTAAGCGATTAGAAGAGAGGGCGGGACTCTAAGCCCTAGCCCCAGGTTCCATGTCTGCATATGTGACCGCAGGCAAGAGTTTGACGAGTGGGGAAAGGCGCTCATCCCTAGCCCCGGTCCCATGTGATCTCATATAACCAGAGGCAAAGAGAACAAGGCTTCAGTGGTGGGGGAGGACAGTTAGCCCCGACCCTCAGCTCTATGGTTAGCATATGACCATAAGACAGGTGAGAAGTGCTGAGGGAGGGCAGTTAGCCCAGCCCCTTACCACATGGGCCACACGACCAACGACGAGGTCGAGAATCCAGAGGGCGGGGGTAATTGGACAAACTAATCGAGTGACCATTTAGACAAAATGTGGCATGGATCTCAATAGCGCCAAGCGAATTCATCACTCGACGGTTGGAAAAAAGGCAGAAAATGTAGAATAGTTAACCATTTTTGTAGAATTGGAAAATAGTTAGCAGGAAAAAAAAATTTGGAGAGCCATAACTTGATGAGTTTTTGGTCTTTTTGAGCCCAAGAAGATCCCAGATAGGGGTTTTCAGGCCTTATAAAGCCATTGGAAGCACTACTTTTGTATTTTGAGCACTGTAAACTTATGTAATTACAGCTTTGAGTGGATAATTGAAGAGGCCCAACATTGGAAGTTGAACCTAGAGATGTAGCCCAGGAGGGGTGAACTTCGTTGTCAATTGTTTTCCTGTGTTACTATGTATGGTTCATTTGTCTTTGTTTATTTTCTGCAAATTGAGTTTTAAGCACTAAAATTTATGTGCTTTTGCAACTTGATCCATTTCCCATAAGGCATAAATTTACTTGCAAATTTTTCAATAAACTTTCAAGTTTTTAAATATAGATCAGTAACTTTGGTTAATATTTGAGGTAGTCAAACCTAACCATTAGCAGGTTATTGGTTTGTGTTATAATCGGGTCGCTAGGAGGAAAAGGGGTTTCATTCATTCGCGTGCATTTGTTCCATAGCTAAGCAAAAATAGCCAAGAGGGATAGGAGATAGAGAACATCGAGAGTATTTTCGCATTGTAGTATCCCACAAGCCACAAGCCACAAGCCATACTTCCATGTACTCGCAACCATATTTCAATTCAGAGAAATAGAGTGGAGTGGCCTCACCTTCTTGCTGGGTTTTTCTCCTGAAATGGTTTCCCAAGCCATATCATGGGTTAAATGTGTTTGTGAGCTTTTATTTTTCCATTCTCTATTTTTTGCATAATTTTTAATTCGCATGCAAACACTATTAATAATATTCTAGAAATCTACAAATAATAAAAGAAATATCACTGTAATAGTGTAGAATTTCAAATTTTGTATATAATTTTATCAATTCTATTTTCATGGACTGTCTAGTGGAATATCCACAAAAGTTTACAGATCATATCAAGTATAAGAAGAACATTATTGATAAGTTGCCTTAATTGTTATCATGACCTTTAATGCCCAAATTACTACTCTAGGAGTCATTGTGCACATGGATCCATTCATCCTCTTTAAAGCATTTTTAGGTCTCTATAATACTAGTGTTGCCCCTATATTGTTATTGTATGCCCCATAGAAGCCCACTATTGTAATTGTCGTGTCCTTACATTATTATTGTTATATAGGCCCTAATTATATTTTGAGCCTTTAGACTCCTATATATACCAAGGAGGTCTTGTCATTTGAATCACTCAAGAATTTTTCATTTATGTGATGTAAAGAGAGGTTTCCCACTCGAAGTGGCTTATTATCTAGTTGTTGTTCTATCTTTTTTTATGTTTCTATGTTATTTTTTTTTGGTATCAGAGTTCTTAATCCTAGGGTTTTGTTACTTCAAACGGGTCATCGTGGATTTCTCGCTATTTTTTTTACTTTTTTTTTGGTCAAGATTCAAACTATGAAATTGATACTACGTAAATATCAAATCATAATGAAAATCTAGTTACAATTTCAAACCTTAGTTCTCTACATTTTCGAAGATATGGCCCTAGGAAGTTAGGGATTTTTGCATGCTCTAAAATTTAGTCTCTAACATGTGTTCCAAGTAAAATCATCATAACTTTCTCTTCAAACATCAAATTTTAATTTAGTAAAAAGTGAATGAGAGTGAACAGGTTATAGTTTCTTGGGTATGATTTTTAGGGATGCAGATTAAAACAATGACGCATGACACCTCGTACAAGTTTGATCTACTGAACTAATCCATAATCAAGACATCGCGGGATAAATCACATAACTTTTCCTTGAATAATCCAATATCAGTCTAATTAGTGGGGTTGGAAAGAGGACACAGAGGGCTACCACATGACATAATTTCAGACCTTGGGAGGATGAAACAGAAAGATACAACAACTTCATTATTAGCCTTATCAACAAGCTCAAAATCAAGATCTAAAAGTCGTGTATTTTTAAATTTGCATGACTTTTGTTTGGAAATTTTGAAGTGATTTAGAGGACATAATGAAGCATAAATATCATTAATTGGTTCCAAAATGCATTCAAAACAAAAAAAAATGTTACATCCATTAAGCCCGTAGAAAACTTTACTATGACGCATGAAGAAGAAGAAGAAATGCAACATGATATATCAAAATTGCGGCAACAATTTTTTCTCTCACAAAGAGACCAAAACTGAATCGGGAACGATGAATGTTAATATGGATGATTTAGAAGCAAAAATAAAAGGCGACATGGACAATTTAAAAGCAAGCATTGAAAGTTTGAAGGAAGGTTTGACAAAGTTGCTAGAAGAAATACTTCCTAGTGGTGACAAGTTATTCCATGAAACCCATGATGAGAACAAAAGGAATGTGAATCATGATTTTAGAGACTCTAACTTTGGGTTGAAGACCAACCATATTCCAAAGATTGATATGAGTAAGTTTTATGGCAAGGATCCGATAACATGGATACTACATATGGAGCAATTCTTTGATATACACGATGTGCAACACGCACGAAATGTATGCATTACATCTTTATATTTAGAACCTAATCAATTTGTGTGGTATCAATGACTTTGTTCTCATACATCACTTGTCACTTTGACAATTTTTACGGAGGAATTGATAGCACATTATGAGGATACAAAGAGCAATACCTTCTTTATCCAAATGATAAATCTCAAACAAAAAGGTTCAATTGGGGAGCACACTGAGCAATTCCAAATATTGAATATCAAGATAACTGAAATTATAGAGGAGTATCTAATTGATGTCATCATAAGGACTTTAAAGAACAACATCCAACATGAGGTTTTCCTTTGGTAAACAAAATCATTGGAGAATGCATTTAGAGTGGTAAGAAAAGTTGAAAGAAAAATTATGGCAAGAAGAAGATCTACCACTCACAACTATAAAGATGGAATTGTTGTAGCTCCTAGCCTCCCACAACCTACAAGTTTGACACCACAACAACTGGAGGAAAAAAGAGAAAAAGGGATTTGTTACAGTTGTGATAGAAAATACACTAAAGGTCATAATCATGTTGAGAAGAAATTATTTTACATAGATTGTGAAGATGAGGAAGAAAAATAACAAGAAACGTCAAAAGAAGTAGATTCACACCAAGAACCAAACCCACGGGTTGAAAAAGGAAATGAATTTGACTATATCTTGTAATGCTTTGGTGGGAATTACCACCCCTCAAATTCTCAAGATAGAAGAATATATCAAGAAGAACAAGGTAATAGTGTTGATTGATTTAGGTAATACCTATAATTTTTCATTGTAAGATAGCCAAGGATTTGAATTTCTTTTGTATCCAACATCTGAGTGTCAAGTGTTGATATTTGTAGCTTGGGAGGTACTCCAAATTCTAGGCTAGAGGGTTTTGGAGGAATGGGCACACAAATATGGTTTGTCGACTTAGAACCCAAGGTTGGGGATTTTTCACCCAAAGGAATTGGGTCAAACTAAGTGGAATTTTGATGGTTTGATCAATGGAGATGATAGATGACCTCTAGAGGAACTAGGGGCAACGAAAAGCATCAAAATATGAGGTCTAGAAATGGAGATATTAATTTTTGAATGATTTGTATGGGCTTGTGGCACAAAGAACAAGTTGGCCTTGGCTTGAGGAGGTTCCCTTTAGGGTTAGACATTGCCACAAGAGACATGTATAAAAAGAGGTAACAGAGACCTAATTTCACACACATCCAAAGAGCAATAGATCACAAGCTAGTATTTGATTTGGCCACAGGAATAGAGGAACCCAACGAAGGTGAAAGAGACATGGTTTGTGATTCATTATAGAATGTTTGAGGACCGAGTTTCATAGATAGGAGGCTGAGGTCTAGAAGAAACAATTTGAGTAGAAACGAGGAGGACCTTCATAGTGGATAGGTCGAGATTTTATTATGTAAGTGAAAGTTGGATCAATTACTATTTTGGGAGCTGAGTTGACTTGTAGGCTTCCCAAAACAGGGTCGAGTGTCATTGTGACATTTGCATAGGGAGGAAAGCCATTAGTGAAGGTATATGTGTGTTTTTTCAGTTGGGGAGATGCCCTAGATAGGGCTGAGAAAGTGCAGGGGAAGGCTGGATTATTTGAGAGAAAATATTGGTTTTTGTGTGAGGTTTTTGGTGTGGTTTTGTTCCTAGTTTGAAGGTTGTAGATCCATGTGTTCATTACAGAGATGGACAAAGGTTGTAGAGGTTGCTTGGAGGGGCAAAAAGGCATAAATCAACTTAGACTAGTCTTCAAGTGGTAGCAAGTGGGGGCAACCTTTAAAGGGAGGAGAACTGCAACTATAGAGAGGGTTTTGGGGAAAGGACGTAGGGTCAACATGGACTAATATAAACCATAATCAGACTGCAAACCTTGCAACAGAGGAACATTAGCTCATGAGGTATGCTTAAGATGATTTTTTGCTAGTGGATGTTGTCCTAGTGTAGGACAATAGTGGAGTAGTCAAAAGATTAGTTGTTTGGGAGGGTTGTAGTGGCATGCTGCAAGCCCTAAGTGAAATCTTAAGAAGGACTTTGGGTCTGCTAGAAGAGGCATAAGTCCGTGAGCATAGGACTAATTCTTGAAGGACAAAGAAAGGAGGTCAAGGGAGTAGATCACATCAGCCCAAGTTCATTGTGGGAGAAGGACATCTTGCAGTGGTAGCTGGAATCCCTCCATGCCCTAAGTGTCTTCATTTTGCAACACAAGAAGACATTAGTTGGAAGAGAGTTCCTAAGAGTTGTCCTTGAAGGATTAAGGAGAAGCTATTTGGGCAAGAAGTCCCAAAGGAGTTGAGGAGCAATAATGGGAAATTGAGATTTTTTCACAAATGGAGTTGTGAACAGCTAGACAATAATCTTGATGTGTTGATTCGTTGAAGGAATAATGACCAGCTAAAGAGAAGTTGGAGTTGTGTTCAGTGACCTAATGGAGATGGTTCATTGATAGAGGTAGATTGGAGTTTCCATAAATTGAGAGAAAAATGATTGGGAAGGTGTGTTATGGGTATAACTGAGGGGAGTTGAGAGAGCATGCTACATTAGCTATATGGTCAGTGTATCTTCTTCAAGGTAGATTGGTTGTCAAAGTGACCGACACCAAACCCTAGTTGTATTCTTGTATCACTGGATGTATGAGGGCCATTATCCCTGGTACAAGAGCCCTAGACATATGTATTATTAGTTTGCTAATATAACGAAGTTGGGTTGTTACTGAAATTGTAAAAAGTTGTCTATATTTGTGCACATGTTGATTTACTATTGTTTATATTCTGTTGTGCAAAGTAGTTTGTTGTGATACTTGGATTGGTAGCATCAGCGATTGTAATATTCTAACCTAGACTCCAGTATTGTGGAAAAATAACATGGTATCAGAGCTACTTTTAAGGGCCAGTGAATCAAAGCGTGCACAATGGAGTGGCTCGGAGGGAGCTAAGATTGTCTAGTTCATGGAGTAGAGGGTTTAGAAATGGAGATGTGGTATTGACTGGCTTGGCAGTGATATTGGTTAGGAGTTTTGGTGGATTGGCAATGAGCCTGGTGAACAATAGTTTGTTGTAGGGCAGGTTTTTGATCATGGACTTCCTTTGACTCCCCATGGATCATTTGTACAACTCTAGGAATACTTTGGCATGAACGAGATTGGTATGATCAAGATTGCTTCATGTGATGGATTGCATATTAGTAGGTTATTTTCTTCATTAGATAATGATGTTGCATATCCAGTATTGGATAGATTTGCGTGAGTGGTGTTTGATCTAGGAGGATGGGTGCTTGTAGGACTAGGTTGTAGTGATGATGGCCCATGTTTGACTACAACTCAAACTAACCTTGTAGGACACGAGATCAGTAGCAGGTTGAGCCATTGGAATTATGTAGACTCAGAGGGAGTCTAGCTTCAGAGGGAGCAACCCTATGGAAGTGTTAAGGTCTTCAAGTTCATATGCGATGAGGTAGAGGCACTACCAAGATTGGAGGGTTCATTCTACAGAGTATGCAACATTGATGGGTGCCATATGGGATAGTGTTGTCGAAGAAGATGATGATGATGGAGACTTCTTAGTTGGAAGTACCTCCCTCACTAAGAGGGAGTGTTGATATTTGTAGCTTGGGAGGTACTCCAAACCCTAGGCTAGAGGGTTTTGGAGGAATGAGAACACAAATATGGTTTGTGGGCTTAGAACCCAAGGTTGGGGGTTTTGCACCCAAAGGATTTGGGCCAAACTAAGTGGAATTTTGATGGTTTGACCAATGGAGATGATAGAGGACCTCTAGAGGAACTAGGGGCAATGAAAATCATCGAATTATAAGGTCTAGAAGTGGAGATATTAATTTTTGAATGATTTGTATGGGCTTGTGGCCTAAAGAACAAGCCAACCTTGGCTTGAAGAGGTTCCCTTTAGGGATAGACATTGCCACAATAGACGTGTATAAAAAGAGGTGAGGGAGACCTCATTTCGCACACATCCAAAGAGCAATATATCACAAGTTAGTCTCTAATTTGGAAGTGGGAAGAGAGTAACCCAATGAAGATGAGAGAACAATGGTTTGTGCTTCCTTCTAGACGGTTTGGGGACTGAGTTTCATAGGTATGAGGTCGAGGTCTAGAAGGGATAATCTTATCATAAATAAGGAGGATATTCACAGTGGATAGGACGATTTTTTCTTGTGTAAGTGTAGGCTAGAGCAAGGACTGTTTTGGGAGCTGAGTTGACTTGTAGACTTCCCAAAACAGGGTCGAGTGTCCTTGTGAAATTTGCACAAGGAGGAAGGACATTAATAAAGGTCTTTGTGTTTTTTACAGGTGGGAAGATGCCCCAAACAAGGCTAAGCAAGTGCAGGAGTAGGTTGAAGTATTTGGGAGAAAATTTGGGATGTTGTGTGAGGTTTTTGGTGTGGTTATGTCCCTAATTTGAAGGCTGCAAATCTCTATGTTCATTGCAAATAGGGACGAAGGTTGTAGAGGCTTTTTGGAGGGGCCAAAAGACATAAAATCAACTTAGACTAGTCTTCAAGTGGCAACGAGTGGGAGCAACCTTCAAAAGGGAGGAGAATCACAACTATAGAGAGGGTTTTGGGGAAAGGAATTAGGGCTGACATGGACTAATATCAGCCCTAACCAGATTGTAGACCTTACAGTAGAAGACCATAAACTCATGAGGTATGTTGAAGATGATTTGCTGCTAGTAGATGTTGTCTTAATGAAGGACAATGGTGGAGAAGCCAAAAGAACAATCATTTGGGAGGCTTGTAGTGGCATGCTCCAAGCCCTAAGTGCATATTTAAGGACTTTGGCTCTGCTAGAAGAGGAAAAATTTGGTGAGCTGAGGACTGATTCTTGAAGGAAAAAGAAAGGAGTGCAAGAGAGTAGATCACATCAGCCCAAGTACATTGTGGGAGGACATCTTGCAGTGATAGGTGGAAGCCCTCTGTGCCCTAAGTGTGTTTTCATTAGGCAACACACGTAGACAATAGTGGGAAGAAAGTCCCTAAGAGTTGTGTCCTTGAAGTACTAAGGAGTAGTTCGTTGGGTAAGAAGTCCCAAAGGAGTTGAGGAGGAGTAGTGGGTAGATGAGAGTTTCTCACCAATGGAGTTACGAACAACTCAACAAGAGTCTCATTGTGTTGATGTGTTGATGGAATAACGATCAACTAGAGAGAATTTGGAGCCGTGTTTAGTGACCTAATGGAGTTGGTTCATTGATAGAGGTAGATTTGAGTTGTTGCAGATTGGGAGACGAAGGACCAGACTAGTGAGGTTTGAAGAAAAGTGTAACTAGATTCAGTATTTACAAATGTAATTTTGATCTTTGTACTTGTCAAGAAAAAGAAATATTATTTTTGTGAATTATAAGAATGAGTTTCTTGCTCATTCCATAAGTCTAGAAAAGTCAAAGAGTCAAAGAGCTCTTCTTGAGCATATATGTAATGTATATAAGTCTACCTAGTGTCTAGATTATCCCTCCAAGACAAGCACAATCCTCTTGAAGAAGGCAACAAGCTAAATGATGTAAAACATAGTCATGTTGGCCTGCAAATGAATTAAAAGGATGTCATGTCAGCTTGCATTAAAGACGCAACTCTTCACTGGCTCAGGTCGGCTAAATATGGAGGGAAAACCACTATATATACCCAACTAGGGTATCCGCAAAAGTGAGGCACAGAAAATTAGATTCCTCTGTGATTTCGGATGGGTACAGGATCTCGGAGGTCTCTGCAACTTCGGTGGTGATCACAATGAGAAATTACAGTCAAGTAATTTTTGCACTTACCTCTGCAACTTCAGATGGCACAAAGCTACAGGATTCTCGGATGAAGACAATAGATCAGTATTTTGGATAGTGAAGGATCTCTATGTTTTTTGGATGCCTCTGCTATTTCGTGGGTTACAACAAGCAAGGGTATATCTCCTCGGTGGTGACAGTCTTGATCATGATCCTGGTGCAAGGAAAGATCACAGTATTACGGTCTCAATATGTTTATGATGAGAAGGATCACAATGATCCCACAGTTGCATATACAGTCACGGCTTATTTGTTATGATGAGGATATACCCTCGGATTTCTCATTGTCTCAGTCTCAACATACTAGACAATATCATACTCTGTCTCAGTACTCTTTCTAAATGCAGTAATGAAGAAATCTAATGGTGACTTACTTTGTCTCGACATACTAGACAATACAGTCATAATAGATTCTATTATGATCTTGGTATAATCATGATCTTTATGAAGACAGCAGTATAAGTTGAAGATCTTAGTGATGGGGAAACAACATGTTGATGGTGTTGGACCTAGCACCATGTCAAGGGATCTCCCTAATAAGAAGTCCCAACTAGATCACAAATCGTTTGGAGTAGGAGTCCTAGCAGTGGGTAGTACATTATCGCCTTAACTACGATTGTCCGTAGAGGTAAGTAAGATGTCCTTGTTGGAAGCAAGGGTCTGACCTTGCAACTAGTTAGGGAAGATGCATGGAAAGTCTCTAACACACAGAAGGGGAGAGGAGTGTGCCCCTTAGAAGCCTGTAATAGTACGCAACTTGAAAGGGAACACACGAGCTGAAAGACATCACAAGATGGAAAGTAGAATAATCGACAATCCAAAGTGATGAGTTAAACCATCAACATGCTTCAATAAGATTCATACAAACATATACAAAATAATCCATACATACATGTGTAAGTTAAAACTACATACAATGTTAGAGTAACCAGAATAGTCGAACTACAATAACAATACATGCATGAAACGTGTTGGCTCTGTTATATTAAAAGAGTGAAAGATCAAATTACACATAAAACCATGATAGCCACTAGCCCCAATAGTGGAATGGTACAGTCATTGTCACCTCCTCCTCCAAAGAGATGTACTCACTCTGCACTGTGGAGAAGCCAAGGCTCGTTACCATACACTCCAAGATTTTTCTAGGTTATACTTATCAGAAGCTTGGCTCCCAAAAATCTTGTACAAAGAGTTATGAGGTTCTATGTATAGAAAAGGGTTGGGTGACCCTTGGCATTCCCCTTTATGAATCTTCAACTGCCCTCATGATCTTTAACTTACACATTGTTTACATTCCACTATTGACACTTGGTCTTTCACTTTACAACATGTTTACAATACATTCTATACATGTACCCATGTGAGACAAAAATGGGATTGAGTAAGACATACAAGACATCACTGAGACTCAGACCACTGTGGGAAGACTAACTTGTCGACATCCTCTTGGTAATCGTTCATGGTGAACTAATGTCAAGCTTAGTAGTCTGCTATGGTGCCTACGTACTCCATGTTGACATCCTTCTGAAATCGAACACTTGCCTCCGTAGCATCTAGGTACACTAATCTGGTACCTCTCTCAACCTCGTCATGTAGCATGTGCATCACGGTCTTGAGTGCAACCGGAACAGTGACATACTTGTCCATAGTGTCTGTGCTCATCTGCAAATCTGCGTTGGTGGCTATGCACATCATCTACTTGAAGTACATGTCTAGCTCCTATCGAACTTGGCTCTTTTCTTTTGCCTCGGTGAGTGTGCCAATGGATGGGTTTGCATGTGTGCACACAATGACATCCATGCTCCTGAACACTCGTGCATGAGAATCTTGTAAGCTAGTGATGAGATGTGGGAGTTCCTCACAGTTCCGGATCTAACTCTGGATGCGTGCTTTCAACTATACTGCCTTTGGTTTTGTTAGGATTCCAAGAAACTCTCCTAGGTTGTAGCTCGAAGATGCTTGGTAACATATAAATTCAACTATTGTTGCAGGTTTAATGGAAGGAATGATCATTTGGTTCAAGCCAGATAACCACTCTCACTCTGTTTCACTCCAGACATGCATAAACACCCTCAGACTACAAGGCTTTAGACCACTAATGCTCATAGTTTTAGATGTTAGGTGAATATGGAGAATACTGACCACACTAGCAGATGCACAAGAGCATGTGATGGCCGGCTGCAACTAGTAAAGAAACCCATAAATCCAATCTATTAATGCAAGGACATGATGACAGCTCTCCTACATTAGATAGATAGAAACCTGAGCAACCTATTTAGTGATGCAATCAATACTTTAACACAGAGATAAGATGGCAGTTATCTAGTGCTAAAGACCAGGAGCTCAAGAATACAACGTATTAGGCACAAGCTTAGAATAAGAAGAAAATGGACAGTGAGCAATTAACAGCAAAAGAAGCTTGCATTAGCTGAAAATGAAGATGAGACGTTGCAAGTGACAAAATGTCTATACTGTCCAGAAGTTGAACCTTACATCAAATGCCAACCCCGATTACATTTTGCTTCTGGATATTTATAAGCTTACAATACTATGGCACTTGGCCATTTAGGTATGGAGGGGTCATAATTGACCACCAACTACATTTAACTGCCTGATGGAGTCTTTGAATGTGTTTGCTTGCTTCATTGGGTGAATCCAATCTGTTCAGGTGTTGTGTTGTCCTTTTAGGCTATTGGAGTGCTCGTACCGGTGGAGTCCATGACTGATAAATTCAGTTACAGAGTTGTGCTTATCCTTTTATCCTTTGGCCATGCCTTTTGTTAAATATGGTTATTGGGGATATTACTGTGACTGATACTGGCAGAGCTAGTCATCTCCCTGTTCAGGCAACAGAATGGTCAAGGACGTGGGATGCATGGGAAAACGGACAGTTAGGATGAGAGAGAAGGATGACCGTCGGATCAGGAAAATCGACGACAGGGATGGCTCGACGGAGGCTATAGGACGAGATGGGAGCAAGGTGAGTTCGGGCCATTGGATCTTTAGCAGGTTGATTGGAGGGTCATCGGGCAACAGAGTTGCATGGGCATTAACGGGTGAGGACGGTTTAGTCGGGCGGTAATGTTTTTCATCGCATAGCTTTCAGGCATTAAGTGGTAAAAGCCCGAGGCCAAGCAATTCCATTCAATGATCGACACATCGCAGCGGATGAGAGAGAAAAACCGCTTTCATCACGTGCTATCGCTCAATCAAGTTGATGGCATGATGAATGCGAAGACCGTCAGATCAGGTGAAGATGCATCTGATAGTGGAAAATGGTCGAGCGGGTTGCCTTTATCGGGTGCGACAGGAGCCATTAGATCGACGGGGGGTGATCAACGACAGAGAAGCGAGGAGGGGTTTATGAGTGTGTGAGGGCGTATGGGTAAGGTTTTATGGTGGGTTTGGGGTTTTACGCTTGGGTCTAGGGCCCAAAGGTACTTTATCAAGTTTTTAAAAGGCTTATTCAAGGAATGGGAAGGGTTTAGAGGTGAGAGAGGTAGAAGGAAAAGGGAAAATGACCAATGAGAGGCCCCTTTGAAGACATCACCAATCAAGCCGAGCTTTCCTCTGACATTAGAAAGTCAGCGCTGCATATCAGAGCTAACACTGGCTCCTTTTGGGGATGAAAGCCTCCCTGTGAGGTTTCAAGAACCGCAGACCACTGCCTTACATACAAAAACAAGATCAGCAATAATTCCTAGTGTTCCATTGGGCATGGAGTCTAATTAAGTCTACACTAAAACTTGTAAAAAGGACATATTTACAATGCTGAGGCCTAAAAAGCCTTAAACACAATAAACTTTCAAAAACCCACCCATTGATTGGGCTATCAAAATTGTTTCTCCTTCCAAACTCTGCAGCATGAAAGTATTGTTCCCCTAGACCTGAGCGATGACGAATGATCCTATCCATAGAGCATTGAATTTACCAGGATCTCCCTGCCTTTCCTTCAGTGCATCCCATTGGAGAAAACAGTCACCATACTGAGAATTGACCCTTTTTACCTTTCTATGAAAGGTTTCTTTCTCTTGGTCAATGTGCATGTCAGCCAATTCATCAAAGACTTGCAAAAGCCTGTTGATTTGATCACCTACCTCAAAAATTTTAGGGCATTTGACCTTATCAGGTAGAGATGGTTTATATTTCACCCCCTCTCTATATGCTCTCATCCTTGGATGTTTTTCGTGGAAGCTTTTGTATGCTTGCTGAATAATAAGGGTTGTTGTGTACTCGGTTGTGTCATTTGTGGCCTGAACAATTAATATAAATGGTGAATCAATGTATTCTTGTGTGGGGGACACAAAGACTTCACCTGCTCTTGTAGCTTTCTTAGAACAAGCCCCATCATAGAAGGTGTCCCAAATCTGTGGGCCTTCTTCCTTTGTGATCTGGTAAACTACCTTTTTAGGCCGTGTGGAGGTTAACTGGGTAGGCTTCGTAATATCAAGACTGAGATTATCCATGTCAGCCTTGGGCATTGAATTATGGCTAGCTCTAGTGCTTAGGGGGAAATTATGAGGGATTTTATCTTGAACAGACAGAGGAACATAAGATGATGGGGAACTGACTTCGCAATTTTTTATCATTGGGCTGAGAATAACAGCAGGGTTGTCAATTTGCAAATTTGCATAGTCAGTGGAAGCTTGGATGATTTTAGGCTCAAGATCCTCAAGGATAAATTCCTTGAGGGACTCATTCTTCATTGGCTCAACCAAAGGCATGGGTATTCTTGGCTTCTGGATTTTTGATTGAAAACTA
The DNA here is from genome assembly GCA_031772625.1 of Pinus tabuliformis. Taxonomy (NCBI): domain Eukaryota; kingdom Viridiplantae; phylum Streptophyta; class Pinopsida; order Pinales; family Pinaceae; genus Pinus; species Pinus tabuliformis. Next base: position 667,968,986 of record CM062812.1, read on the forward strand.
AAAGAAGAAGGGGAATTTTCAAGGCCTCTTGCCTCTATGGCTGGAACTTTGAGGATGATAGGAGCAACTGCTGGTTGTTTCTGCTTATTAGCATGTTGTTTTGCAGGGACAATAGCTTTATGAGCAGGAGCTTCTTTGACATTATTCATTATAGATTTCAGATCATATTGGTGTTGATCGATAGTTTGTAGAATAGCTTCACCATCCCGTTCTTCGCTGATCTGACCATCGAATAATGAATTCTCATAGGCATCTTTGGTTAAAAAAGGGGCACTTCCCTTGTCTTCCATACCATGGATCTCATCATCTTCTTCAAATTTCTCTTCTTCCATGATTGTATTGTGAAACGGGGTCTTCACCCTTTGGTCTTCATTGGCATCTTTGTTTCTCTGCAAAATTTGCAACTGCTGATTTGCTCTTCTATATGGATTTGGATTTGGAAGAGCAAAGGTATTAAGAACCCTTGCTTTCCCAGAACGCTGCTCAACCTTTAAGTTGGAAACTTCAGAGGCTAAATACTCTATCATCTTGGCCATTTTATTGATCTTGGGATCTGAAGATGATGAGTGCTCACCCCTCTGTCTTCTTCTATCAGCATTACCTTTGAGCTTTTCTGCAGCCATGATGTTTGATTCTACTTCCAGGGCTGCATCTTTCATATCAACCAAAAAATCTCATTTTCTCTCCCTCAATAGTAAACAGAAATAGGAATCGAAGGCATTGGCATAGGTGAGCTTAGCAAAGGTAGGGGTGGGTTTCACTTCAGCTAGTATCTTGCTGTACATACAGTTAAATCTCTTATTGAAATCGGATAGCAGCTCACCATTTTCCCTCTGTAAGTTCCCAAATTCAGTATGATAGTAGAGCAGATCTTTCTTATCCCCCCAATGCTTTAGGAACACATCATCTAAGGCCTCAATTTCTACTATAGACCTAGGGGTTAATTCTCTGAACCATTTTCTAGCTTCTCCATCTAGGCTTTGGACAAATACCCTCATCCACACATCATCTTCACTAATTTCTAGATTATCAGCATAGCTATAGAAAGACTCAAGATGTTCTTCTGCTGTGACTCCTTCTGTCCCATTGAACTTAGGCATGTATTTCTGATATTCTCCTATAGGCATGGCATTCAAAGGCTATGATTCTTTCCATTTTGGTGGGTGCTTGTGGGCCTGCCATGACTGGGGTAGAGGGAATGATACTGGCGGTTTGAAAGGTAGGGAGTTGAGAAATGACTGGCAGGGCTAAAGGAATATGATGGACTAGAAGGGAGGCTTTATTTGGACTGAGATCCAAAGGGGAACTTATTGAACAAGGAGCTTTATGAATCTCTGAGGGTATTCCTTCACTGATAGTGCTAGGCTCTATATTTTCAACATGTGCATGCTCGGTTACAAGCCTTTCTTGCAGAGACACACAAGATTGTTTAGGTTTACATGATCCTGATGCTCCTTTTCGTGAGATCTTGCTTTGTTTGACAATCTTCTCAGGGTCAGGGACTGGGTCAGCTGGTGATTTCTGAGGATTTCTCTGAGTATGTCTCACAAACTGAGCCATAACTGTAATATGGAGTCACTAAGAGTTTCGGCCTCCAATAGAGTCACTAGAGAGATGACTACAACCAAAAATGTGTCCAAACTTTGTGTATCATCAAAGTTGGATTTGTGTCGTTCTCTCCTAGGTTGTCTCAGAAATGCCTGGTAACATATAAATTCAACTATTGTTGCAAGTTTAATGGAAGGAATGATGGTTTGGTTCAAGCCAGATAACCACTTTCACTCTGTTTCACTCCAGACATGCATGAACACCCTCAGACTACAAGGCTTTAGACCACCAATGCTCACAGTTTTAGATGTTAGGTGAATATGGAGAATATTGACCACACCAGCAGATGCACAAGACCATGTGATGGCCGGCTGCAACCAGTAAAGAAACCTGTAAATCTAATCTATTAATGCAAGGACAGGATGACAACTCTCTTGCATTAGATAGAAAGAAACCTGAGCAACCTATTCAGTGATGCAATCAATACTTTAACACAGAGATAAGATGACAGTTATCTAGTGCTAAAGACCAGGAGCTCAAGAATACAACATATTAGGCACAAGCTTAGAATAAGAAGAAAATGGACAGTGAGCAATTAACAGTGAAAGAAGCTTGTATTAGCTAAAAACGAAGATGAGACGTTGCAAGTGACAAAATGTCTATAGTCTCTAGAAGTTGAACCTTACATCAAATGCCAACCCTAATTACATCTTGCTTTTGGGTATTTATAAGCTTACAATACTATGGCACTTGGCCATTTAGGTATGGAGGGGCCATAATTGACCACCAACTACATTTAACTGCCTGATGGAGTCTTTGAACGTGTTTTCTTGCTTCAGTGGGTGAATCCAATCTGTTCAGGTGTTGTGCTATCCTTTTAGGTTGTTGGAGTGCTCGTACCAGTGGAGTCCATGACTGATAAATTTAGTTACAGAGTCATGCTTGTCCTTTTCTCCTTTGGCCATTCCTTCTGTTAAATATGGTTGTTGGGGATATTACTGTGACTAATACTGGTAGAGCTGGTCATCTCCCTCTTCAGGCAACAGAATGGTCAAGGACGTGGGATGCATGGGCAAATGGACAGTTGGGATGAGAGAGAAGGATGACCGTCAGATCGGGAAAATCGATGGTAGGGATGGCTCGGCGGAGGCTATAGGACGAGATGGGAGCGGGGTGAGTTCGGGTTGTTGGATCTTCAACGGCTGATCGGACGGTCGTCGGGCAACGGAGTTGCACGGGCATTAACGGGGGAGAACGGTTTAGTTGGGCGGTAATGGTTTTCATCGCACCACTTTCGGGCGTTAAGTGGTAAAAGCCCGAGGCCGAGCGATTACATTCAATGATCGACACATAGCAGCAGATGAGAGAGAAAAACCGATCTCATAGCGCATTATCGCTCGATCAAGTTGATGGTGCGATGAATGCAAAGACCGTTAGATCAAGCGGAGATGCATTTGACGGTGGAAAATGGTCAAGCGGGTTGCCTTTATCGGGTGCGACGGGAGCCGTTAGATCGGCAGGGGGTGATCAACGGTGGGGAAGCGAGGAGGGGTTTATGAGCGCGTGAGGGCGTATGAGTAAGGTTTTATGGTGGGTTTTGGGTTTTGCGCTTGGAGCTGGGGCCCAAAGGGACTTTGTCGAGTTTTTAGAAGGCTTATTCAGGGAATGGGAAGGGTTTAGAGGTGAGCGAGGTAGAAGGAAAATGGAAAATGACCAATGAGGGGCCCCTTTGAAGACATCACCAATCAGGTCGAGCTTTCCTCTGACATTAGAAAGTCAGCGCTGCATAGTAGAGCTAACAGGGTTCATCATATTTGGCAAGTACAACGAGGCTCCCTTGTACCCCATTGTCCATATTTGCATGTAATCGACAACAGTGTGTATGTCTATTAAGATGCGTGCTCTCCTAGCACAATGTTACTACCAACCATTAAGATGGACAACTGACTTATGCACGGTGACGACCCTGAAGTACAACTTCTACATGATTTTTTAAGAGATGATACTTCATCAACTGTCGCTTTCTTCCACTATGCTTTGGCAGATGTTGTAGCTTTCTCTTCTCTCTACTTGGCCACGTGCAATTCCTTAGCTATACGCTTGTTCTCAGCTATCAAGAATCTCACACTTGAGCTGGTGGCTTTGGCATATGCCTTTGTAGCATTGGCCAATGTAGATGGATGTTTGCGCACATTAGACATGATCACTCGTCCTCGAAATTGTGCAGGAGATGCATGGAAATCCGGGATGCACACTTTGCGTCACTACACAACTTTGTGTTGTGACTCGTCAAAGGATATGTTATGCGCATCTACTTCCGGATTGTCCTCAAGGATTTTAGTGTCTCCTTGATCACATAGAACTTTCTCTGCTCCCAGATCTGGTGAAGCTTATGGAGTGACCTCTGGGTCCTTGAGCATGAGGTCTGCATCCTAATCCTGCTCTGGTTGAACCAAATCTGTGTCCATTTGTTCCAATATCTGTTCAATCTCCTAAGAAAAGTCCTACTCCTGCGAATACTCACCATGTTTGCTATCTGCTAGTTGTTCTGATTCACTAACATGTATTTGTGCAGTGTCCTAAATGTGTGCACCCTGAGCTTCCTTCTATTCATGTTCTTGTTGCGCTTCCTTCTCCCTTCTGTGCAGCGCTTGTTCTTCCCTTAGTTGCTTCTCTACCTCCTGCAACTTCTTCTCTGGCTCCTCCAGTCTCTACTTCTCCCTTTGTCTTTACACAATCCTTCTGTTGTGTTGTCGCCTCTTTGCTTCAATCTCCAAAGATGCTATTTCTACAAGTGGATCTTCCTTGAACTTGTAGCTTTTCTTTGCCTCTGCGTTGCCGACAATCTTCTTTTTACCTTTTTCCGGTGCAAGTATGTTTCTACTGTTGTTGCTTCTCTCTCAAGTGTTTTTTCCTTGTGCGTTATTAACCATTCTACAACCACTTTGACTAGTTCATTGAGCCTTGAGGATTTGTAGCAATATCTCCACGAGTCTTCCTCAAGTCAATGACTGCCCCATGGATCCAAGGATGATACACTCTCATACAATGGTCCTTCACTATGAAGTGCGGGTCATATGGATTGAAACTTCTGGTGCTAAAGGTGAATCTCTTGAATTCCTCCACCTCGGTCGTAACATGCTTAAGACTTTGGATCTCATACAACCTGATCTGCAAAGGAAAAGCGAGCCAAGGTGCCTTCTTCTTCCTGTGCAGTCTTGCTGACAACCCTGTCGAGATTTGGTATGAAACCTCTTGCATGACCATCTTGTCCATGGAAAACTTCGGTAACACATGCAATGCTTTCTCCACGTTGTACATTCGGATGAAGGTGCCAAGGGGTGAGGCATACCAATATGTTATGTTAACCAATGCCTCCATCGATGCCTGTGACATGCAAGGCGAATCCTGCTCAAATATCATCTTGTACATCAGGGTGAAGAAATGGTCTGATAGCTATAGTATAACTCCACTGAAACTGCACTTGGGGAACAACTTGCAATAGATGTGCACATACGGTTATGAAGGTGTCCATGCCCAACCCAAGCCAGAAAACTATTGATGGGCACAGATTGCATCAAGCAAGTAGACAGGCATGAAAAGTTTCGCTTGCTGACCCTTGGGTGAATGTCAAGCATTTGTTACTTGCCCCTTCAGTTAGAGAGCCAACATGTCAAGCCAGTTGAAAGGTCTTCCTTCATTCACCAACTAATCCAACACAATCACCCAACTCTACAGGAAGGTCTTTGTACTCTCTTCGCCATATAAGCGGCATGCAAAGATCACAAAGAACTGATAAGCCTTCTACAGTGTCTTTGTCTTCTATACCTGGTTAGGTGTCGTCCTGAACTTAGATGACTCTCTTACCCAGCTCTTCAAGATGTCTCTTGAGTTCGCATTGTTGTTGGGATTGGTGAAGAGTGCATCCATTGTATTCACCGACTGCGGCAAGTGATACATCTCTTGAAAGTTCTCTGCCATAAAGGTAGCAAGTTTTTTTCCACTAACACTGCTCAGTACCATTGTTTCGGGATCAGTATGTGAGACAATCCAGTGGATCATGTTTGCGCATGGAAATGTAGGATACCTAGATGCAACTCGGTACAAGCCTAACTTGTGTATGTTGACATAGACTCTGCAGTCCTCCTGATTCTCCTAAAGGTGCTTGAAAATATGTCATTGATGTCCAACCATGTGATCTTGATCTCCTTGTCTATGAACAAATTAGTATCTTCATAGATGGGCAAGCTTATAAACACTTGTTCGACCACATCTCCATTTGTGCTTTCTATGGTGTCCTTTGACCCTCCTCTCTTGGAAGCCATTGTACATATATTGTTGAGAGACTGATGAACACCTGTGATATCTGGAGATAGAGAAACACTTATGGCAAGCAAAATGTCAATTGAAAACCAAAAGCAACTTGAAAACTGACATGCAACACACCTCGGTGACTGCTTGGAAAAATTGTGGAGTTTTCTCTGGGAGAGGCTAGGAGACTGACTGTTGAAACTACGCAGAGCAAAGCCCAAGCTTCTAATGAGTTGACTTACTATTGAAACTATGCAAAGCACAGTCCAACTTGCCCTGTTGAGGACTAGAACTGCGCAGTGCGCAATTTCAGTCAACATGACTGCTACCTGGGAAATTGCACTGTGCAATCCCGAGGGCCAACTGAGGCACTGTATCTCAAAACTGTGCATAGCATAGCTTGGGAGGCAAGTTTGAGGCAGGCTCTGCGTAATTTTTGGGAGAAAGGGAAGGTCTTCCATCCTAGAAATGTGTAGTGCAAGTCGGGCAAGGCAAAGTCCGGGCCAAGGCAGCCTAGACTTGCCGACAAGCGACTGAAAATCTGTAAGGACTAAAAGCATGTGAAAAGTTAGTGCGGACATGAGTGAATGAACATGCATGTGATTATTGTCAGCACAGGATTCAGTAAAAGGGAAAACAATGAAGTGTGTGAAGCGAGCCGTCGCAATGGCGACTGTTAGTGCAGAAACAATGTTATGCATACGACAAGGAAATGTAATGTAGGGTTCGAAACAACGCTTCTAAAAACTAACATGCATTGAAACGACAACAAGCGTTCAATAAAACCAAGAAAACATCACTCATACATACCAAAATACGAAAAGAAACAGAAAAGCAGCAAACGACATGAAAAGCGGACTTACCTTGTGTAAATCCATCCACAGATGCATCTACTTCTGATCATTCGCAGAACACACCTGATGTCAGTCCATCATTTAACAGTGGAGAGGACTCCGCTTTTTCCTGACATCTTTAGTGATTCTGCTATCTCTGATTTTGCTTGTGTAAATCCATACACTAATGCATCTACTTCCGATCATTCATAGAACATACCCAATGTCATTCCATCATTTGACAGCAGAGAGGACAAATTCTTCACTAAAAATCCACTTGATTTTTCATCTACCTTTCCAAAAACGTAGAGGGTGAACATGTGCCCTAGATTCTTCAACAGTGAGTTCAAGGTACGACCGAGGAGAGCTGAGAGAGCGCGCTACATCAGCTAGATGGTTAGTGTATATTGTTTAAGGTAGATTGGTTATTGAAGTGATCGACACCAAACCCTAGTTGTATTCTTGTATCAATGGATGTATGAGGGCCATTATCCCTGGTACGAGAGCCCTAGACAGTTGTATTATCAGTTTGTTAATATAACGAAATTGAGTTGTTATTGAAATTGTAAAAAGTTGGCTATATGTGTGCACATGTTGATTTATTGTTGTTTTACTTTGTTGTACAAAGTAGTTTGTTGTGATACTTGGAATGGTAGCGTCAGTGATTGTAATATTCTAACCTAGACTCCAGTATTGTGGAAAAACAAGTGATGGTTGTAGATGGAGGAACTATAAATTGCTCAAGATAGATCACATCATAGATCAAATTAGGAATACATGTTGTAGGAGACACTGAATGAATCTCAAAAGAAGTAAAAGGCCAACCATAGTCGACACAAGGTTGAAAATACCTTCAAAATAAATGGTAGAGTTTGGTTGCACCTTGTTGTAGTGACTACAACCATCCTCCAAAACTTTTCCTTAGCTTCATTTTGGAGCCTCCCTCCCAACCATCCTTAGCAACATGTCTTGCATTGACAAGCACTTATGCTTCAGTTGAATTCATGTGGCTCATCAGCTTGTGTTTTCTATCCTATTTGTCTTCCACCCGCAAGTTGACATCTCGGGACTTGGTCATTAACTGGCTGTTGTGCTCACCGTGAAAATTGCACAGAACTGGAGGGGAACCAACCTTCCTCTCCTGAATTGCGCAGAGCATCAAGGCATCCTGCTACTCTCTAGAAATGCGCAGAGCAAGCAGGCAGCCTTCCCTCTGAAAATTGCGCAAAGTATACCATCATTGGGCTTGCTCTCAAAATTTGTTCAGACCTCGCTGACAGCCTTGAATTCAATCTAGAAATTGCGTAGACCTTGAGGGGTAGCCAAAGCCACTCAACCTAGAAACTGCGCATAAGTCATCTAGAGGCTTGCAGTCCATTGCATGCACTCCCAAGTTGACCAGTTCACTCAAGGACTAACCAATCTTGCTTTTCATGCATGGGTTGCATTTTCCCAGAAAAAGAAAAAAGAATCCCTGGATTTTAGGGATATATTTTAGCAGCTGGGGGTTATATGCAAAAGTCGTTGTAGAAACCTCCCGCCAAGTGTCACTTTTTCCTAGATTTGTGGCATGCATGTCATAAACCTCGATCTTATCAAAACTATTTATTCGACGCATTGGAGCTCATTCTACACTTCGATCTTGGAGCTCTGGCATTCCCCATCGCATCTAGGAGCATTCGGCACACTTAGCTCATCTTTTTCCGAGTAAGTTCTCCATTCGTGTATTTTGCTGCTTTTCTTTCGCTTTTTGTATTTCGGTGCATGTGAGTGTTGCTTGCCTGGTTTTGTTGAAAACTTGTTGTCGTTTTAATGCATGTTAGCTTGTAGAAGCATTGTTTCAAGTTTTTCATTGCATCTCACTATTGTCACATGCATGACATTGTTTTTGCACTAACGGTCGTTGTTGCGGCAACTCGTTTCACACACTCACTTGTTTTCCCATTTACTAAATCATGCACTCACTGTTTGAATGCATGTTCATTCACTCATGTCTACACTCAGCTTGCACGTGCATTCAGCCTTTACTGTTTTTCAGTCGCCCGTCGACGGGTCTAGGCTACCTTAGCCTTGACCTTGCCTTGCCCAGCTTGCACTGCGCATTTCTGGAATGGAAGGCCTTTCCTTCCTCCCAGAAATTGTGCAAAGCTTGCATCACATTGGAATCCTAGGCTGATCTGCACAATTATGAAAGGCAGTGCCCCGTTGGCCCCCAGAATTGAGCAGATGAAGTTTGACCAGGTTGCAGTCAAGACGAATGAAACTGCACATTGAGTAGTTTCAGTCCTCAGCAGACCAAGCTGGACTATGCTTTGTGCAGTTTCAATAGCCAGTCAGCCCACTGACAATCCAGACTGTGTTCTGCAAAGTTCTGGCAGTCATTCTCCCAGCGTCTTGATGCAAATTGCACAAACCTTCTAGGCAGTCACCCAGTTGTGTTGCATGTCAGTCCTCAAGTTGTTTTGGTTTTCAACTGACATTGTTCTTGCCATGAGTGTTGCTCTGTCTCCAGGTATCATAGGTTTTCGTTCATCTCTCAGTAGTACAGGTACAATGGCTTCCAAGAGAGCAGGGTCAAAGGACACCATTGAGAGTGCAACTAGAGATGTAGTCGAGCAAGTGTCTATGAGCTTGCCCATCTATGAAGACACTAAGTTGTTCATAGACAAGGAGATCAAGATGAAATGGAAGGAAATCAACGACATCTTTTCAGAAACCATTAAGGAGAATTTGGTGGATTGCAGGGTCTATGTCAACATTCACAAGTCTGGCTTGTACCGAATTACATGTAGGTATCTTATGTTCCCATATGCAGACATGATCCACTAGTTTGTCTCGCATACTGATCCGGAGACAATGGTGTTGGGCAGTGCCAGTGGCACAGAACTTTCTACCTTAAGGGCAATGGACTTTTAGGTGATGTATCACTTGTCGTAGTTGGTGATCATGATGGATACACCCTTCATCAGACCCAACAAAAGTGCAAACTCAAGAGACATCTTGAAGAGCTGGGTGGAAGAACCATCAAAGTTCAGGACAACACTCAACCAGGTTTACAAGACAAGGATAATGCGGAAGGCATATTAGCGCTTGGTCATCTTCGTATGCTGCTTATATGGCCAAGAGAGTAGAGAGACCTTCCCGTAGAGTTGGGTGATTGTGTTGGATTACCTAGTGAATGGAGGAAGACCTTTCAACTGGTTCGACATGTTAGCTCTTTGGTTGGAGGAACGAGTAACAAAAGCCCGACATCTGCCCAAGGGACAGCAGGCAAATCTTTGCATGTCCACTTACATACTTAATGCTATTTGTGTCCGTCAACAGTTCCCAAGCTTGGGTTGGGCATGGACACCTTCAGAAACCTCTGTGCAAACTTATCGCTGTTTTTTCTCTGAATGAAGCTTCTGTGGAGTTATCATACAACTATCAGACCACTTCGTCACCCCGATATACAACATGATCTTTGAGCAGGATCTCCCTTACATGTCGCAGGTAGTGATGGATGCATTAATTGACATAAAAGATTGGTATGCCTCACCCCTTGGCACCTTCATATAGATGTACAACATGGAGAAGGCTCCACATGTTTTTCTGACGTTTTCCATGGATAAGTTGGTCATGCAAGAAGTTGCATATCACATCTCGACAGAGTTGTCAGCAAGGCTACACAAGAAGAAGAAGGCACCTTGGTCTGCTCTTCTTTTGCGGATCAGGTTGTATGAGATCCAGAATCTCAAGCATGTTGAGGCCAAGACGGAGGAATTCAAGAGGTTCACCTTCGGCACTAGAAGTTTCAATCCACATGACCTGCGTTTCTTAGTGAACGAACACTGTGCGAGAGTGTATCATCTTTGGATCCATGGGGAATGTCATTGGCTTAAGGAAGACCCATGGAGATATTTCTACAACTTCTCCAGGCTCAATGACCCGACCAGAATTGTTGTAGAGTGGTTAATAGTGCAGAAGGGAGCAACATCTCAGAGAGAAGCATCATCATCAACAGAGGTCAGCAGATCTGTGCTTGACAAAGGTAAGAGGAAGGTTGTTGATAATGCAAAGGGGGAGAAAATTTTCAAGTTGAAATCATATCCACTTGTGTTGAAAGAATCGTTGGAGATTAAGGCAAAGAGGTGACAACACAACAGGAGGATCGCACAAAGGCAAAGAGAGAAGTAGAAGTTGGAGGAAGCAGAAAATGAGTTGCAAGAATTGAAGCAACAACACAGGGAAGAACAAGAGCTGCATAGAAGAGAGAAGGAAGCACAGCAGGAACATGAACAACAAGAGGTGCAACATGCGCATATTGATGAAACTGCGCCCATATGGTTATTGATGAAACTGTGCCCATATGGTTATTGATTCATCAAAGAAACTGCTCATGAAGCCAAAGGCAGTGGAGTTGAAGGCACACATCTAGAGTCAGATCCGAAACTATGAGGAACCCCCGCAACTCATCGCCAGCTTACATGCTTCACATGCATGGGTGTTCAGGAGCATGGATGTCATTGTGTGCACGCATGTGATCCCATCTATTGGCATACTCACCAAGGCGAAGATAAAGAACCAAGTACAACCGGAGCTAGATATGTACTTTGATTAGTTGATGCACATAGCCACCAATGTAGACTTGCAGATGAGCGCAGAGACTATGCACCAGTATGTTTTTGGTCTGGCCGCACTCAAGACCATGATGCGCATGCTATTTGATGAGTTGGACAGAGGTGTCAAATCAGTGTACCTAGATGCAACAGAGGCAAGAGTTCGTTTTCAGAAGGTTTTCACCACAGAGCACGTGAACACCATAATAGACTACCAAGATTGGCATCAGTTCGCCACCATCAATCATCGAGAGGATGTCGAAGAGTTAGTCTTGCCACAATTGTCTAAGTATTAGAGATGTCTTGCATGGCTTACTCAATCCTATTTTTGTCTCGCATGGGTACATGTGCAGATTATAATGTAAACATGTTGTAAAATTGAAAGACCAAGTGTCAATAATAGAATGTAACAATCATGTGTAAGTTGAAGAGTCATGAGGGTAGGTGAACAATCACAAAGTGGAATGTCAAGGGTCACCCCACCCTTTGCTATTTGTAGAACCTCATAACTCATTGTATATTCTTTTGGGAGCCAAGCTTCCTATAGGTATAACGTAGAGAAATATTGGAGCGTATTGTAACGAGTCTTGGCTTCTCCATGGTGCATAGATAGTATAGATAGTACATCTCTTTGGAAAAGCAGGTGACAATGACTTTAATGTTCCGCTATCGAGGCTAGCGGTTGTCATGGTTGTATGTATGATTGGATGTTTCACTTTTTTAATATAACAAAGCCATCAAGTTTCATGCATATGTTTTTATTGTAGTTCGGATATCCTAGTTACTTTAATGATGTATGTAGCTATAATTTACGCATGTATGTATGGACTATTCCATATGTCTTTGTATGAATCTTATCAAAGCGTGTTGTTGATATAATCCATCACTTTGGATCGTCAACTATCCTACTTTCCATCTCGTGATGTTTTTCTACTCGTGTGTTCCCTTTCAAGTTGCGTGTTATCACAGGTTTCTAAGGGGTGCACTCTTCCCGCCTTCCGTGTGTTATAACCTTTCATGCACCTGACTTGCTGCAAGGTCACACCCTTGCTAACAAGAAGGACATCTTACTTACCTCTACGCGCAACCACAGTCAAGGTGATACCATACTACCCACTATTGGGATTCCTACTCCAAATGGTCTGAGGTCTAGTTGGGACTTATTACCGGGGAGATCCCCTCACATGTTGGCGGGTCCAACACCATCAACATTTCTGGCACTAGAAGGAGTGCTAGATGACAATTTGAGCTCTCACATCCTGTTTTGAATCTTCTCACATCTATCATGGATATTGTTGTAGTGAACCCTCCGCGATATTTGTCCAATGCACATTCCTTTGAAGTCACGAAGGAGTTTTTTTTATCACTTTTCGGAACTCACGTATGATGGTGAAGGCGAAGTGGCTTGGCCTGAGCACTTACATGACTTCCTTGCATTCATAGGGAATGAGGAAGAGTTTGATGATGTAGAGATCAACATGGTACTTGCATACACACTTCGTGAATCCCCAGAACGATGGTGTCGCAACCTGCATCACAATTGTGTGCACTCATTTAAGCAGTTCAATGATCTAATCGAATAAGTTTTCCATCATTTTGATCCTAAAGCTCTTTACAAAAAAATGTTAAAACAATAGAAGGCCCGGGAGGAATCGCTAATGGATTTTTGGAAGCACTTTTGTCTTCTCATGTTTGAAGCTCCGAAAAGTAAGATGAAATTCCAACATCTCATGTACAGATTTGAATATCGCTATCACAAATCAATCTGTCCCAATGTGAAGAAAAAGTTCAAACCCCGCTTAGCATACTACGGTGACGGAGGTGCGCAATCACAAGCAGACACAGTCACTGTCACAAGTGACTGTCTTCCTTCCCCTCTTCAAACAGCTCCACCCCCCCAGAGTGATGTGGGAGAATGTGCACAGAGGGCTATTCAACTGTCATATCCCCCACCCTCACTACTCTTAATTTATGTGCAGATTTGGTTGGGAAGCCGATGGGTTGTCATATGCACTTGTTACCTCAACCTCCATCTTCGAGTTATGTTGATCCTTCAGATTGCATTGTCTTGTGTTCTTCCATTCCGGACTCTACACCTATTGTGAACAAGGATCAATCCATTGACAGAGTTAATGTTGCACAACCAATCTGCACTGTCGTTTACGATGAGTATGACTGAGAATCTGAACATCAACTCGCGGTGAAGGATGACCTCCTTCTGTTTGTGCCTCCTCTGTTTTTTCTGACATCTTTGGTGATTATGCTATATATGATTTTCCTTGTGTAAATCCATCCACAGATGCATCTACTTCCGATCATTCGCAAAACACACCCGATGTCAGTGCATCATTTGACAGCGGAGAGGAATCCGCTTTTTCCTGACAATCTTTGGTGATTTTTCTATCTATGATTTTCCTTGTGTAAATCCATCCAAGGATGCATCTACTTCCGATCATTCGTAGAACACACCCCATGTCATTCCATCATTTGACAACGGAGAGAACAAATTCTTCACTGAAAATCCACTTGATTTTTCATCTACCTTTTCCAGAAACACAGAGGGTGAACATTCTTGCTTCTCATCTACCCCTATGTTTGATTCATCAGATCATGAGGATGTCGATGAACTCATTGATTTTTTTTATCGTAGTTGTCATGATCTATTTACTCTTGTATTCGATCACGATGTTGATTCAATCGTTGTTGATCTTTCAAAGCCACATGTTTATGATGATCTATCTGTCGATGAAGTCAAAACCCCGCAGGCTGTCGAGGCACTTCAGCCCGAGCTGATGGTTATGTCAGGCCCTTGCTATCCTGAGGTTAGTTTCACTTCTGATCAAGAAATTGTTGAACTACCCAAGGCTCCTCATCACTCATCTATATGCATTGAAGATCAATCCAACACACAGATTTCGCTTCCTCCACTCGAACCACATGATCCTATCGCTCATGCATTAGAGGAATCTTACACAGCAAGCACACTTGCAAGATGTAAGTTGTCTCTTTTTCTCATGTTTGATTGTCTGTCGCAATCAAGAGAGTGCATATGTTTAACATATGCATGCAATGTTGTTTGTTGGGTTTTTTTGAATGCTTGTTGTCGTTTTAATGAATGTTAGCTTGTAGAAGCATTGTTTCAAGTTTTTCATTGCATCTCATTGTTATCGCATGCATGACATTGTTTTTGCACTAACGGTCGTCGTTGCGGCTACTTGCTTCACACACTCACTTGTTTTCTCGTTTACTGAATCTTGCCCTCACTGTTTGCATGCATGTTCATTCACTCATGTCTGCACTCATCTTCGCACATGCATTCAGCCTTTACTGTTTTTCAGTCGTCTGTTGGCGGGTTTAGGCTGCCTTGGCCCAGACCTTGCCTTTGCCCAGCTTGCACTATGCATTTCTGGGATGGAAGGCTTTACCTTCCTCCCATAAATTGCGCAGAGCTTGCATCACACTGGCCTCCTAGGCTGCTATGCGCAATTCTGAGAGGCGGTGTCCCATTGGCCCCCGTAAATGTTCATATGTAGTTTGACCGGATTATAGTCAAGCCGACTGAAACTGTGCAATGGCAGGCCAAGATGGACTGTGCTCTGCACAGTTTTAGCATTCAATCAGCGCATTGACAGTCTGGACTGTGTCTGCGCAGTTCTGGAAGTCAGTCTCCCAGCGTCCCAGTGAAAATTGTGCAAACCTTCTAGTCAATCACCCAAGTGTGTTGCATGTCAGTGTTCAAGTTGTTTTGGTTTTCAACTGACATTGTACTTGCCATGAGTGTTGCTTTGTCTCTAGGTATCATAGGTGTTCGTTCGCCTCTCAGCAGTATAGGTACAATGGCTTCCAAGAGAGCAGGATCAAAGGACATCGTTGAGAGTGCAACTGGAGATGCAATTGAGCAAGTGTTTATGATTTTTCCCATCTATGAAGACACTAAGTTTTTCATAGACAAGGAGATCAAGATGAAATGGCAGGGCATCAACGACATCTTTTCAGGGGCCTTTGAGGAGAATCTAGAGGACCGCAGGGTCTATGTCAACATTCACAAGTCTGGCTCGTACCGAAATGCATGTAGGCATCTTGCATTCCCATGCACAGACATGATCCAATGGATTGTCTCATAACTAATCCAGAGACAATGGTGTTGAGCAGTGTCAGTGGAACAAAACCTGCTACCTTCATGGAAAAGGACTTTCAGGCGATGTATCATTTGTCGCAGTTGGTGACCACGATGGATACACCCTTCACCGGACCCAATAGCAGTGCAAACTCAAGAGACATCTTGAAGAGCTAGGTGAAAGAGCCATCTAAGTTCAGGAAAACACCCAACCAGGTTTACAAGACAAGGACACTGCGGAAGGCATATCAATTCTTGGTCATCTTCGCATGCTGCTTATACGACCAAGAGAGTTCAGAGACCTTCCCGCAGAGTTGGGTGATTGTGTTGGATCCGCTAGTGAATGGAAGAAGACCTTTCAACTGGTCCGACATGTTGGCTCTCCAGCTGAAGGAACAAGTAACAGAAGCCCGGCATCCGCCCAAGGGACAGCAAGCAAAGCTCTGCATGTCTGCTTACATACTTGATGTGATTTGTGCCCATCAGCAGTTCCTAGGCTTGGGTTGGGCATGGACAACTTCAGAAACCTCTGTGTACACTTATTACGGGTTGTTCTCCAAATGCAGTTTCCGTGGAGTTATCATACAGCTATCAGACCACTTTGTCACCCCGGTATATAGGATGATCTTTGAGCAGGATCTGCCTTGCATGTCGCAGGCAATGATGGAGGCATTGATTGACATAGCAGATTGATATGCCTCACCCCTTGGCACCTTCATATGGATGTACAACGCGGAGAAGGCTCTACATGTTTTGCTGAATTTTTCCATGGAGAAGTTGGTCATGCAAGAAGTTGCATATCACATCTCGATAGGTTTGTTAGCAAGACTACACAAGAAGAAGTCAACAGGGTTGTTAACAGTGTAGAAGGGAGCTGCATCTCAGAGAGCAACATCATTAGTAGCAACAGACTTGCGCTTGACAAAGGAAAAAGGAAGGTTGCCAACAGCGGGGAGGTGGAGAAAGCTACAAGTTCAAAGCAAATCCACTTGTGTTGAGATTGAGACAAAGAGGTGACAACGCGACAAGAGGATCACGCAAAGGCAAAGAGAGAAGGAGAAGTTGGAGGAAGCAGAAAAGGAGTTGCAAGAATTGAAGCAATAACTCAGGGAAAAACAAGAGTTGTGCAGAAGAGAGAAGGAAGCGCAGCAGGAACATGAACAACAGGAGGTGCAACATGCACATATTGATGAAACTGCGCCCATACAGGTTATTGATTCATCCGAGTAGCTGACACATAGCAAACAGGGTGAGCAGTCGCAAGAGCAAGACATTGCTAAGGAAATTGAATAGATGTTAGAGCAAATGGACATGGATGTGGTTTAGCCCAAGTTAGATCAGGACATTGAGCTCATGCCTCAGCACCAAGAAGTCACTCCACTAGCTTCACCAGATCCGGAAGCAGAGCAAGTACCAAGCGATCAAGGAGACACTGAAATCCTTGAGGACAATTCAGAAGCGAACATGCACAACATATCTTTCGACGAGTCACAACATAGAGTTGTGTAGTTGTGCAGAGTGCCCACTTCGGATGTCCATGTATCTCCTACGCAGTTTGAAGAGCAAGTGATTATGTCTGATGTGCGTAGACATCCCACTGCATTGGCCAATGCCATCAAAGCATATGTCGAAGCCACTAGCTCGAGTGTTAGATTCTTGATAGCTAAGAACGAGCGCATGGCTAAGGAGTTACAAGCAGCGAAGCTGGGAGAAGAGCAAGTTACAGCATCTGCTAGAGCAGAGTTGAGGAAAGCGATACTTGAAGAAGTATCGTCTCTCGAGACAGTCATGCAGAAGTTGTACTTCAAGTTCGTCACTATGCATAAGTCGATTGTCCATCTTAAAGGATGGCAACAACATTGTGCTAGGAGAGCACGCATCTTGATGGACATACACACTGTTGTCAATCACATGCAAATATGGACAATGAGGTACAAGGGAGCCCCATTGCACTTGCCAAAGATGATGAAGCCAAAGGCAGTGGAGTTGAAGGCACGCATCCGGAGTCAAATTCAGAACTATGAAGAACTCCCGCAGCTCATCACCAACTTGCAGGCTTCACATGCATGGGTGTTCAAGAGCATGGATGTCATTGTGTGCACGCATGTGATCGTATCCATTGGCACACCCACCGAGGCAAAGACAAAGAACCAAGTCCAACTGAAGTTGGATATGTACTTTGATTAGTTGATGTGCATAGCTACTAGCACAAACTTGCACATGAGCACAGACACTATGCACCAGTATGTTGTTGGTCCGGCCGCACTCAAGACCATGATGCACATGTTATTCGACGAGTTGAACAGAGGTGCCAAATCAATGTACCCGAATGCAACTGAGGCAAGAGTTCGCTTTCAAAATGTTTTCACCACATAGCACGCGGACACCATAACAGACTACCAAGCTTGGCATTAGTTTGCCACCGTCAATCATTGAGAGGATGTTGAAGAGTTAGTCTTCCCACAACTGTCTGAGTCTTAGTGATGTCTTGCATGGCTTACTCAAGCCTATTTTTGTCTCACATGGGTACATGTGAAGATTGTAATGTAAACATGTTGTAAAAGTGAAAGACCAAGTGTCAATAGTAGAATGTAACAGTTATGTGTACGTTGAAGAGTCATGAGGATAGGTGAAGAGTCACAAAGGGGAATGTCAAGGGTGACCCCACCCTTTTCTATTTATAGAACCTCATAACTCATTGTACAGACTTTTGGGAGCCAAATTTCCTATAGGTATAACTTAGAGAAAGCTTGGAGCCTATTGTAACAAGCCTTGGCTTCTCCACAGTGCAGAGCTAGTACATCTCTTTGGAGGAGCAAGTGGCAGTGACTGTAATGTTCCGCTATTGGGGTTAGTGGTTGTCATGGTTGTATGTATGATTGAATCTTTCACTCTTTTCATATAACACAACCAACATGTTTCATGCATATGTTGTTATTGTAGTTCGACTATCCTGGTTACATTAATGATGTATCTAGCTGTAATTTACACATGTATGTATGGACTATTCCGTATGTGTTTGTATGAATCATATCGAAGCGTGTTGTTGATATAATTCATCACTTTGGATCGTCAGCTATCCTGCTTTCCATCTCGTGATGTCTTTATGCTCGTGTGTTCCCTTTCAAGCTGCGTGCTATCACATGTAAGCCTTTCATGCACCTTCTTTGACTTGCTGTAAGGTCACACCCTTGCTACCAACAAGGACATCTTACTTACCTCTGCGCGCAACTGCAGTCAAGGCGATACCGTACTACCCACTATTGGGACTCCTACTCCAAACAGTCTGAGGTCCGGTTGTGACTTCTTACCGAGGAGATCCCCTGACATGTTGGAGGGTCCGACACTGTCAACGCACCTAAAAGAAAGGTTGCAAGCTCTACAAAAGAAAACCAAGGCCTTGACATGTGGATATTTTGTAGTAATGGAGAAGGTACCAAGAATGCTTACAAACTCAATATGCCTCCTTATATGTGCATTTACTAACAAATGTAAAGAACTTGAAATTCTAGGAATCATACACATTCAATGAAGACAAAGACGACCAAATCTTATCTTCCATAGAAGATATGGCAATGAATGCACATGCAGAATCAAAGGGAAATGCTTTTAACAAAAGAAGGTAAGAGCAACAAGAAGGGTCAATGATAAATTTGGCACGTGGGATTGAAGCGACAACTACCAGCGAAGGTCAAATGGTACTCAAAAGAGAAAGTTGAATGATCATTTCCTCATCTCCTTCAAAACTAAAGCTTTTGGAGCCCAAAAGCCTCCTAAAATGTGGAGGGATGATCTAGAATGGTTTACATAGTTGTTATATAACTTCATTGATATTTGGAAAGATGATGACAAAATTTAAGACATAAAGGTGACACTTTGGGTTAGCAAGTTAGATGTAAAACACCCAACCCACAAAATATAACTAAACCTCCATTTTTAGGTCAAAGAGGTGGTATTTAGGGTCTCTAAGCTTGAGGACTATTACCCTGGAGGCACTCACTGTATTATTTGCATAAATTCATTTTCAATAGTGGGTCATTTTCCTCAAATGAAATCCATATACAAAAGTTATACCCTTAGAAAAGTTATGATCTAATTATTCCTTGTAAATCCGTGTCGCAACCATATTAGTTCACCATGTTCCACCCAAGAATAGTTAGTAATGTATGTAAATACACTAAACACCTCTGGAGGCATCATGAGAGTCCAAAGCAGTAAGCCTAATGACCAAGAAAGGATGTTAAAACCTTGATTGAAAAGAGGGCAAGAGGTTCAACGCCTATTTTAATGGTTATGTTTCAACACAAATAAACAGTGTGTGCATCGTGTGTGGCTTTTCTACTGTAGTTATGTTCTATATAATAGCGGTTGACGATCCCATATGGTGTGTGTTATTTTTTCATCTCACCAGTAAAAGATGCAAAAAGGGTAGTCACACAATTAAGCATAAGCTCACTGTAAACCATTTATAACGAGTCGCCCACTGGAATATTCAGGGCAGTTTAGAGATCAAATATTGACACTGCCATAATCCAATAATCCAATATTGATATTTTCAGAACACCGATATTGACCTATTTTCATAAAGGTTTGGACAAAAATTAGGCCAAATTTAAGGCGAAGGGCATTGGATCTGAATAGTGTTATATGCTTTTGAAACAAGCGTGTGGGTTGTCTAGAATTACATCTTGGTGCAGGAAAACAATTGTAAGATTACTTTTAGTATTATGAATATGACTGGCCGATTCATTAGCCTGTCATTTTAAACTGATTTTTAGAAGTTTATCATGGTCACCAAATCCATTTCGACATGTACGCATTGCTTCATATCTAGTTATTGTCTTCTACATCTCTTCACAAAAGGATTCATTGGATCATCTCCTGAACTATATTTAGGGACGTCTCAAGGCTTGAATCCACTTTTTCCAATAAAAAGAAATTATGTTCTTTTGAAATTGCTCCCAGCTAGTATAATATTAAGCAGCTTTAGGCCTTTACAAACAACACATCAATATCTGACAATATATTCAAATAGGCTATAGCCAACAAGAGGAATGAGAAATTAGGCTACAGTCAGTTAACTAAACGAAGCTTTGTATAATGCTGCTTGCCATAGATATGCTCTTCCCTCCACCTTTCTTGTGAGTATGCCATTTTGATGTTTACCCCAACAGAAGTTTAGTGCACTCATTTTAGAGAGTAATTTGTTGAACACCATCATCTACTTGAATATGTAACCTTTCAATGAGCAATGGTTATATTTACTTGCCTTTCATAAGATTCTGAAATCTAGCCATAGCATAATTTCTGGCCCCTGGGCCCTTGTCTATTTACTTCAAACAAAAGTGCAGGCTACTGTTAACCATCATCAAAGCTGTTAGTCCTGACACATTATGATGCTCCATAGAAGAGTTATAGACAAATGCTTCAATGAATGCACATCATTGACAAGTTTCAACCCGTAATGACTACCTAAAATAAAGATCTTGCATAGCCATCTAGCAAGCCAACTTGAGCACCATAAGATTAAACCAAAATATCAAAGAGAAACAATTCTCACATAGATAGGCCTCAATCATAGAATCCAACAAGTTATCATCTTTCCTAGCACAACCATCATTTGATGTTCCATGAACATTGCATACTCTTGGTGCTTATTTGATCTGGGGTTAAGGTGGACCTATGCAGGTCCTATCAAGCAATCAAATTGCCAAGGAATGTATCCATAAAACTGGTAAACAATCCTTGCATTACCTACAATATGGAAACTTTCAAGTTTTAAAAGATGGTTTCAACCCTACGAGAGTAATGCCTTATGTTTTGATAAATGATTATCTTATTCCATACCAACTGAATCTGCAGAAGGATAAAGTTTGAATAATCTTAATCTCTCATTCAACGACTCAACTGCTGATCTCCTTCCCTTCTTTGATGAACCTTTGATCTTGCTGCCCAAATATTTCATAGCAGATTCAAACTGGCACGTTGACTAGTATGCTTATGTTGAAATAAACTCTTTAATAGCAGCATTTTTTTCAACGAAGTCTGCATCCATAATCTGATGAATCTTGCAATTGCATACTATGGCAAACATCAAGTGAGCACGGTCTTCTAAATCTCAGAATAAGGTCACCGCAAAGTCAAGGTTAGCAAGGGAAATTGTCCTCTAACCACGCTCCAAGGCAATGATAATATTTGGCTGCAAACACTGTACAATACAATATATTGAACTAACACCAGAAAAAGGTTTTGCTATATCTATGTGTCCCTTCATGTCACCAATAATCTCCACAAGAGCACATTCCATTCTTGAAATGATGGAAGCGATTAATATCCCTCATGACAATTTCTCGTTCAACAATCAGAGAAATGAATTTGATGGCAGTGTGACAATCATCACATGCTCGTAGGTTCTTGACTATACGGATAGGTGTTTCAGCAGAAGTGTTAATCAGCCCAAAAGCAATTGCCAGCCTTTCACTATGATGAAAGAGAATGGGTTCCTTATGCTCCTCCTCCACATCATGCAGCACACAGTGTGTGTTGGGAACATACCCCTTTTTTCTTATTTGCATAGTTAATTCCTCCAGCTTTGCATAGATCTCTTCACTTTGTGGGTGCAATCTATCTCCTGAGGCAAACATATGAATTTTATTCTTGATTTCAACCCAGCTCTGTCCTAGATCCTTCCTCACACCCCGGTCTTTCATCAATTTTCTTACTTCTGCTACTTCATCCCACCTACCAGCTGCAGCGTAGATGTTAGACAACATTACATAAGTGGCCACATCATATGGTTCCTGCTCAAGAATTCTAGCGGCTGTATATTTTCCCATCTCCACATTACCATGAATTCTACATGCACCAAGCAAGTTACGCCACACCAACGCACTAGGTTCCACCGGCATTCTCTTGATAAAGTCCTCTGCTTCATGTAGGAGCCCAGCCCGACCAAGAAGGTCAACCATACAAGCATAGTGCTCAACTCCTGGCTTAATGCCATAATCTCTAGTCATACAATGGAAAAAGTTCCAACTTTCACCAACAAGGCCTTCATTACTACAAGCAGAGAGAACGGCGACAAAGGTAATGTGGTTTGGTTTCACACCTACAGATTGCATTTTCCGAAAGATCTCAAGGGCCTTCTTGCCACTCCCATGTTGAGAATAACCTGCAATCATTGCAGTCCACGAGACAACATTACGATCAGAGATCTTTTCAAATACTCTATGAGCATCTGCAATGCTCCCAGATTTGGCATACATTGTAAGAAGAGCATTTACCACAGCCACATTCCTCTCAAATCCACTTTTAATAATGTAGGCATGCACAAACTTGCCCTGCTCTAAAACAGCTAGAGTTGCACATACACCTAGGACACTGGTTAAGGTAAATTCATCAGGTTTCGTGCCTTCTCGTTGCATTTGACAAAATAGCCTGAAGGCATTTTCACCATCTCCATGCTGGGTATATCCTCCAATCATTGAATTCCATGAGACAATGTTCCTATCAGGGATCTCATTAAACAGTCTGCATGCATCTTCTACGCATCCACACTTCGCATATACTGAAACAAGAGAATTCCCTACTGTCACATGCGATTCAAATCCGGTAACAATGATATGGGCATGGACCTTCTTGGCCTGTTCTACGCATCCTTTCCCGGCACATGCCTGGAGGACAGTGGCAAATGTGAAATGGTTTGGCTTCACACTTGCCAACAACATCTCAGAAAAGAGACTCACGGCCTCTTCCTCTAGGCCATTCCGAGCATAGCCGGAAAGCATAGCAGTCCATGAGACAATATTCCTATCAGGCATTCCATCAAACACTTTACAGGCATCTTCTATACTCCCACATTTGGCATGCAAAGTAACAAGAGCATTCCCCACCGAGACATTTAAGCCAAATCCTATCTTGATAATGAGGGCAAAGATCTGTTTCCCAGACTGTAAATCTCCGATGTCCGTGCATGCCTTGAGAACACTTGAGAAGATAAGCTGGTCCATCTTAATCCCTTCTCTCTGCATTTGCCCAAATAGTTTCAACGCCTCTTCTCCAACCCCATCCTGGGCATATGCCATAATCAATATGGTCCATGACACTATGTTTCGTTCTAGCATTTCATCAAACACTCGGCGTGCATTCTCCAGAAGACCGCATTTGGTATACATGTTCACAAGGTTGTTCAGCATAACAACTTCTGGATTAATGACAGATTTTAGGTTGTGGGCATGGACCTGCTTACCCCATAAAGGGTATCTCATGCTTATGCATTCAAGCAGAATAGAAACATAGGAATCCAAATCCATGGCTCGTTGATATTTGCAATTAACATTCTCAAATCCTCTAGCTTCCCGTTCGGGTACATGTCTAAGGATTTCTTTGAAACGAACTCCCATTGCCGAATTGCTCAAACTTATGTGATTACCTGTAAACCCAAGTGAATTTGTACGACATGGGATTCGGATGCTAACATATTTGAAAATGCATCTGTCTGCTTTGTGTTCTGCGAATCCGAGAGGACTGTTAAGCTTATTACCAATATCAAATCGCAGTGCAAAGAAACCCATTTCAATTGTTTTATAGTCTCGGGATAATACACAGAGACTTGCTGTCGGACCTTTTTGTCTGCAATTTATCATTCATTGACCCACCATTCTGTTACTTTCCTTTTCCAGTTTGTAAAGAAAGGGGAGATAAACATTTATTTAGATATTTACCTGCTCAATCTGTAGCAGCTTCTGGATTTTTCGTGTACCTGAGTGGGGAGTTTTTATGAATGTTACTGTTTCAAACTCTCCAAATATTGCGCTTCTGAAAAGTTTATACTAATATCTACTTAAAAGGTAAAGATAAAGATATACGTCTATACGTCTAGATGACGAGTTTATTATTATAAAGGTTAATATAATAATAATAATATAATTTCAACTTCACGATGAAGTTAGACATCATATTGGTGTATTAAATTTTTTCATTTGTGAAATAAAACATTCTCTTATGTTTAGCGATTTAATTGCTAAAATTTACATAGACATACGTACTCTATCATTTTTGGATTTTAACATATAACCTCTTAAAATGCAAACAAATTTCAAAATATAATATATATTAATATAATTTTTATAAACCAATTTTAAAATATAATATATAAAATTAAGTTTATTTTATGTTAACTAAATAATCGATTATATTTTTATTATATTTACACCTAACTCTATCTCTACAAATCTATGGCTATTATATAGAATTGATCATCCTATTTGAAACTTACCATTCTTTAAGGGTTAATTGAGTTGTGATTTAGCGATAATGGGAAATTAACTTTATTTTTAATTAAAGTTTAAATTATATTTTTAAAGAGACGGGTCGTCATGTTTGTTGTCGCTTTAAATGGCACCTGCAGCATAAGTGCCTTAGGAGACATAGAAATCTTCCTAGAGATAGCTTTTGGGTTGATTGTAGACCAGTGCCTATGACATGTTAAAGAGAGGAGTGCATGGAAGATTATCTGTGAGGGGGTTTCTGTAGCACTCCAATTGTCACGTAATTAAAAGAGAATAAAGGAGGCTTGGTTCAATAGTCTGTCATCCAGGTAAACTCAAGTTGATACATGGATCCAAATGCTTGGGGGGTAAACGGGCCAACCTCAAAGAGAAATGTCTGGTTCTGGTGGCTAACACACAACAACAGGGAATTCAATGCATAGGGCTGTAAACAGGATAGAATCCTAAGGAGCAATGTTTCTGCAGAAGGATGGAATTCTATGCATAGGGTTGTAAACAACATAGAATCCTAAGCAACAATTTTTCGATAGAAATATTGAAGAGGGAGGAGATGAAAGAGCGGAAATAGTGGAGCACAAATTAAGGTTTCATACCATAATCCTCATGAGCACATTTCTCATCAAACAACATAAGTAAATTTGTGCACATTACAGGTACGTAAGTAAATCTGTAGCTAACACAGGTATTGTTACTACTTTGTAACAAATATACAATCATGAACAAGGGTTGAACCTGCAGCTTCATTTCACTATTTCAAAAAGGGAAAAACATACATGAAGTGATAAACAAAAAGGGGGAACATACTGCACCATTACCATGATTGGAATCACCAAATAGTTCCATTAATCTTGAAAATGGGTCCAATTACCAGTCCATTACATTCATCAGTATACTGCTCAAGTCCCTCATGAACAATCAAGTAGAACCAAAAGTGGAATCACAAAATTTAGACCCTCAAGTGTAGAATTTCATAACCTTTTCTAAGTGTTTCTTCCTCCTATTTATCAAAAGAGGGGGAGCTTGGGTTACAGTTACAAAAATATCTTCGCCAGAGCTCCAATTGTCTCACAAACTAGTTGTCTCAGCGTGCAAGGCTTTGCTGCCCAAAATGATTAGAATCGGGATTTGACCCCTTCTTGGAAATAAACATAGATTACAGAATAATCGGAAATAAAGAAAACTGAAGGATGATTAGAGGAAGTATCCCTCTGTTGTTTCTGTGAAAACCCCTGATCAGGCTACATCTTTGTCATCGTGTGTCCCTCTAGCTGCTTAGCGGGTCCCTGTCGCTTTCGCCTTAACTGTTTGGCTTCACCACTTGTAGGAACCGGGAGTGATCAATTGTGGTTTCTTGTTATAGAGTAGAAATGGAGCATGTCCAGGCAATCCTTTGTTGTGTATCGGAGTGGAGCCCCATGCCTCCATCTACTGTCAGAAGTCGTGTGGCAAAGTAGTCGAATTTATTCCAGCAGCCTGTGCAGTCCTTAGTTTCTTGTTGCAGGGGCTTATACAGGATTAGCCCATATCGCTCTACAACTGCCCCATACCTCTATTCAAAGTCTCAGCTGCCAACCTGTCTGCCTTTAAAGCTTTGTAGCTCATTATAGGGGCATCATTGTATTGGGATTTTTTGCGCTTAAATGTGTCATAGAATAGTGGGTCCCGATCGCCTTTGGCCCCTTGTGACTTAGCCCCCCTTTTGTGTTTCTGCATAATAGGACCGAAGGTTGTGACCTGGGGCTCAGCATTTATATCGGAGATCGACAATCGGTGCCTTTTCAATCCGTGCCTCTGGTTGCATCCTCCTGAAACTTGCGATCGTTGATCACCTTCACGTTCAACCCTTGGTTCTTCAGCACCTTATGTGACTGCGACCCACCCTTGCATCGGAGCCCCTTTATCAGCAAATTCCTTATGATGCCCAATGTGTTGATACCTCCAAGGTTGTCGGAATTCCGATATGCGAGACCTCCCCACCGTTGATAAGCCGATAGACTGTGCTCGAGGCCCTCCGATCACCAATAAGCCGATGTGCCATGCCTTGGGACCCACCGATTTGCGATTTGCAATATCGACGATTGGTCAATCACAGATTTCGCTGCCTTCCCCTGCTGTTGTTTCAAAAAAGCCCCATTATGATTTGTGATGAGCCTCACCCTTAGCCATTTTTCCTTTTGTGTAGTGTCTTCTTCTTCCGGGATTATCGCATCCATGATTATTTAAATCGACGTTTCGATCCATCCACTGTGGCTCATCATCAGGATAGATCAAAAAGATGTATAAGCTAGATCTCAATGGGATGTATATATAGAGGTGTGAGAGAATGAGAATGATGGTAGCCGACATGTTTTTAGGTTAAGTTAATTAGTAATTAATAATACTTAATAATTATTATAATTAGTCATCTTATAATATTATTTAGGTTATAAATCAATATTGAACTTATTTTAATTGTAATTAATATTAATTTTAGTTTCTTTTAATTATAATTTGTAATTATAAGAATTTTTATTTTTAATAATATTAATAATATTGTTAAATCCACAATTTATTATATTATTTATAATTGAGTTTTTGATTGAATTAATGGAATTTATATGATATTAATTAATTTTAATTAATATATTTGATTTTTATAAATTTGCTTTATATGAATTTAATTAATTTATTTTTATTTTTATTTTATTTTATTTTAATTATTGTGTGTATTTAATTATATATAAAAAATTTAGGTAAATTCAAAGTTATTTAATTTAGTAAAGGTAATGTTGATCTTAATGTTTGATTCAATTTTTGATATGTTTAAGACTAATTCAAATTAATTATAATCTTTATAAATTTTTCTTAGTTTGATTGAATTCAAATTTAATTAATTTTAATTAGTTTTTATTTTTATTTTTGGTGTAAATCTAATGATATATAATTATAATTTTATTAGGTATATTTAAATTTTAGGTGTATTCAAAATTGTTTCATTTAATGAAGGTGATGTTAATATCACTTTTTGATTCAATTTTTAATATGTTTTGGATTAATTCAAATTAATTATAACATTTATCAAATTAATTATAGTCTTTATCAGAACAATAATTTTAACCCTATACGGAAGGGAAAAATTACAAGAAGTTCAAATATTCGAACAGCTAAGATCTCGGATTGCCAAGAACAAAGCAGATCTCACCTTTCTTAAACACTATAGGGATACCTCAGTCATTCCCACATTCGCTAGCGTCAAACACACCCTAAGAACCTCAAGGAATAACCACATTTTCATCAGAGCAAGCCAATCCCTTCTCCGCTCAGAAATCAATAGGATCTGCACTCATCTTGACAGATTAAATAAACAAACTTTTGAACTGCACCTCAATTTATCTAATCACATCAGCGCAGATCTCTGGTCCAATATTGAGGCATGCTCGGCCCTGAAAGCCCTTAAAACTGAAGAAGACAAACGCATAAAACACTCTCTTAAATTTGAGAAAGTATGCAAGATTTTCATTCCCACACACAGGGCTTTGATAAACTCGCATAACCACGATGCAAACTCCAGGATAAACTCGACCCAGATATCTTTCTTGAGCTCTCTTATTTCAAACACGATAGCACCTCCAACCATCCCAATGTCAAGCAGACTGTTAGCAAACACCACAATGGCAGACACTCAACGCATTAAATAATCAGACGTGGAAACAAAGGGGAAAGATGATTCTATAATGTGCAAAAAGGATGAAGCAGCAGATAAAACTACAACCTCAAGCCATCCCATTGTCGAGCACGTTGTTTCTCCTACAAAAACCACAGCCACAGACACTCAACGCAACAAAAATCAAACTAATGCTCCAAGGTCTACCGCAATGGAGTTAATCGTAGTCACTCAGTCCAAGAAACGCAACTACACTGACTCAACATTGTGTGAAACCAATGTCCCTGAAAACCACAATGAAAGCTGTAACGAACAAATGGGAAAACGAGGAGGTGTGCACACATTAGATACGGAAGTCTAGAAGGTTATACTTGATAACAGCGATACGATTACCACGAATGATGAAGCAAACAAATGCACAACAAATAAAAGAAGCAACAACAATATCATAAATGACATGCGTGGGACAACAACTTTGACTAACGCAAATATAGTGACCTTGACTAATGCAGAGACACAGAATAAGCACGTTGTGAATCTATCCAGCAACCATATAGATCAAAATACAATTGATCTCCTTGAAAAAGTCTAAATTTTGCCATTTCCCCTTGCACCGTTCCTAAGGAAGACATACTGTGCAGCATTGAGTATGGGATTAAGGAGTTACCTGATGACATCAAAGAAAATATTAGACAAGACTGTTCTATCATCCTAATAAAATCCAACCCCCCCAAAAGCAACATTTCCAAGCAAGAATATTTGGCACTCAAAAACTTAAACCAAAACCCCAATATAGTGGTTCTAAAAGTTGATAAAGGTGGTGCAACAGTCATTATGAACACAAATGATTATAATGATAAGATGATAGACCACCTCACCAACAGTGGTTGTTACAATAAATTAAAGAAGAACCCCTTAAGAAATATTTCCAAAATTGTACAAAATCGAATAAGAACAAGTAAGGAACATAACATCAAAAATCTAATAGAAAACAACCCCTACACCCCTAGGATCTATGGAGCCCCGAAGATACACAAAGAGGGTATCCCCATAAGACCCATTGTCAATACCATAGGAGGACCCGCTTACCATGTGACAAAATACCTAGCTAAGAAACTTAAGCCTTTGGTTGGCAACACAAGTTCCTTTGTCAAAGACTCCACCCACTTCATCAATGAAATCAAACATCTAAACCTTGACTCGAATGACATATTATTCAGGCTTTATGTAAAATCTCTATACACCAACATTCCCATAGATGAAGCCATGAAAATAGTCGAAAAAACCACAAGCTCTGACACAGCCAAATTAATTGAGGTTTGTCTCAAATCAACCTTCTTTAGTTTTAAAGATGAAATCTATGAGCAAACCTGTGGTGTGGCCATGGGATCTCCTCTATCACTTGTCATTGCCAATCTCTTTACGAAGGACTTTGAAACTAGAGCCATTGAATCTTCCCCTCTGAAACCCAAACTTTGGAAAAGATTTTTCGATAATACTTTCATAGTTTGGCCCCATGGAATAGAGAAACTCAACATGTTCCTACAACACTTAAACAACCAGTCTAATTCCATCAAGTTTACCATGCAAATGGAGGAAAATGGCAGCCTTCCTTTTCTTGACATTCTAATCAATAGAAATCGGGATGGTTCCATATCTCACCAGGTCTATCGTAAGAAAACCCACATAGAACACTACTTGCATGCCAACTCCCACCACCATCCGTCCCAAAAAATCGGTGTTCTCAACACTCTAGCAACCAGGGCTATACGCATTTCGGATCAGGATCATTTTGAGGAAGAGAAAAACCATCTTATGAATGTATTTAAAAAGAATGGATACCCCAAACACCAAATGATCATAGTCTTTAAGAAAGCTGAAAATCCCATAAACAAACAACCTTTGGACAATCAAAGAAGTAAGGTTCACCTCCCCTACATATTGGGCACTACAGACAAAATTGCATACATTTTTAAAAAGAACAATATTAGAACCACCTTTAAACCCATGAAAACAATCGGAAGATGCCTTAAATCAGTCAAAGACCTCGTTGATCCCAAATGCCACAAAGGAGTTTACATGGTTCCTTGTTCTTGCGGAAGAACCTACATAGGGGAAACTGGGCGGTCTATCCTAACTAGGATTCAAGAACATGCAGCTGACATCAAACACAACCGCTCAAAAACCTCAACCCTAGCTGAACATTCTAGTAAAACTAATCATCATGTCTGTATCGAAAACTCAAGTGTAGTGGCCAAAATCGATCATTATCACCATAGAAAATTTAGAGAAGCCATAGAAATAGGAAAACACCCAAACAACCTCAATCGTGATGAAGGATGGAAAATAAGTGACAACTGGATTCCGACCTTAACCTCTTAAATCAACCTTAACCTCCTGAATTACCCCTATCTCAAACCTTTCCCATCTCTCTACACTTCTCTCAATCAATCACAACCCTAATTCTGGTCCTAATTATTCCATTATTAAATTTGAAATTAATTAAATTAAGAAAAATTTATAAAGATTATAATTAATTTGAATTAATCCAAAACATATTAAAAATTGAATCAAAAAGTGATATTAACATCACCTTCATTAAATTAAACAATTTTGAATACACCTAAAATTTAAATATACCCAATAAAAGTATAACTATATATCATTAGATTTACACCAAAAATAAAAATAAAAACTAATTAGAATTAATTAAATTTGAATTCAATCAAACCAAGAAAAATTTATAAAGATTATAATTAATTTGAATTAATCCTAAACATATAAAAAATTGAATCAAACATTAAGATCAACATTACCTTCACTAAATTAAATAACTTTGAATATATCTAAAAAATTTAAATTATATATAATTAAATACACACCATAATTAAAATAAAATAAAAATAAAAATAAATTAAATTCATATAAAACAAATTTATAAAAATCAAATATATTAATTTAAATTAATTAATATCATATAAATTCCATTAATTCAATAAAAAAATCAATTGATTATAAAAACTCAATTATAAATAATATAATAAATTGCGGATTTAACATTATTAATATTATTAAAAATAATTTTTTTTATAATTACACATTATAATTAAAAGAAACTAAAATTAATATTAATTACAATTAAAATAAGTTCAATGTTGATTTATAACCCAAATAATATTATAAGATGACTAATTATAATAATTATTAAGTATTATTAATTAATAATTAACCTAACTTAAAAACATGTCACCTACCATCATTCCCATTCTCTCACACCTCTATATACATCCCGTTGAGATATAGGTTATACATCTTTTTGATATATCCCGATGATGAGCCACAATGGATGGCCTGAAAGGTCGATTTAAATAATCATGGATGCGATAATCCCGGAAGAAGAAAACACCACATAAGAGACTAATCACAGAAGCCTCAAAACAAACATTTTTCCTTTGTTTTCTGGGTTTGAAAGGGTACTTCAATCTGTTCTAACTTTTGATCTAGGAATCCATGTTTGGACTTCCATATATCGTTGGAAAGCTTGTTCCGAGAAATATGCAATGGAGAGGGTTTGATTAAGCTTAGAGAGATTTTATGGCTTAGGAGATAGATTCAAACTTCTCTTCTCCCTTTGGCACTTTGGACAACTGAAAAATCATAATGTAGTGAGTGACAACAATGTTAATATGATGACACTGAAGGTGTTTCCTCTATAAAGCTAGTTGGGAAAACACTATTCATTCGAGCCAATCCAACGCCCCATTTTTTTCCTCCTTCGTCTAGTGAAAATATATCATGTGGAAAGGGTTTGTGAGCCATTTGTCCTTATCCCTTCACCCCTTCCCCTTTGTCCCCAAACCCTTTTTCCCTTCCCCTTTGTCGGTGGCCCATTTTCCCCTTGTTGCTGGTCTATTCACCCCTTCTTGAGTCTCGTTTGATTTGTTGCGGGAATTTCATTTAGGTTTGTGATTGAAGATAAGGTAATAGGTGAAACAGACAACATTTTCATTTTTGTTTGCCTCTCAAATGAAAATTGGATGGCTTTGGCATATTCGCAGGCATGGTTGTCGCATTGCACCATTTTAGCTGCACCCGAGAATGGAAGGAGAGGAGAGTGGACCAATTTTGGGTTCTGATGATGAGTCATATCATCATATGGATACCCCTTGAAACTTCTAAGATCCCCTTCAACTTTTGAGATCCCTAGGCATGGACTTGATGATTGTCTTAATCTTGGGGCAGTTGTTGCCTTCTATGTCCACTAAGAAAATTTGTAGGGAGTTGGGATGGGATCTTCGAAGATATTTTCTCACTGCAAATGTCACTTTCACCAAAGCGAAGATAAATTGTTTATCATGCCCTAATGTTGAGCGAGTTGTAACCCACCATGCCCCTTTCTCACAATCCACAATTCTTCAGCCTTTGCAACAACTAATTTTACTGACAGATTGTGGCCATTACCAAAGGATAAATCAAACTCTTGTTATCAAATAATCTTGTATTAGCATAATAAGAAAGTACCAAGAACAAACTCACCGTACTTGAAATTATGGGTAGCTAGTAGCAATGGTGCTTCACCCTTAGAAACTTTTTCTAGCAATAATGAAGCGCAGGCATTGTAACAGTTGTGTGTGTCTGCAATCCAAGTACAGGCGCCCAATGACCTTGCCTCAACATTTTCTCTTGTGATATAGGCCCTTGCACAAGTTTCAGAGACATTGAAATGCATTGTGGAGAGACCCGTAAAAAATAGCAAAACTGCACCAGAAACAAATAGGGTAATGAAACCCAAGATCTGTGTTGAATTGGGTGTATGATCATGGATTTTATCCATCACTCTTGATACTGATCAACCATCTCCAATGCTCAAAAATCCTGAAAAGCAAAGAGTCATGTGAATTGTTCGCTACATAGAATCAAAATTTTAGTGTTGCAGAGCCTAACTTGACCTATCGATTGAATCAGATTGCAAAAGTTGTAAGCACTACTTGGTATTGGATTTTTCTTTTTACAAAAATGTACATGTGGGAAGGACTACAAATTGGATAAAATTGTGGTGAAGGAACTCATATGCACTTGTGTTGGTCTTCATCAATGGTCTATTCAGTCATAATCAATCCTCTCAGTCATATCAAGATGTCGGGAAGGATTACGAACTATGCTGGAAAGGACTATGAACTGGGAGTACATGTTCTATGCAAGTGTTGGCGAGGGAGGAATTGAGTTGCAGGGGGCGAGGTGGTGTGAAAGAGAGAATGACTCTCATGCAGCATAATATTATTGCTCCAAAAGAGAGATTAGGGTGGACGTGTCATGTAGCCACATATTTATGTTAAAGTTCGAAGCCTTCACCATGGTCAGATGAGTCTTGGAGGATAGTTTGTGTGGCTACTTTTGAAGCATTCCATTTCCAACATGCTAGGTAAATCAATAATACTATAACTGTAACCAATCCTGATACAACAAAAATACCCCACACATAGTCAATATGAATTGGATTGAATTCCTGTTGAGTATATCCATTGCAATCCTCCTGGTAATATGGCAACCAATTTTTTTGTAAGACTTGGAGTGTGTCATTGTCTGCTAATTCGAGGCAACCATTTTTTTGTAAGACTTGGAGTGTGCCATTTTCTGTTAATTCGAGTATTATATTAGAAATATTCTCTACCAATTTCTCATTCGTGCGACTAAACGCCTGCACAAAATTCGCCAATCTAAACGAGATTACATAAGAACCAGAAAAAAATGGATTGAAGATTATGAACAGTAAGTTTGGCGGATATTTGAGTCCTTTTAGCTGAAATCAAATCACAGTGGCACATATGAATCACTTACAAATCCCCAGTTTTGTGTGGTGAACATTTTTCGAGCAAAGGTGAGGATACTACAATTTTTTGCTACTAGGGATTCCATGTATGGACATTCGTCTATGATGGCACACACCTTACCACTAAACAAAGCATGAAAATAGTCATCTTCATTGTTTAAAGGTTTTGTGCTTCAATAATTGGTGTCTTAACTAAAGTCAACATAATTTAATGGTAGGTGTGTGCCCTCCACCTCCAACTTTATTCATGAATGACTTTGATTTCAAGCTATCTATAGCCACTTGCATGCAACTGAAAATTATTTAGGTTAGACAATATTTAATAAATAATTCCAACAACTATATAGAAAAATAATTATAGAAATAGAGTTCAATTTAATCTTGCATGGTTTGTCAATGTCTAACAAAGGCAAATTTAATAACCTAATGTTGCTTAGAACATAATCTTGAATACTTCACCTCTAGAGATCATCGTTTTTAAAAGTCAACTCAAGACTTCATGACCAACGACATGTAGATTATTTCACTTGTGGATTGAAATTATGAACTTGTAAGGTAACCCCTCTCCATCCACCTCATGTCTTATACACCCAATTAAAAATAATTAAAATCTTACTTGTTGAGAATTAGAATTCTAACCTTAATAAACGTATCCCCCTCTTTGATGGTCCAATATAATATATGAAGAAAGATACATGTGAAAACTAAGCTATGCACACAAAGATTTCCCAAACTAAACTATGTACACAAAGCTTTCACAAACATATCTCATAGCCCCATTCAATTCATTTTGTTTGAGTTCTTAGTTCATTTCAAGAAAAAGTATGTGTTTTTTTTCTCATAGCTCTTATCAATGCTTAAGTATTCTATCAACTGTGATTTGGAGAAGGACCCTTCTTGGAACCCAATTTTCACCCTGCTCGCCACTACACTACTGATGTCCTTAAGGGTTGGTTCTAAACGCGGGGTTGTTATAATATTCGATAAATTAATTGTACAACACGAGTAAAGAGTTCCCATAACAAAAGGGCATGTTATAGCCATTATGTACCCCATTACAGTCTTAATATCATCTATTGATCCCAATTCAGTAGTATCTAGACCATAACCTTTCATTAGTTTACACGTCCTTAGCTCACACAATAAAAAAATATGTTCAATCATATAACTGGAGATGTAGAAACTTAGAAAGAGAGCATTTTACTCTGATTTGTGAACAAAGTCGAAAAATTGAATTGCACATAAAGAGATATTGATATATTATTCACAATGTTATTTAAGTCATGTGGATTGGATTGGATTCTCTATATAGTTTATTTTCACAATTGGAATTTTAACTATTAGGAATAGATAGGCTCCCGAACTTATGTCGATTGAAGATTTTGGGACGAATGCCCATATATGGAATCATAAAATTGGTGTGCAATCTGATCCATTTAATTTTTATATAATATTTAAAAACTTATTCATTTAATCTTTATATACTATTTATTCTATTATGAATAAGATTTTTTTATATTAATTGATTTAGTTTTCCAAGATGAATTTCTGAGAACTTCTATTCCTTCGGTGTAACTTTGCGTCTCTAGGTGCAATTGTTAGTTATTATATTTTTAGAGTTGTATATTTTATCTTACATTGGGTAATGATTTCAGTGGTTTGGATATGTGATTATGTTTAAGAAGTTAGGTTTTGCATTTATTATTAACATTTAGATGTTTTTGTTTTTTTAAGAGTATGTATATGTATATGTATATGTATATATATATATATATATATATATATATATATATATATATATATATATATATATATATATATATATATATATATATATATATTTTATAAATAAATTTTTTTGTGAAAGAAAAATTACAAATTTTATTTATAAAAAATAACATATTTTCTTTTTTTTAGGTGTATGAAGAACTATGTAAAAATATGCTTTACAAGATTTTAAAAATATCCATCATATAGATTTCAGAATGAACACAAAACTTACAAATAATTAGTGTTTAAAGTAATCCTCAATCCTGT
Organism: Pinus tabuliformis; assembly: GCA_031772625.1. NCBI lineage: Eukaryota > Viridiplantae > Streptophyta > Pinopsida > Pinales > Pinaceae > Pinus > Pinus tabuliformis. Next base: position 668,005,193 of record CM062812.1, read on the forward strand.
CTCCCACCTTGCCTTTTACCTTAGTGCACCCACTTAGCAAGGAATCTATAGCTTTCACTTATATGTCAAGTTCCAAAGGCCCATTGTTCACCAATAATGTTTGCTCCTTGTTCAAGACAAAACTGTCTCTTTCATGTGCTCTCTTCACTCCTTTTGACGAAGTATCCATGTTTACCATAACACCTAAATATTGATGGCCAAAGAGTATTTATCCTTTTGATTCTCTGCTAGAGAGTGATTCCTTCATTCAAATTTTCTAGATCAATGTCTTCCTCCTTCTCTAGCGCAAAAGTTTTGTTTTTCGCTTTTTTTTTTTTAATCCCTTCTCTTTTCATCTATTTCATTGGACTTATGTTCCTCAAGATATTGTGAGCTCTTTGTATTTGGCGTGGTCCCCTTCTTTCTTGGAGGATGGGTCTTGTAGGTGACTTGTTTATTGACAATTCTAACATTGGAAACTTGTAATTTCATAATCCAAAATACAAGACCATCTATAGTTTTCCCATTTTAGAGTCATTTTATTCAACAACCCTTTACTAAGATCTACCTCAATAGATATGAGCATAAGTCTTTATACTTTCCTTAGTTCTCTTAACATCTATTTTAATATAACTTCCCAAGCTACTCCCAAATGTCATTCATACTAATAAATGCCAAAACTATAATGGCAAGTTGGGAAAATGACCTCATCTAGGCATTATGGTACTAGAAGAATGTTAAGGTCAAATTCAAGAAACCATGGCATTATCAATAGTCCCATTCTTCCACAAAGACCTGGAACATTCTCCATCACTTTATGATATAAATCATGATTTAAAAATAGATAGTAAAAGGTCATTTAGATCATAGTGATATCTCACACTCATTTGTCCAAGTTGTATGAATCCATTTGTACAAATCCTCGGAAGAAACTCAATAACCATTTTTCATACGAAGATTGAATATAATTGACTTCCTAGGCATACACTTCCAATCATGGCACCTCTTCTAACTTATCCACTATATATGCACTTGTAAAATAAGGATTCAAGTTATATGAATTATTTGATTTATTTTTCCCACATCTTTGAACAAGGGTTTGGATGAAGAAGCTATACCCTTTCCCACGACTCCTTTGCAAAATCTAATAACCAAGAGAAGAGTAGAATCCTTGAAAATATTATAGTTAAATAGTACGAGTTTATCCTTTAATTTGTTTACCTATTGGGTATGTGCTATATTATTTGCATGAATTATATGCACCATGCACATAGGGGGTCATAGGGGGGATGCAACGATTTTTGTGTTTATTTTTGGAAGTTTTTGCATGCAGTTTTTGCTTTTAGCAGTTTTCATTCATATAGTGGTTTTGCCCATGGTTTTTCTATGGTTATATTCTAATATAGGGTTACTAGATTGGGGGTTTATTGTATTTTTACATTGTAAAGTTAATATATTGAAAAAAAATCTTGTTGGTTTCTTGGTTTTTGGCTTCCAAGATAAAATATTTGTGTTAAAGTGTGTTTGTCATTGAATATTTAATGTTTAATTGAGATTTTGTTTGCAAGAGTTACTTGTGCAAGGTTAACACCTACATTTGGTATCACAACAAATTTTATTTCAAGGGGATGCCTTTGCGGCTAAGGGTTTTGGATTGGGCCTATGACATACCCTATTACAGTGGGAGATCTGCGAAATTAATTCTTGTGGTAAAAAGGAAATGGAAAGTAGTTTGAAGATAGATATTGAGAAATTCAATAAGATGACTTTCATGTTGTGGAAGCTCAAAATGGAATATTTTTTGGCAAACACAGATTAGTGGATCGTCATGGATCCATGTATTACACCAACAAGGATGTCAATAGAAGAATGGACCAAGTTGGATCAAAAGGAAAAGAGAACAATATGATTGTGTCTCTTAGATTCAGTATTATTGAATGTTTTAGGAGAAGCTACAACAAAGGCTTTATGCGATAATTTAGGGGCGTTATATCAATCTAAGTACCCGGTGAACATATTGCTCATGCAGAAGAAGTTATATAACCCAAGGATGAAGGATGGAGACTCAATGACAGAGCATTTGAATGCCTTCAATACCATGTTAAGTCAATTATTATCTATTGATATTAAGATTTCAAATGAAGATAAGTTCATAAATTTGTTATGTTCTCTATCAGAATCATGGGATAGTCTAGATGTTGACATAGTTAGTAATGCAACTACTTTAAAGTTTGATGAAATATTCTCATTCTTGTTATCAAAGGAGATGAGATAGAAAAATGTGGAAATATAGAATGGAGATGCCTTTTCTGTAAGAGGATGCTCCTAGAATAGAAATAGAAATAAGTTCTCGAGTGAGAGATCTAAATCTAGAGGAAGATCTAAATATCTAGGAAAGTTTGTAAAGGTGTGTTGGAGATGTGGAAACAAGGGCATTAAAAGAAAGACTACATATCTAAAATTTCTAAAAGAAGGAAGGGATCTGAAGATGCTCCTTCTCTAGAAGCAAAAATAACCTCAAATGGAGGGGATGTGTACTTGGCTTCTTCAATTATACATGTATATCATGAAGCATGGTTGGTCGACTCAGGTGCATCCTTTCATATGACTCCCCACAAGGAATGTTTATGTGCGTATGAAAAATATGATGGTGGTGATGTTTTCTTAGGAGATGACTCGATAGGCAGAATCATAAGATGAGGGAAAGTTAGTTGAGGCTCATGGGTGGAAGGATTAGAACACTCCTCGGTGTTCTGTACATTCTAGGATTAGCTATAAATTTAATTTATGTCAACAAGACGAGTGATGCAGTTGTAAGAACATTGTTTGAAAAGGATACCAACTCGATGGTTCACGGAGCAATGGTATTGCTAAGGGGAGTTCATATTGGAACTCTGTATAAGCTACTAAGAAATACTATTAGTGATGGGTACAAAAATTCCATTATTCTTGAGATTGGAGCAAAAGAAGGAAAAAATAGTGTAGTCTTTGGAGAAAATACTATGATGTTGCATCAAAGACTGGGACATATTGGAGAGAAGGACCTTCAAGTATTACATGGTAATGGTATGGTAGGAGGTATGTCTAATTTCTCTCTAGATTTTTATTTCTATGAACATTGTTTATATGGGAAGTAGAATAAGGTGAAATTATCCTTTGGTGCTAGATGACAAAGGGAATACTACAACTAGGGCATAGTGATGTGTTTGGACTTGTCTCGGTTCCACCATTGGGTAAATAGATGTACTACATTTAGATGAATTATCAAGGAATACATGGATATATTTCCTCAGGAAGAAATCTGAAGTCTTTGACAGATTTAAAGAATTTAAGGCTTTGGTGGAGAATCAGACAAAGAAGAAAACAAAGGTGTTGACTACAAATAATGGTTGAGAGTTTTGTAGGAAGGAATTTGAAGTGTTATGTAAGAAGTGTGGTATAGCATGGAAGAAGAATACCCCATACATACCTCAACAAAATGGAGTTACATAAAGGATGAATAGGAAATTGATGGAAAATAAAGGAGCATGCCTAGTGTTGTTGGGTTAGGACATGAATTCTGGGCAGAGGTAGTAGATATTGCATGTTAATTGATAAATAGATCACCATCATCAGTGTTGGTTGACAATAATCCACATGAGGTATGGACTAGTAATAATCCATCTCTCACACATCTCAAGGTATTTGGTTGTGATGCATATGTACATGTTCCAAAGGAAAAAACAGCTAAGTTGGATAACAAATTTGTAAGGTGCATCTTTATTGGTTATGAAGATGGTTTAAAAGGTTACAATATTTGGAACCTAGAAACAAACAAGGTTGTGTACAATCAAGATGTGGTATTTAGAAAAGTGAAATACAATATTAAATAAGAAGTCCTAATAAGGGAGAGAGAACCAAAAAATATAGAGTTTGAACTAAAGGATGATGAATCAAATTCTACATAAGAACTTGAATTAGAAGAAGAAGAACCGCTTACTCCAATTTTGATAAGATCAATTCGGGAAAGAACGTAGCCAAAAAGGTATACTCCACGTTATTTCTATTCGAAATTTCCTTTGTTTATTACTAATGATGATCCTAGAACTATTAGGGAGGTAGTGGATTTAGAGGATGGAAAACTTTGGAAAAAAGCCATGGTTGAAGAAATGGTGGCCTTGGACAAGAATAAGACTTGGGATCTAGTGGGATTGTTTGCTAGAAGAAAACCCATTGGTATTAAATGTGTGTTTAAGAAGAAGTTGAATGCAGAAGGAAAAGTGGAGAAATACAAAGCTTGATTAGTAGCAAAAGGTTATTCCCAAGTGTAGGGATTAACTTTGTTGATATTTTTGTCCTATGCAAGTTAGCTTCTATTATATTTCTTTTTTCTATTGTTGTAGCTTTTGATTTTTAGGTTGAATAAATGGATGTGAAGACAAAATTCCTATATGGGGATTTGGAAGAAGAGATCTACATGGAGAAGCCAAGAGGATTTAAAATTAAGGGTAAGAAAGAGTTGATATGCAAGTTGAAAAAGTCATTGTACGGGTTGAAGCAATCACCAAGGACATGGTATCAAAAAATTGAGACATATATACAAGGACTTGGCTTCACAAGGAACAAATTAGATCACCGTGTATATTTTAAATTAGTTGATGGTCACATTATTTATTTGGTCTTGTGTGTAGACGATATGTTGTTGATTGAAAATGACAAGAAAATCATCCAAGATGTGAATACTCAATTGTCCTCTAAATTTGAAAAGAAGGAACTTGGTACTGCAAATTTGATTTTGGGCAAGGAAATTAAAAGAGAATGGGCAAAGAGGAAACTTTGGTTAAATAAGAGGAAGTATGATGAGACAATATTGTAAAGGTTTAATATGTAGGAAAGTAAACCAATGAAGGTACCTATTCCTATAGGTGTAAAGTTATATGTAGATCAGTGTCCCAAGACATAGAAAGAGGAAGAGGACATGTCACATGCTCCATATGCCAGTGTGGTTAGAAGTTTAATGTATGAAATGGTATATACAAGACTAGACATTGCACATGTAGTGGAAATATTGAGTAGATAAATGTAAAAACCAGGGAGGAACAATGGACAATAATAAATAGGGGTTTAGGTATCTGTGAGCACTACTAATTATGGATTATGGTACCAAGGAAGACAAGAACTAGATAGATTGTTGGACATACATGTCTTTGTTGATGTACATCGGGTTGGAGATTTGGATCATATAATATCTACAGGTGGGTACGTGTTTAACTTATTAGGAGGAGAAATAAATTGGATGAGCAAAAGACAATTTGTACTGGCACTTTCAACTACATAAGCTTAATACATGGCAACATATCATGCAAGCAAGAAAACAATTTGGTTACAAAGATTGTGTTCAGGTATGGGGTTGGTACAATAAGCTATAAGGATGGATTGTGATGGCCGAAGTGCAATTTTCTTGATGAAGAACCATGTTTATCATTCGAAGACAAAAGCATATTGATGTTCAATATCAATTTGTGAGGGATATGAAGTGACAAGAAGGTGTTGTTGGTAAAGGTTGACACTTTGAAAAATGTTGCATATGCATTAACAAAATTTGTGAGCGCTAAGAAGTTCTCTTGGTGTAGAGAAAAAATAGCATAACTACCTTAGATTGTTGACTATGTACTCTTATGGCCCTATGTATGCAAAGAAAACAAAAAGTGGGAGAATGTTGGGTATGTGTTATATTATTTGCACAATTTATATGCACCATGCACGTGGAGGGTTTCCAGTCCCCTTTGTTTAGGGGGTATGGAAGGGGGCGATAGCCCCTCTCCATGGGGTCAAGGGAAATGCCCCAAAACATGTTTTTAAGGCATATTTTTCATCTTTTTTTGCAGTTTTAGACACAAAAATTTTCATTTTTAACAGTTTTCAGGTGCATGGCGGGTTTTCCCATCATTTTGTAGATTCAGTCATGGTTTTATTCTAATCCACGGTTAATGTATTACGGGTTTATGAATGTGATGAATTATATATATTGTATTGCAACATTGTAAATATATGTAACACCCCCTCCTCATAGGTCCACCCAAGCAACCGGCCAGCCGAGGTAAACATGTGACAAGAGAGGCTACTATAAGGGATTCAACTTCCTTCGTGAACTTAAGGAAATGGAATCGACAAAACATATCCAACAACCCATCCACATTAGCAACAACACCCTCAGGAGACATGTCAGCCACTCAAAAATCTTTTCCCTAAGTCCCACTGATGATTTAAGCCTTTTAACCCCTTCGTCCTTCTCATGTTATAGGCATGAAAATTTCCAACAACCTAAAGTCACTCTCATAGGCCTATGTGCCAGTGACTATGGACTTTTCTCAGTAGACCTTTGCCAACAACCCCGAGATTTGAGCCACTTTTCTAGCCCATAATCCTGACCTCTGCCCAGAACTTGCTACAACCTTTAGAATCCATCAAAGATATGATAAAAATGCTGATAAATCAAAATCAACTACAGGACTAGGCCTAAGCATCCCCAACGGGGACTGACATTCTATCAAACACTTGGCATTAATGCAACCTATAAGTCTAGGATACAAGATAGATCATAAATTACTGAAAGAACTTATAGAACATAACCAGAAGGATCACCTCCTTCTCCATTGAACTATTGTATCGTCAATTAGGTCTTGCATCCATCCATTTAACAATTACAAGTAAATACATGAAATAACCATGACATGGACCAGTCACAAAGTCATGCTTATAACCAACATTAAACCATATAAATATCATATATATGACAGCTATTAAATCCACATATAAACTAGTGCAAAAGTAAGAGAACTTAGCTTTTATTAATCATAGGAAAATCAAACCAGGTTTGGGACTTCCATGTACCACCCGAATATAGACATGGTTGAACCAAATCTCTCTTTCAGCAATCACCCCCGTGCCATATTCGAAGCATGAATGTGGGATATCATAGAACAACCAATCCAAGAATAAGCAAGGGAATCCATAGGTTAAACCATCTCCACCCTCACCAAACCATGATCACACCAAAATCGATGCACCGATCACAATCGAACCGAACTTGGAATGCCATTCAAAATCCATGACTATCCTTGAGGAATTTTATGTCTCCTTGTCTGGAAGGCTTTACCACAATCCAATCCCGGATCACTAGGCCCTAAACCGAGACCAGTATCTCAGGAATTACCACAATCCAAACCCGGATCACTAGGCCCTAAACCGAGACTTCTCCCTTGGGCTTTACTTTGTTTCCTACCAAAATCGGTCAAGGGGTTCCTAGGCCTTTGGGAATGAACCTTGAGACCACCTTTACCTTGGATTCAAAAATCCATCCAGCAAACCAAAGCTCAAAAACCAAAATAAACATCCCAACACCATGGCATCCAGAAAAAGGCAAGGCTAGGCTAAAAACCACTGTCATAACCTGATAAAGCCATGCCAACGATAGTAAGAGAATCATACACCAACATGGAAATCCATGCATGTCCAAACCAGTTAGGAAATCACACATGCAAAATGTTACTTGCAAGTATTCATGCTAAAGTTGCTTGATCATGCTCTTCTTCCCGGTTCCTTGCTTTCCTTCCTTACCCTTTGCTTTCTTTTCCTTCCTTGATCCAAAGCTAGCATGCTCCAAGAAAACTCTATGTGAACAAGAGAGAGAGAGAGAGAGAGAGAGAGAGAGAGAGAGAGAGAGAGATAATGAGAGAGCTCTAAACTTGAACTGACCAAGAGCTTACACTAACCAAGCTTGCCAACTGATCCTCAGAAGAATTTTTATGAGTGAGGCCTCTACTTTCTTCATTTTCCATTATTTTCCTTCAATTTCCTCCTCACATGCAACCTGTGACCTTTCACCTTCCTTTTCTCCTAATTTCCTTTATTTTCATAAATAAATGTGCCAAAAATGCCTTTTTCTTTTTAATGTCTTTGCCTTTGCCAATTTCCTTAGCCAAAAGCACACATCCAATTATGCCCACTAGGATATCTTTACCCAACATTAAGCTTGGAATAAGTGTCCCTTACCTGTGGTATTATTTTGCCTTTATTAACTTTTCTTACATGAACTTTTCACTAGGGCTGTTACAGAACCCTCCCCCTTGGGGAACATCGTCCTCGGTGTTAAACCATACCAATAACTCAACAAGACTGTTGAAAAAAAAACATACTTCCCATGGATCTTTATAACTTAGCTCATTTCAGTATTTACAATGAAAGACTTGCTCAAAAGCAAAACACCATGACAACATGACAAGATAACAACCATGCCACTTACTAGAGCTTTATAACAGAACTCATTAGGGTATTTACAATAACCACAGATACACATATGCACATTTGCTAAACCAACAAATAAAAGGATACGATGCCCATATCAATCAACAAGGGAATCCAAAGGATCACAACTCCACCCTCAAAGTAGTACCAGGATTCACCTCCTTCCCAGGAAGTCCAGAATCCACTGCCATAGTCAAAGTTGCATCCAATGTCCGACGTTATAATTCTGCACCACTTGTCATCTCAGTGAATAGTTACCAACTCATTGTTCCAGGGCACACTCCCAATGTGCATCTGATTCCACCTGGCAATGCTCATGACCAAAACAAATATGTTCGGACCTTCCCTTCTCTGCTACATAGTCCCTCGAGAAATCTGGTCACCCCATTCTGTGCAGTCACTTGCCTTCCAAGTTCCTTCACATCCCCTATCTCGAGTGATCCATCCCTTGGTAAGGTTTCCTTGCATCAAAAGATAAAACAACCAAGGCATATACTGGCCTCACCCATCATACCAGTCATAGCATGCCCATGGAAATCAATGGACACTATTGGGTACCAGTGTCTCACAATGGCCCTACTCCTTAAGTGCTTTACCAACATACTGTTGCATGTTCCAATTTCTTTCACTGCTGCTACTATTTCTTGCAGTTGATTTCAACCACCCAACTAGGCATTTTCATGCATTCATGTTCTAAGCACATAATTTCCATTAGATTCAAATAAATTGAAATAACCTCAAATCATACCTTGTTGGTAGATCATCAATAAGATATACTTACAATCCTGTTTACTTCCTGTCACAAAAAGTCAAACTAGCATCTTTGACCAAATCATGATGTATAAACATATCACATCAGGTTAGCTCAAAACACAACCATTATAGATCAACATCATAAATCACATGTAATGATCATAAACCAGAATCATAGATCAGATATAATCATCATATACCATAGTCATAAATCACATGCAGAAATAAAACTGAAATAAAATGCAGATACTTATCCTTTCATCAATCCTTAGCTTCTACCTTTGTCTTTATCTCGTACGCACTCTGTATCAGTTGCCACACCAGAAAAACACCCAGTGCCTTCTCCTCAACCATGTGCACATACACATAGTGTGCATCACACACATATAGCTACACACATTATACAACACCATGCAATACATGCACCTACACCAGTACGATATGTACCACATATACATAATACCACCTGTACACTACAACCACCTGCACAACATGTGCACAACATCACATGTACACGACACCACCTGCACAACGTGTACACAATGCCACATGTACACTACACCACAGTTACATCGTACCATATGCACGGCATGTCTACGACACCACATGTACATAACATCATATGCACGACATGTACACAACACCACATGCACACAATGCCACTTGTACAACATGTGCACAACACCACATGCACACAACACCACTTGTACAATCATGCTCACAACACCATATGTACAACATGCATGCAACACCACATGTACATATCACTACATATCCAACATGTACATAACATCATCTATACACAACACCGTATATCCAACATGCACAGAGCACCATATGCACACGACGTCACATATACATCATTCACACAGTACAATATGTACATAGTGTTAGCGCTCGAATTTGGCCTTAGGCTGAAGAAGGCAAAATCCAAGGCAACATCAAACCACTTAGCCTCGTAGCTAGCCCTACGAGGACAGGAGAGGGCTCTCTCCGGGTCTATCTCGGCAAAAGGTCTTCAAAGGGCTGAGATGACCAATAAAGAACACTGATTTTAGGCTAGTAAACTGATAGGGAAAGTTTGATTTCAAATTTTTAGGGTTTTGTTGGAAAACTGAGCACGGCAATTTTGGGTGCGGGGATGAGACACAGTTTTTGTAGAGGTCTTTTTGGGGCAAGGTAGGAGATTGTCTTGATGCCTTTGAAGGAAGTGAATGGATAGGTATGACTGGTGAGGAGCTAAGGAGAGCAAGAAACCATCAGGAGTTCTCCTTAAACAGATGAAAACATAGATATTAAGCAAACTTAAAGGCAGGGCATAGAAACCATGAATTCTACCTTAACACTTCATTTACTTAATTTGCAGAAGAGAAGAGTAGGAAAATGATACACATAACAAGCTTACAAGTACATGAGAGAAACACACCATCAACACAAAACACCACAGGAATCCCAAATAGTGCTGCAAAATCCTGGTCTTTCCTTTGCCAAAATTGCAGAGATACAAAGAGTAATACAGTCTAAGCTTATCCCTCAAGATTCCAACCTCTCCAACCTCTGAAAATGATTGAGAAAATACATAATATAGGCAAGCTAACACATTCCCTTGCCTCTAGGGGTCGAGCTCCTCCTTCTAGGAGCAGTTTCAACCAATTCTAAATAAGGAACTGAAATCTAGGTAGTCAAACAACTAACCCCTATATGCTAGGAAACTGATTCATTCATTAAATTTTTGCTATTTTATGAATGAATCTTCTAGAATAGGTAAAAAGGTGTCATGTCAACATAAAATTACATCAATTACATCAAGGAGGATGAAAAATCCCACCAAAAAGTCAAAACTAGTCAATGCTGCGTTTTCCTGAGCTGAAGGTGCAAAACTGGAAAATTTTCCTAATGCATAGTGCACCATTTCTCAACACGTAGTGCCCCTCTGACGCGTAGCGCATGTGCAAAATAACACTGAGAAAGGCAGCCTGACGCGTTGCGCGCCCTTGACGCGTAGCGCGCCCTCCCTGACGCGTAGCGAGACTTTCAGATGATATTTGGAGGCCTTGCCAGTGTCCAAATTGGGCGAAAGATAGCTCTTTGGAAAGGTCTTTGAGTCTAATTTCCAAAACAACTAGAATTTTTCAATTTGGAGTTCATTTTCCCTATCAAAAATCAAATCTCCCAAGACTGGTCAAAATGTGCCAAATGAGGCTGCCTCAAGGTAGAGTGCTGTTGCAGTCAACTTTTGAATGCCTTCCTAAACTCCAAATTGAGCTCATGATAGCTCATTGGAAATCTCTTTGTGTCTAGTTATCATTTGACTCATCAAGAAATTCATTTGGCCAACCAAGCTAGGAGAAAACTTGATTTTCCCAAGGTCACTTCAGAGGTGCATCAATTCTCCCGAGGCGATTGTATTTTTGACATTTCTCTAAAACCATGACACCTGTGTAAAAAGTGAAGGATTTTTTTCTTATTTGGCATGTTTTGGACAAAAACCTCTCTTCGTTTTCCAAAATTCATCTTTGATTGCTCTGAAACATCTTTTGAGTGAAACTTATCCCGATGTGTGGAACAAGGGATTTTGTCGAAATGAAACGAAATGAAGGGGATAAGGGGCTTCTAAATTCTTGGGGAAATTTTTGGAAGTAGGGAGGGATGTTAGGAAGTAGGGTAAAGTGGAATCTCAGATATTGAGTGAGGGGAAGGGGTCCAAAAGGGCAAAACACAGGCCCAACCTAGAAAATTGTCAAGTTGTGGCAAGAAACTAGGGTTTGTGAAAAAATGAGGAATTTGGGGAATCTCAGTGATGGGAAGCATTTGATAAGGTACTTTAAGGATAGGGGAAGGTGTATGAACATCATGATACAAGTTTTGCCGATGATTTGACCGTCCAAGAGAAATTGCCTTCAAAACCCTAGGAGAGGGAAATGACCTTACCTAAGCGCAACTGAAGCATGAACAAGGTGTAAAATGACTCATTAGACACTGACATGATAATGAAAACCCTATGAATGATGATAGACTCAGCTGAAGAGTGACATAGATTGGCATTTGGGAAATTTTGAAAAGAGTGAAAACATACCCTAGACCTAATGCCTAGTGACCAAATTTTGCTTGAAGACTCACTGAAATGACAAAATTTGACTTTGACACTCTGAGACCACTTTGTAAGAGCATATTTGATCACTGGAGGAAGGCTGGAAAGACTGACACTAACACATAGCACTGCATATCCAACATCTACATGCACATAACATCACCTATGCAACATGTGCACAATTATAGTACCACACATCCAAAACCACATTGTCTTTACTAAGAAACCTTTGCTTCCAGTGTCTTATCCATGCTTGTCCCAACATGTTGCAGACCACACTGCTTTTATTTTGTTGTTGTATCCCTCGATATAACTTGTCCATAACATAGACATAATATAATCACATAATATCAAATCATAAACACATGATACTGACCTCATATATTTTTCAGGGCTACTCCTCCCCATTGATTCCTCATAAGACCAGGAACCTCTTCATGTCATTCGCCTATGTAAGCAATTATTCCTCCATAAGAATGAACTTGACGAACCTATCAGACACTGACATAGATACATGGACACATATATACATATATATAAACATTAGTATAAAACAATCATGGTCCTGTCAGACAACAACATATGTACACACACATATATACATATAAATGTTAGCATTAATAATCATGATCCATGATGACCTTGTCAAACATGACACAGATACACACCTACATGTCTATATATATAAACATTAGGATAATCATGATCATAACGTAATTACCAGATATCTAGGTCAAGGTCAAGAGAACTTCCTTTATTCATGCACAACTTGCACCTCATTGAGAACAATGGTTCCCAACATAGCCAAGGAATCCAACGCCTCAAATCCATTTACTTTACCTTTTCTAATTAAATTAGGGGAATTTTGAGGTCTAAAATGGGTCTCCTAAGGAAATTATAAAACAATAGTGGAAATATTAAAATAAGATTAGATTACATCATCAAATTTTAGAAGGAAAAAAAGAAAAAACTATTTTTTCAACTCGTATTTTCAACTTATCTCCTTATGGATTTACTCAAATTTTGAGTGGAAACACTCATTGGATGCATAATTTGATTCCTCATCCAAGAAGTACCTATGTTTCATACTTTCAATGGACCCTACTACATGAAAAATGAGAAATACATGAAAAATGTTATTAAAAGCACGCCTTTTCATGTATTCCTCATTTTTTGTGTAGCAAGATCCATCAAAAGTGTGCAACATGGGTACTCCTTGGATGAGGAATTAAAGTTTGCATCCAATGAGTACTCCCTCTTTAAATTTGAGTAAAACCTTAGGGAGATAAGTTTAAAATACGAGTTGAAAAGGTATTATTATTTTATTATTTTTTAATATTTTTACTTTTTTATTCCAAAAATGGTGAATCATCCCCCATGGTTGACATCATCATCTTGAATCCGATTGGTCCTTATAAAGTTTATTTTGGTTGTACATTTTTCTTAGGAGGCCCATTTTAGACCTCAAAATTCCCCTAATGCCTTTCTCATGTCTGTGTTTCCATCGTCCATTTACCATAATGGACCTAACCAATCCAACTGATTGTCATAGTCTTACCTTCCGCTACGCTTACTCATGCACAGAGCTTCATCTGAGTCTTACATTAACTGTTGAGTACCACACAACTCTCTCCGATCTCCATTAACTTTCCTCTTTCCTAACCAATTCCCAAGACTCAAAACATAAAAGGCAATCCAAGAAACAACAAGAAGAAAACAATGAAAACCAATAACAACACGACACCACAATAAAGTGGCATAACTATGCACTAGACACATGCAAAATCACACATCAAGCACAACAATCACAAAATACCAAAAGAAAATGACTAACCACAGACACCATGACTCAATCCCCATGGTTCCCAATGAAAGTTCAACATGTGCCTTCTTCAAGATTTTATGGCAATCTCTTTTACCATGCAATCCCTTGCATCATACTGCCATAACACATAACTGCCATTGCATAAATAAACATAACAATACACCAATTACCTTACTTTGTTGTGCCAAGCACATTGCCTTGTAGTTGAACACGTCCATGCCATTTCACAAGGGACTCTAATTCCCTTAACAAATCCACCTGTAACTAGAGACTAGCTAATATACCCGTCAAGTACATGTCCATGAATATAGCACATATCCACAAAATTTCAGACAAATCAAGGTTAAGAAGACTTCCTTTATGCAAACAACTCATTCATTTGGAATTAAGGTTTCCAAACATAGCCAAAGGAATTCTTGCCCAATTCTTTTCCTTTACCTTTTTACCTTACTGCAATTGAGGCTTACTATGTACTGTCACATCACCCAACTATTAGTTTTAAAAAATATCAAGTGTTACCTTGTCACGGTAGTACCTAGCATGTACCCCTGCAACTTCTCACACATGTTAACCACCTGTTCCAATTATCAAGACAATCATATCTATCAATTTGAAATCAACCTTTACAAGGACCATAGTCAACTCATAGTCATTAGACATAATGCTACAACTTCCACCTACTATACTCAAGTACATATCAACTGTCTCAACACATATGTATTAGTACAATCATCTTAAAACAAAATCATTTGAACACATACTCATATTATACAAGTCATCAAATATTCAACCAACTTGCAAACATAACATGTTAAATAAATCAACTAGATGACATAATCAACCAGTCAAGCACCAAATATAAAATATAAGCAAACTCGTACCTTACTGTATCTCAGGGGAGGCTATCTTGTCTACACAATCAAGCTAGTTAGCACGATATAACTTCTCAACACATCAGCTTAAACATAAATAAGATCATGTTATCCGTAACAATCACTAAAATGTTCACATCCTAACTCATAAACAATGATCATTTATGCATACAAATCACATATGTACAATCGATCTAGATTAGTACAACACAATGCAACACAATAAGTCAACTCATACTTGAATGTCGCAACCATAACCATCTGCATAGGCCAATCCAATTTAGCGTGATACATAAAACATCAAGGTATAAATTCTATAACCCTAATCATCAAGCTAACTATCATTTAACAACAACAAGTTAACCCATAAGATACTTCATCAATAACATATAACATAATCATCAAGTTATCTAAGATAAACAACAACAACAATGCATACAACCATAGGTTACTATCATTCTTGACTATCTGACACATGTGCATATAACTACACTAATCAACTAGCATCCATCATGAATGTAGCCATAACATCAAAAGACATGTACATAAACCTAATGCATATGACAATCCTTGACTTACATACCTGCATGCCAAACATACAATACCTATATGATGATCTGCGCTACCCCAGAGTCCAATGTTGCAACCTCATTATGATGATATGCATTTTCTTCTCTATCTCAGCCAACACATTAGCATCATAACATACCAATATCACCCCAATGACCTAAATTTCATACCATGATTCCACAAGGCATGTTTGACCTACTATTCAGGCATAACTATAACCAAGACCATACATGCATGACAATTGCACATAGACATATAACACATGAGTACCAGACCATATTCACATCATTTTAGCTAGATTCCAGTCATCAATGCATGACCATATCATCTTAACAAACCATGACCTCATGCATGACAATAACCATTACTCCATTGTACACATTGCCATATGCAACCATCAACATGCATAAGCAATGCCTAATCAACTACACATACACCTGAATGCATGTAATCGATCATAAGCGATCAATTCTTGTAACCAACCTACAGGACTGATACATGTAATCAAACAACCATGAATGCAACCTAACATACAAGGATGTAATCGAGCTCCATATAATCATGTAACTAGTCATATACTCTTGACTATACATTCCACAAAATCAACATCAAGCTCCTCATGATAACCTTACTACAACCATGATCAACATGATGCAATGCAACAATCACATGGAATGCAAGTGTAAGAGACACACATGAAACTGACATGCATGCATGACTGATCACCTTCACCTAGGAGAGCACAACTACATCCTGATACCACTTTGTAACACCCCCTCCTCCCAGGTCCACCAAAGAAACTAGCCAGTCGGGGTAAACATGTGACGAGAGAGGCTACTATAAGGGATTCAACTTCCTTAGTGACCTTAAGGAAATGGAATTGATAGAACATATCCAACAACCCATCCACATCATCAACAACACCCTCAGGAGACATGTCATCCACTCAAACATTCTGTCAGTGAGTCCCATTGATGATTTAAGCCTTTTAACCCCTGTTCACTCTCATGATATAGGCATGATAATGTCAAACAACCCAAAGTCACTCTCATAGGCCTATGTGCCAGTGACTGTGAAATTTTCTCAGCAAACCTGTGCCAATGACCTTGAGATTTTAGCCACTTTTCTAGCCCAGAATCCCCACCTCTACCCAGAACTTGCTACAACCTTCAAAATCCATCAAAGGCAGGATAACAATGTTGATAAATCAAAATAAACCTTAGGACTAGGCCTGAGCATCCCCAAATGGGACTGATATTCTGTCAAAAAATTGGCATCAATGCAACCTACAGGTCTAGGATACAAGATAGAGAATAAATGACTGAAATAACTTATGAAACATAACCAGAAGAATCACCTCCTTCTCCATTGAACTATTATATCATAAATTAGGTCTTGCATCCATCCATTTAACAATTACAAGTATATACATGAAATAATCATGACATGAACCAACCACATAACCATGCTTATTACCAACATTAAACCATATAAATATCAGAGATATGATAGCCATTAAATCCACACATAAACTAGTGCAAAAGCAAGAGAACTTAGATTTTATTAATCATAGGCAAATCCGACTAGGTTCGGGATTTCCACAAACCACCCAACCATAGATATGGCTGAACTAAATCTCTCTTTCAGCTAGTCACCCCCATTCCATATTCCAAGAATGAATGCGGGATATCATATAACAACCAATCCAAGAAAAACCAAGGGAATCCAGAGGTTAAACCACCTCCACCCCCACTAAACCATGATCACACCAAAACCAGTGTGTCGATCACAACTGAATCGAACTTGGAATGCCATCTGAAATCCATCACTATCCTTGGGGAATTTTCCATCTTATTGTCTCTCAAACTTTACCGCAATCCAATCCCGGATCACTCGGCCCTAAACCGAGACTAGTTTCTCATGCTTTACTGCAATCCAAACCTAGATCACTAGGCCCTAAACCAAGACTTCTCCCTCAAGCTTTACCGTGTATCCCACCAAAACCAGTCAAGGTATTTCTATGCCTTTGGGAATGAACCTTGAGACCACCTCCGCCCCGGATTCCAAAATCCATCTGGAAAACCAAATCTCAAAAGCCAAAATAAACATCCCAACACCATGACATCCGGAAAAAGGCAAGGCTAGGCTGAAAACCACTATGATAACCAGGAAAGACCATGCCACCAACAACAAGAGAACCATACACCAACATGCAAAGCCATGCATGTTCAAACCAATTAGGAAATCACACATGCAAAAGGTTACCTACAAGTATTCCTGCTGAAACTACTTAATCCTGCTCTTCTTCCTTGATCCTTGCTTTCCTTCCTTTCCCTTTGCT
The DNA here is from genome assembly GCA_031772625.1 of Pinus tabuliformis. NCBI lineage: Eukaryota > Viridiplantae > Streptophyta > Pinopsida > Pinales > Pinaceae > Pinus > Pinus tabuliformis. The sequence goes on from CM062812.1 coordinate 668,022,910, forward strand.
TGCTTTTCCTTCCTTGATCCAAAGCTAGAGTGCTCCAAGAAAAATCTATGTGACCAAGAGTGAGGTAGAGAGAGAGAATAATGAGAGAGCTCTAAACTTGAACTGACCAAGAGCTTACACTGACGAAGCTTGCCAATTGATCCTCAAAAGCTTTTTTATGAGTGAGGCCTCTATTTTCTTCATTTTCCAATATTTTCCTTCAATTTCCTCTTCACATGAAACCTGTGACCTTTCACCTACCTTTTCTCCTAATTTCCTTTATTTTCATAAATAAATGTGCCAAAAATGATTTTTTGCCTCTTATTGCCTTTGCCAATTTCCTTAGCCAAAAACACACATCCAGTGATGCCCACTAGGATATCTTTGCCCAACATTAAGCTTGGAATAAGTGTCACTTACCCGTGGTATTATTTTTCCTTAATTAATTTTATTACATGAACTTTTCACCAGGGTTGTTACAATATAATATATTCAAAAATATCTTATTGGTTTTCTAAGATAAAATATTTGTGGTAATGTGTGTGTTTGCTATTGAATATTTTTTTATTTGATTGAGAATGTGTTTGTATGAATTATTTGTGCAGGGTTAAAACCTACATTACCCTTATAGATTAAGTCTTGAGATGCCACATGAATCCCCACTTTGGCTTGGAGATTATACTTGAGAGAAATGATGGGTTCAAAAGGATGTATTTCCCTTAGTAGACCTAAAAAAAATTGAAACCATACACAACACTATGACCGAGATCAAATAATATATTTCTATCATATATCTCCTTTCATTTTTCCCCAATGTGATCAAAATATGTTCTAATCTACATGGAAATACTTAGATACACTCATATCTATTCAAATTTACCAAAATATACTCATTGCATCGTTATAATACCTTGGATCTACTTGTCTCTATGTATTCTTATAAGCCTCCAACATACCATCTTTTGCGTCTTTCCTCCCATCCTCAATGTTAAACTCCATGAGATAACAATTGTAATCCCCCTTCATGTTAAGAAAAGGACCTTGACATCCCTTGAGGAAGAAAAGGGGATGTGATAGTCCTCCAATAACCCTAATGTGCTCTCACAAATTCCAATGATCTTTGCCTCCAACTTGTGCTTGTCTTGCCTAATGATGAACAGTATATTTCTCCCCTCACCACTAGATCTTTGACATTTACAACCTTCACTACTTCCTCTAGGTAGTTGATCATGTTACCATAGCACTTGGCCTATTCTTCCAGCTTCAACATGTACATGTTCTTTCCCAACTAGGATATCAAATAATTATTAATTATTGGGTCTTATGTTGTGTATTGTATATTTATGATGCTTGACATGCTAGCCATTAAAATGCATCCAATAGTGGGGACATTGAGAGGTAACTACTAAATGCTTCGATTAATATACAATATATATCAATGCATTTTAGAAAAAAAGGGTTGTGAGATAGCCACCACACGCCACAATTGCGAGACAAAATACTAACCAATTAAAATTTTGCATGCAAGATCACCAAAAAAAATCAGAAAGTGTCATACACCCATAGTAAAAATAAATAAACACATAAATAACCAAGCCACCAATCCAAATAAAGTAGATAAATCAAGACACTATAGGAATTAAACATTTTCAAGAGGATAATATTTTTCCTCTAACTTGTGGGGTCCACGGGGGTGGGCACATCCTTTGAATACAAGATCAACATCAACAACTCTCATTTCACATTCATCATTTCCCATGTTGGGTTCATCGTGATGCTCTGGTTTTGAAATGGCAAGAGGAACAGTTGAAATTTTTTGACTTGAGGGACCTTTAAGGTTCTCAAAGGGTGGCATCTCCTTCACCTCTCTTGGCACTATCTTACAAGTCTACCAACTCTATGTTAGTTTCAAAAACCACCTGAATCTTGGGAGTGTGTAGAATGGTTAGAAGAGTGCCCTTCAGGTGGCACTTTACCTATATTGAATGTAACATTGGTTAGTGTATTAAATCATGTACTTGGGCTACTTACATATTTGCACTTAAATCTATAGAATCAAATGGGCATTGTTGACAATGTTGGTGGTAGCAACAACGCAAAAAGGAGGGGCTTCAGAAACAAAGCAACATGCAGGTGGACATTGTTGCTAGAGCACTTTCCTTGTTAAGAGGGGGTGTTAGTTTTTGTTAGCATCAGAAGTGCTCTAGCCTTAAAAATTGGTGGAGAGGCTAAGGAACATGATTTCTAAAGAACCTAGAAACCGTTTGGTGAAATTCCACCCGGATTGTATTTTATTAAAATAATTAATATTTTTAATGGGATTCCTAAGTCTAAACTTAGGAAAATTAAAATATTAATGGGTATTAATCAAAATATGGGTGAGAATGATCTAGAAGGAGGATCAAGTCATGTTTTAATCTTAACTGTTGATTAGAGACTTAATCTCAGTTGTTGAAGACTCAACATGAAAAGTATAAAATGGAGGCTTGGGGTTTATTTGGAAACACAGAGAGAGAGAGATCATTCAACAGCAGAGGGGAAGTGAGAATTTGAAAGAAGGACTTTCCAAAGAATACTGATAGAGAGGCGAAGAGAGCTTGCAGAGAGGTAGCACAGTAGCCGGGAGAGCTGACATTGGGCCAGTCTGGGCCCACCTAGAGCAAGAAAGGACTGCGTAGAGGGGAAATTTGCTTGTCACGCAAAAGTCGGAACTATAAGAAAAACTAGGATAGATGACATAGAGGGAAGAGAAGTTGACGCAAGAATGACGTAGAGCCTGAAAGGCTAACACAGGGCCAACGCCGAAATGGATGGGGTTAGCTAGTTTTGTGCCAGATCAGCCAAAATTTTGCGGGTGAAGTGAGATAAAACTCACTCAGATTTTCCGCCAGTATTTTCTCTGTAAAGGATTGCTATATGAGCATCCTAGATTTGTATTCAAATATTTCTCCTGCATAATAATAAACCCTCAGAACTGCTGCACTGGTTTTCCCACATTGGGTTTTTCCGGGGACTATTGTGTCCAAAAATAAGTGTGTCCTATGTATCTTGTTCTTTGCTCTATTTTCTATTTCATGAGATCAAATATTTATTTAGTGTAGGCTGCAGACGTAATTTGCTTTAGTATTTAGAAGAATAACTTGATGAATGTAATTTAAAAATCAAGTAGGTGAAGTAGATTCAGATTTGCTGCAGTAGGGGTTCCTTCGAGTCTAGAAATTTTCACAATAAACCCATAGTAAAAATAAATAAACACACAGATAACCAAGCCATCAGTCCAAATAAAGTAGATAAATCAAGACACTATAGGAATTAAATTTTTTCAAGAGGATAATATTTTTCCTCTAACTTGTGGGGTCCATGGGCGTGGGCACATCCTTTGAATGCAAGATCAAGATCAACAAATCTCATTTCACATTCATCATTTCCCATGTTGGGTTCATCGTGATGCTCTAGTTTTGAGATGGCAAGATGAACAATTGAAATTTTTCAACTTGAGGGACCTTTAAGGTTCTCAAAGGGTGGCATCTCCTTCACCTCTCTTGGCACTATCTTACAACTCTACCCACTCTATGTTAGTGTCAAAAACCACCTGAATCTTTGGGAGTGTGTAGAATGGTTAGATGAGTGCCCTTCAGTTGGCACTTTACCTATATTGAATGTAACATTGGTTAGTGGATTAACTCATGTACTTAGGCTACTTCCATCTTTGCACTTAAATTTATAGAAGCAATCAGGCATTGTTGGCTCTTTATAGAGGCTCAAAGTCCATAAAGATTGTATAACAAAGGTCTAGTATAGTCTATCTGTATGGGTATTGTTTACTACTATGGTGTACGAAAAATCCATACTTTGGAGTTGTGTACCTAAGCAATAGAAAAAGAAAGAAGAAGGAAAAACTATACACATTAGAAAACTTATTTCCCATTAAATTAGCCTCTACAAGAAAGAGGATACACAAAAATCATGAATCCAATATCTAAACATACGATAAAATAAAAAATAAAGACAATTTCATTATGCTAAATAAGGGCTTAAAAATTACCACCTCAATAATGGGTGTTGTAGCAAAGTTTGTTCCAAAGCCACCTTGAGAAAAAGTTCCTTTCCTTCTATTTGCTCCAACTCCAAGCTTGATGGTAGAAGTGAAATCCCAAATGGTAGAAAGAATGTGGTTAAGGTGAAAACTCTCTCTAATGTAATTTCTATATCATAGCCTTGTGAATTAAATGGGCGACCTTAATAACTTTATGTATAGGTGAATTGGTGGACCTCTATTTAGAGCAAGGAAAATTTTAGTGGCTAATATTCACAACCGGGCTAATTTTCCATTCTTTTTCCAAAAAAAAATATTTGCAAATTTCCATTTTCTCTAAAAATGTTGCGTCCAAATTTTATAGGATAAAAATATTTTACCTTAATAATCACCAAAATTATATATAAACAATATAAAATCATTAGAAATTTGAATATTTTTTCAAACACATCTCCAAACATTTCATAGTTTTCATATTAGGGGCTAGTAAGATTCGCCAAGGTTTCTAAACTTTAAGATACAAATTTACTTTCTTTAGAGCTAGGTTCAATGTGAACAATCCCATTACATTAATGAAGTAATGGGATAAAAATAACTAATGAAGATTTAGATCAAACCCTCTATTAATAATAATAGCTTGATAAGATCCATAATCGGTTAGGATGCTCTATTGGTCTTATTGGTCATGAAAATGGAAAAATTTTCCTCCCATACATTGTCAAAGGTTTTTTTTCTTACTTCATTGCCAAGGGAAAGGTCAAAGTTCCTAAAAAAAGTGTCAATTCATTAGCATCATAAATTCCTACACAACCATTGTTAATACTATATTTGGCCCACTTGGTCTATAAGGTATGGACAAGCTCATTCATGGTGGCAAGGGATCCACCAACATTTCTAACAGTGTCGTAACTATTATGAAATTTCCTAGCATTTTTCACCTTTTGGCTAAATTTTTAGTAGACATTACAAAATCTCCAGATTTAGAGATATGACCAAATATGAAGTGATATATGTAAATATTCCAAGCCTTAGGTTACTATTGTCCTATGTTTCTTAAGTAATAAATTAGTTATTGAATTTATTCAATAACATAAATTAATTTTAAACATGTAATAGCCACACATATAGCTAAAAAAATAAATAGTGGAAGCAAAAAAATAATTTATCATGCACATATGAAGTTATGTCCTTCAAATCATCTCATCATTAACAATCAAAACTTACAATGACACCTAGAAACTAATATTTCTAGCCTATAGAAAGAGAAAAGTGTTGAAACAAATCTAAGAAACTGTGGTATAGTCCTGTTTGTATGACTTCATTGATCCATATGCAGCTATCTGTTTTACCATACAAAAATTGTTGTAGATATGATCTTTTCGCTAATAATCTTTCTACCAACGAATATTCCTTTTTACATTGCTTCTTCCTTTTCCTTCACTAATTTTCTTCATCTTTGACCATTCTATCCTATGTGAATGATCCAAGTGGATCTTCAGATACAATGGCATGGAAAAGCTCCAAAATCAAAGTGCTCAGAATGAAGTCGACCTAGGACCAGAGCGTAGATCTCATTGTCCTGCTTCCAACAATGTGAATGACACTTCAATCCGAGTCCGGATGATGAAGTTATCGCGAAAATAAGGTTGCTATGTTCCTTAAGAAAATGAGGCATTTTCCTTTAAAAATATACTTTTAGGGAATCACATTGGAAATCGTGCAGAGGGCGGACCTTAAGACCCCCGATCAACGATTGCCGAAATATCGGGTCGGAGGAAGGCCATATATATATATATATATCTATCTATCTATATATATATATATATATATATATATATATATATATATATATATATATATATATATATATATATATATATATATATAGATATAGATATAGATATAGATATATCTATATAGATATAGATCTATATCTATATCTATATCTATATCTATATCTATATCTATATCTATATCTATATATATATATATATATATATATATATATATATATATATATATATATATATATATATATATATATATATATATATATCGGCGATATCGGAGCAGGCAGGGGCCGACTTGCGATTGCGATTGGCGATATAAAGCGATCGGCGGGATTGTTATTAGTGATCGGCAGACTAGGACACCGAGTCATTATATGAGCGGGATGCTGATGCGATCGGCCGACGCCGATATCGGTGATCGGTAATCAGCGGTCCGCAATCCCCGTTAATAGCACTGTTGAACCCCGATATGTCGATTGTGATATCGGGCCCAAACCCGATAAGGATATATGTCCGATTTAATGTTTCTTGGACTCCGGGGCTTAAAGATTTGGTCGGATTTTATTGTTTTTGGATATTATCGCTTGGAACGATAAAACACTTGTGTTGGGGTCTGTTGCACCCGCCGATCATTCTACTAAAACGACCTCTATTTTATGCCAAAACAACCCCGATTTAAGCAGGATTTGTCCAAATGACCCATTATAAAAGCCTGATAGTTGGAAAAAGCAAGGGGGAGGAATTTCAACATGCTGTTCGAGGGAGGAGAGCTTTCAGGTGGCTGATAGCGCATTTTGTCTGTTTTGGACAAGTTTTAGATGTTTTTCAGCCCTCTCAATGCCACAGACACATTGGTGCTGCCCACTTCTCCATCTGAATTCTTCTGTTCTCAGCCATCTTTCAGAATGGAGGTGTAACCCTCTTTTGATGTATCAGATGATTGCATTCTCTTCTTTTTATGCCATTTAATATAAAGGCCTCCCCATTGACAGAGCAGGGCCTGGAGACGTAGTCCAAGTTGGACGAACTCCGTTATCAAGTCTTTGTGTCTTCCTTCATGCTTTTTATGTGTTTCTTCTTCTTTTCTTGTGTGCACATTATAATTTTGTGTTAAGATGCAATTTTTACATGTGATTCTTTCCATACATCTATAAGTGAAAGTATCTTGGATCAAGTGGTATCAGAGCAGGTCTTTTTAGATGTGAATTGCATGTTTGTATGCTAACAAGAGACAGACTTAGAAGAGACAAAGGGGAATTAGAGCCTTTCGATCCCGAACGGGACGTGCACATTGAAGGTGAAACATGGTAGAATATGAAGCTCATCTTGAAGAGGAGCGCAATTTCCACAAGACTTTCTATTCAATGGCAGAGAATATCAGTCAAATGGTTTTAAGGATGGAGAAAGTAGAGGAGAGAAACCTAGAAGGACAAGATTCATAACATGGGAATGGTGGAGAAGAACCCCCTCCTTCTCCTTCAGGGAGTGAAGGTTCTCCTTCCTCTCACCACCTTAATCATAGAAATTCAAAGGATGCATATAAGAAACCTTTCTTTAAATTAGATGTTAAATTTGATCTTCCCATGTTTAATGGTGAAAGCAATGCAGAAAAGCTTAATAATTGGATTAGGCAGATTGAGGTATACTGCAGGATTCAGCAGATCGTGGAGGATGAGGCAAAGATTCAGCTGGCCTCTCTACGGCTGAGCAGCACCGCTCTCGTTTGGTGGGAGAGAAAATTGCAGCGCAGTAAGAATGTGGGTAACCTCTTTTCCTCATGACCTGCTTTTATTTCTGTGTTAAAGGAACAATTTTATCCCTTAGGATACAAACAAAAAGCATTAATGAATTGGTAGTATTTAAGGCAAGGCAAAGGCCATGATGTTCAGAGTTTTACAGAGTAATTTAGAAAGCAAGCACTGAATTTGGGTATTGCACTTGATACACCTGAAGTTGTAACTAAATATATTGGCTCATTGCACAGTTATATTAAGCATTCATTGTTGTTGTTTGAACCAATCACTATTGACTCAGCCAGTGTAAAGGCAATTCATATTGAGAGCAGGGGCAAAAATGAAAGGGATGATTAGTCCAAAAATCCAAAATCAAAAGCGAAATGGAAGGGAAAGGAAGAGAAAACAACAACAGCCAAAGAAGGAGAACGACCGTATTGCAATCACTACAAAACGGAAGGCCATGATGAAAATCACTATTGGAAGCAGTACCCAAAAAAGCGTCCAAAGAATTCTGGAGGAAAAAGGAAACAGAAGACAGTGGCAACGACGCAGCAAGACCTTGGATCAGATTCAGGAGATGAAGTGTTGATAACAGCAGCAGGAACAAAAGGTACTCTTACACCTCATGTTAATTCTGAAACACATGAAGGCACCAGTTCAGTAAATGAGTCCCTTCCTAGTGACCGAAAGAGAATTGAACTATTTCATATCAGAGTTGTTGTAAATCATATTAAAGTTGAAACTTTGTTTGTTATTGGGTCCCAAGCAAACTTAATTGCAGAATACCTGGTAAAGAAACTTGGCTTAAAAACAAAACCACACCCGAAACCTTACTCGCTTGGATGGATACATGATAAAGCAAAACTGAATGTAACCAAACAGTGTAAGGTCAAATTTGTAATTTCTTCTAAGCTAGTAGACGAAGTAGAATTGGATGTAATACCATTGGATATCTGTGGCATGGTGTTAGGGAGCCCATATCTGTATGATAGAAAGGCAGTCTTTTTTCGTCATGAAAACAAATACCATATCACAAAAGATGGGGTAGAATATATAGTAAGGGCTCATCAAAATAAAATCAATGCCAGCCTTGTAAGCGCTGGACAGATGAAAAGATTGGTGAATTCCAGTAAGGGTTGCATGCTTATGGTTTTAAGGGAAAAAGAAGAAGAATTCGCTGATGTTTTCCATGGCTACGATCAGGAATATAAACAGGAATTATTTGAATTAATTTCTAATTATGATGAGTTGTTTCAGGAACCAAAGGGATTACCTCCGAAGAGGGAAATCCAACATGAAATCCATTTGCAGCATGATGCTCCTTTGCCAAATATTGGCATGTATAGGATGTCGACTATTGAGATGGAGGAAGTCAAGAGACAAGTGCAGGAATTGCTGGACCAAGGGGTCATCAGGCCGAGCACCTCTCCATGTGGCTCACTGATTGTCTTAGTGCCAAAGAAAGACGACACATGGAGGATGTGCGTGGATTACCATGCGCTCAACAAAATTACGGTGAAAAATCACTATCCCCTTCCACACATAGATGATTTATTAGATCAATTAAAGAATGTTGTTTATTTCACCAAGTTGGATTTGCACAGTGGTTATCACCAGGTCTGAATCACAGAGTAGGACGTATGGAAAACCACCTTCAAGACCAAACAGGGGTTGTTCGAATGGATGGTGATGCCATTCGGACTTTGCAACGCTCCAACCACTTTTATGAGGGTCATGAATGATCTCTTTCGACCTTTCATTGATGAATTTGTTCTTGTATATTTAGACCATATACTTATCTTTAGTAAAAGTTAGGTTGAACATGTGAGTCATGTAAAGAAAGTGCTTGATGTACTGAAAAAAGAAAAACTCTTTGTAAAATTGTCTAAGTGTGAGTTCAAGAAAACCTCTTTGAGTTACCTAGGTCATATTGTTGGTCATGGTTAGTTAAAAATTGATCCCTCTAAAGTTGAAGCAATTTTAAATTGGCCTAAGCCTACTAGTGTAACCGAGGTCCATAGCTTTTTAGGTGCAGTCCAGTATTGGAGGAGATTTATTGCTAATTTCTCAGTTATTGCAACACCTTTGCACACATTGACAAGTGTGAAACAAGTCTTCCAATGGGGAGGAAGACAGTAGAATTCCTTTGAAACATTGAAGGTAAAGAGTAGCATCGTGCCAGTCTTAGCCTTACCCAATCTCCAACAACCATTCGAGATCGAAACCAATGCCAGCAGTTATGCCATGGGATCTGTACTGATGCAGCAAAAGAAGTCGATTTGTTATCATTCTGAGAAGTTTTCTCGAGCCATGATAAACTATCCCACTTATGACAAGGAGCTTTATGCCTTGGTGCAGAATGTGAAAAAATGGAAACACTACCTAATCGGCAAGGACACCATCATCCATACAAATCATCAGTTCTTGCGGTACCTTTAGTCACAAACCAAGTTGCAACAATCTCGTCATTTTAGGTGGATAGGTTTTCTTCAACAGTTTCATCTGGTAATAAAGTATAAGAAGGGCACTAGTAACAAGGTGGCCAATATGCTATCTCGCCCTCCTATTTCTACTTCTATTATTTTGCATAATGCTTTGTTATCTTTTGAAAGTTATGTTGAACAATATTCTAACGATGATGACTTTAAGGAGCTTTATGCAAAACTAACCCATGGTTCACAGGTGGACAACTATCACTTGCATGGGAAACTATTGTATCACCTTGGTAAATTGTGTATTCCCACAGGGGAAAGAGTACATGTAATTCGAGAGGCCCACACCTCTCTTGTGTCTGGACACTTTGGTGTCGAAAAGACTTTATGTCATGTACAAAGGTTTTGTTTTTTGGCCTCATATGAAAAACATTGTGACTCGATATGTAAAGGGTTGTGTGATGCGTTCTGTTTCAAAGCCCTCTAATAGAAAACTCGGGCTCTACACACCACTCCCTATTCCAAGTCGTCCATGGGAAAGTGTGTCAATGGACTTTGTAGGAGGTTTTCCTTTGTCCAGAAAGAGTCACGACTACTTGTATGTTGTCGTTGACCATTTTAGCAAGATGTGTATTCTTATGCCTTGTAAAAAGCATATTACTGCAGAGCAGACTGCTTCTCTTTCCTTTCAATATGTTTGTGTCCATTTTGGATTACCCACATCTATTGTGTCAGATTGGGACTCTCGCTTTGTCGGAGAGTTTTAGACCATTTTGTGGAAGACGATGGACACCAAATTGAAAAGAAGCATGACATTTCATTTGCAGACTGATGAAAAGACAAAGATTGTAAACCGTACCGTGGTACGCTTGTTACGAGGCTATTGTGGGAAACATCTGAAGCTGTGGGATGAACATATCCCCTATGTTCAACATTCCTACAACCAAGCAGTGCATCCATCTATACAATGTTCACTGTTTGAGACATGTTTTGGTTACCTGCCAAAGGACCCTTTTGATATGGTCTTTGGAAGGGAAGATGACTCCAGTGGACGTAATGATAGGGACAAAGATCAACAGTTCATTCAATGGATCCAATTGATTCACCAAGTAGTACAAGAGTAATTGTAGAAAAGTCAAGTCTGTTACAAGGGTCGACATGACAAACACCGAGTCGGCCACCAATTCCAAGTGGGTGACAAAGTGTGGTTCCACATCAATAGGGACAGGATGAAGGGAGAAGGGAAGAAATTGCGACCCATCCAATATGGTCCATTCACCATATTGGAGAAGATTGGAAACAATGCCTTTCATCTTGATTTTCCGGTGTATATGCAGATGTACTCAATAGTAAATGTAGAGAACCTAAAGCTGTATGAACCACCATTGATCATGGTCACAGATGAGGTGGGCACAGTTCCTACAGTTGATTATTTTTCACAAGAATATGTCGATGAGTTACCGGAGGACATCATCCTTAACAGAAGGACCAGGACTTCACAGCGAGGAGATGTGGAATACCTTTGAGTGGGTTTTAAGGGAATGCACCCCAGCAAGGCCAAATGGTTGGAGAAGGAAAAGGTCAGGGAATAATTCCCTCACTTGCCAATTGACTAATGAAATATTTTGGCGGTCCAAAAGCTCCTCAATGGGGAGGATTGATCCAGGTGGATCTTTAGATAAAATGGCATGGAAAAGCTCCAAAATCAAAGTGCTTAGAATGAAGTCAACCCAGGACCAGAGCGTAGATATTTTCGTCCTGATTCCAACGGTGTGAACGTCACTTCAATATGAGTCCAGATGATGAAGTTATTGTGAAAAGAAGGTTGCTATGTTCCTTAAGAAAATGAGGCATTTTCCTTTAAAAATAGACTTTTAGGGATCACATTGGAAATCGTGCAGAGGGCGGACCTTAAGACCCCTGATCAGTGATTGCCGAAATATCGGGTCAGAGGAAGGCCATATATATATATATATATATATATATATATATATATATATATATATATATATATATATATATATATATATATATATATATATATATATAGGTGATATCGGAGCAGGCAGGGGCTGACTTGCAATTTCAATCAGCGATATAAAGTGATCAACGGGATCGTTATCGACTATTGACAGACTAGGACACCAAACCGTTGTATGAGCGGGATGCCGACGCGATCGGCCAATGTCGATATTGGCGATCGGAAGACTAGGACACCAAGCTGTTGTATGAGCGGGATGCCGATGCAATCGTCCGATACCGATATCGACGATCGGTGTTCGCGGTTATCAATCCCCGTTAACAGGACTGTTGAACACTGATATGACGATTGCGATATCGGGCCCAAACTTGATAAGGATATATGTCCGATTTAATGTTTCTTGAAGTCCGGGGCTTAAATATTTGGTCAGATTTTAGTTTTTTTGGATATTATCGCTTGGAATGATAAAAATCTTGTGTTGGGGTTTGTTGCACCCGCCGACCCTTCTACTAAAACGACCTCTATTTTATGCCAAAACAACCCCGATTTAAGTAGGATTTGTCCAAATGACCCATTATAAAAGCCTGATAGTTGGAAAAAGCAAGAGGGAGGAATTTCAGCATGTTGTTCAAGGGAGGAGAGCTTTCAGGTGGCTGATAGCGCATTTTGTTTGTTTTGGACAAGTTTTAGATGCTTTTCAGCCCTCTCAACGCCACGGACGCATTGGTGCTGCCCACTTCTCCATCTGAATTTTTCTGTTCTCAACCATCTTTCAGAATGGAGGTGTAACCCTCTTTTGATGTATCAGATAATTGCATTCTCTTCTTTTTATGCCATTTAATATAAAGGCATCCCCATTGAAAGAGAAGGGCCTGGAGACGTAGTCCGAGTTGGAAGAACTCCGTTATCAAGTCTTGTCCTTCATGCTCTTTTTTATGCGTTTCTTCTTCTTTTCTTGTGTGCACATTATAATTCTGTGTTAAGCTGCAATTTTTACATGTGATTCTTTCCATACATCTCTAAGCGAAAGTATCTTGGATCAGTGAAGAATGCATGCATCTTTACCCTCTATCTTGACCTACTTTTAGACTTTATTCAAATACAAAAACCCTAGTCTCATGATGAGATCAAAAATTGATATTTAATCTAATTCACTAGTGTATTTAAAATACACTTCATTAGATTCTAACAACTCAATAAAAGACTTTCACTAAATATAGTTAGTTTAAAATTAGATTTGAATCAACCAACTTTCCACACTTTTGACACCAAATTTGTGTGGATGTTCTTGTTCCATCTACAAACATAAACACTCCCAGGGTACAAAAAAGTAGATTTGGGTATATTTCACTAGAATTGAATCTCTCTAAATATACTCATGTAGATCAACATAGATTTGATACGTTTTGGTTATTGGAGTCATAGTGACATGTAGGGATATCAAATTTTGATGAGGTCTATTGGGAAGAAATCGACTTAGTTTTTGGAAAATTCTTTTGATTCCATTGCCTCTCTCAAGCATAATATCCAAGCCAAAGTGGGAATGCTTGTGGTGTCTTACTAGTTAATCTATGAAGGAAGAAACTTAAGGATAAATTTATATCATATAAATATAATATTTTCAAGGATTCTACTCTTTTTCTGGTTATGAGATGTCATGGAGGAGTCCTAGGAAAAGATGCAACCTCTTAAACTAAACCTTTGTTTGAATATGTTGTTGAAAACAAATCAGCTACCCCATATAACTTGAATCCCTCTCTTCCTAGTGCAAATATAGTAGAAAATCTAGAAGCGTTGTTATTTTTTTTTAAAATTCGACATTGGTGAGACTACATCATGGTCATGTCCAAGAATAACAAACTAATTGGGTGGAGAATTAAACTAGTGAATTAACATCTAGGAGTACCTTAACAACATGCCTGATCACCGTTAATCCAAGACCCCATGGAAAACGAGACATTATTGTTAAAAATGTCTACCCAAGAAGTTATTTATATTCATTCTTCTTATAAAAGAGGACCAATTATTAATAGGTTTAATGGCTATTGGCTAGCTTCTATATATTTGTACAAATAGATTCATACAAATTATACATATGGGCCTGAGATCTCACTTTGTTTCAAAATAATTTTTATTATTTAATTTTTCAATCATGATTTATATTAGAAAGTGATGGAGGATGGTGTTTTATTTCTAGGGAAGAGTGGGGCTATATTTTTCAAGGTTAATCATCATCTCTCTTTTTCGGAGGGCAAGAGTGAGGGCCAATACAAGAATATTCAAAGGCACATAACATTACAACAACATTTCTCATCATCGTCACTTGTAGGGAATTGAACATAGATGGGGGAGATAACAACAATTCTTCCCAACCACTACAGATAAGCCGAATTGACAAAAGAGTGGTACTATATATAATTCGATGGTTTCCACATTTTTACCCTAACACTTTTTAGTGACCATAATACATGTATAGGTTTGTTTGTCCAATTTTCCACTTACAATTTTGGCATTTACTAGTTTTGAAGGACATTGAGAATATTTTGGGTAGTTATATTAAAACATATGTTAAGATATCTAAGAGGGGTTTGGACACTTATTCTAATATTTGTGTAGAGGAAGATCTTAATCAAGGGATGTTGGAAAAAATTATTCTCAAATGGGAAAATTGCAAGTGGACCTAGATCTTAGATTATGAGAATAAAAATTTATAGTGTTGAAATTGTGAGCATAAAAGGATAATTACCCATAGGCTCAATCCCATTATCCAAAGAGGAAAGGGTCCATTAGAGAAATATTGAGATACAAAATGGAAATCCTAAGGAAAATAATAAAATATGAGTTATTTCTCAAATTGGGTGTATACAAGTGGGTGGTGATGCAACCATTCCCACATGTTGCATATCCACCATTTCATATGACATTCCACTGCCTTCATTACCGAGTGATTAACAAATGAGGATGAGGTGATGTCATGTTCTTGACCAGAAAAAGGAAATAATGGTAGGGGTATTAGTCCTTCTTAAACAATTATTAATCATAGGCAATGAAAGGAAGTTCCTATAGAATTGTCCAAACATTACTTTGAGATGATTGTGGGGCACTATGAAGTTTGCGGGCCCTAAACACTTTATAGTTATGGAGAGTATGAGTGATGGATAAAGATCATCTAAGTAGTAATGGGAGATATGTAGGAAACGCAATGTAGAGACTCCTTCTCCCAGATGGCGAGGCAAGGGAAAAGGTATAATTTGTCTCTCTTTTTGGTTTTTCTCCCATTTTATAATCCAAGTCATCTTGGTAACAATGTCATAGTCCCTTTCCTTGTAATTTTGAAAGTGGGTGACCCCTTTTACATGGGAATTGGAGAGCCATGGTCTCAATATTTGGTGTAATATAAGGTGAAAAGAGAGGGCATGGATGCTTCCATATTTATCCCAAATTGGGAGTAGTCTCTTTATGCCAAGGGAATCTAAATGATCTTGGGGATATTTTTTATTGGTGTCGCTGCATTCTCAAAGAAAAATGGTAAGAGGTATTAGACATATCCACAGAGGAAAGAAGACGTGAGGTCAAGTTCAAAAATGCTAAACATACTCTTCCTCTCACCCTTCTCGCTCCTCCATAGTAGCGAGGGAAGCCAAGGTAGTGGAAACTATGTACAACATTTGAGTCTTGACAAAGGTGAATAGGTTGTTGGAGCATGTGGAGAATGAGGAAACTACAAAACATAGTGGCCTATCTAAAGACCAAATTTCAATGAGTTTGAAAAAAAGGTAACTAACCAAATCTATTCTAAAACACAAGGCACAAAATTCTATAGGATTGTAAAGGTTTATTGGATGAAAAAAGCCACACTATCCAAGGTATTGGAAAAATCCCATGCCATCCACAAAGGCATCCTGCACACACTCAATATATTTGAAGGTAAGTTTGAGTTTATGTGTAAAGGATATTATGGGATTGGATTTTCAGTATAATTAGCCAAAGATGGAGACAAATAATAGAAGCAATAAGAGATTTTGGGGCACCCCTACCAATCCTATCATCCCGGAGGAGGAAGATCAACTTGCTAGCCCACAAGTGGAGAATTTTGAACTTACTACAAATGTTGAGGAGACCAATATAGAAGAAAAATTCAATCCATTTCCTTATTAACAACCCACTTTGGGCCCTTTATCTTTTCTATATAGTTTAGTGATTTTAGGCTTATTTGTTTGGTGAAATACCTCCACACTTATAGGGAAGGTTTTATAGCTAATTCATACCTCTAAGTGGGGATTCCTTCAAAGGTTACCACAATGAATTTCCCCTATAAAATAGGTAAGTAGCTTACCTATGAATCCATCCCATTACCATCTAGCCACTTGCACAATATGTTTAATCTTTGTGCTTTAGAGTTCCCAACCAAAAAGATCAAATTGACAAACTAGGGTTGTGCTTTATCAAGTGGATTCTCCCTAAAATTATATGGAATTTTTATTATAACAACAAATTCTATTGTGGATTCTACAATCATATATCATATACAAAACCATAGGTAGGAATATAAGGTGATTATGGTGGAATTTAGAATATGTATGAACTGGATAACTACCACTTCTACCACTTCACTAAGCGTTCATGTGACTGACATAAATCCTCCCAACATTATATATCAATATTGGGTATATTATATTCTTATGATGATGCAATATTTGTGTTGCAAGGGGATACATCTATGGGATGGTGACTTGTTCTCTCATTTCACAAACATACAAAGGATAAAAAAAAAACTCATATGGGCCTAGCTAGTGTTGCTAGGGAATCTTTGTTAAAATCCACATATATAATAAAAAACTCATATGGGCCTATCTAATTTTGCCATGGAATCTTTGTTTGACCCATTATATCTACCCAAAACCTTAATTCTCCTAATTTTTCATTTTGTCACTTCTCGTGAGTGGTAAAGTAGGAGAAAAACAATGTGGTTTATTGTACTTATTTTTTATAGGGATTTGTTAGAAGAAGCCAATGTTATTGATTTAAGGCTAGACCCCCTACATAAAAATGCTATATCATTATTTGGTTACATATATTTCACTATGGTAAGAAGAACGATAAGGAAAAAGCAAATTTACAACTTCAAATTTCATATTTATTAATGTTGATTTTGAATGTCCTTCAGGTCTTATAATTTATGATTTTCATATTTTTTTATTTCCAATGTTCTTTGTTCTAATTTCCACATCATTCCTTATAGAAGTCTTCAATCATTTTTTTTTCAAGAGAGACCTAAGGGATTCTTCCCTACATTTGTAGATGGAATCCCTAGTAAACCTACCAATGTAGATTAGTGCACCTTACTAAAGGAAATTTTAATTGAGTATCCACTACCATAGAACTATCCAAATGCCCAACAACTTTGGCGATAGATAATTGAAATAACCCTTTGTGTTGAGTCTATAATCCTTTTGTATCATTTGTGAATGCAACATATTATTTCATGTTTTATCTTTTTATATTTCACATAAAATTTAGTGTAGTTTTTTTTTTAATTATATGTATATGTGTGTGTGTTGGGGGGGGGGAGAGGGGTACCCCAACATCCCTTACACCATGAATTCAAAAGGTGGTGTCCCTGTTTACATCTCCCCATCTCACATATGTTGGTAACTTAGTGGACTATGCATGCAGTAATATAACTTGCACCCTTATGAAATATACCAAAGATAAAGTGTCACTTATGATACTAGATCCACTCTTTAACATTGTTAAGTTTTTGGATTTATATATGGTATAGATATGGACTTGATATTATTGTATTAGTACCTATATTAGATACCATATTGGATCTACACATCTTCAAATCCACATTGAATTCCCTTAGTATAGAAGTCACAAAATCTCAAGAAAATAAAATTCAAGAGTGCCTGATAACCCTGAGAGACTTGACCAAGTTTGACTTGTAACTTACAAGACCTATGGCCTCCCCATCAACAAAATTCCTTATGAAAATGGAGCTAATCCTTGAGGCTATAAGTTACATAGGTGTGTATGTGTATCTAAATGGAGGATTTTGTCCATTACCAATCATAGGAGAAATTGGTAACCTTGAGGGATTGAAACAAGTTTGAACGAAGAAATAATGTGAACTATGGTCTTTCCCTCCATAAAATGCCTTGAGAAAATAGATTTGACCCTTGGGGTTAAAACATATATAGTTATGTATGTAGATCCACTCTCCATCTGTTTATTTAGAGGAAGAGAGGAGGATCATGCAAGGTTTTCCTTGGAAAAAAAATATCTAACTTGCATGTCTATATATACATATATAATTATCCATTATATAGGATATAAGAAGATTGTATGTATCATTTGTTGAGCTACTCTCTATCTAGATATTTCAAGAAAGGAGGACGACCATGCAAGGTTTTCATTAGAACATACTTGTTTGCACATATATAATTCTCCATTGTATAGGTTATATAATTATCCACTTTCATGGATGGAATGCATGGAACACCCATTGATGCACAATAATACACTTCACCCTATGGGAACAATTCACAATTTTTTTCCCCCACTGCTACTTGTTATAGATTTTATCAACTCTTACCAAAGGAACGAAACATGGGATGACAATAATACATCACAATATTTAAATCAACTAAGCTACACCTTGAGGCTACATATATAAGTCAATCATCCCATGTTTTAGCAAAAACATTGAGTGGGTTCCATGAGAATGATCCATGTTCAACTCCTAGTAGGATTGCTTCCCCCCTGCTTGGTGGGTAGTTGGGTGTGACCTTTCTTGTGCTACATGATTATAATTCTCTTGTCACCTAGATTGTGATGGCCTGAGTGTCAATCATGCTTAGCCTTTAGGTTGTGGATCCAAGTCTGACCTAGCCATTATGGATTATGATCGTTTGGGATTCTTAACGCTAGGCTTGTCCATCCAAGTTTAAGTGTTAAATCTAGCACTCTCATGAGTACATCTATTGGTTCCACCATCTAAGATTGAGCCAATTTCTTTTTCCATAAAATGTTAAAGTGACACAAGATATTGCCCTATTCAATGCTTCGTTTAATTAATATTTAGATTTTGGATTGCAAGTTTCTGTGGAGCGGTTTTTGAGAGATTGAGTTCGGATAATCCACAGTGTTCATCTTTTTTGTCGACGTTTCGAGTCTAGAGCAAGACTCATCATCAGGACTTGATATGCTGAGAAGAGAAAGGAAAGGGGTTTTGAGATAAATACGGTGAATGATGTTGGTTTGGGATGCTGAGCCGACTGCTTGATTGATAACTGACTAGCTGATTGTCTTCAGATATGCTATTGAGATGGTTCAGAAAGTTCTTGAGCTCTTCTTCTCCATGAGGCCAATTAACACATGTGTCATCAACAAATCTGGCCCAGAACTTGGGCTTTAAAGGGTATGTATCAAGAGCCTTGGTTTCAAATTTTTCCATGAAGAGATTAGCAACAATTGGAGAAAGAGGGGAACCCATAGCAACACCTGAAGTTTGCTCAAAGATTTCACCTTGGAAGGAGAAGAAGGTAGAGCGGAGACAAATTTCAGCAAGCTTTGCAGTCTGGGGGTCTGTTACATCTTTGATCACTTGAATGGCTTCATCAAGGGGAATTTTGGTGAAGAGCTGTACTACGTCAAAACTGACCATTTTGTCTTCAGGACCTAATGTTGTGTTTTTGATGAATTTGACAAATTGATTGGAATCTTTTATGTAAGAGCTGGTTTTTCCAACAAGCGGGGCTAGGATGCTGGCGACATATTTTGCTAATTCATAAGTGGGAGATCCTATGGTGTTGACTATAGGTCTTAACGGAACATCTTTTTTATGTATTTTAGGGGCTCCATAAATCCGGGGAGTGATTTCACTGTCAGGGGTAAGGCGCTTTTTTAGTTTATCGTCAAGGTTGGTTTCTTTAATGGTTTTCTTTACTAGTCTAGTAATTCTAGAGATGGGGTTTTCTTCAAGTTTTTTATAGCTACCACTATTATATAAGTGGTCTTTCATCTTGTTTACGTAATCTTCATGATTCATGATGACAGTGGCGCCACCTTTGTCTGCTTTCAGAATGACAATGTCCTTATTGTTTCTTAGATTTCTTATGGCTTCGAGCTGTTGAGGGTTTAGGTTTCTTTTAGGAGGTTTAGCTTTTCTTAGGATGACAGCGCATTCCTGTCTAATTAGTTCTTTGTCTTCATTGCTGAGAGACTTGATTCCGTCCTCTAAACTGCATATAATTTCTTCCTTGGGGATTCTACTGGGGGCTAAGGCAAAATTCAAACCTCTGTTAAGGACCTCGGCTTCTTCCTTTTTTAGCTCATAGGAAGAGATATTGACCACTTTTTTGTTAATGGTTTTCGAATCTGGGTTTTCAACTATTGGGTTAGCTTTTATATTATGGTTCTCAGCATTATTCATTTTGCCGGGCACGGTTTTCTTGGATGAATAATTTCTATTGTTTTTCTTATTTTCTATATTGATTATACTATCCATATTAATTAAATTGTTCGAATTGCATTCTGCTAAAAAATTATTACTATTGGTCATGACCTTGTTAATTAAAATACGTTTTAGAGTATACATACCTGCGCCCCATAGCCGGTTCTGTAGTGCTTTCATCTTCTGTTACTGTCTCGGACCTAACTCCTTCCTCCTGCGGCATAGTTGCTGGCTTTTTGGTATGATCAAGCTGATCGCTGTGTGCTTGCTGTTCATCTTCTATTGACTTAGTATGTGAATCGGTTTCATGGACGTTGCTGCCACGGTGTTCATCTTCTTTTGATTTAGTGCGAGTATCAGCTACATGGATGCTGCTGCCCTTGCAAGGTGTCATCTGCGGCCTGCGTTGAGGAGTAATGTCAATTTCTACTGCTGTTTTCGACATAGCTTCTTCTTCTGTCTGCGGCATTTTCTGAATATTGCTGTGCCTATTGGATCCGACTTCGGCATGTTCACGCTGATTGTTATGCGCTTGTTGCTCCAGATTCTCGAGTTTTCTCTTATGTCTTGAATCTGAGGTTTGTCTTATTCTGCTAGCTTTTAGAGCAGCGGATGCATCTATAATTCTCCATATGTCATCTTTGACTGTAGCTGCAAGTTTCAAGTGGTTCTCGAAGGCTGCCGAGGATAACTTCCACAAGGAGATTCGAGTTCTGCGAATTTCAAGGCGAATAAGGGATTTACTCAGACGCTCAAATATTTTATGGTTTCTGCGGTTGTGTAATTTATGTTTTATGCAGGCAAAGGGCGGGGTAAGGTTCGAGTCGCGACACTGTTTGAGGAAATTTAGATCTGCTTCTCTTCTCTGTATTTTGATCCTTGTTTTTTCGAGATTACGTATCTCTTTCCATGTATCCCCTCCGTACAGGGCAACAATTTTGGATTGCAAGTTTCTGTGGAGCGGTTTTTGAGAGATTGAGTTCGGATAATCCACAGTGTTCATCTTTTTTGTCGACGTTTCGAGTCTAGAGCAAGACTCATCATCAGGACTTGATATGCTGAGAAGAGAAAGGAAAGGGGTTTTGAGATAAATACGGTGAATGATGTTGGTTTGGGATGCTGAGCCGACTGCTTGATTGATAAATGACTAGCTGATTGTCTTCAGATATGCTATTGAGATGGTTCAGAAAGTTCTTGAGCTCTTCTTCTCCATGAGGCCAATTAACACATGTGTCATCAACAAATCTGGCCCAGAACTTGGGCTTTAAAGGGTATGTATCAAGAGCCTTGGTTTCAAATTTTTCCATGAAGAGATTAGCAACAATTGGAGAAAGAGGGGAACCCATAGCAACACCTGAAGTTTGCTCAAAGATTTCACCTTGGAAGGAGAAGAAGGTAGAGCGGAGACAAATTTCAGCAAGCTTTGCAGTCTGGGGGTCTGTTACATCTTTGATCACTTGAATGGCTTCATCAAGGGGAATTTTGGTGAAGAGCTGTACTACGTCAAAACTGACCATTTTGTCTTCAGGACCTAATGTTGTGTTTTTGATGAATTTGACAAATTGATTGGAATCTTTTATGTAAGAGCTGGTTTTTCCAACAAGCGGGGCTAGGATGCTGGCGACATATTTTGCTAATTCATAAGTGGGAGATCCTATGGTGTTGACTATAGGTCTTAACGGAACATCTTTTTTATGTATTTTAGGGGCTCCATAAATCCGGGGAGTGATTTCACTGTCAGGGGTAAGGCGCTTTTTTAGTTTATCGTCAAGGTTGGTTTCTTTAATGGTTTTCTTTACTAGTCTAGTAATTCTAGAGATGGGGTTTTCTTCAAGTTTTTTATAGCTACCACTATTATATAAGTGGTCTTTCATCTTGTTTACGTAATCTTCATGATTCATGATGACAGTGGCGCCACCTTTGTCTGCTTTCAGAATGACAATGTCCTTATTGTTTCTTAGATTTCTTATGGCTTCGAGCTGTTGAGGGTTTAGGTTTCTTTTAGGAGGTTTAGCTTTTCTTAGGATGACAGCGCATTCCTGTCTAATTAGTTCTTTGTCTTCATTGCTGAGAGACTTGATTCCGTCCTCTAAACTGCATATAATTTCTTCCTTGGGGATTCTACTGGGGGCTAAGGCAAAATTCAAACCTCTGTTAAGGACCTCGGCTTCTTCCTTTTTTAGCTCATAGGAAGAGATATTGACCACTTTTTTGTTAATGGTTTTCGAATCTGGGTTTTCAACTATTGGGTTAGCTTTTATATTATGGTTCTCAGCATTATTCATTTTGCCGGGCACGGTTTTCTTGGATGAATAATTTCTATTGTTTTTCTTATTTTCTATATTGATTATACTATCCATATTAATTAAATTGTTCGAATTGCATTCTGCTAAAAAATTATTACTATTGGTCATGACCTTGTTAATTAAAATACGTTTTAGAGTATACATACCTGCGCCCCATAGCCGGTTCTGTAGTGCTTTCATCTTCTGTTACTGTCTCGGACCTAACTCCTTCCTCCTGCGGCATAGTTGCTGGCTTTTTGGTATGATCAAGCTGATCGCTGTGTGCTTGCTGTTCATCTTCTATTGACTTAGTATGTGAATCGGTTTCATGGACGTTGCTGCCACGGTGTTCATCTTCTTTTGATTTAGTGCGAGTATCAGCTACATGGATGCTGCTGCCCTTGCAAGGTGTCATCTGCGGCCTGCGTTGAGGAGTAATGTCAATTTCTACTGCTGTTTTCGACATAGCTTCTTCTTCTGTCTGCGGCATTTTCTGAATATTGCTGTGCCTATTGGATCCGACTTCGGCATGTTCACGCTGATTGTTATGCGCTTGTTGCTCCAGATTCTCGAGTTTTCTCTTATGTCTTGAATCTGAGGTTTGTCTTATTCTGCTAGCTTTTAGAGCAGCGGATGCATCTATAATTCTCCATATGTCATCTTTGACTGTAGCTGCAAGTTTCAAGTGGTTCTCGAAGGCTGCCGAGGATAACTTCCACAAGGAGATTCGAGTTCTGCGAATTTCAAGGCGAATAAGGGATTTACTCAGACGCTCAAATATTTTATGGTTTCTGCGGTTGTGTAATTTATGTTTTATGCAGGCAAAGGGCGGGGTAAGGTTCGAGTCGCGACACTGTTTGAGGAAATTTAGATCTGCTTCTCTTCTCTGTATTTTGATCCTTGTTTTTTCGAGATTACGTATCTCTTTCCATGTATCCCCTCCGTACAGGGCAACAATTTTGGATTGCAAGTTTCTGTGGAGCGGTTTTTGAGAGATTGAGTTCGGATAATCCACAGTGTTCATCTTTTTTGTCGACGTTTCGAGTCTAGAGCAAGACTCATCATCAGGACTTGATATGCTGAGAAGAGAAAGGAAAGGGGTTTTGAGATAAATACGGTGAATGATGTTGGTTTGGGATGCTGAGCCGACTGCTTGATTGATAAATGACTAGCTGATTGTCTTCAGATATGCTATTGAGATGGTTCAGAAAGTTCTTGAGCTCTTCTTCTCCATGAGGCCAATTAACACATGTGTCATCAACAAATCTGGCCCAGAACTTGGGCTTTAAAGGGTATGTATCAAGAGCCTTGGTTTCAAATTTTTCCATGAAGAGATTAGCAACAATTGGAGAAAGAGGGGAACCCATAGCAACACCTGAAGTTTGCTCAAAGATTTCACCTTGGAAGGAGAAGAAGGTAGAGCGGAGACAAATTTCAGCAAGCTTTGCAGTCTGGGGGTCTGTTACATCTTTGATCACTTGAATGGCTTCATCAAGGGGAATTTTGGTGAAGAGCTGTACTACGTCAAAACTGACCATTTTGTCTTCAGGACCTAATGTTGTGTTTTTGATGAATTTGACAAATTGATTGGAATCTTTTATGTAAGAGCTGGTTTTTCCAACAAGCGGGGCTAGGATGCTGGCGACATATTTTGCTAATTCATAAGTGGGAGATCCTATGGTGTTGACTATAGGTCTTAACGGAACATCTTTTTTATGTATTTTAGGGGCTCCATAAATCCGGGGAGTGATTTCACTGTCAGGGGTAAGGCGCTTTTTTAGTTTATCGTCAAGGTTGGTTTCTTTAATGGTTTTCTTTACTAGTCTAGTAATTCTAGAGATGGGGTTTTCTTCAAGTTTTTTATAGCTACCACTATTATATAAGTGGTCTTTCATCTTGTTTACGTAATCTTCATGATTCATGATGACAGTGGCGCCACCTTTGTCTGCTTTCAGAATGACAATGTCCTTATTGTTTCTTAGATTTCTTATGGCTTCGAGCTGTTGAGGGTTTAGGTTTCTTTTAGGAGGTTTAGCTTTTCTTAGGATGACAGCGCATTCCTGTCTAATTAGTTCTTTGTCTTCATTGCTGAGAGACTTGATTCCGTCCTCTAAACTGCATATAATTTCTTCCTTGGGGATTCTACTGGGGGCTAAGGCAAAATTCAAACCTCTGTTAAGGACCTCGGCTTCTTCCTTTTTTAGCTCATAGGAAGAGATATTGACCACTTTTTTGTTAATGGTTTTCGAATCTGGGTTTTCAACTATTGGGTTAGCTTTTATATTATGGTTCTCAGCATTATTCATTTTGCCGGGCACGGTTTTCTTGGATGAATAATTTCTATTGTTTTTCTTATTTTCTATATTGATTATACTATCCATATTAATTAAATTGTTCGAATTGCATTCTGCTAAAAAATTATTACTATTGGTCATGACCTTGTTAATTAAAATACGTTTTAGAGTATACATACCTGCGCCCCATAGCCGGTTCTGTAGTGCTTTCATCTTCTGTTACTGTCTCGGACCTAACTCCTTCCTCCTGCGGCATAGTTGCTGGCTTTTTGGTATGATCAAGCTGATCGCTGTGCGCTTGCTGTTCATCTTCTATTGACTTAGTATGTGAATCGGTTTCATGGACGTTGCTGCCACGGTGTTCATCTTCTTTTGATTTAGATTGTTGAAATATGGCAACAAGAATATTCCAATTTAATTTGTCCTTGAATTAAATTGTGAATTAAAATCGAATTTAGTCTTAACAGCTACTTGGAAATAATTAATTAATTAATTTTAAATTAATTAGTTGGAGAAATTCAAGTTAGAAGTCTTTTTGAAGTCATGCAAGAGTTATCCCTTAAATTAAGGAGATAATAATGAGTTATATTTGAGTTGTAATTAGTTTACTCAGTTTACTGAGTTAAGTCCAGTTAAATTAGTTCCAAACTGTTTGAGGAACTAATAGTGAGTTAATAGTCAGTTGATGCATTAATGCACTCAACTAGTGCTACTCTAGTTAACTGAAGATTCCCTCATAAGAAACTCATGCATGTCTATTCTGAGAAAGACCCAGTTGAGATTAATGTTCAAGGACAATGTACTATTAGTTACGTGTTTTTTCTCATGGAGAAAACTCATTCATGCAGTCCAGGGTTCATCCTTGAGGATTGCGTAGTTTTGAAGGCTTGGTTTTCCACTTGGTAATAGGAAAATCATCCACAAGGAATAGTGCAAGGAAATAGGAGCTTGGTGGGCAGAGAGGAAGGTTGGAGAGAAGCCAAGATTGCTTGTGAGCATCTGTGAGGATTGTACTGAGAGCTGACTAGCTATGAGAGTTAAGGCTTTGTATAATTCCTATGTATTTCCACCATGTATGACAACACAATAGTGTGGGGTTTTTAGCTGAGGCTTTCCCCAAAGTATTTTCATGTGTATTGTGCCATTGATTCTTCTTCTTCTGGTTATATTGTTCAGCTCGATCTTTAAGCTTTCACAAAATTGATAGTAAAAGTAGGTTATAGTATTCTGCTTTGATTTATATTGCATTAATGGGTTAAACTATCATAGATTTTCTACATGGTATCAGAGCTGTGAATAGTATAATGAGAAGAGAATTCGAAGTTTGAAGTTCGAGGTTGTAGGTGCAAATCGAATTCATATCATACTTCAAGGTTGGCTAATGGCGTTCTATGGCTTGAGACTCGAGTATGCCTTGGAAGGTAGCTCGAATTACATAGCATGGAAAGATAGAATGGAGGCTGTATTAGAAGACAATGGCTTGAAGGAATTCATTGAACAAAAAATCCTAAAGCC
Organism: Pinus tabuliformis; assembly: GCA_031772625.1. NCBI lineage: Eukaryota > Viridiplantae > Streptophyta > Pinopsida > Pinales > Pinaceae > Pinus > Pinus tabuliformis. The sequence goes on from CM062812.1 coordinate 668,049,416, forward strand.
AACTTCAACTAATGCACAAGAGTTGGCTGAGTGGAAGAAGTGTGTGGCGGAGGCGAGACGGATCATACTTGAGAAAGTTCAAGACCATATTGTCTCGAGTCTCCATGGGAAGAATACTCCATTTTCAATGTGGAAGACATTGAAGGACCTCTACCAAAACAGTAGTGACAAGAGGAAATTGGCGCTCAAGGATAAGCTTTGAAGAATCAAGATGGAGAAGGGCAATACTATTTCCACATATTTGAACAAGCTCACCACCTACAGAGATGAGCTTGGCAACGTGGGAATAACTACTACCGATGATGATATGGTGAGCCTCGCTCTCCTTGGCCTTCCAAAGAGTTGGAATAGCTACCAGGACTCTGTGAATGGAAGGGAGAAACTGTCGGATTAGGAATGACTATGGTCGGATCTTATGCAAGAGGAGATCAGGAGGAGCACACGAGATGGTTCTTCATCCAATAATGATGATGAAGAAAATTTGGCCTTAGCAAGTAAGGAAAGGAAAGGGAAGGGTAAGGCTTCCCATTTCAAATCGAATTATTCTCATGGAGGGAAGAAGGGTGACATGTCAAAAGTATGATGATTTAATTTTCACAAGATGGGACATTATGTGACTAATTTCCCATCAAATAAGTCCAAGAAGGGATCCTCAGAAGGATCAGAAGGTGAGGCATTAGCCTCTCAATTCGAAATGGAATTTACCCTCAATGCATGCATGGTGTCATCGATGATGGGTTGTGTTTGGTATCTTGACAGTGGAGCCTCATTCCACATGGCCGGTGATAAAAATTTATTCAGTGCCTTGGAGGAGAAAGACCTCAAGATGTGCATAGAGATGGGTGATGACGGAAGGTATAGTGTTTTAGGAGTGGGCACGGTTGCTTTTCAGAGGGATCATGGAGCTCCTCTCACCTTGAAAGATGTGATGTATGTGCCTGGATTGAAGAAGAACTTGGTATCGGTCGCAATGTTGGAGGAAAAAGGCTACGATGTTGTCTTCAGTAAAGGAAAGGCGTTCCTAAGACACATAGCCATGGGTCAGACCAAGAGGATAGGGATTCGGGTGAAGAATCTCTATAAACTAGAGGTAGATGATTGTGCAACATTGAGTACGAAAGTAGAATTGGTGCAAATCCAAGACATTGGCGAGTTGTGGCACAGGTGGTTGGGCCATTTGCATCATGGGGCTTTGAAGATAATGCAATAGATATCTACAGGACTTCCCAAAGGTAAACTTGAGCAAGTTGACACATGCAAAGGTTGTACCTTGGGAAAGTACACCAAGTCTTCCTTTCATGATTGAGACAGTCGAGCAGAGGCTATCTTAGAGTGATTTCATACTGATTTGTGTGGAGCATTCTCGACGGAATCCACAATGAATCAAAGGTATTATGTGATTTTCATTGATGACTATTCTTGTGAATGCTGGATTTATTTCATGTAGAAGAAGGACCAAACTTTCACAAAGTTTTTTGAGTTCAAAGCTTTGGTCGAGAAAGAGTCAGGGAAGAAGATCAAGGCCTTGAGAAGCGACAACGGTGGAGAATATGTCTCTCAAGAGTTTAAGGACTTATGTGCAGTGGAAGGAATTAAACGAGAGTTGACGACACCTCATAACCCACAACAGAATGGGGTGGCCGAGAGGAAGAACAAAACTATTGTAGGGGCAACACGGGAAATGCTGCATGACCAAGGCCTACCACTTCACTTGTGGGCTGAGGCATGCAACACAACGGTCTATTTTCATAATAGAAGCCCACATTGCATACTTGGGATGAAGACACCAGAGGAAGCTTTCTCCGGTAAGAGACCAGATGTGGGTCACTTCAGGATCTTTGGCTCATCGGTATATTTCCATGTGACAAAGGATGCATGGAAGAAGCTTGAGCCGACAGCAGAGTTGGGGATATTTTTGGGGTACACTGATACACCTCACAACTATCGGGTGTACTTTCCTACTAGTCAAAGGACAGTTGTTCGCAGAAATCTCAAGTTTGATGAGTAGAAAGCCATGTGAGTTTCCTTTGAGAGGGAGCTCCAACTACAGGATATGGAGGAACTGTTGGTTCCTAAGGAGGAGGAGCCTAAAACTAATGCGGAGCAGCCACATGCAGAGGTTCCAGGAGTGGAGACATCCACTCAAGCAGAGTCTTCCAGAGATGGATGGAAGTGCACAAGAGAAGCTGGCAGATTGTTGGAGGATGTGAGAGAGAATGTGGGAGCACCATCTTCTCAGTGCAGACAGAGGAGGTCACCTGAGAGGTACACTGGATACATGGCCCTTGTTGGGGAATATGTTGAGATTGAGCCATATTCCTTTGAGGAAGCAGTGCAACAACCGATTTGGGTTGATGCTATGGTGGAGGAGTATGACTCCATAGTTCATAACAGTGTTTGGGACGTGGTTCCGAGACCAGAGAACAAGTGAGTTGTGAGTTCCCATTGGATTTAAAAGGTAAAGCAAGCTGCTGATGGTAGTGTGGAGAAGCATAAGGTAAGATTTGTTGCCCGTGGTTTTTAATAGGTCGAGGGGATTGACTATGATGAGACTTTTCCTCCTGTCACAAGGTACTCATCTATCAGATCTACGTTGGCACTATCAACACAAATGGGTTGGAAGATCCATCAAATGGATGTGAAGACTACATTCCTCAATGGCTAGATTGAGGAACAGGTGTACATAGAGCAGCCAAAAGTTTTTGAGACCTTCAATCGTGAGTCGCATGTGTGCTGACTCAAGAGAGCATTGTATGGGTTGAAGTAAGCACGTCGTGCTTGGTACACTAGGATAGACAACTACTTCACCGGAGTGGGCTTCACAAAGAGTGAAGTGGATGCAAACCTGTACCACATCGTGGTGAAATGTAAGATGTTGATCATCGTACTTTATGTTGATGATCTCATATTGATTGGTGATGAGCAGTTGATCGTGTCTTGCAAGGAGGACCTTGCAAGAGAATTTGAGATGAAAGACATGGGTCTCATGCATTACTTCCTTGGCATGGAGGTGTGGCAAAAGGATGGGGAGTTGTTTGTGTCTTAGGGTAAGTATGGCAACGAGATACTCAGGAGATTCCACATGGAGAATTACAAGCCCATGTAGACTCCTCTAGCAGGTAACTAGAGGAAGGAGGTTGTTACTTCAAGAGAAGTGGTAGAGGCTACTGTGTACAGGCAACTTTTGGGTCCACTGAGGTACTTAGTGAACACATGACTAGATTTGTGCTATGCGGTGAACCAACTGAGTCAAGTGATGGTTCAACCTACCAATATGTTTTGGAAGGTGACAAAACATGTATTGAGATACCTCAGAGGCACATCTCAGTATGGATTATGGTACAGATGGACAGAGGGAGTGAAGCTACAGGGCTTCACTGATGCAGATTGGGCAGGGAGTCCATCAGATCGGAAGAGCACATCAGGAGGGATTTTCAACCTTGGGTCAGCGAAAATTTCTTGGTACAACAGGAAACAGATGTCGGTTGCACTTAGCTCAGTAGAGGCAAAATACATGGCTGCAATTCAGGCAGCATGTGAGGCCATCTGGATGTGGAAAACCCTAGTTGGTTTGTTTGATAAGAGGATGGATCTAATTGTGATCTATTGTGATAATCAGAGTTGTATCAAACTCTCTGAGAATCCAGTATTTCATGATAGGTCCAAGCACATCGACATCCGGTATCATCATCTTAGAGATTGTGTAGCAAGGAGGATAATGTTGCTATAGTATATTTCGACAAAGGAGCAAGATGCTAAAATTTTGACAAAGGCATTGTCAAAGTGTAAATTCGAGTTCCATAGAGACAGGATCGGGGTGGAAGATAATCCCTTTCTTGTTGAGAGGGAGTGTTGAAATATGGAAACAAGAATATTCCAATTTAATTTTTCCTTGAATTAAATTGTGAATTAAAATTGAACCTAGTCTTAACAACTACTTGGAAATAGTTAATAAATTTATTTTAAATTAATTAGTTGGAGAATTCAAGTTAGAAGACTTTCTGAAGTCATGCAAGAGTTATCCATTAAATTAATGAGATAAGATTGAGTTATATTTAAGTTGTAATTAGTTAACTCAGTTTACTGAGTTAAGTCTAGTTAAATTAGTTCCAAATTGTTTGAGGAACTAATAGTGAGTTAACAGTCAGTTGATGCATTAATGCACTCAACTAGTGCTACTCCAGTTAACTGAAGATTCCCTCATAAGAAACTCATGCATGTCTATTCTGAGAAAGACCCAGTTGAGATTAATGTTCAAGGAAAATGTATTGTCATTTGCATGTATTTTCTCATGGAGAAAACTCATGTAGGCAGTCAATGATTCATCCTTGAGGATTGCGCAGTTTTCAAGGCTTGGTTTTCCACTTGGTAATAGCAAATCATCCACAAGAAACAGCGCAAGCAAATAGGAGCTTGGAGGGCAGAGAGGAAGGCTAGAGAGAAGCCAAGATTGCCTGTGAGCATCTGTGAGGATTGTACTGAGAGATGGCTAGCTGTGAGAGCTAAGGCTTTGTATAATTCCTATGTATTCCACCATGTATGATAATACAATAGTGTGGGGTTTTTAGCTGAGGATTTCGCCAAAGTATTTTCATGTGTATTGTGCCATTAATTCTCTTCTTCTAGTTAGATTGTTCAACTCGATTTTTAAGCTTCCACAAAATTGATAGTAGAAGTAGGTTATAGTATTCTGCTTTGATTTATATTGCATTATCAGGTTAACCTATCACATATTTTTTACATAGGATTTGATTCTATTTTTAGTAGGGTTCCCATGCATGCAATAATTGGTGTGTGAATAAAAAGGAGAGAACCTCAGAAGGGTATTTTTATAATTTTAGGTGGACCACTTCACGAAACTTTTTATTTTTGGAAATTACATATTTTCAACAAGTGATATAATTTTGAGCACCGACTTGAGAGTATTTTAAAAGGGAAGGCTTTGATTGTTGAGAATGTTTTATTTTTGTTGGTAAAGATTCACATTATATTAACACTGGAATATACATAAGGTACATAAAAAAGGTCTTGAGGGGTCTTTGTCCATCACCCATCAAGGTTCTCTACCCTTGTAGAGGGAAACAAAATAACCTTTCTAAGGTTTGTAGATCAAGCATTGTATGTAGCATCATAAGACAATGTTTGGACTTGACATTACAAAAATTAGAACCGACGTTCTGTGATTGAGCCAAGCCACTAGTAGACAGAATTGGAAAAAACAAAATGTCAAAATAACCATAGCTAGAAGAGACATGGAAGTGATTATATGGCTCCTTGATGACCATGGGGCATGTTCAGACTTGTTGTAGAAACTTGCATCCATCGCCAAGAGGGCCAACCATGTTCACTTCATCTGGAATCTCCTCAAAAATGTATCACCTATGAAAACTTGGATGAGGAGGAGACAACACTGGAGCCTTCACCTGCTGATTTGAATGTGAATATTAGATTTCTATGCTAATATCCTCACCAGAATGCAAAAATGTGCTTGAGGTTTGTATTCCAACATAACAAGTAAAAACATGAGTTTTTTGTGAGTTTTCTTAAGTTAATTTCATGAAAAAAACTTTAAACATGAAATCAAAACATTGAATTGAAACATGCATCAATCAATAATATTGTTGACACCTAATCATAGGGATTGGGTGAAGAATTGTAAATAGTGTAAATAATAAATAAGGAAAAATGAAGAGTCATCGCGAGATGAAACTCAAGAGTCACTCCCTCATGTATATAACTATGAACAACCCAAATGAATAAACATATTCTCATTTGAGGAGTTACCTCCTGGTCTGACATGGTATCAGAGCCAACCTCTATTTTTAGTTTTCTGCTCTTGTAACTCCCTTATGCCATTTTTTGGCAGCTCTAGAATCTGTCATTTCTGTCAATTTCTCTACCTGTTATCATTCTATGAGTTCTGTCCTATCTGAATTGACTATTAAAATCGTGACTTATTTGTTGCATAAGTTCTGTAATGTTGGCCATAATGTTGGTTAAATTGTGTTGAGTTTGAAGACCATGGTGTTGAGAGCTGCACAATGGAAGCGTGGTGAAAAGAATGGGATCAAAATACATTTCATTAATGAGCAGAGTCCTGGTGTGCATCACGTGAGATATCACAGTACATTCCATTGTTTCTTTTAACGCTGCCACTATTATATAACAATGCTACCCATCAATGAATTTTTTCTTTTAGCACTGCAAAACCACCCTCCGTGGCTCTTCGTTGCCCCACCCTCCATCAAACATTCCACTACACAGTCTGATTTCCAACATTTATTAACATTGTCCATACAATCCCTGCGACATACCATTACATGAATTGTAGAATGCTAGTTGATTCTGGCATTGCACCACCCTTCTTCCGTATTAAACCACCTCTGTGCTGAAACCACCTAGTGCACAATTATTACCACCAAAGGTTGTCTCCATACTATACTATATCACCATACTAGTTTTGTCACCGTGATACCCGCATCGGTCAAGATATAACTTCGTTTTTTGTTATCATGACTGTGATACTAGTTTTTTTAATATTGGTTTTCCATTCAACACACCATTACCATGAGTAAGTAACGCATCCTCCCATAGCGTGTGTGCCTCCCTGTGGCTCCCATTCATTTATATTCATTTGTCTCCATATTCATGGTACCTCCCCATAGTCGTACCTCCCCATAAACTTCCTCCCCCATAAACCCCCTCCCCCATATACTCCCTCCCCATAAATCCTCTCCCCCATATACATCTTCCCCAAAATAACACCTCCCTCAAATGTACCTCTACCATATATCAGAATTAGATTTTTTACCATTAGGAGTAAAATTTTGCAGCAGAAGTATTTTTTCTCTACAGTACACAGATTTTACAATGCATTCCTTGATATCTATTGTGGGAGTGGTTCTCACCAGGAAGGAGAAATATCGAGAATGGTCGTAGAAAATCAAACACACTCTCATTTTTAATGAGCTGTGGAAAGGAGTGTGTGTTGGAGAAGGAGACAAAGAACCACAACAACCTACCTCACACAAGGAATTTACCATTTGGGAAAATAAGAACAACAAGGCTGATGCCTTGACCATAGAATCAGTAAATGAAGAGGTGAGTCAACATATTTTTCCATTTTAAAATGCTTTCGAAGCCTTACAAAAACTCAAGGAACTCTATGACTCACACTCTGCACTTGAAGTTGTTCAACTCATGATTAAATTGTTTAGCCTTGAATTAGAAAATGATTATCCTCTTGCTCTTGCATCAAAAGTAAAATATATTATGCATGATATCAATGTCACTAATGTTGAACTGGACATTCCTCTGATAGCTTTTCTCAAGGAACTTTATCCCACTTACTCAAATTATCTTCAGTCATTGCAAGAAATCGAAACCTCAAAGAAATTACCTTTGATTCCCTTGTGAATAAATTTGCTGAGAAAGAGAAAACTTGTGGGAAGAAGACAACTCCTCAGTATTTTGAAGAGGTTGTGTGTCTTTCACATAGAGAGAAGAATCTTGCTCAAGATTCTTCTAGAGGAAGAGGTGGTCGAAGAGGAAGAGGAAGAAGAAATTTCAGAGGCAGGGGGGGCAGACACTCTCAAGGAGAAAAGTCAGATTTTCATTGCATATGTTGCAATAGAGATGAATCACATGATGCATCCACATGCAAGTTTCCTTGGGACAAAATTGAGCTAGAAAAAAACCAACCCAAAGGTAAAAATAATACAAAGAGAAAGGTAAAGCACCTAAATCCGCTCACTATGTTGTGGCACATTGTAATATTGGAGTAAATGAAGACTTATTTAATGTTTCACTTGCTTCTTGGAAAAATGATTGGTTGCTTGACTCGAGAGAAACTTGCCACATGACCTTTAGAAGAATTTTTTTTGAAGAATTTAATGACAATGTTGATGGAGCAGTATACTTTGCAGACAAATCAAAACTCAAGCCATATGGGCTTGGCACAATCAAGCTTAAATTGCCTGCTCTTCTAGACTTTCTTCTGCATAATGTTTTATATCTCCCATAGCTGAGGATAAACTTGGTGTCCTTGGTCCACACCCGCCAGCGAGGACACTCCATTCATATGTTCAATGGCAAGGTTGAGGTGAGAACAGAATCATATCACTCACTTGTCATGACAGGGATAGAAGAATAAAGGCTTCTCAAGCTGCAAGGTACCTCTGCTTGTGCACAAAATTTCTCATACAATTCTCGTTATGATGAAGGTACATTCCCATCACGTTTATTATGGCATGCTAGATTTGGACACTTGAACTATGACAACCTCCACTTATTGAAGAAAGACGGTGTTACTGGTTTGCCTTCAATTCCTAGGAAACTTATGCAATGTGATGCTTGCATTCTAGGAAAGCAAAGAAAATAATCTTTTCATGATTCACATTCAAGAGCACATAGAAAACTTGAACTCATTCATTCAGATTTATGTGGTCCAATGCATGTTCTTTCTATAAACGGAAATAAATATATGATGACATTTATTGATGACTACACCAGAATGTGTTGGGTTTATTTATTGAAGAAATGATGCTTTTCAAACATTCAAGAACTTTCATACATTGATTGAAAATGATGCACAATCTCATATTGGCTATATTCGCACTGATAATGGAAAAGAATACAATTCAAATGAATTTGAAAACTATCTTTGCCAACATGGGATCAAACATCAAACGATTGTGCCTTATAGTCCCCAACAGAACAGAGTAGCTGAAAGAATGAATAGGACAATCTCAAATACGGTGTGCTCCATGATGTTTTTCAAGAATGTAAAATTGATGTTTTGGGTTGATGCAATTCTATGTGTTGTATATGTAAAGAATAGATGTCCATCTAATGCTATTAGAAACAAGACTCCTTATGAAATGTGGTATGGGCACATTCCTTCAGAAAATCATCTCAAGGTCTTTGGTTCCACTTGTTATGCCTTGATACCAAAGGCACATGAAAACAAAATTGGTGCAAGGAGTCGTAAGTGTATCTTCTTGGGGTATTCAAAGACCTCCAAAGCATACCATCCCTATGATGAAGTGTTATCGGAAATCTAGTGTCCACTCGGAGCTGCTAGTCCCACTAAGACTGGTAGCTATCTTAGAAACAAACAAACTAAAACTACTTTCGTTTTCCTTTATGAGAAGTAGATAAGAGGGGAATGAAGGACACCAACCTCAGTCTTGTGCTTGGTTCCTTGCTCGGTTCCTCTCCCTTCTGACAAATCCTTGCTGCTTCTCCTTCATTTACCCAGCTTCAAAGAGCACCGATGGAATCAAAGCAACATAATACTATCGAAGAACAGATATCTACAATCATAAACAATATAGGACCAGATATATATTGACCACACAAATGCATATATCATCAAACATACAAGAATGTGGAGGAAAACTTGAATAGCTTTATTAATATCAAGAATAGCAAAGAGGATTACAACCAATTGTTCTGACCCAGCGTCATCCTCCAGCATGAAAGCCCTTCTTTCACCTCATGAAAAGCTTAGATCACCAAACACTATGATATTCCACCAAGAAACCAACAGCACTTCCTTACAAGATACAAAATTCCAGCCTCTGGATCTCTGGGATGAGGGATCCATATATAGATGATTGCAGGGGGGTGAGTCAGCTTCTGGGATTTTGATTAGTGTCCTCTCTCTGATAGTTCTTGATTCCACTTGGAGATTGATGATCTCTTACTCATCCCTGGGTGAATTCAGAGAGGCAAGTGTCACAGGAGAAGTTTTTGGAAGATTCCATGACGATCCACCTTGCAAACTATCTCTACCATTTGTCTACTCTCGTCCATCGCACCCTACAGAAGGGCTTTTTAGTATGCATTGCACCCTTTTTCACTGAGCAGGTGGGATGCATCGCACCCTCTGCACTGGGTAGTCTGTATGGTCCAGCTTTGACCAGTTTTGAGCAGTTTTCTGTGGAGAACTTTTGGGAGATGATGTAATCAGCTGACCTTGTTCCTTTAGGGTATGAAACAACACTTTTAGGGACTTAGGAGCCCTTGGTTTATGGACATGTATGATTGGGGTTGCAGTGCCCAAAAATGTCTATAACAGTTGCCCCCTAAAGAATGAGGTTGTTAATCTTTTGATGTCGGGTGAAATGATTTATCATGAGGATCCGAAGTTTTTTCAAGCTGGAAGGCGACCTATAATAAGATACAATACAACACATTATCTTCATAATATTTTTCATGATCTAGCTGAGGCGGGCGTTCCCATGCTGAGCTTTATAAATTCATTTTCATGTACATAAGACAGACAACCGTCTGTGTGGCAGACTGATGATTCTGATAGAGTCATCATCCTTTGATTCAGATTATCATCTGTGCAGCAACAATGTACATTTGATGTCTTTATTTTCCTGAATATATCGCAGCGGACGAGACACAGGTGAATTCTCTGAGCGACTTCTCTTGAACATATAGGCGACACTGACATGGATTGGTAGTGTTAACCCCAAATATGGATGGTGTGATGGACCAATGGTGATATGACCGGTGAACAGAATAACCCAACCCGACTCGGATGTGGAGTGAAAGTGTCATGTTCAAGAGCGACTTGTTACCAATAAAGTTTCTTCAAGTTTTCTTCCCAATTTTCCCCCAGTCATTGCTGACCAGTACCTCTTTATTTTTGTCAAGATTGAGGAGGATAACATATTCTTGTTCTATAATTTTCCCTTTGGGCAAACCCGTCGCTATGTTTTAATGAGCCTAGTGACAATGAAACTCGTTCTTGTCTATATGGACAAGTTTGTCATTATTCAGTTTTAACGAGTTTAACGATAAAGATAGCTTGCTCCTTTTCAATTTTAGAGAGTCTGAAAGGGACGTAAAAGAAACTCCAATAATCCTTTTTCGTCATATAATCCCTTAAGTCTGAAAAAGTATAAAATAATACGAAAGGAATGAATTTTCGGTAATTTTAACGAGCCGAACAAAACAAGCGCTCGATCTTTTTGTGTAATAATCCCTCAGGTCCAAAAAGATTAAAATCTAGAGGAGGGATAGCACTTCCAGTCGCTCTAATGAGCTGGAGAGGCCAATCGCTCGAAAATCTTTTCATATTTTATGAGTCAGATGAAAAGAGCTTAAAGGAGACTCGTATTTTGAGGAACGAGTGATAATTTCAGGTAACAACTGATTCCAGGTAAGGTTTGGAATTTTCCATTCACGGTAATGTTACAAGGATGGCTAACAGGATCACTCTTCGTAGCTGTTCCTCAAAAGGGGTAAACAATCAAATGGAGGTGAATGATTGGCTAAAACAGAGTGGAGGTGATGGTAAGAACACGACCAGGGCTCAAAAAGCTGATGATAATGCATTCACAATGGTTATTTACCGGAAATTAGTTCATTTTTTAATGAACTTAAACTCTGGGGGAACGTTTGCTCATTGCTAAGGTTTAATTTTTAATAAGCTTGAACTTCGCATAAAAACTGCTTGTGATAGTGGTCATCGATTTAATTTCACCACTAATCACTTTGTTCCTTCAAAGGTTGTACTGCATGTTCAATTGCTTCATCAAACCGATTAGAAATGAACAATATATGTTTAAAATTGAGTTAAAACACTAATATTTTACTTGAATTACTTGAAAAGTAATTTAAAAGTGGTTTTTACCCCTCATTTTACCATTTCATTTGAACTTTGGTTTGTTGGAGCTCTGAAGGTGCTTTTCCCCCTTGATTTCACCAGCTGATTCCAGGAGATTCTGTGGACGATTCTCGGTTCCATTTGAACCAGGTAGGATCTAAACCTGAGCTCTTCAAGTGCATTCCTTCCTTTTTGAATTTTTTGCATGTTTCCCTATTTTTCTGAGCCTTTGGGGTTTGAAAAGCTTGCCCTGGCTCCATCGCACCCTTCCTATATCGAAAAGTGCGATGCATACTGGCTTCGCCATTGGTCAGTCAGTATGCATCTCACCCAGTACACTACTGGGGGTGCGATGGGTGCGAGAAGGGAAATTTTTGCATTGTTTTCTCATGGAATTTTTTGCCTATTTTTTGCCAAATCAGGACCCTAACTCTTCTCTTTCTTGTTTTGCAGAGATTCATCGGAGCAAAATGGTTGTTACATGGCGAGAACGTGAGCATGAAGAAAAGGACATGCTTGCTTTACATGATCCGGTTACGGTAGCTCCACTGCGGAACTATGGCCTGTTCAAGTTTTTCCGCATATCTAGCATGAGGCAACAAATCAACTTGTTGCAATATCTTCTCAATGCATGGGATCCTACCAACCAGGTGTTTCAGATCAGAGGCAAATCTATCTCCTTGACTGTCGTGGACATCTATTTCTTGACCGGTTTATCGAGGCGTGGTGCCCCTCTTTCATTATCAGGTTCCGCCTGTGGGGGCGAATCTGTGAGAGATTATATTCGCCAGTATTGCCAACAGGGATCTCAGCCAAGTAGGGACGGCAAGATCAACATCCGAGATGTCAATGACCAGTCCTTGAGGACCATTCTGTTCACTTTTTCTAGACTGGCTGGTAGTGCGGCTCTTCACGTGGCTAACAGGTGCTATTTGCAGTACACCTTGCAATGCCTTGAACCAAAGGTGTTCAACTGGTGTGACGCAGTACTCCCTGTGATGAAAGAACAACTGACCAAGGTAAAAAGTGGAAAATCCAAGAAATTCAGCTATGGTTCTATTTTGACCGCTTTTGCCTTGGAAAAGATCCCACTGATGCAGCCGCAGTACATTTCACTTGGATTACCTCCACCGACTGACCCACAGATGCAGAGATGGGTCGAACTTAGGGCCCGACATGCTGGTCAGTCCCAGGTTTCATTTTGTGATACCTTCTTCGAGTGTTTCAACCGTTAGGAGATGGGTTTTTCCGAGTATCCATATGCTGGTATGGATTTCCGGGGTGAACCGGATTTGGTGTTGCCGGCTGGTGAGTAGTGGGGTGCTATCGGTAAATTCTCTGACCATATCTCTGTTTATCATTTCTTTTTATAATGTTTTTGTGCTTTCTTCTATCAGGACTAATCAAAACTCATGTGCTCATGAAGATATTGGACCAGTTCCACCAGCAGTACGTCTGAGAGTACCAGCTGCCAATCCAGCAGGAAAGGCTGTGGGGAGGGCTATCCTTCGCGACCTTGATGTGGCCGAGACTCTTTCAGCATTGCAGGATCAGATTGAAGGTCTCACTCTCTGTATTCCGGACGTGAGGACTGACGAGCTGCCTCTGAGGTTGCAACGACATACCACTGGCGTGCTGAGTCGATGGACTAGGCTTTTACACATGATTGCACAGGCGGTGACTTGTTATCACCAGCATCATTAGACTAGGGTGCCCCCTAGCATTTTGAGTTTTGGGTCATTTGACCGATTTTGTCCTGGTTACAGAAAATTATGTATAAACCATAAACAGTTATATATATATTTTTGATTTTCGGAGCTTTATTTTGGTTGAGTTACGTGATCTTGATGCAAATATTTGATAAAATGCTTCTTTTATAAATTTTGCAAATGTCTATCTAACACATAATTTGCCAATGAGTCTGTTAATGTGTTTAAGTTTATGGAAATATGCTGATATTGAATAGAATCAAATTGCCTTTCCAAAATCTTGACCCTTAGGAACATGCGATAGATAGCTGGATTCCGTACGGAGTAGATATCAGTGAGTTGTAGGATGACAAGTTGTGATTCTAGCCTGATGATGAGTCGGCGTATGCCACGTGTAATGGCATCAGAGAGGAGCTCTATCAATGCGCTGTATTCAGCAATATTGTTCGTTGACCGACCAATACATACCCCTCTGAAACTCACTAACTTGCTGCTTGGATCGAAGATGGCCCAGGCCGCAGAGGATAGGTTCCGTGAACTACGACTCACTCCATCGGCATATCCAACAAATGATTCCAATAGGTCCGACATCTGCAACAAACGTAAAAGCGGATCACTTAACCAAAACAATTACCCTTAGCCAAAACAAAAATGTAATAAAAGCATAGGGGTCACTATCTTGAGTCAAGCATAGTAACGCTTAAGGTACAACCTGTTGCGGGGTTGCGCCAGTGGAATCCCATCATAATCCACTAACTCGTAGGCTCCTTTTGCTAACACGCACTTAACAATATAGGGGCCCATCCATAAAGACTTGAATTTACATACTCCCAATTTATCGGATTCCTGGTCGTAAAATAAGACCAGGTCACCTTCTGAGAAGACACGGGGTTTGAAATTCTTGTCGAACTGCGCTTTGAATGATTTCTTATGGGATTCTTTAGCCAAAGCGGCATCACGACAGGTTTCATCGAATTGGATTAGTTCCAAGAAACGAGCCTCCTCTTCTGAAGTTCCGGGGAGAAGGTCGACCGTGAGTTTGAGGGATGAGATTTCACACTGAACTGGTAAGATTGCTTCCAGGCCATACACCAGTTGGAAGGGTGTAAACCCGGTTGCATTCCTCACCAATGTCTGGTATGCCCACAAGGCTGAGTACAGGATCAGTGCCAACTCCTTTTGTGGACTCCAATCATCCTTTGCAGCATCCACTTCAGGACCTTGCTGATTGCCTCAACTTATCCATTGGCCTGCGGATAATATGGAGTAGAGCTGTCATGGGACAACCCTAATTTGGCAGCCAAATCAACCATCATGCGATTGCGAAAATGCGATCCATGATCTGTGACTATGGCCTGTGGAATGCCGAATCTGGAGACTACATGATTGAAAAAGAAGATGGCAGACGTTTCGCCACTGTTGTTTAATGTAGGCATCGCCTCGGCCCATTTGGTAAAATAGTCTACTGCTACTACGATATACCCATGCCCCCCAGCCAAGGTGGGGTTACATGTCATGAAATATATGCCCCATTTGGCAAATGGACCAACAACAACTACTGGTTGCAGAGGTGTGGGTGGTATTCTAGTTTTTCGATCAAAGATTTGACATGCATGGCAACTTCTGACTGCGGTTATGCAATCTTTGAACATTGTTGGCCAGAAGTATCCTGCTTGTAAAATATTTTGCGCCATAGCATAACCAGATTGATGCCCCCCACACGCGCCTGAATGGCAATCATTCAGGACTTTTTCGGCCTCCTCGTGGGTGAGGCACCTCCTCAGAACTGTATCGACACCACGACAGTAAAGTGTATCACTGATGATCATGTAGTCTTTTTTTTGGTATCGAATGTGTCGTTGTTCTGAGCGGGAGGTACTAGACCTATATGTTTGGGTTTGGAGATAGATTATTATGTCTCCATACCACGGATTGCTTGAAGATATCAGAATCAAAGATTCGTCAACAATCGCTTCTTCTGATGTTACATCATTGGACGACGATGGGAGATCACATAGTAACTCTGCGAAAACCAGGGATTTCTTCGATTTTGATTTTATAAATTCCAGATCAAACTCTTGCAGAATTGCTATCCATTTTGAATATTTGCCCCCCAGCAACTCTCGCGACAATATATAAGTCATGGGGTTGCAATCTGACAAAATGGTAGTTTTTCGAAACATGACATAGTTTCGAAATCTCTGTATCGCTTGAACAGCTGCGACAGCTAGCTTTTCAACGTAGGAGTACTTGCTTTCTGTATCATTTAAGTTTCTACTCAAATAATATATAGGATGTTCAATTCCATTGTCTTCTTGAACTAAAACCATTTCGATGGTCGTATTTGCTATAGCCAGATACAGGTTAAAGTCTTTTTGATAATCAGGAGCATACATTAATGATGCTTTTATTAGGGATTATTTTAAAGCATCAAAGGAAGCTTGCGTGACCTGATCACAGACGAAGGGTACTTCTTTTTTTAATAGACGAGTATAACCTTTAGCAAGTTCATCATAATTTGGAATGAACCTCCTCAGAAAGTTTGCTTTCCCTTGGAGTTTCTGAATCTGAAGAAAATTTGAAGGTGGAGGCAAATTAATGATTGCCTGAACCTTACATGGGTTGAGACAAATCTCGTCCTTTGAGACCACAAAGCAAAGTAAACGACCAGAACTGACACAAAACACACATTTGTGTGGATTGAGTCGTATCTTGTAGTGTCGGCAACGTAGAAATATCACTCTCAAATGCTGCGGATGATCAGTCCGCTTTCGCGAATGAGCCGGAAGATCGTCGAGATATGGTTGAACGATGTTTTTGATGTCATGGAAGGCATAATTCATTGCCCTTTGAAATGTTTCCCCTGCATTCTTTAAACCAAAGGGTAGTTTGCGATATGCAAATGTGCCCCATGGACAAATAAATGCAGTCTTTGACTGGTCTTGTGGGCGGATATTTATTTGATTATACCCAGAAAATCCATCCATAAATGAAAAGATTTCACATCCGACGCATTCATCAATTATCTGGTGAATGAAGGGTGTAGGCTAGTTGTCTTTCAGACAAGCTTGATTTACATCCCTATAATCAACGCACACTCTAATCGTTCCTTGTTTTTTCATTACAGGAACAATATTCGATACCAAATCGGTTAGAGGAACCGGGTAAATAAAACCAGCATGGAGAAGTTTTTCAACTTCTGCCTTGATGGCAGTGACTTTCTTGGGGTGCACCTGCTGTAGCCATTGTCGTACTGGTTTGACATCTGGATACATCTTAATTTCATGTTCAACTATGCTCGAGTCAATGCCTGGCATTTCATCATACGACCAAGCAAAGACATCTCTGAATTTGCGAAAAAGAGCATGATATATTTCCAGTTCTGAAGGAGAACAAGATTTGCCGACATGAATATTCTCTACAACATCTGTTTTGGTCGAGATATTTATGGCGATAGTCTCTTCAATATTGGACAAGTTTCGCTCAGAATCCACCATGTTTATAGTATTTGATAGAAAATCAAAAACTGAGGGATGATGAAGGTCACTAGAAGTATCTTCTTTGTAATCCAGAAGATGGGAACGATGGTGGTAATCTTCCCATGGTGCCCCGTCAATCATCATTGAATGAACAATTCCTTTGTCTGTATAATGTACTTGCGACCAAGGATCTGAAGGGGTACCATATTCCTTAGACCTATCTATCCAAATGCTTGATGAGCATTGATTTGGGTTTGCCTCCCATGCCGAAAACATTGATTGCTACAAGATTTCTATTAGGCTTGGAGGCAATACCTGCAGATGATCCATGTTAATATCGTTTTCAGAGATATTTTGAATAGAAGATATCACATTGCAGGTTCCCACCGTTGCCACTTCCTCCAGATTGATTGGAGGTGATAGGGCAAAAGTCCCCATTAATATAGGGTCTTTTAGTAGGCCTACTCCGATATTTTGAAGCGAATGAGGGCTTCCATGGATCATCGGAATGCTTCCTGTAACTTGTGAACTGTTGGGGAGAAATGTTTGTTGGTCGACGATTGTAATTCATCCTTGAAAGGGAAATGCAATCTTCCTGAAATAGGTCGACACAATGGCTGCCATAGCATATATCCAGGGCCTTCCCAGTAGGATGTTGTAATCGAGGTTTCTGTCAATTACTTCAACATCTATTTCTACTATTCCCCCCCCCCCCCCAGTTCGACTTGCAAGTTACTTAAAATCCCGTATGGGGTGTATGTTCGTCCATCAAATTCTTTTAATGTCGTCGAAGATCACGACAAGGGTGGAGATCCTAAAGTTTTCCAGCAACTCATCGACATAATACATGTAGATGCCCCCTCATCAATAATTGTTCGATGAACAGTTTTGTTGAGGGCTTTCACTTGAATGAGGAAAGCTAGTTGAGTTGGTAACTGAGGGTCATATCCTTTGTGATTAAAGGACACAAGATTGGAATTCATTGGGTCAATCCCACCTATTGCTGATAATAAAGCCTGCTTTTGGGAGGGGCAATTTTGCAGTACCTCAAGTGTCGACATATCGGATTATAATGCTGTGCTGCTTTGGCACGAGGATTAAATGTCGATTTGTGTACTACTCCCTTTGGCAGCTTTATCGTTAGTTCAGGAATGATGGGTGGCACAACTTCGGTCGAAGTTGTTGTCAAAATACTAGGTTGATCATTAGCCTTGTTGTTCGATAGCTGTGGATTCTCGTAATCTTTATTCCTTGTCGATATCAAAGCATCATTTTGCTGCTTCGAAACCGACAACATTAGCACTTGGACGGGGAAGCATTGTCACTAGCAACCAGATTTGTTCCTGGATTTGGAAACGGATCAGTCAATACCGCCGAGGTTTTTGAATTCTTGAAGAATTTTCTAAGATCGGCTTTATATGGACATTCTCTTGTCCAATGATCCTCATCACATATAAGGCATGGACAATTTGGTTTCCTATCTCTAGAAGGGTTTGCAAAAGATTTTTCAGGGATGACTCCTCCTGTTTCTTCTTTTTCCCTTTCTTTTTCTTCTTGCCTCCTGGTTTCTTGGTTTCTTTGCCTTTGTCAGTCGATATGGCATTTACTTCTGAGGTGAGAAGTTCTTCATTTGCATTTTGACCTGAAATATTACGGGCCTTTTTCGACTTAGCCTTTATGGTTTTTGTACTGGTCATTCCTATCACGCCATCCCCGGCATGAGAGTCTTTGTTTGATTTAGGAGAGGGAGGAATGGAAAATTATGGTCTAGGAGCATCAGGGATTTTATCGTAGAGCATGCCAGACTAAGTATAGATCAAGTCTAGATATTGCGCATGAGCAATTACTTGCTCTTCAGTGACGACTCCTCCTTTTGCCACATCTTCCATAATAGAAGGTAACAACGACTTAATAAACCATTCAGCCAACAACTGATCAGGAACATATGTTTTTACCGTTCTACGACGACATTGCCACTCATGAATATGATCAGATATGTGAGTGGCTATCGTTTGCTTGAAATTGGTAAGAAGCTCTGTTCCCGTTTCGTACCTTATCGGTAACTGAAAATGGGTTAAAAAGGTTGTGGCTAGGGTACTAAAGTTATCAAACGAAGCTCTAGGAAATTCGATATACCATTTTTCTACCGGACCAGTTAACGTTTTCTGAAAAAGGCGAAGCCTGATCGAATCATCATTTAGAGTGTTAGATGAACACCACAGGTGAAAGGTCATCACATGATTCGATGGGTCTTCATCCGGATTTCCATTAAATTTAGGAATATCTGACGGAAGTTTATGAGGAATTGTTGGCCACCAAGGGGCGTGGGATTGCCTGAGCAGTGGGTCTTTGCATACCAGCATAGTGCATTTGATGCTGATAACTTTGGTAAGGTTGATGGGCATAACCATTATGAAATGGTTGATGTTGACCGTTTTGAATATACGGCTGCCCATTACTTGCAAAGACTTGGTGCTTAGATCCTTGGTAAACTTGTTGGAATTTTGGTTGTTGATATTGCATCAGCCATGGTTGTGAGACCATGTGCTGTTGTCTAATACTGGCTGTTTGACCAAGATGAGGGGTAATGGTACCCGTTTGAGCCTGGGTCACTCTAGTTAAGGAGCCACTAATTGACGATTGTGGTGGCGTCGCAGGGATAAGGGGCTATTGGATTGCGACTTGAGAGACTTGAGGTTGGCATACAACAGGTAACACTTGTACTTGCGACACCATCATAATAGCCGGTGTAGTGGGGGTATTTGACATAGGCAGACTTTGTTGCATTGAGTATACAACTCTTGGTTGTTGAGGTAGTATTGGCGTCCAACCATTGGATGTAATTCCATCATAACCTGAATTTTGTTGCGAACTCTCATATGTTTGACCTCCTAGAGGTGACAATGAAAGGGCATATTGCCCCCCATACGACGGTAATCTAGTGCTTAAGGGAATTATTTGCCTTTGAGGGCTGGACTGCCAAAATTGACATTGCGAAGGATCAATTTGCTGAGACTCAACATAAGAGATTCCAGATATTATTCCGGATGAAAAAACGGGAATAGACCATACCGTCGAAACAGCCCCTGGATGGATTCCATCCAGTGATTGAGAGCTAGTTGCGATAGATGGTACGCCGGCGAACATTGTTGGAGTGGCAGTAGGAAGTTCTGCCGCTGCTGTGTCAGATGACATAGTCCTAGATGTCGACGGTTGTTTAGACATATCTATTCTATCCAAAAGATTTCCGAGCAATTCTACAGGAACTTCCGATAATGGTAGACTAATTTCTGACGGAGAAGGATATAGGGTGATCCCAACTCCAAAATGCGATGGAGTACTAGATTATTGATCCTCCACAATCTCTTCTATAACAATCAAACCAGGTGGAAGAGGTAGACCGTTAGGTCCGTAAAATATTTCCGGTGCTAGAGAAGGTATAAATTCTGCAGCGACAGATGTTTGGGGAATAACACCTTCCGAATCTTCTGTAGATGGAGCCGGTTCAGGTATACTAGGATCAATTCTACTGTCCTCTAGTGGTTGCAGAACTTCTTCTGTAAAGGCGGCGGCACCAGAAATGTTTGGAGTAATTGGAGTCTCCGAGGGTGTCGGAACACTTGTTCCAACCCGACCAGGGGACTTTGAGCTGGTTAAACGAGTTCACTTTGTCCAGAATAGTTTTGATTCTAGAGACAAAGACGGTTGACTCGTAAGTCTCCGCGAACGAAGGGGTTTTAATTGAATTTCCTCCATGATTGCAGATTACTCGATCAACTAAAGATAAAGGGGAAAAATGTTTCCGAATTAAATGAATTTTAGACGCTTTGACACAACTTGTTTTTTCAATTTTTAAGAGTTGAGAAAAAACAAAAGATGACTCTAGTCGCCTTTGATTTTTAATGAGCCTAAAGTGACAAGTTCTCAAATGGACCTTTTCCTTTAAGGAGTCTGAAAAGGAATGAAAGAGACTACTTTGGAAATCTAGACAAAGGGATTACCAAACCAATCGCAAAACTGCAGAATACTTTTTACGGTACGACAGTCAATCTTCTTGAATGCTATGTTCAGTGCATTGCGATCGATAGGGCGGCAGACACAGATTCCTATGGATAAAGGATATAGCCTATTGTGGTCTCCCAATATATACTCGACGGTACATGGGAGCACAAGTCCGTACTGGCACTTGTCGTCTCAAAGAGGAGGAATCACCCAACCAACACTGAAAGCGACAGTTACCAGGCTTTACGACGCCGAAATGCGTCTCTAGCCTAGACTTCTAGATGTTGTGTGTTAGGTTCCAAAGCATTTTTATGTTCATTGAATTTATTTTATAGTTGATCTTTCTTAAGAAATTTTCCTTTCAGGTTCATCGCGTGATGTAGATATACAATTCCTAAAATGCAATCTAAGATGATAAACAATCGTTTAATCTTCTTTTTGCAATGAAAATCCTAGCTACTAAAGAAAGAGAGATGATATTCTTTCAACATAGAGCAGAGATCACACACTAGATGCACTATCCTAAATCAAACCAACAAGCAGTCTAAATGCAAATGCACATGCATGTATTTTTTTTTCAGCTTTCTTAATTGTGAATGACAAGAAGAATGCTATGTACAAATCTGAATTATCTTTTCAGAGCAACAGTACTAACAAGTTTCTCTTCAAAAACGAAAGGAAGATAATGACGACACTTTGCTATTTTGAATTGAAAACTTCTTTCGACACTTGAAAAACTACTAATTCAAATCAAATACAAGAGTAATTGTATAATCGACCATCAAGAACAATATAATTCTTTTCTTTGACTGAAAATGACACTTGTGACACTTTCAAATCAAAAGACGACAGTTTGATTATGCTACTTCTTCGTAAAAGAGAACTGAAAATGGTGCACAATACATAAAAACATTCATAGTTCTTTGCACAATGGAGGCAGAATGATGGAAAGGAAGGGAGTTTCCACAGTGGTATACTGATCACGGACAACAAAATTCCTGAATAAAGCTGAAGAGAGTGAACACAGAAACCAAAATATGAGAGCAGATGAGCTCTTGTCTGATCAGCCACCTGCAACATAGGGAAAGTGCGATGTAGCACACCTACTGCACACGGGAGGTGCGATGCATCCAGATTCCCAAGAGTAGAAGGTGCGATGGTCTAGGGACGAGACTTCAATTGGGTTCTAGGTCACAGTTTGTAACTTAGTTTAGGGATTTAGGCCGAGCAAGTGATGTTCAGTAAATATAAATCACAGGGGTTGATCTAATGAGGTTACTAGAGCCACCACTAGGGCAATTAGAAGGTTTACAAATCGATTGTTCAGTTTATAAACAAAACCTGGAGATAGACTGAAGCAACATTGATCTACTTTGTACTTGCATAGCAAATGCAGTTCGAAGGCTAGCTGGCTTGACTTCAGGCTCTGTCTGTAAGTTTATAAAACAAACAAATATATACAAGAAAACAATCTATTCGCTCCCCAACGGAGTCACCATTATGTTATCGAGAAATCTAGTGTCCACTCGGAGCTGCTAGTCCCACTAAGACTGGTAGCTATCTTAGAAACAAACAAACTAAAAATACTTTCGTTTTCCTTTATGAGAAGTAGATAAGAGGGGAATGAAGGACACCAACCTCAGTCTTGCGCTTGGTTCCTTGCTCGGTTCCTCTCCCTTCTGACAGATCCTTGCTGCTTCTCCTTTATCTACCCAGCTTCAAAGAGCACATGTGGAATCAAAGCGACATAATACTACCGAATAACAGAGATCTACAATCATAAACAATATAGGACCATATATATATTGACCACACAAATGCATATATCATCAAACATACAAGAATGTGGAGGAAAACTTGAATAGCTTTATTAATATCAAGAATAGCAAAGAGGATTACAACCAATTGTTCTGACCCAGCGTCATCCTCAAGAATGAAAGCCCTTCTTTCACCTCATGAAAAGCTTAGATCACCAAACACTATGATATTCCACCAAGGAACCAACAGAACTTCCTTACAAGATACAAAATTCCAACCTCTGGATCTCTGGGATGAGGGATCCATATATAGATGATTGCAGGGGGGTGAGTCAGCTTCTGGGATTTTGATTAGTGTCCTCTCTCTGATAGTTCTTGATTCCACTTGGAGATTGATGATCTCTTACTCATCCCTGGGCGAATTCAGAGAGGCAAGTGTCACAGGAGAAGTTTCTGGAAGATTCCATGATGATCCAGCGTGCAAACTGTCTCTGCCATTTGTCTACTCTCGTCCATCACACCCTTTTTAACTGAGCAGGTGGGATGCATCGCACCCTCTGCACTAGGCAGTCTGTATGGTCTAGCTTTGACCAGTTCTGAGTAGTTTTTTGTGGAGAACTTCTGGGAGATGATGTAATCAACTGACCTTGTTCCTTTAGGATATGAAACAACACTTTTAGAGACTTAGGAGCCCTTGGTTTATGGACATGTATGATTGGGGTTGCAGTGCCCAAAAATGTTTATAACATGAAGTTAATAAAAAGTTTGTTGTATCTAGAGATGTAATATTTCTTGAATATTTCAAAGGTGACAATGTTGTTGAGCGGAAACTTGATCATTTGGATAGATTCGCAAATGAAAAATCATTTCAAGAATTTGATAATTAGATTCCACATCTTGAAGGGGGGATTCCTATACTGGATCAACCTGTGGAATCTTCTTCTGAATTACTCTCTCCCCGGGATGAAACTCCAACCACTAATGATACTTTGAGTGATGTGATTGACAAAATTGGGAGACTCAATCTTGATTTAGTCCTAATTCAATCAACTGAGTAGCCTGGACCATCTCAAAAAGGTCCCCCAAAGTGGTTGACAAAGACACTTGAAAGTGTTCATCCTGATGAGGTTGAAAAGACAGGAACAAGAAATTCAACTCGGGAAAATGGAGGTGATGTAGATGACTCTGATTCACCTGTTGATATGGATGTTTCTTATGATTGTGAATTGAATTTGTCTATAGATTTTGAACCAAATTCCTTCAAAGAAGTCGCTTCTCATGATGAATTGAAAGAAGCAATGCAAAAGGAGTATGATTCCTTGATAAAGAAGGGCACTTGGAAGTTGGTTGATCCTCCATTGGGAACCAAACCAATTGGATGCAAGTGGGTCTACAAGAAAAAGTATAAAGCTGATGGCTCACATGACAAGCACAAAGCTAGGCTTGTGGAAAAAAGTTTTGCACAGAAGGAAGGGGTTGATTATGAGGATAATTTTTTCCCCACAACAAAATGGGCTACCATCCAAACACCCTTTTCCCTAGCAGATCAGAACGTTGGAAAGTCCATCAAATGGATGTAAAAACTACTTTCTTGAATGGAGATCTAAAAGAGAATGTTTTGATGTCCCGGCTTGAAGGATTTTCTGTGAAAGGACATGAACATAAAGTATACAAACTTGTGAAATCCTTGTATGGCCTCAAACAAGCAACGTGAGCCTGGTATGGAAAATTTACTTAGCATCTTCTGAAACTCAATTTCAAACATTATGATCTTGATGATGCAACTTTGTTTGCAAACAAAGTTGGCAAAATAATTGTATTTTTTGTGGTATATGTAGATGATCTTTTAATGATAGGGATCAATGAGAGCTACATTGCATCCATAAAGAAGTAATTGAGGAAATGTTTTGAAATGACTGATTTGGGCTATGTTCATTACTATCGTGGTATTGAAGTAACTCAACATTCGAAGTCCATATTCCTTTCTCAAAAGAAGTACATTGGAGATCCGTTGAACAAGTTTGGCATGGTTGAATGCAATCCTCTAAATACTCCAATGGAACAAAACTTAAAGCTCACATCCATTGAAGGAAAAGAATTTGAGGATGCAACAAAGTATAGATAGCTTGTAGGAAGTCTCAACTACCTGAATACTACTAGACCAGACATTTCGTTTGTTGTTGGAATTATCTCCAGGTTTATGCAAAAGCCTTGTGAGGGACATTGGTCTGCTACAAAAAGAGTTCTAAAGTATTTGAAGGGAACTCAAGACTTTGGACTCAAGTACACATAGGCGGGTGACTTCAACTTGATTGGATACTCTAACACAGACTTCGATGGAGACAAAGAAACTAGATTATCTACTTCTGGTTATGTTATGAGTCTTGGATCAGGAGTTGTCTCCTAGAGATCACACAAACAATCAGTTCCAACAAATTCCACAACAAAGTTAGAATATGTGGTAGCAGCTGAGGCAACAAAAGAAATTGTGTGGCTTAGGAAAATTCTAGAAGATTTGCAGGTAAGACAAGTACATTCGACTCCACTCCTGATTAACAACACATTTGCAATAAAGTTGGATAAGAACCCAAAGTTCCATGATTGAACGAAGCATATCAATGAAAAATATCATCTAATTCGACGTCATGTTGAGGCCTAAACAATCCATCTTTGCCATTGTTCCAGTAATGAGCAGATTGCAGACATCTTCACCAAAGCTCTTGGAAGAGAAAAGCTTGAAAGATTCAGAATGATGCTTGGACTCAGCAACATCCCTTCAGATTAAGGGGGGAATGTTGACACTTAATCATAAGGATTGGGTGACCAATTGTAAATAGTGTAAATAATAAATAAGGGAAAATGAAGAGTCATTGGGAGATGAAACTCAAGAGTCACTCCCTCATGTATATAACTATGAACAACCCAAATGAATAAACAGATTCTCATTTGAGGAGTTACCTCCTGGCTTGAAAAATAAACTAGCCATTGTTAAAGAAGTTCACCCCTCCTGGGCTACATCTCCTTGGATCAGCTCTAATGGCATGACCCCTTCTCATTATGCTCAATGTCTAGAAAAAGAAGAGTACATAAAGTGCTAAAATGGAATGGTTAGTTTCTCCTTCAAAGAAACAACTTCTGCAAGAGTTATCACTCCATACACATGTTAACCTATAGTCAAACATGTAAAATTTCAGCAAACATAGGCATCTTACACCAAGACCCCATACTCCAACTTCAAAGAGCATTAACAATACCACAATCCACTTGAAGTACATAAACAAGTCTCTTCTCCAAAACACATATAGAGAAAATAAGAATAAAAGCTACAAACTGATGTAATAGTTGGTGCAGAAAGCACATGGAGGATGGAAAACCCCTGCAAGCTCATCTCCATAATCAAACTCCTTCATAAACTAAATCAACACTCTAGTTGACCATAGCACCTGTAGGCTTAAAGCTACAAAAATCCTATCTAGAAGTGCTCCTTTGATCCTAAACTCTACTCCAATGAGTCCATAATATCCAAAAATGGCTACCTAGACTCTTTTTGCACCCAATTTGGTCAAAAACTGGAGAAGTTATGACCTCTCTTAGTTTCTCCATTTTTCGCTCTACAAATTGCACAAAATTCGACATCATCCTACAAATTCGCCCAATTTTACGCTAACGGAGTGAAAAATTCCCCGAATTTTGGGCGGATTTGTAGGACCATTAATTTTTCCACTGAGGCCTTAAAACCAAAAGATTGGTCATATGGGGGCCATGCGCCCAAGGGCTAGCCCCTGGCGCTGGCCCCCTCCCTTCGGTGGTGATAGTAACCGTTAGCGGTTTCAGCAAGAGTGATCACATGTGGACGATTTGTCCGACGGTCATAAAAAATGGTTAACTCTAGTGGTTTTGGTGTTCACACGGGGAGCAGTTAAGTTTTCCCAACCCCCCAACCTTGGAGACATTAAATGTTAAATAGAACCCGCCTCCATAGTTTGTTAAGTAACAACCTGCGGGTGCATTGGTAAGTCATTGTGTTTGTGAGTGGGAGGTCGTGGGGTTGAGCCTAGCCTCTGCCTTGTCCTGCCATAAAATTTTTACTATGCCCTTAAGAGGACACGTGGCAGCCTCAGGATTATCCACGTGTCACCTCCTCATTGACCCATACAAAAACACCTGGACCAATAAGATGAAGGAAACTCAACATAATATTTTGAGAATATTCTAATAATATTCCAAGAATATTCCCCTTGCCACCTAGGTGGTACGGATGCCTAGTCAACATCCCTGCCAGCCACCTGCAAATTTTTTACCTATTTGAAAAAGTAAACAGATCGCGTTTCTAGGAGCATATGATGTCCACTTCGTGAAAAACAAGTTGCACCAGATCCAAGATGACGAGATATACACTATCGTTTAGGTTCCAAACCATTCTGACAACTTTGAATTTTTGGCAAATTTTGAGCTCTTGATCACTCTTCCCCACTGAAAAGTTTTGGTCTCCAAAAGTTTACTTTCAATTGTTCAGCATTTGAAGGTACAGTTCCTTCACTTTTCCAAACTCGATCAAATTGATGATTGTAGTGCCTTGAATTGTACTTGTCTTGGCTCTTTCTCAAGCTGAACTTGAAATATAACCTGACCAAAGAATTCAAGTTCAATGTTCTTCTCAGCTTGACCATGTCTTTATGACCATCCACAACAACATCCTTCCCAGGAAGAATTCCATAGCACTCTTCTGCAAAATCTTTATCAAGGATAAGATCCCAAAATACTTTGACAAATGAATTAAAACAAGTTTCACATTGTGAATATTTGTATAAATTGAGTGCTTAACACATTTGTAACATACGGAATGCGTTGCAACTACTCATACTACAAATTTAAAATGATTTCTTATACTACAAATAGAAATGCATTTTACAAGATGGAATAAACTTGACTCCAAAATTTTCCATTCAAATTGACTATCAACAAGCCAAACTAGCATAACAATGCCTAAAGAAAACACTGTTGCATATAAGTGATTTGTTTATGAACATCACTTTTACAATTTTCCCAACTATGGGAAAATGCAGTTCTAGTGAAAAACAAAGATTTACAAACTTCAATTGGACAAATAATCCACCCATTTCTTACCCAACTAGGTAAATGAACCCTCTATTTGAACTTTTTCTTCTTCTGAAGCTGCTTCAGGGATGGTCGCATCTTGCGCCACTTTTTCTTTTTCTGCTTCCTCTTCTGGTGCTTGCATAATTTTCTTGCCCTTTCCAGGATGAAGTTGTGGAAACAATTTCCAACACTTCTCGACCTAATGCCCACTAATTTTGTAGTGAGTGCAAAATTTCTTTTGAGCTTCTTTTGGCTCACATGTCTTTAACCTTGGATGAGATTTTCTCTTTTCGGTCTCAATTCCATTAGACATAAACATCTTCTTGATGATTTCTTTCCTTTTATAGCACTTATCTACACAATGGTTAGATGAAAGGCAAAAGGTGCATGGAAACACATTCCTCAACATGTTATTCAAATCAGCATGTTGTTTTCCATTATGAAAATCATTTGAATTAACAAGATGATTATACCTCTTTTTGTTGTCCTTTGGCTTACGCTTCTTGCGTGAGGAACTTGCATGGAAAGAAGAACTTAGCTTTGTTTCTTCTTCAACTTTTTCATCTCTCTTTGGAGATGTTTTTCACTTCAAGTCCTCCTTATTCTTGAGGAACCAAGAAGGTACCAATTCTAGATGCAAATCCCAACATCTTGTCTCCTCATGTCCTATTTTATTGAAAAGGAACATGATACCCATGAGTTGTCGCTAGAAGACCATTCTTCTTTTGCAACATAGCCTAAGCCTTCATATTTAGGCCTCTCCTTTTCCTCAATTGGATTTTTAATGCCTTGATGGTTCACTCCAAGGCCTCCTCCCTTGTAACCCATCTTGGTCAAGAGCTTGGATCCAATGCCTTTACTATGTTTTTCAAAGGCTGCAAATGAATTTACATCAATACCTTCATGTAAAGAAGAAGCATGTAAATGCTTACCATTTGCCTCATATTTTGATTGACATACAAAGATGTTTTCAAACTCTCTTTTGATTCTGGACGTGTCCTCTTAGACTCTTTGGCTCTCTTCTTTCAGCTCCTTGAATTTGGGTGCTGATAGAACCTTATCTTCCACATCATGTGGACAAAAGGTACAAACTTGTCCATCTTCCTTCTTTGAGGGAATTTCTACACTAGTATCTTACATAAGAGTTGTAGAAAAACATGAAGAT
Source organism: Pinus tabuliformis (assembly GCA_031772625.1). NCBI lineage: Eukaryota > Viridiplantae > Streptophyta > Pinopsida > Pinales > Pinaceae > Pinus > Pinus tabuliformis. Next base: position 668,078,251 of record CM062812.1, read on the forward strand.
TATGGAGAAGATGGCGGTTTGTCACCATTCTTGTTACCTTCTTCCCTTGGAGAACACTCTCCTCTTGGAGGTCTATAGATTTCACCTTTCAATTTGGTATTCCTCTCTTCATAGAGGATTTTCACCATTTCTGCCATGTGTAAGAAAGTCTTTCTAAAAGCCTTCACATCCTCTAACATTATTGCAGGATCTCCTCCTTGGGACATGCTTTTCTTGAAGCTTCTACTGCAACTTGAGGTATAACTGGTGGTAGAGATTATAACCATCTTTCTCTCCTTTCCAAAATCTTCTCCTCACTTGAGCTTCAAAACACATTCACTTGCAAACAGCAACCATATCCTCCTTGCACAAAGAAAACCAGTGCTCTGATACCAACTTGATATGAATGTGGAATATTATATTTCTATGCTAAGATCCTCATTAGAATACAAAAATGTGCTTGAGGTTTGTACTCCAAAATAGCAAGTAAAAACATGAGTTTTTTTGTGACTTTTCTTAACTTAATTTCATGAAAATAAAAACTTTAAACATGAAATCAAAACACTGAATGGAAGCATGCATCAATCATTAATACACCAGCGATTGTTAAAGGAGTTTTCCCCTCCTAGGCTACATCTCCTTGATCAGCTGTAATGGCATGACCCCTTCTCATTATGCTCAATGTCTAGAAAAATAAGAGTACATAAAGTGTTGAAATGGAATGGTTAGTTTCTCCTTCAAAGAAATAACTTTTGCAAAAGTTATCACTCCATACACATGTTAACCTACAGTCAAACATGTAAAATTTTATCAAACATATGTGTTATAGACATTTTTGTGCCTTACAGCATAGAGCATGAAATGTCAATAATCTAAGGGATCCAAAGTCCCTAAACATGTTGTTCTTACCCTCAGAGGAATAAGGTCAGCAGACCACAGCACTGCAAATCAGTTCTCCACTGAAAAACACTCAAAAACAGGTCAATTTTGGATCAAAGCAGCTGCTCCACTAGGGATCTGCGCTGAATGTCAAGAGCTCTATGGTGTACCTGTGCTGCATTGCAAGTGCAACAAAGGCTACCTGCGCTGGGCGTACTTTGACATGTGGAGGAATCTTTTTCTCAATGTGCCAGTGCCCAGGAAGCTTCCAAAAAGACACTTGATCATAAGATTCGCCTAATGATGAGTTAAGAGCTTCTAAAACTCCAAGTGGAAGGCAGAAACTCCGAGTGAAGAACTGAAGAACAACTGGAGTTGAAGAGGACAACAAGTCACACATCAAGCTGACTTATCTTCACTCCAAAACTCTATATAAGGATCTCATCCCATGGGATCTAAAAAAGGGCGGAATTTAGTGTAAAGAATTGCTGTAGGTTTACAGTTGTGAGTATTGGGTGATTGCTTGAGGGAGGTGAAGAAGAGATTTCTCTCCGTCGGGAAGGTGATGCTGGATTGGACCTTTCATGGTTGTATCACCGCCTGAACCTTACTTCCATATATTAATAAAGCATTTGAGGTTCTTCTATTCGCATGTGTTTCAATGATGTATTGTCTTACTTGCGTATTTGATTTATGCTAATCCTTGAATCAGTTATGAATGCATGCTTCTTGTAGTTTCCTTTCTTTGTCTTGTTTGCAGGATCTCGTGTAGCTGGGCCTGTGAAAAGACTTGGAGCTGGGAGCAAGCGGAAAATAGAGGAGATTGGATCGACCATTTGCGCAAGACATCGGTAAGTAGATCTCTTCCTTTTATCTCTTGCATGTCATAAAGAAGTAACTTTAGATAGCTTTGCTTTCAGCTGTTGCTAAGGAACTGTCACCCTTAGAGTGGGTTAGGGTCATTCCGAGTTGGATACTTTCCCCCACAACAGACTGGCGACTCCGCTGGGGATCGTGTCTTGTTGGTAGCTTGTGTTTCTTGCTATTCATTTCTTAAGCAAAGAGAGTACCGAATCGAACTGCATTCGAGTCCTTCGAATGCAAAGTAGAGGGCAGCTACTCTAGCCCAGTGCTGGGCATGTTTATGATTTGAAGAGCTGATCCACAAGGAATCTTTTTAGCTCTTTGTGATAGTGTTCATCTTCCTTTAATCATCCTCTAGTGTATACTTGACTGACAGCCTCTGATTTGGCCAAAAACCATTGATTTTTGAGCAAACTGTGACCCGGAATCTGAGAGAGACGAGAGTTGCCTCATCAGTGCAGCTGCAACAAAGGCTACCTGCACTGCAACGCAGGTCCCGAAGGGGCTACCTGCGCTGCATCTCAGATTGACAGTGCAGCACGTGCGCTGATCCAGTTTTGCCTTGTGCAGCTGGGATTCCCCACTGTCTGTTGCCCAGTTTTCAGTATTGTTTTTGCAGCCTGTTGTCAACCTGTATACCCAGCTGAAACCACTTCTCTTTGCCTTCATTCCGCCTCAGTTGTATGAAGAAACCGTGATTGTTCTTATTGTATTTCTTGCTGTCATTCACAGTTTCCCGTAGCGAAAGTGAACTAGTCTTGCTATGACCTCTTGGATCTAGACCTGTGAGAAAGTGTCGTTGTGATTCTAAGAGCTAGTTTATTGCTGTTCATAGCTGCTTGAGCATTTGCTTTCGTTATATGGTTCGAATTTCAGTATTTCTTGTGTTGAAACGAGTGAATCTTAAGGTGTTCTTTTGATTATTGGACAAAACTTGTTTGCTTTCGCTTGAAATTGAATTCGAAATTATACAACAGCTTCCTTTTTGTAATACATCAACATTAAGGAAGAAGAAAAGAAATACTTGCATTGTGCATGTGCATTTTGACAGTTTGCATGTCGATTTAGGAAAAGTGCATCAGTGTGTGCTCTATGATCTGTTTGAAAAGATGATGTCTTTCTTTTCCTTCAGTAGTTAAGGTTTTCATAAGTTGAAAGAATTGAAAAAAGCTTGCTTATCATTCTTAGACTGCATTTAGGAGTTGTTCATACATCACGTGGTGATCCATAAAGGCAAACTGCTAAGCAAGATCAACCTAAAAAGAACTGAATTTATCTAACAACGCTTTGAAACATAACGAAACACAGTAGAGGTCTAGGTAGAGACGTGAACCGGCGTCGTTAAACATAGTGACTGTCGATCTCTACGAAGGTGGGTGATTCCTCCTGAGGGACGATAGCACTAATACGGACTTGTGCCCCCGCGTACCGTCGCGTATATTGGGGGACCCCTATAGGAACAAAGCCTTTATCCATAGGAAGCCGTGTCGGCCGCCCTACTAATCGCGATGCAGTGAACACAGCATTCACGAAGATCGACCACTCGTACCGTAAAACGTATTCTGTGGTTTCGCAAAAGGTTTGGCACACCCTTGCCTAGAACTCCAGAGTAGTTTCTTTTGGCCCTTTTCAAACTCTATAACTGAAAAAGTCCATCCGAGCATTTGTCACTTCGGGCTCGTTAATACATCGAAGGAGACTAGAGTCATCTTTAGCTTTTTCTCGACTCTTAAAACATGAAAAAGCAAGTTGTGTCTTAAAAGCGTCTAAAATTAATTCAATTCGAAAACACATTTTACCCTGTGCATTGTTGGTTGATCAAGTAATCCGCAATCGTGGAAGAAAGTCAATCGATGAACCGTCGTTCGCGGAGGAACACGAGACAAACGTCTTTGTCCCCGGAATCGAAAACAACCCGGGCAAAGCGATCTCGTTCAACTGGTTCCAAATCTCCTGTCAAAGTTAGAACAAGTGTTCCGACGACATCTGAGGTTCCGGTTACTCCAAACATTTCTGGAAACCCTGCCCCTATTGAAGAAGTTCAACAGCCCCAGAAGGACAGTAACACTGATCCTAATCTGAGAGCAAATACTTGTGTTACTGAATCAGGTCCATCAGTGATCGGTTCAGAGAGTCTTGCTCCACAAACAACTGTCGCTGTCGAAACAACCCCTTCTTCGGCACCAGAAATATTCTACGGACCTGACGGTCTTCCTCTTCCACCCGGTCTGATCGAAATAGAAGAAATTGCAGAAGATCCGCAAGCAACTACTCCAACACATTTTGGAGCAGGGATCACTCTACTTCCTACTGCATCAGAAGCTAGCCTATCACCCAGAGAAGTTCCTGAAGAATCACTAGGCAATCTATTGGATAGACTCAAAATGTCTGAACAACCGTCGACATCTAGGACTGTGCCGAATGACACAGCGACAGCAGAACTTCCTGCAGTCATTCCGACAATGTTCGCCGGCATACCATCTGTCCCTAACTCTCAACAGCTGGAGGGGGTCCCTTCGGGGGCCATGACGACAGTATGGTCTGTTCCTGTTTGTTCTCCCAGGATAATACCCGGTAACTCCTATGTTGGAACTCAACAGATTGATCCTTTTGGAAATCAGTTTGGGCAATCCGGTCCTCGAGGTGTAATAAATCCTCTCGGTTCCGGACCACCACCGTATGGGGGGCAATATGCTTTTTCATTACCCCCTCCGGGAGGTTACCCATACGGGAGCTCACAACCATACTCAGTTTATACTGGAATAACTACAAGTGGTTGGATACCTATGCTACCCCAGCAACCAAGAGTTGTGTATTCTATGCAACAACAGATGCCTGTGACGAACATCCCGACGACACTAGCAATTGTGACTGTGTCGCAAGTTCAAACAATACCTGTTGCATGTCAACCTCAGTTTTCTCAGGTTGTAATGCAACAACCCTTTGACCCTGCAACCCAACCACAATCGCCGACTGCCGGGGCGACACAAGCACAAACGGGTACCCTTACCCCTCATCTTGGCCCAGTGGTAAGCATCGCACAACAACCAATGGTATCACAACCATGGTTGGTGCAGTATCAACAACCGCAGTTCCAGCAAGTGTACCAAGGTGCCGAGCAGCAAATTTTTGCGAACAATGGACAACCATACCTACAATACGGTCAAAACCAACCACTCTATGGTGGAGTAGTCCATCAACCGTATCAATCATATCAGCATCAATTACATTATGCTGGTATGCAAAGACCAACTGCTCAGGCGATTCCATCGTATCCTGGGTACGCTTCACCTAACCTAAGTCAACAGCTGCCATTCGTGGCAACTTTGGAGTTACCCGATTTACATCGGTTGACAAACGATCCGATTGCCTACGCCCCTTGGTGGCCGGCGATTCCTCACAAACTTCCCTCGGACATTCCTAAATTCAATGGAAATCCAGGTGAAGACCCGTCGAATCACGTCATGACCTTTCATCTATGGTGTTCATCGAACACTCTGAACGATGATTCGATAAGACTTCGCCTCTTCCAGAGGACATTGACAGGTCCGGCGGCCAAATGGTATATAGAATTGCCAAGAGCCTCTTTCGACAATTTCAGCTCCTTGGCCACGACTTTCTTAACCCATTTTCAATTACCTATCAGGTATGAAACAGGAACCGAGATACTGACCAACTTCAAACAGACGACAGCTACTCACATATCTGATCATATACATGAGTGGCGTCGCCGTCGTAGGATGGTGAAAACATACGTTCCTGATCAGCTATTAGCTGAATGGTTTATAAAGTCATTACTTCCGGCTATAACGGAAGATGTGGCCAAAGGGGGGGTCGTAACAGAGGAGAAAGTCATTTCTCGTGCTCAATATTTAGACTTAGTATATACTCAGTCTGGCACGCTCTATGACAAAATACCTGATGCCCCCAGACCTGAATTTTCAATTCCTCCCCCTCCTAAATCGAATATTGACTCCCATGCCGGAGATGGCGTGATTGGCACTGCAAGCGCGAAGTCGAAAAAGGCTTCACCTCAGAAATCCCGTAAGACTTCAGATCGAAATGCCCATGAAGAGATTCTTGCTTCGGAAGTAAATGCCATATCAGCAGATAAAGGCAAAGAAACCAATCAACCAGGAAGCAAGAAAAAGCAAAACAAAGGGAAGAAGAAGCAACAGGATGATCCGTCACCTGAAAAAACTTCTTCTAACTCTCCTGAGAAAGGGAAAAAGAGATGGCCCTGTATGATATGTGACGAAGATCACAAGACATCAGAGTGTCCGTACAAAGCTGAACTCAAGAGATTCTTTAAAAGTCCAAAGAACCCAGCTGTGTTGACTGATCCATTTCCCAATCCAGGTCAAAATATGGTTGATAGTGGAAATGCTTCCCCGTCGCAAGTGCTGATGTTGTCGATCTCTAAGCAGCAAAATGATGCTTTGATTTCGACAAGGAGCAAAGATTACGGGAATCCGCAACTGTCAAGCGAAAAAGGTAAAGATCAACCTAGTAGTTCGACAACAACTTCGACAGAAGTTGTCCCACCCATAATGCCAGAATTAACGATAAAACCACCTAAGGGTGTAGTACACAAGTCGACTTTTAATCCTCGTGCCAGAGCAGCGCAGCATTATAACATAGTGGAAGATTTGGCTCAATCGCCATCCGCTATGTCGACTCTAGAAGTACTACAAAATTGTCCATCCCAAAGGCAGGCATTGTTATCGGCAATAGGGGGGGTTGATCCTAAGGATTCCAATCTTGTGTCCTTTGATCACAAAGGGTATGACCCTCAGTTACCAGCTCAACTAGCTTTCCTTATTCAAGTGAAGGCCCTCAACAAAACTGTTCACAGAACAATTATTAACGAGGGGGCATCGACATGTATTATGTCAATGAGCTGCTGGAAAACGCTAGGGTCACCAACCTTGTCGAGATCTTCGACAACACTAAAGGCTTTCGACGGTAGGACATATACCCCTTACGGTATCCTAAGTAACTTGAAAGTTGAACTAGGAGGAAAAACAGTAGAGATTGATGTTGAAGTCATAGATGGAAATCTGGATTACAACATCCTACTGGGAAGACCATGGATTTATGCCATGGTAGCTGTAGTGTCGACTTATTTTAGGAAGATCGCATTCCCGTTTGAAGGGGGGATTACGGTCGTCGACCAACAGAACTTCCTCCTTAATGGTTCACAAGTTACGGGAAGCATTCCCATGATCCATGAGAGCGACCATTCAATTCAAGATATAGGAGTAGGCCTGTTGAAAGACCCCACGATGATGGGGACTTTCTCACTACCCAATCATATGTACATAGGAAATGTACCATTGGTGGCTACCTGCAACATGATATCTTCCACGAAGGTCGCAAAAGACAAAGTCGTCATGGATCGGGCAATGGTGTTGCACCCGAGCCCAATCAAAATATTGTAGCAATCAATGTTTCAGGCATGGGAGGCGAGCCCAAATCAATGCTCGTCAAGCGTTTGGGTAGATAGGTCAGGAGAATGTGGAACCCCTTTGGATCCTTGGTCACGAGTGCATGCAAGTGACGAAGGAATCCTGCAATCCATGTGGATTGAGGGGGCACCATGGGATGATAACCACCATCGTTCCCTTCCTAAGGAAGATACTCAAGGCGACCTGTATCACCCTTCAGTATTTGAATTCCTAACAAATACTGTAAATACGGTGGATTCCGAGAGAAACCTATCCAATATAGAAGAGACTATAGCCATAGATATCTCGGCAAAAACGGACATTGTAGAGAATATTTATATCGGCAAAGGTTGTTCCCCTTCAGAACAAGAAATATATAAAGCTCTTTTCCGCGAATTTAGAGATGTCTTTGCTTGGTCATATGATGAAATGCCAGGCATTGACTCGAGTATCGTTGAACATGAGATTAAGATGTATCCTGATGTCAAACCAGTCAGACAACGGCTTCGGCAAGTACACCCCAAGAAGGCCGCTGCCATTAAAGCAGAAGTTGAGAAGCTTCTCCATGCTGGTTTCATCTACCCGGTTCCTCTAACCGATTGGGTATCGAATATTGTCCCTGTTATGAAAAAACAAGGAACAATACGAGTGTGCGTCGATTATAGGGATGTAAATCAAGCCTGTCCAAAGGACAACTACCCTACACCCTTCATCGACCAGATAATTGATGAATGCGCCGGATGTGAAATCTTTTCGTTTATGGACGGATTTTCCGGGTATAATCAAATTAATATCCGCCCACAGGACCAGTCAAAGACTGCATTTATTTGTCCGTGGGGCACATTCGCTTATCGAAAATTACCCTTTGGTTTAAAGAACGCAGGGGCGACGTTTCAGAGAGCAATGAATTATGCTTTCCATGACATCAAGAACATCGTTCAACCTTATCTCGACGATCTTCCAGCTCATTCGCAAAGGCGGACTGATCATCCGCATCATTTAAGAGCAATATTTCTACGTTGCCGACACTACAAGATAAGACTCAATCCACACAAATGTGTGTTTTGCGTCGGTTCTGGTCGTTTACTTGGCTTTATAGTCTCCAAGGATGGGATTCGTCTCGACCCTTGCAAGGTGCAGGCAATCATTAATTTGCCTCCACCTTCGAACTTGATTCAGATTCAGAAACTCCAAGGGAAAGCAAACTTTCTGAGGAGGTTCATTCCAAATTACGCAGAACTTGCTAAAGGTTATACCCGTCTCCTGAAAAGGGATGTACCTTTCGTCTGGGACCAGGTTGCACAAGCTTCCTTTGATGCTTTGAAAGAAGCGCTAATCAAAGCATCATTAATGTACGCCCCAGACTATCTAAGGGATTTTAACCTGTATCTGGCTGCAGCAGATACGACCATTGCGATGGTTTTAGTTCAAGAAGTCGATGGAATTGAACACCCTATATATTATTTAAGTAAAAACTTAAATGATACGGAAGGTAGATATTCTCATGTTGAAAAGCTGGCATTAGCAGCTGTTCAAGCGATTCAAAGATTTCGGCATTACGTCCTCTTTAGGAAGACCACTGTATTGTCAGATTGCAACCCCATGACTTATATACTGTCGCGACAGTTGCTTGGGGGCAAATATTCAAAGTGGATAGCTATCCTTCAAGAGTTTGATCTGGAATTTGTGAAATCCAAATCAAAGAAAGCTTTAGTTTTCGCAGAATTATTATGCGATCTCCCGTCATCATACAACGATGAAACGTCCAAAGAATCGATCGTGGACGAAAGTTTGTTTCTGATATCAGCAAGTGATGAGTGGTATGGAGATATAATAGTTTATCTCCAAACCCAAAAGTTTCGGCCAGACACCTCTCACTCAGAACGAAAACGCATTCGATACCAAGCAAAAGACTACATGATCGTCGGTGATACGCTTTACCGTCGTGGTGTCGATACGGTCCTGAGAAGGTGTCTAACCCATGAGGAAGCCGAAAAAGCCCTGAATGAATGTCATTCAGGCACCTGTGGGGGGCATCAATCTGGATATGCTACAGCACAAAGAATCTTACGAGCAGGATACTTCTGGCCAACCATGTTCAAAGATTGCATAACCGCAGTTAGAAGTTGCCATGCATGTCAGATTTTTGATAGCAAAACCAGAAGACCCCCCACTCCTTTACAGCCAATAATAGCTGTGGGGCCTTTCGCCAAGTGGGGCATCGATTTCATGCAATGTAACCCCACCTCGACCGGGGGGCATGGGTATATTATAGTCGCAGTTGACTATTTTACCAAATGGGCCGAGGCGATGCCTACATTGGATAACACTGGTGAAACAGCAGCCCTATTCTTTTTTAATCATGTGGTCGCTAGATTCGGCGTGCCACAGGCCATAGTAACAGATCATGGATCGCATTTTCGCAATCACATGATGGTTGAATTAACTGCCAAACTAGGATTGTCTCACGACAGCTCTACTCCGTACTATCCGCAAGCTAACGGACAAGTTGAAGCGATCAACAAAGTCCTGAAGCGCATGCTGCAAAGGATGGTGGGAGTTCACAAAAGAAGATGGCATTTGATCCTGTACTCGGCCTTATGGGCCTACCGAACATCGGTAAGGAACGCCACTGGGTTCACACCGTTTCAACTGGTGTATGGCCTGGAAGCGATCCTACCAATCCAGTGCGAAATTTCGTCCCTCAAACTCGCAATTGATCTCCTCCCCGGAACCTCAGAAGAAGAAGCTCGTTTCTTGGAGTTAATCCAGTTGGATGAAACTCGTCGTGATGCCGCATTGGCCAATGAAGCCCATAAGAAACGAGTCAAAGCGCAGTTCGACAAAAATGTCAAACCCCGTGTCTTCTCGGAAGGTGATTTGGTCTTGCTTTATGACCAAGAATCCGATAAATTGGGAGCTGGGAAATTCAAGTCCTTATGGATGGGCCCTTATATTGTTAAAAGTGTGTTAGCAAAAGGTGCCTACGAGTTGGTAGATTATGACGGAATTCCACTGGCGTAACCCCGCAACGGGTTGTACCTTAAGCGTTACTATGCCTAATAGTAACCTTTATGCTTTTGTTACATTTTTGTTTTCGCTAAAGCGTTTGTTCCGGTTTAAGTAATCCGCTTTTTACACTTATTGCAGATGTCAAATCCATTGGAACCATGGGTTGGATATGCTGACGGAGCGAGTCGTAGTTCGAGGAACCTATCCTCAGCAGCATGGGCCATTTTTAACCCAAGCGGCGAGTTAATGAGTTTCAGGGGGGTATGTATTGGTCAATCAACAAATAATATCGCTGAGTATAGCGCGTTGATAGATCTCCTCTCTGATGCCATCACACGTGGCATACGCCGGCTAGTCGTCAGGCTAGACTCACAGCTCGTGGTACTACAGCTCAATGGTACCTACTCTGTCCGAAATCCAGCTATTTATCGCAAGTTCCTAAGAGTTAAAATCTTGGAAAGACAGTTTGATTTTATCCAATATCAACACATTTCCAGAAACTTAAACACATTAACCGACTCATTAGCAAACTATGTGTTAGATAGACATTTGCAAAATTGATAAAAAGAGAAGCATCATCGATGTTTCATACATGGATCACATAAAAACTGGAATAAACCCCGAAAATCAAAAATATATATAACTGTTTACGGTTTACATATAATGTTCTGTAACCAAGACAAAATCGGTCATACAACCCCAAAACTCAAAAATGGCTGGGGGGCACCCTAGCCTAGTGGTGCTCATGATAACATGCCACGGCCTGTGCAATCATGCGCAGAAGACGAGACCATCGTCTAGGAACACCAGCAGTATGTCGCTGCAATCGCAGAGGCAACTCGTCAATCCGTATATCCGGAATCCCGAAGGTAAGACCCTCGACCTGTTCCTGCACAGCAGCAAGAGTCTCGGCCAAGTCAAGGTCACGGAGAATAGCCCTCCCTGGAGCCTCCACTGCTGGGGCAGCGGCCGGAACTCCCGGACGAACTGCTGGACGGACGGGGCCCACATCTGCATGCACACATGAGTTTGATTAGAGTCTTGATAGAGTAAAGCACAAGGACATTATAAATAAAAAAAAAAACAGTAAACAGTGATAAGGTCAAAATATTTACCAAGATCACCCCACTGCTCGCCATCCGGTAGTACCAAATCCGGATCACCTCGGAAATCCATGCCAATATATGGATACTCGGAAAAAGCCATATCCTGCCGCTCGAACCACCTAAAGAAGGCATCAGTAAAAGTAATCTTAGATTGACCTGCATGTCTAGCCATGTGGTCAACCCACCTCTGCATGCGTGGCTCAGTGGGAGATGGCAAGTCGAGGACAATGTACTGAGGTTGCATCAGGGGTATCTTCTCCAAAGCGAAGGCAGTCAAAACTGAACCAAAGCCAAAATTCTTCAATCTCCTGTCCTTTACTTTGGTCAACTGGTTTTTCATCTGAACCAGTACTACCTCACACCAGTTAAAAACTTTCGGCTGAAGACATTCCAGGGCGTGCTGCACATATGACCTGTTGGCAACATGAGGGGATGCACTACCGGCCATCCTACAAATCGTGTACAGAATAGACCTGAGAGACCTGTCAGTGACATCACAGATAGAAATCTTGCCGTCTCTGCTCGGCTGAGATCCCTCCCTGCAATACTGACGGATATAATCTTTCACGGAATCACTCCCTCGGGCCGAACCGGACAAGGAAATGGGGGCACCCCGCCTTGACAACCCAGTCAAGAAGTAAATGTCCACTATGGTCAAAGGGATGGACTTGCCCCTAATCTGAAACACTTGGTTAACAGGATCCCAAGCATCAAGCAGGTACTACAGTAAACGTATCTATGCCCTCATGCTAGATATGCGGAAGAATTTTAGCAAGCCACAATTCCGCAGCGCGCTCACGGTAACAGGATCATGGAGGGCAATCATGTCCTCCTCTTCGTGCTCTCGTTCTCGCCACGTAAGAGTCATTCTGCTCCAATAAAATCTGCAAAACAAACAAGAGGAGGAGTAAGATCCCTGACTGAGTAAAGAAAATGGCAAAAATCTCATTGTGCAACCAAGATGTTTTCTGCGCCCAACGCAGGTAGGGAAGGGTCTCACCTGCGTTGGGAGGCAAACTGCCTTTGAAAATGAAAACCCCAACGCAGGTTTCGATATGGGGCACCTGCGCTGATGGCAGAGCGCCCTAGAGAAACCCCAGGGGCTCATGGGGGCAGGAAAACAAGCATAAAATTGAGAAATAAGACCATGAAAAGATAAAGCTAGGGTTTAGCTCCTACCTGGTGGAAACGGCGCTGAAAATCGTCCACAGAATCTCTCGAAATCAGCTGGTGAAAAATCAAGAGGAAGAGGCACCTCCAAAGCTCCAACAAACCAAATGCACATGAAATGGTAAAATGAGAGGTAAAAACATCTTTTAATTGCTTTTTACGTAGTTCAAAGTGAAATATTAGTATTTTTTACTTCATGTTATCCATTTCTAACAAGTTTGTTGCAGCAAATTGATGAAAACAGTACTATCTCTGGAAAAGAAAAACTAGTCATGGTAAAATATGAATTTGACCTTATCAAACGAGCAGTTTTAGCAAAGTTCATGCTCATTAAAAAATAAACGCAAGATCCGAGCAGTTTTAATGCGGAAATTCATGCTCGTTAAAAAATAAACATAAGCTTGTGGGCAGGCTTCCCCCAGAGTTCAAGCTCATGCAAAAAAAATGAACCGGTAAATAACCATTTGAGACCGTAAATTCATCAGCCATGAAAGCCTTGGTCGTGTTTGTGCACCGTCACCTCCACTTTCCATTTGGCCGATCATTCACATCCACTTGATTGTTTACCTATTTTGAGGAACAGCTGCGAAGAGTGATTTCACCTAGCCATCCTTGTAATACTGCCGTGATTGGAAAATTCCAACCTGTACCTGGAATCTGCTGCTATCCCTGTTTATCACTCGTTCCTCAAAATACGAGTCTTCTTTGAGCTCTTTTCACTGACTCGTAAAAAATGAAAAGTTTGCCGAGTTTTGGCCTTCCAGCTCGTTAAAAGGACCGTAAGAGCTATCCCTCCTCTAGATTTAATCTTTTTGGACCTGAGGGATTATTGCACAAAAAGATCGAGCGCTTGTCTAGTTCGGCTCGATAAAGATATCGAACATTCATCCCTTTTGTATTGTTTTATACTTTTTCGGACTTAAGGGATTAGATGACGAAAAAGGACCCCTGGAGTCTACTTTATGTACACTTTTCAGACTCTCTAAAAATGAAAAGGACCGAGTTGTCTTTGTCGCTGGGCTCATTTAAAACATTAGATAGCGACAAACTTGTCTGTAGACGAGAACGAGTTTCCCTATCGCTAGGCTCGTTAAAACATAGCGATGGGCTTGCCCGAAGGGCAGGTTATAGAACAAGCATATGTTATCCTCCTCAAGCTTGACAAAAATAAAGAGGTACTGGTCAGAAATGACTGGGGAAAAATTGGGAGAACCTCAAAGCTTAATGGTAGCAAGTCGCTCTTGAACATGACACTTTTGCCTTCGTAAATATCGGGTTGGGTTATTATCATTCACCGGTCCCTTCACCATGGTCTCGCCATACCATCCATACATGGGGTAATGCTACCGATCCATCACATCAGTGTCGTTATATGTTCAAGAGATGTCATTCAGAAAGTGTCAACCGGGTCCCATCCACTACCGTACATCATCTTTCATCCTTCCATGACCGCCACCCTGAATCGTATTTCACAGATCGTTTTCACCATCATCACTAGCTCCGTTCCGTGTCACTGATGTGGGATTCATTAAGGCCCTCCTTTGACGGATCACTTCTTGTCGACATCAGCTCATTATCCAAGAAGTTGATCTAGGAACACCCCCTCAGTACTTTGAAGCTTGCATGCCTCAATGGCAAGTTTCTCACTCCCGCCGATAGGTATACATTAATGACCTTCGACCAGGAGACTTTGCGTGGTGTTCGACGTCAGATCCTATATTCACACCACGTGAATTGTGCTGCAGTACCTTGAGGGTCATCATCATTATCGGTGATTCCTCTCGCGCTTGTTAACAGTTTACATTATTGACTGGTAATCAAGCGATGTCTTTCCATGTTCGACTTCAAGAAATTCTCACATGGATCGACTTGTACTAGAGTGAAGATCGGACAAGTTTGAAGACCCCGGATCTAGTTTCATCCATCCGGGCTGCGATATATATTCAGGAGATAAAAACATAGACATGTGCAGCAGATGATCATCCTACTAAAAGGATGATAATTAAAAGCAGAGAATTATCAGTCTATTATCAGACGATCGTCTGTTTATGTACAACAAATGTATTTATAAAGCTGAGCATGGGAAATGCCCGCATCAGCTAGATCATGAAAAGAAAGTATGAAAAGATAATGTATTGTATTGTATTTTGTTACAGGTCACCTCCCGACGATTGAATGAACTTCGGATCCTCCTAATAAAGCATTTCACCCGATAAACGACCTCATACTTTAGGGGGCAACTGTTATAGACATTTTTGTGCCTTACAGCATAGAGCATGAAATGTCAATAATCTAAGGGATCCAAAGTCCCTAAACATGTTGTTCTTACCCTCAGAGGAACAAGGTCAGCAGACCACAGCACTGCAAATCAGTTCTCCACTGAAAAACACTCAAAAACAGGTCAATTTTGGATCAAAGCAGCTGCTCCACTAGGGATCTGCGCTGAATGTCAAGAGCTCTATGGTGTACCTGCGCTGCATTGCAAGTGCAACAAAGGCTACCTGCCCTGGGCGTACTTTGACATGTGGAGGAATCTTTTTCTCAATGTGCCAGTGCCCAGGAAGCTTCCAAAAAGACACTTGATCATAAGATTCGCCTAATGATGAGTTAAGAGCTTCTAAAACTCCAAGTGGAAGGCAGAAACTCCGAGTGAAGAACTGAAGAACAACTGGAGTTGAAGAGGACAACAAGTCACACATCAAGCTGACTTATCTTCACTCCAAAACTCTATATAAGGATCTCATCCCATGGGATCTAAAAAAGGGCGGAATTTAGTGTAAAGAATTGCTGTAGGTTTACAGTTGTGAGTATTGGGTGATTGCTTGAGGGAGGTGAAGAAGAGATTTCTCTCCGTCGGGAAGGTGATGCTGGATTGGACCTTTCATGGTTGTATCACCGCCTGAACCTTACTTCCATATATTAATAAAGCATTTGAGGTTCTTCTATTTGCATGTGTTTCAATGATGTATTGTCTTACTTGCGTATTTGATTTATGCTAATCCTTGAATCAGTTATGAATGCATGCTTCTTGTAGTTTCCTTTCTTTGTCTTGTTTGCAGGATCTCGTGTAGCTGGGCCCGTGAAAAGACTTGGAGCTGGGAGCAAGCGGCAAATAGAGGAGATTGGATCGACCATTTGCGCAAGACATCGGTAAGTAGATCTCTTCCTTTTATCTCTTGCATGTCATAAAGAAGTAACTTTAGATAGCTTTGCTTTCAGCTGTTGCTAAGGAACTGTCACCCTTAGAGTGGGTTAGGGTCATTCCGAGTTGGATACTTTCCCCCACAACAATATGCATCTTACACCAAGACCCCATACTCCAACTTCAAAGAGCATCAATAGTACCACAATCCACTTGAAGTACATAGACAAGTCTCTTCTCCAAAACACATATAGAAAAAATAGGAATAAAAGCTGACACACTGATGTAATAGCTGTTGTAGAAAGCACATGGAGGCTAGAAAACCCCTGCAATGTCATCTCCATCTTCAAAATCCTCTATAAACTGAATCAACACTCTGGTTGACCATGACACCAATAGGCTTCAATGCACAAATCCTTAGTTGAATTGAGGCTTCTATGATCCATAATAGTTGAAAGAATAACTTCGGCGTAAATCACATGTAGACAGACATTTGTCGACGCGTTTCGAACCAACTAGTGTGGTTCATGCACAAATCCTATTTAGAAGTGCACCTTTGATCCTAAAATCTGCTCCAATGAGTCTAGAAAGTCCAAAAATGGCTACCTAGCCTGTTTTTGTACCCAATTTGGTCGAAAACTCGAGACTTTATAACCTCTCCTAGTTTCTTGACTATTCACTCTACAAATCGCACAAAATCTGGCAACAACCTACAAATTCGCCCCCATTTCCACTAATAGAGCAATAAATTCCCCAGATTTTGGGTGGAGTCGTAGGACCGTTAATTTTTTCGTCGAGGCCTTAAAACCAAAAGATTGGTCATATGGGTCCCATGCGCCCAGGGGCTAGCCCCCGACGCTGGCTCCCTCCCTCAGACGGCCACAGTAACCGTTAGCAGTTTCCACAGGAGTGATCAGATGTGGATGGATTTTCTGGTGGTTAGGTGGTGGCAGTGACCTTTATGGTCACAACAAATGGTTAACTTTGGTAGTTTTGGTGTTCACATGGGGGGCGGTTAATTCCGCCCGACCCGCCAACCTTGGCGGCATTAAATGTTAAATAGAATCTGCCTCCATAGACTATTAATTAACAACTTGCGGGTGCGTTGGTAAATCTTTGCGTTTATGAATGGGAGGTCGCGGGTTGAGCTCAACCACTGCCCTGTCTCGCCATACAAATTTTACTATGCCCTTAGGAGGACACATGGCGGCCTCAGGCTTAGCCACATGTCACCTCCTCATTAGCCCATACAAAAACACATGGACCAATAAGATGAAGCCAACTCAACATAATACTCTAAGAATATTTTAGGAATATTCCAAGAATATTCCCCTTATCACCTAGGCAATACGGATGCCTAGTCAACATCCCTGTCAGCCACCTGCAAATATTTTACCTATTTGACAAAGTGAACAAATCATGTTTCTAAGAGCATATGGTGTCTGTTTCACGTGAAACAAGTTGCGTTGGATTCAAGACGATGATATGTATGTGGTCGTTTAGGTTCCAAATCATTCTGATAAATTTGATTTTTTGGCAAATTTTGAGCTCCCAATCACCTACATATGCTTCAGAGATGCAGCGACAACCTGAAGCCTACAACATGGGGATGGACGACTACCAAAATCCAGACCAACATGAGGAGAGGCAACACCAATGGGCACAAAAATAAAATTGGAGTGACCAAAGGAGGAGGGGGAAGGGATTTTAGTTGGGAAATTGATGTCGAGATCTCTGGAGAGAACCCGTAAGGAGGTGTTAGCATGGGCATGGAGGGAATAGAGCTCGACTATCCAACGAGTGACCCAAGATTTATCTCGTTCCTAGTCTAGGAGGCAATGAAAAAGTATATTACAGAGAAACCAGATGGTGTTGTTACCTCGACAGACTTCTTTAGCCTCAAGTTTGAAGACTTAACAATGAATGTGGTAAGGGGTTTCATGGTCATACATGAGTTAGTATTCCTCAACAACATGGGAGGTGGGCAAGTGACCTCTGCCTTTGTCACACCCAACATGACATCCCATACCTCTCTCATGGCTCATGGTGAAGCATCTAGAGTCAAATGGGTGAGAAAATGGTTCAAGAGTGACAATGGTTGCAGGGACAGAGAAGGTGGTCGAAATAGGCTAGATTGTGAACGAGGTGGTCGACGTGAAGAGCTAGAGCGATGCCAGGTGTTCTGGATTAATATGCTAGGAGGAGGAGTGGAAGGAGCATTGGTTTCAAGCAAGTGAGGGTATTTCAAGTTGTAGGTAATGTAGCCCCAGGTAATCTAGATAGTACATAGCCAAGGTGATGGACACCAAGTGGTGGACGTCATCATTCAATTTCTGGGCAAGTGGTGATGTTTGAAGGAGCACCCAGATCTGAGGATTAGAGATCATTTTCACAAGTTACTGAAAATTAGGGTACCAAGCATTGATGGCTGGAGAGGAGGGAGGATAGTCTTCACTTTGCTAATGGTCTTCAACCCCTCAATTGGCTACATAATTAGCAAGAGAATTGGCTTTTCACTTGGTGTGGGAGAAAATGATGGCCTCCCAATCTGAAATGAGATCTGCTAATTGATGAATTCAGTATTCTAGGCGCAAGCTGATGGAGTGTCTAGAGGTTGGGGAACCATTAAGAATTCCTTGGGCTATTTTTATTATGATTTGAGAGTCCCTTTCCACTATTAGAGGAAAGAAATGATTCCTTTTTGTTATTATGATGCCTTCTATCAGTTCTTCCAATTCCACCACATTGTTTTTTTCATAGCCTATGTAGCCTCTGTAGATTTGTAGAATTTCCCCTGAGTGATTTTTGATGGCTCCACCAATTCTAGCTTCCCTAGGCTTTCCTTTAGATGCACCATCAAAGTTAAGCTCGAAGTGATGGAGGGGAGGTGGTTTCCAGGAGATAGGAAAGGGGCCTTTCACTCTGGAAGATAGAGATTGTCCATGGAGATTTTGAGGTTAGAGGTTCCACCAAGAAAGGATTTCTCTTTGAGATGAAGGATCTTGAAAGTCATTGGTTAACCAATTAGTGAGGGCAATGGATTCCTCAAGGTGCCTAGGCCTAGGTGGTCTCAAGTTTCATTCCCAAAGGCCTAGGAATCCCTTGACTGGTTTTGGCGAGATACACAGTGAAGCCTAAGGGAGAAGTATCGATTTAGGGCCTAGTGATTCGGGATTGGATTGTAGTAAAGCCTAAGAGACAAAGAGATAGAAAATTCCTCAAGGATAATGATCGATTTCGAATGAAATTCCAAGTTCGGTTTGGTTGTGATTAGAGTACTGGTTTTGGTGTGATCACGGTTTGATGAGGGTGGAGGTGGTTTAACCTTTGGATTCCCTTGATTGTTCTTGGATTGGTTGTTTTATGAGATCCCACATTCATGCTTGGAATATGGTATGGGGGTGACTGACTGAAAGAGATATTTGGTTCAGCCATGTCTATGGTTGGGTGGTATGTGGAAGTCTCAAACCTGGTTGGATTTGCCTATGATTAATAAAAGCTAAGTTATCTTACTTTTGCACTTTTTTATGTGTGGATTTAATGGTTGTCATATCTCTAATATTTGTAGGGTTATGCTGGTTATAAGCATGGTTATATGACTGGTTCATGTCATGGTTATTTCATGTATTTACTTGTAATTTTTAAATGGATGGATGCAGGACCTAATTGATGTTATAATAGCACAATGGAGAAGGTGGTGATCTTTCTGGTTATGTTTAATAAGTTCTTTCAGTCATTCATGCCCTGTGTTGTATCCTAGACCTGTAGGTTGCATTAATGCCAAGTATTTGACAGAATGTCAGTCCCGGTTGAGGATGCTCAAGCCTAGTCTTACATTTTTTTTGATTTGTTTATCTTGTCATCATGTATTTGATGGATTCTAGAGGTTTTAACAAGTTCTGGGTAGAGGAAAAGATTATAGGTTATAAAAGTGGCTCAAATCTCGAGGACACTGGCATAGGTCTGCTGAAAAGAGTCCAGGGGCGCTGACACATAGGCTTGTTAGAGAAACTTTGGCTTCTGGATGTTATCATGCATATAGCATGAGAGCGACCAAGGATTAAAAGGCTTAAAAAATCATTGGGACTCAGGGACAGGATGTTTGAGTGGCTAACATGGTGATGACATGTCTCCTGGGGGTGTTGTTGCTATTGTGGATGGGTTTGTTTGATATGTTTTGGTGATTCCATTTCCTTATGGTCACCAAGGAAGTTGAATCCCTTATAGTGACCTCTCTCATCGCATGTTTACCCCAACTGGTAGGTCACTTGGGTGGACCTAGGAGGAGGGGGTGTTACATGTTGGTATCAAAGCGGGTTGCACTCTCTTTGGGTCATATCTAATACTACATATTGGTATCAGAGTGTGGTTGCACTATCCTTGGGTAAATTTTCTTGGTCATGCATGCATGCTAGTTACATATGTGTCTCTTACACTTGCATTCCATGTGCTTGTTGGATTGCATCATATTGATCATGGTTGTAGTATGGCTATCATGAGGGGCTTGATGTTGATGTTGTGGAATGTATCGTCGGGAGTGTATGACTGGTTACATGTTGGTATATGTCATTTGATCACATCCTTGTATGTTAGGTTGCATTTTATGTATGTTTGATAACATGTATCAGTCTTTTAGGTTTGTTACAAGAATTGATCGCTTATGCTCGACTAAATGCATTCATGCATATGTGTAGTTGATTAGGCATTTCTTGTGCATGTTGATGGTTGCATGTGGCAAAGTCTACAATGGGGTAATTGTTGGTGTCATGCATGAGGTCATGGTTTGTGAAGTTGACATGATCATGCATTGGTGCATGGACTTTAGCTAGAATGATGTGTATATGGTTTGGTGCTCATGTGTTATATGTCTATATGCAGTTGCCATGCATGAATGGTCTTGGTTATAGTTATTCATGAATAGTAGGTCAAACATGCCTTGTGAAGTCATGGTATGCAATTTAGGTCATCAAAGTGACATTGGTATGTTATGATGCTAATGCAATGGCTGAGATAATTCATGAGATGCAAATAATCATAATGAGGTTGCAACATTAGGATTTGGGGTAAGAGCAAATCACCATACAGGTATTGTATGTTTGGCATGCAGGTATTTAAGTCAAGGATTTTTTTATGCATTAGGGTTATATACATTAGGTTTATGTACATGTTTGTTGATTTCATGGTTACATTCATGATGGATGTTAGTTGATTAGTGTAGTTACATGCACATGTGTTGAATAGTCAATAATGATAGTAACCTATAGTTGTATGCATTGCTATTGTTGTTTTACATTAGATAATCTGATAATTATGTTATATGTTAGTGATGAAGTATCTTATAGGTTAACTTGTTGTTGTTAAATGATAGTTAGCTTGATGATTAGGCTTATAGCATTTATACCTTGATGTTATATGTATCACAATAAGTTGGATTGGCCTATGTAGATGGTTAGGGTTACGACATTCACGTATGAGTTGACTTATTGTGTTGTACTAATCTAGACTGATTGTACATATATGATTGTTATGCATAAATGATAATTGTTTATGAGTTAGGATGTGAACATGTTAGCTAGTGATTTTTATGGATAGCATGATCTTATTTATGTTTAAGCTTATGTGTTGAGAAGTTATATCATGCTAACTAGCTTGATTGTGCAAACAAGAAAACCTCCCCTGAGATACAGTAAGGTACGACTTTGTTTATGTCGTTTATTTGGTGCTTGACTGTTTGATTATGTCGTCTAGTTAATTTATTTAACATGGTATGTTTCAAGTTAGTTGAATGTTTGATGAATTTCATAATATGAGCATGTGTTCAAATGATTTTTTTTAATATGATTTTACTAACACATATATGTTGAGACAATTGATACGTACTTGAGTATAGTAGGTGATAGTTGTAGCATTGTGTCTAAGGACTATCAGTTGAATATGGATTATGACATGATTGTTAGTCTTGGTAAAGGTTGATTTCAAATTGATAGATATGATTGTCCTGATATTTGGAACATGTGGTTGAAATGTGTGAGAAGTTGCATGAAACATGTTAGGTAATAGAGTGACAAGGTAACACTTGATGTGTTTATATAATTAACAGTTGGGTGATGTGATAGTACATAGTAAGATTCGACTGCAACTAGGTAAAAGTGTAAACAGAAGGAATTGGACAAGAAGTTTGGAAACTCTAATTCCAAATGAATGATTGCTTCACATACAGGAAGTCTTATTGACCTTAATATTGTATGACATTATGTGGATATGAACTATATTCATGAACATGTACTTGACATATATGTCATCTAGTCTCTAGTTACAGGTGGATTTGCTAAAGGAATTGGAGTCCCTTGAGAGATGGCATGGACATGTTCATCTACAAGGAAACGTGCTCAACACAACAAGATAAGGTATATGGTGTATTTTTGTATCTATTTATGCAATAACAATTATGTGTTTATGGCAACATGATGCAGGGAGTTGCATGGCAAGAGATATTGCCATGATATTTTGAAGAAGGCTCTGGTTGAGCTTTCCTTGGGAACCATGGGGATTGAGTCATGGTGTCTGTAGTTAGTCTTTTTCTTTTGGTATTTTGTGATTGTTGAGCTTGATTTGTGATTTTGCATGTGTCTAGTGCATAGCTATTCTACTTTGTTACAGTGTTGGGTTGTTATTGGTTTTCTTGGTTTTGCTTCTTATTGGTTTCTTGGTATTTCCTTTTATGTTTTGAGTCTTGGGAATTGCTTGGGAAAGGAGGAAGTTAATGGAGATTTGGGAGAGATGTGTGGTACCCAAAATATGATGTAAGACCCAGATGAAGCTCAATGCATGAGTAAGCGCAACAGAAGGTAAGACTATGACAGTTGATTGGACTGGTTAGGTCCATTGTGGTAAATCGACAGTGGCAATACAAACATGAGAAGGGTAACTAAAAAAGGTAAAGTAAATGGATCTGAGGTGTTAGATGCCTTAGCTATGTTGGGAATGATAGTTCTCAATGTTGTGCATGAATAAAGGAAGTTCTCTTAACCTAGACCTTATGCTATTTGATAATTATGTTATGATCGTGATTATGCTGATGTTTATATATGAATACATGTATGTATGTATGTCATTGTCTGACAGGACCATGATTGTTTTGTGATAATGTTTATGTATATATATGTATATATGTATCTATGTCATTGCCTAATAGGGTCATCAAGAATCGTCCTTGTGGAGGAATGATTTCTTACATAGGTGAATGGCATGAAGGGGTTCCTGGGTTTATGAAGAATCAATTAAGAAGAGAAGCCACGAAAAATATATGAGGCCAATATCATGTGTTTATGAGTTGATATTATGTGATTATATTATGTCTATGTTATGGATAAGTTATACCAAGGGATACAACAATGAAATGAAAGTAGTGTGGTCTGTGACATGTTGGGACAAGCATGGATAAGGCACTGGAAGCAAGGTTTCTTGACAGAGATAGTCTGGTTCTAGATGTGTGGTACTATTGTTGTGCACATGATGCTATGTGCATGTAGATGTTGGATATGTGGTTCTAGGTACATATTTTACTATGTGCATGATGTATATGCGACATTGTGTGCATATGGTGCTCTGTGCATGTTAGATATGTGGTGCTGTGTATAGATGATGCTATGTACATGTTGGATATGCAGTGTTATGTACATGTGGTGTTGTGTGCATGTTGTAAATGTGGTGCTATGTACATATGGTGTTGTGTGCATGATTTTACAAGTGGTGTTATGTGCATGTGCTATTGTGTACATGTTGTACAAGTGGTGTTGTGTACATGTCGTGCATGTAGCATTGTGTACATGTGGTGTCGTGTACATGTCTTTTGTTTGGTATTGTGTACATGTTGTACATTGGTGCAATGTACATGTGGAGTTGTGTATACGTTGTGCAGGTGGTACCGTGTACATGTGATGTCGTGCACACATTGTGCAAGTTATTGCAATGTACAAGTGGTACTATGTACATGTAGTACATAGGGTACTAGTGTAGATGCATGTATTTCGTGGTGTTGTATGATGTGTGTAGCTATATGGGTGTGATGCACACTATGTGTATGTGCACATGGTTGAGGAGAAGGCACTTGGTGTTTGTCGGGTGTGGTAACCAATCCGGAGTGCGTATGGAATAAAGACAAAGGTAAAAGCTAAGGATTGATTAAAGGACAAGTATTAGTATTTTATTCCAGTTTTATTATGCATGTAATTTATGACTATGGTATATGATGATTATATGTGATCTGTGATTTTGGTTTATGATGGTTACATATGGTTTATGATGTTGATATATGATGGTTGTGTTTTGAGCTAAACAGATGTGATATTTTTATACATGATGATTTGGTCAAAGGTTCTAGTTTGACTTGTTGTGTTAGGAAGAAAACAAGATTGCAAGTATACCTTATTGACGAGCTACCAATGAGGTATGATGTGAATTTATTTCAATTTATTTAAATCTAATGGAAGTTATGTGTTTGGAATAGGTATGCATGAACATGCCCGTTTGAGTGGCCGAAATCGACTGCAAGAATTTGCAACAACAAAAGGAATTCGAACATGCGTATGTTGGTAGAGTACTTCGGGAGCAGGGCCATTGTGGGACATTGGTACCCAATAGTGTCCATTGATTGCCATGAGAATTCTATGGCTGGTAGGATGGTTGGGGTAGGTATATGCCTTGGTTTTTTGATCTTCCGATACGAGGAAACCTTTAAAAGGGATGGATCTCTTGGGATAGGGAATGCTAGGGAACTTGGAAGGTGAGTGACTGCATGGAAGGGGGTGACCAAATTTCCCTATGGAATGTGTAGCAGGGAAGGGAAGGTCACAGATATATTTGTTTTGGTAATTATCATTTCTAGATGAAATCAGATGCACATTGGGAGTGCATCTTGGAACAATGAGCTGATAACTATTCATTGAGAGGAAAAGTGGCGCAAGCTTATAGCGTAAGACATTGGATGCAACTTTAACTGTGGCAATGGATTTTGGACTTCTTAGGAAGGAAATGAATCCTGGTATTACTTTGAGGGTGGAGGTTTGAGCCTCTGGATTCCCTTATTGATTGATATGGGTTTCGTATCATTTTATTTGTTGGTTTATAAAATGTGCATATGTCGTTATTGTAAATACCGTAATGAGCTATGTTATAAAGCTCCAGTATGCAATATTTTGTCATGATGTTTTGATTTTTAGCAGGTCTTTCATTGTAAATGTTTCAACGATCAAAGTTATAAAGCTTCATGGGCAGTATCTTATCTTTTCAATGGTCTTGTTGAGGATCGAGGATAGCGTTCCCCAAGGGGGAGGGTTCTATAACAACCTTGGTGAAAATTCTATGTAATAAAAGTTAATAACGGTAAAATAAGACCACAGGTAAGGGACACGTATTCCAAACTAAATGTTGGAAAAAGATATCCTAGTGGGCATCATTGGATGTGTGTTTATGGCTAAGGGAAATTGGCAAAGGCAAAGGCATTAAAAGGGAAAAAGTTATTTTTGGCACATTTATTTATGAAAATAAAGGAAATTAGGAGAAAAGTAAGGTGAAAGGTCACATGTTGCATGTGAGGAGGAAATTGAAGGAAAATAATGGAAAATGAAGAAAATAGAGGCTTTATCCATAAAAAGGCTTTTGAGGATCGGTTGGCAGGATCTTAGTCAGTGTAAGCTCTTGGCTCAAGCTTGGTCAATGTAACCTTGGTTAGTTCAAGTTTGGAGCTCTCTCATACTCTTGATCACTTAGAGTTTTCTTGGAGCACTCTAGCTTTGGATCATGGAAGGAAAAGCAAGCAAAGGGAAAGGAAGGAAAGCAAGGATCAAGGAAGGAAAAGCAGGATCAAGAAACTTCAGTAGGAATACTTGTAGGTAACCTTTTGCATGTGTGATTTCCTAGCTGGTTTGGAAATGCATGGATTCGCATGTTGGTGTATGGTTGTCTTGCTATTGGTGGCATGGTTTTGCTGGGTTATGACAGTGGTTTTAAGCCTAGCCTTTCCTCTTTTCCAGATGTCATGGTGTTGGGATGTTTATTTCAGTTTTTCAGCTTTGGTTTTCTAGATGTATTTCAAAATTCGGGGCAGAGGTGGTCTCAAGTTTCATTCCCAAAGGCCTAGGAATCCCTTGACCAATTTTGGTGGGATACACGGTAAAGCCTGAGGGAGGAGTCTTGGTTTAGGGCCTAGTGATTCGGGTTTTGATTGCATTACAACCTAAGAGTCTAATATCAGTTTAGGGCCTAGTGATACAGGATTGGATTGCAGTAAAGCCTGAGAGACAAGGAGATGGAAAATTCCTCAAGGATAGTGATGGATTTTGGGTGGCTTTCCAAGTTTGGTTCGGTTGTGATCGGAGCACTGATTTTGGTGTGATCATGGTTTGATGAGGTTGGAGGTCATTTAACCTCTGGGTTCCCTTGATTGTTCTTGGATTGGTTGTTCTATGAGATCCCACATTCATGCTTGGAATATGGCATGAGGGTGACTGGCTGAAAGAAAGATTTGGTTCAACCATGTCTATGGTTGGGTGGTACGTGGAAATCACGAACCTAGTCGAATTTGCGTATGATTAATAAAAGCTAAGTCCTCTTACTTTTTCACTTGTTTCTATGTGGATTTAATGGCTATCATATATTTGATATTTATATGGTTTTATGCTGATTATATGACTAGTTCATGTCATATTTATTTCATGTATTTACTTGTAATTGTTAAATGGATGGATGCCATATCTAATTGATGTTATAATAGTTCAATGGAGAAGGTGGTGATCCTTCTGGTTATGTTCAATAAATTATTTCAGTCATTCATGCTCTCTCTTGTATCCTATACCTGTAGGTTGCATTGATGCCAAGTGTTTGACAGAATGTCAGTCCCAGATGAGGATGCTTAGGCCAAGTCTTGAAGTTTAATTTTTTTTTTTTTTTTATCTTGTCATCATGGCTTTGATGGATTCTAGAGGTTGTAACAAGTTTTGAGCAGAGGCCGAGATTTTGGGCTAGAAAAGTGGCTCAAATCTTGGGGACGCTGGCGCAGGTTCGCTGAAAAGAGTCTATGGATACTGGCACATAGGCTTGTGATAGCGACTTTGGCTTTTGGATGTTGTCATGCCTATAACATGAGAGTGACTAGGGGTTAAAAGTCTTAAAACATCAGTGGGACTCAAGGACAGGATGTCTGAGTGGCTGACATGTCTCTTGGGGGTGTTGTTGTTGATGTGGATGGGTTTGTTTGATATGTTTCATCGATTCCATTTCCTTAAGGTCACCAAGGAAGTTGAATCCCTTATACTGACCTCTCTCATCGCATGTTTACCCTGGTTGGTAGGTCGGTTGGGTGGACCTGAGAGGAGGGGGTATTGCAAATTGCTTAATGACAGAGTCTGTGAGAGGCACACCCAGATACTTGGAGGGGAGGGAAGCCTTGGAGAAGCCTAAGATGTACTGGATGTTCCTTTGAGTGACGATAGTGGTGTTGAAGAAAAAAATATAGGATTTTTCAAGGTTTATGAAGTGCCAAAGGAAAGAGAGAAGAGGTCAAGGATGGATTTGATTTCTTTTGATTCATGGACATAGGGATGGTTCACTAGAAAGGTGTCATCAAGAAATTGTTCATGAGTGTGAGTCACGTTGTCGTGGAGAGAAAGGTCATGGAAGGAACCATTCTGAAGTGATGCTTTGCTGGTTTGACCAAGGCCTTCAACCATGAGGATGAAGAGGAAGGGGGAGAGAGGGCCCCTTTATCTAATGCCTCTCGATGGGAGGAAGGTGACGGTGGGGGAGAAATTCATGAGAATGGAGAAGAAGGAAGAGGAGATGAGAAACATTACCCATTGAATCTAGTGGAGACCAAAACCAAAGGCTTTGAGGATGTTTTCAATGTAATCCTAGATAATATTATCAAAAGCCTTGGAAATATCAAGCTTTGTTAGAATATCAAGCTTCTTGAGGGTTTTGAGAGAGTGGATGGTCTCATGTGCTAGAATAATACCATAAAGAATTTGTATGCCTTCAACGTAACATGATTGTTCTAGGGAGATGAGATGGGGAAGGATAGGCTTCAACGGGTTGGCTATAACTTTAGATATTATTTTGTATATGAAATTGGAGAGGGCTATGGGTCAATATTTACCTGGAGTGGCTACGTTTTCCTCCAGAAAAATTAGATCTAGGAAGGCAGGGTTGAAAGTTGGGAGGATGGATCTATTGGATTTTGATTCTTCCAAAATAGCATGGATTTCACCATGGAGGAAGTGCCAACATTGGTTGAAGAAAGTGACAATGAAGCCATATGGTCCAAGGGCTTTACAATCTGCAATTTGAAATAGAGCCTCTCGAACCTCTGTTTCTAAGACTAGTCTAATAAGGGCCATGTTTTTCTCCTCCATTATTAGTGGGGAATGTTGAATGTGACTTGGTCAATGGCCTCCTTTCTTTGCAGTGGTGGTTCCTGAAGAATTTTGGAAAAATAGTTGATCAAATCCTCAATGTATTCCTCTTTTTTTGCTATGTCTTCCGTCTCTAATATGATATAGGTGTGTGGTTGGATGCTTTGTGTTAGATGGTGGATGTGTGAAAGAAGGAGGTGTTGCACTTTTCCTTTTTAAGAAAGAGGATCCTTGATTTTTGCTTCCAATAGATTTCTTCCTATTTTTAATTTTCCTCTAGTTGTTTGGATAGTTTTTCCTCTTTGGCCTCAATTTCATCTGAGCGACCATGTAGGATAATGATTTTTGAGAATGCTATTTTGGGAAAAAAAATATTTTATAAAGTTGGTATTTTTGGAAACTCGTGAAAATTTTGAGTGCCCTTTTATAGAACACATGTGCCAATTTTGGTAATTATCAGAGGACATGGAAAGTTAGTATTTTTTATTTTTCCTTTTTCTTTATAATAATAGGCACCCCAAATCACCTTTCTAGCACGTAACATCAAGGCCTCTTTTTTTTTATTTTTTTCTTAAGGATAACAGATAAGGTGCAGCTAAGTTGAGAGGATTCATTGAGGAAGAGCTATATTCTTAACATTTGGCATCTCTTCTTGGATAATGCATCCCATTGGAGAGGGTAATTTAAACTTGATCTGCACTCCAAACAAATTTTTCCTAGGTTAACTTGCACTTCTATAAAAATTTTATCTTGGGAAGTTTCCTTTGGTGATTTTTCTCTCAAAGTAAACAATTTATATACATGGAAAAGGGTGTTTTCATACTCCACTTGCATGCTTTTTGTGGAGATACCTTTTTCTATCATTAGCATGTTTTTCCTATTCCTTTATTCAATTATTAGAAAAAACTTACTCACTATATTATTGCTTTCTACACTCCCATTCTCAATTTATAAGAGATGGAGTGTTAAGTGAGACAATTGTTGTTTACTTCCTAAGCCCATTCATTCTTCCATTTCAATTTTATAGAAATGATTTTTAGGTTTTTATTTTTTCAACCTTTGACTACAAATATGAATCTAATCACTTGATTCAAAAATTTGAAATGTGTGGCCAACAATTTGTTTCTATGCCATTTCTTATATGGAGTCATACCATGAACAACACAAGTAGATGTTTGATTGATGATATGGATTGCACCAAAAACTAATTCTCCCTATAATTTGAACTCCATTTGCTTGGTATGAAGAATGCATTGATCCATATCCATGATAAGTATATTCCTTCATCCACTGAATGTGTTTTATTCAAGTGTGTAGGGAACAATCCTCTACCAAGAGATTACATTGTTGACATATTTTCCTCTACAATCAATGAATATACACTAATTATTTAAATTTAAATTTCCTAAGGATTTCATCCTTGGATTAAATGGTGTACATCCAAAGGAAGAAAGAAAAATCATAAATAAAATTGAGGTACTTAGTCCCCCTTCCCCAACAAAATAAATAAATTAATAATGAATAGCCATAGGCTCACAAATATCACTATAACCCAACTCAAAATGTTGAGAAAGTCCCCTCGCTTTGTCCTTAGAAAATGACTCTTGATGGTGTTTCCCTAACGCACACCTTTCAAGAATACCATTAGATGGTTCAATCTATGGAAGATCATCGATGATGTGTAAATTATTGATATGTCAAATGAACCAAAAGATTGTATGTCCCAACTTTTAATGCCATATAATGCTAGTGTCGTCGACATTATCTAGCATAGTAGCAATTTTTTTTATGTTCTAGTGGAAGGATTCTTCCTTGAATTATATAAATGATTAGAATCATCACAATAGCCTAAGTCAATAAAGTTAAAACCTGTTTACGATGTTGGACCCACCAACATGTCAAGGGATCTCCCTGGTAAGAAGTCCCAATTTGACCTCAGTCCATTTAGTGTAAGAGTCCCAGCAGTAGGTCGTATGGTATCACCTTGTCTGCGGTTACGCACAAAGGCAAGCAAGATGTCCTTGTTGGTAGCAAGGGTGTGACATGCGAAACAAGCCAAGGAAGATGCATGAATGGTTCTAACACACGAAAAGCGAGGTGAGTGTGCCCCTTGGAAACTTGTGAAAGAACACGGCTTGGAAGGGAACACACGAGCGAAGATGCATCGCAAAATGGAAATAAAGTATGCTAACAATCCAAAGTGATGGTTAAACCAACAACACATCTCAGTAAGATTCATACATACTTATACAGAAAGAGTCCATACATGCATGCGTAAGAAAACAGATACATATACCATTAGAGTAACCAAGATAGTTGAAATACAATAACAACATATGCATGAAACGTGTTGGATTTGCTATATTAAAAGTGAATGTTCCAATCATATAGTACAACCATGACCAACCACTAGTTCAAGTAGCAAAATGTTATAGTCACTATCACCTGCTCCTCCAAAGAGATGTACTAGCTTTGCACTATGGAGAAGCCAAGGCTCGTTACAATACTCTCCAAGATTTCTCTAAGATACTCCAATCGGAAGATTGGCTGACCAAAAGCCTATACAATGAGTTATGAGGTACTATATATAGAAAAGGGTGGGGTGACCCTTGACATTCCCCTTTGTGACTGTTCATCTACCCTTGTGACTCTTCAGCTACTCTATGACTGTTACATTCAGCTATTGA
Organism: Pinus tabuliformis; assembly: GCA_031772625.1. NCBI lineage: Eukaryota > Viridiplantae > Streptophyta > Pinopsida > Pinales > Pinaceae > Pinus > Pinus tabuliformis. The sequence goes on from CM062812.1 coordinate 668,108,947, forward strand.
CACTTGAACCTCCACTTGACAAGATGTTACATAGAATCTACACATGTACCCATGTGAGACAAAATAGGCTTGAGTAAGCCATACAAGACATCACTATGACTTAGAGAACAGTGGGAAGACCAACTCTTCAACATCCTCATGACAGTCGATGGTGGCGAATTGATGCCAAGCTTGGTAGTCTGTGATGGTGTTCATGTACTCTGTGGTGACATCTTTTTGGAAATGAACTCTTGCCTCTATTGCATACGGGTACACTTATTTGGCTCCTATGTACAACTTGTATGATAACTTGTGAATCATTGTCTTGAGTGTGGTCGGACCAATGACATACTGATGCATAGTGTCTACACTGATCGCCAAGTCTGCACTGGTGGCTATGCACATAAACTCATCAAAGTACAAGTCTAGCTCCAGTCAGATTTGTGGCTTTGTCTTTACCTTAGTGAGTGTCCCAATAGATGGGATCACATGTGCATGCATAACAACATCCATGCTTTTTAACACCCATGCATGGGAAACTTGCAAAGTAGTGATGAGCTGCGGGAGTTCTTCATAGTTTCAGATCTGACTCTGGATGTGTGCCTTCAACTGAACCACTCCGGGCTTCATCATCTTAGGAAAGTGTAACGAGGCTCCCTTGTATCTCATGTCCATGTTTTCATGTGGTCAACAACAGTATGCACGTTTGACAAGATACGTGCTCTCCTAATACATCGTTGCTACCAACTGTTGAGATAGACAACTTCCTTATGCACGGTACCAAATCTGGAATACAATGCCTGCATGACTATCTCAAGGGAAGATACTTCATCTAGTATCACCTTCTTCAACTCTACTTGGGCAGATGCTATAACTAGTTCTCATCCATGCTTGGCCATTTGTAACTCCTTAGCCATTCGCTCGTTCTCTGCTATCAAGAAGCGAACACTCGAGCTAGTGGCTTTGACATATGCTCTGGTAGCATCAACCAATGGTGTTGGATTCTTGCGCACGTCAAATAATATCACTCATTCCTTAAACTGTGAAAGAGATGTGTGGACATCAAGAGTAGACACTTTGCATGACTACACAAATATATGTTGTGACTCGTCAAATGATATGTTGTGCATCTCTTCTTCCGGATTGTCTCCAAGGATCTCAATGTCCCCTTGGTCATTCAGGACTTACTCTGCTTCCGGATCTGGTGAAGCTGGTGGGTTGACCTCTTGGTGGTAAGGCATGAGGTCTATATCTTGCTCTAACTCTAGCTGCTCCATCTCCGTATCCATCTTCTCAAGTGCTTGTTCAATCTCTTGAGCGAAGTCCTACTCCTATGGTTGTTCACCCTATCTACTTAGTTCCAGCTGCTCGGATGAGTCTACCACCTGTATGGGTGCACTTTCATCAATATGTGCATGTTGCGCCCCCTGCTATATCTATCCCTATTGTGCTTCCTTCTCCTATCTGCACAGCTCCTGTTCCTTTTGAAGTTGCTCCTTCAACTCTTGCAACTCCTTCATTGTTTCCTCCATCCTCTGTTTTTCTCTCTGCCTTTGCGCAGTCCTCTTGTCGTGTTCTTGTCTCTTCACCTCTATTGCCAAAGCTGCTTTCTGCACAAGTGGGTCTTCTCTAAACTTGCAACTTTTTTCTTCCTCTGCGTCGTTCGCAATATTCCTTTTTCCTTTATCATGCACCGGTATGTTCACCTCTGCTGCTGGTGCTCTCCTAGATGTTGCTTCACGCTGCTTTGCTAACCATTCCACAACGATGTCGATCGGTTCATTAGGCTTGGAGAAGTTGTGACAATATCTGCATGGGTCTTCCTTAGCCTAATGACATGCCTCGTGGACCCATACAGATTGAAGCTTCTGGTGCCAAAAGTAAATTTCTTGAACTCTTCTATCTCGACATCTGCATGCTTGAGATTCTGTATCTCGTACAACGGGATTCGCAATGGAAGAGTGGGCCAAGGTGCCTTCTTCTTCCAGTGCAGCCTAGCTGATAGTCCTGCCGAGATGTGGTATGACACTTCTTACATGACGAGCTTTTCTGTGGAAAACTTCGATAAAACATGCGGAGGCTTCTCCACACTGTACATTTGTATGAAGGTGTCAAACGGTGAGGCATACCAATATGATATGTCGATCAATGCCTCCATTATTGCCTTCAACATATAAGGTGGATCTTGCTCAAATATCATCTTGTACACCGGGGTGACAAAATGCTCTGACAACTATGTGATGACTCCGTGGAAGCAGCATTTGGAAAAAAATTTACAATAAGTGTTCACAGAGGTTTCCACTAATGTCCATGCTCACTTCAAGCTTGGTAACTAATAATGGGCACAGATTGCATCCAAGATGTAAGAAAACATGTATATTTCTGCTTGTTGACCTTTGGGCAGTTTCTGAGCTCCTGTTACCTGTTCCTTCAGCATGTGAGCCAACATGTCAGACCAGTTGCATGCTTTGCCTTCACTGTCTAGTTTGTCCAACGCAATCACCCAACTCTACGAGAAGGTCTTCGTGCTCTCTTGGCCATATGAGCGACATGCAAAGATGACCAAGTACTTATACACCTTCTGCAATATCTTCGTCTTGTAAATCTGGTTGGTTGTCATCATGAATTTGGCTGGCTCCTTCACCTAGTTCTTCAAGATATCACTGGAGTTGGAATTGCTTCTGGGTGTGTTGAATGGTGTCTCCATGGTGATCATTGGCTTTGAAAAGTGGTACATCTGTTGATAGTCCTGTTCCCTAAATGTAGCAATCTCTGTGCCGCTGACACTGCTCAATACCATTGTCTCGGGATTAGTGTGTGAGACGATCCAATATATCATGTTCGCACATGGGAAGGCGGGATATTTGCATGCAATCCGGTACAAGACAGACTTGTGAATGTTCACATAGACTTTACAGTCTTCAAGATCTTCCCCAAATGTGCCTGAGAATGCACCATTGACCTCCTACCATTTTGTTGACGGTGCTAGACCCACCAACATGTCAAGGGGATTTCCTCGGTAAGAAGTCCCAATTAGATATCATACCGTTTGGTGTAGGAGTCCTAGCAGTGGGTCATAAGGTAATGCCTTGACGTGATGTCGCACAGAGGAAAGTAAGATAAATTTGTTAGTAGAAAGGGTGTGACTGATGCAGTGAGTCAAGGAAGGTGTATGACAGGTTCTAACACATAAGGGGGAGAAAAGGGTGAAGGTGAGTTCTAGGTTGAAAGGGATCAGTCCCAACTCGACTAGGAACACACAACGCAAAAGGACATACACAAATTCTGGTGGATCAGTGCACTCAGATGTGGTAGTCACAACATACAAGGTAAGATAACACGTACAACACTCATGGATCAGTCCGAACGAGTGCAATGGTTGCTACATCAAGGTTCATGTGAAAGGTCTGTCTAGTGTCCTGCAGAGTAGTTGAAATAGATGGTGACAACATTAACAATATATAGAACACATTTGCAACAAGATTCATATAAATTCATGTGAATCAGTTCATACAAAAATACGTAAGTTAAACAAAATATATCATTAAGGAAACTTGAGCAGTCCAACTACAATAACAACATATGCATGAAAATGTGATAGCTTTTATCATATAAAGTGTAAGTTCCAATCATACAATACATCCATGTAAACCTGCTAGCCCGATCAGTGAAACATTACAGCTACATCCGCCTGCTCATCCAAAGAGATGTACTAGCTCTGTGCAATGGAGAAGCCAAGGCGCATTACAATATTGTCCAAGATTTCTTCAAGATAGTCTTAATATAAGCTTGGATGACCAAAAGCCTATACAATGAGTTATGAAGGACTATTTATAGAAAACAGTGGGGTGACCCTTGACATTCCCCTTTGTGACCATTCAACTACCCTCATGACTCTTCACCTACTTTATGACTGTTACATCCACTATTGAGACTTGACTTACACTTGACATGACTTAACGTTACAATGCACATGTACCCATGTGAACAATGGCTTGAACAAGCCAAAATAGACATCATTCAGACTTAGACAACCATAGAATTCCAACTGCTCAACATCCTCATGCTGATCAATAGTGACATATTGATGCCAAGATTGGTAGTCCTTGATAGTGTCCGTATGTTCTGCTGTGACATTCATATGAAACATGAACCTTGCCTCCATAGCATCTGGGTACACTGCTCGGGCTCCTCTGTCCAATTCGTCTGAAAGCATGTGCATCATTGTCCTCAATGTGGTCGGACTAGCAACATAATTGCACATGATTTCTGCACTGATAGGCAAGTCTGGGCTGGTGGTAGTGCACATCAACTCGTCGAAGTATGAGTCAAGCTCCTGTTGGACCTGCTTCTTTGTCTTCGCCTGGGTGAGAGTCCCAAGTGATGGGATCACATGAGTGTGCACTATAACATCTATGATTTTGAATACTCGTGCATGGGAAGCATGTATGCTAGTGATGAGTTGTGGTAGGTCTTCATAGTTTTTAATCTGACTCTAGACACATGCTTGTATCTCGACCACATTGGCCCTCATCATCTTTGGCAAGTGAAGTGGGGCTCCCTTATACTTCATCATCCATTCTTGCATGTTATCAACAATAGCATGTATGTTCTTCAAGATGTGGTCTCTTCTCGCACATCGCTGCTGCCATCAGTGGACTTGAGATGGACGATTGCTTGGTGCACGGTACCAAACTTGGAGTACAATGCTTGCATAATTGTATCAAGGGACAATACTTCATCTAGTATTTCCTTCTTCAGTTCATCTTAGGTAGACATTGTCACCAAGTCTCCTCCTTGCTTGGCCACCTATAGTTCTTTTCCATTCGCTCATTCTCAGCTATGAGAAAACGAACACTTGAGCTAGTGGCTTCGGCATACACTATAGTTGCATCGGCCAAAGCAGCTAAATTCTTGTGCACATCAATCACGATTACTTGTTCTTCAACTTGCGTAGGGGATGTTTGGTCCTCCAGAGTTGGTACTCTGTAAGACTACACAACTCGGTGATGAGATTCATCAAAGGAGATGTTGTGCACCACTGCTTCTGGGTGACCACCAAGGATCTCAGTGCCTCCTTGGTCATTTGAAACTTGCTCATCATCTAGATGCATCGAAGTGGGTGAGTCGACCTCTTTGTGGTGAGGCATGAGGTTGGTGTCATGTTCCAATTCCTGCTGCTCCATGTCTGCATTGAACTGCTCAAGAACCTGTTCTATCTCATGAGCAAAGTCTTTCCCATGCGATGGTTCACCCTGTTCGCCTGATGCCAGCTTTTCAGATGAATCAACTACTTGTACAAGCACTGCTTCATCTGTCTGCACGTGATGCGCCCCCTGCTGTATCTGCTGCTGTTGCGCTTCCTTCTCTTGTTGGCACAACTCTTGTTCTTTTCAGAGTTGCTCCCTCAACTCACACAACTCCTTCTCTTCTTCTTCCATTCTCTTCTTATCCCTCGGCCTTCGCGTGATTCACTTGTCACGCTACTGCCTCTTTGCCTAAATAGCCATAACTGCTTGTTCTACAAGTGGATTTGATCAAAACTTGTAGCTTTGCTCCTCCTCAATGCAGTCGACAATATTCCTCTTCCCTTTATCGTGCACAGGTATGCTTGGCTTTGCTGCCTCTGCTGCTGATACTGCTAGTGCTCTCCGTGATACTGCTTCATGCTACTTTTCTAACCACTCTACGTCGAAGCCGACCTATTTGTTGACTCTAAAAGAATTGTAGCAATACCTCCATGAGTCTTCCTTGGCCCAATGAAATGCCCCATGGATCTAGTTGAACTAAAATCTCATGCAGTGATCCTTCACAATGCAATGTGGGTCATATGGGTTGAAGCTTCAAAGGTCAAATGGGTACTTCTTCATCTGTTCTGCTTCGACATCCACTTTCTTGATACTCTAGATCTCATATAACCCAATCTGCAATGGAAGAGTGGGCCAAGGTACCTTCTTCTTCCGTTGTAGTCTAGCTGTCAATCCTACTGAGATGTGATACGCTACTTCCTGCATGACAAGTACATCCAAGGCAAACTTTGGCAGAACATGCGGAGGCTTCTCCACACTAAACATTTGGATGAAAGTGCCGGACAGTGAGGCATACCAATCTGCAATTCCTAACAATGCCTCCATTGCTTCCTTTGACATGTAGGGTGGATCTTGTTTGAATATCAACCTGTACACTGGGGTGACAAAATGGTCGAACAACCGTATGATTACTCCCCTGAAGCTGCATTCAGACAACAACTTGAAATATGTGTTCACAATAGTCTTCGTTGGTGACCATGCCCACTCCAATCCCGGGAACTTATGTCAGACATAGACTACATCTAGGATGTAGGCAGACATATAAATCTCTACATGCATGCCCTCGGGTGACTGTCGAGCCTTCGTGACATGTTCCTTCAACTGATGAGCCAGTATGCCGGATCAGTTGCATGGTCTTCCTTCTCTAGCTAGTTGGTCCAAGGCGAATACCCAACTCTGAGGAAAGGTTTCAGTGCTTGCTTGGCCACTCGATCGACATGCGAATATGACCAAGTATTGGTATGCCTTCCTCAATATCTTTGTGTTGAAGATCTGGTTGCGTGTCATCCTGAAATGAGCTGGCTACTTTACCCAATCCTTCAGAATGTCTCTGGAATTACCTCTGCTTCTAGGAAAGATGAATGGAGGACTCATGAAAGTCACGGACTTTGACATCTGATACATCTCATCATAATCTCATGCCCAGAAGGTTGCAAGCTTCGTCCCACTGACATTGCTCAAATTCATCATCTCGGGGTTAGTGTGAGAGATGATCCAGTGAATCATGTCCGCGCATGGGAACGCGAGGTATCTGCATGAAATCCAGTACAAGCTAGACTTGTGAAGGTTCACGTACACCTTGCGGTCTTTGGAGTCTTCCCCAAAAGAGCCCGTGAATGCTTCATTAACCTCTTTCCACTTCAGTTTGATTTCTTTGTTTAGATACAACTTCATGTCTTCATAGATCGGCAGACTAGAGGACACTTGATCAATTGTTGTTCCAGCTACAACTCCATCAGTGTCCTATGATCCCATTCTCTTGGAATCCATTGGGACAGATGAAAACCTAAAATATTTGGAAACAAGCAGCATGCATGGCAAGAAATATGTCAGTGGAAACAAAGCAAATCTAGGGAAGGACACAACATATACCTGGGAAACTGATGAGCAAGATTGCGCAAATTTTACTGGGAGACTAGGTGATTAGTAGCCAGAACTACGCCAAAGGCAGTATGAGATATCTAGGAGGTAGGACTGGCTGTTGGATCTGTAAAATGCGCAATCCAGTTAGGCAGTTAGTTGTTGGGATTGTGCAATGCGCAATTCCAGTTGGGAAGGACTGCTGGCCCAAGGACAAATTTGTGCAATTTCTTGGGCCAAGTAGCCACTATCCTATAGAAATGCGCAAAACATTCCTGGAGTCTAGTGTTGGGAAAGAATGCCCATTTCTGGGGAGGAAGGTGAGCCTTCCTTCCCCAGATTGCGCAACGCAGTCTTGGTGAAGGTAGAGCTCGGGCCAAGGTTGGCCCGACTCGCTGATGGGAAACTAAAAGCAACTAAGACAGTAAATGCATGGCGACACTAAGTGATAGTAGAAGTGATTGACAGTGCATGCAAAACATGAATGAAATATTCAACAAACAGATCAACATGCATGTGGGTGAGGCAGTTCGCCGATTGGGTGAACTTCCGTGCAAAATAGTTTCATGCATGTGACAACAGTGAGATAGCAACGAAAACTAAAATAGAACTAGGACAAGATAGTACACATATAAATGACAACAAGTGTTCAAATAAATCAAGAAAACAACACTCACACAAGAGAATAACAAAAAAAAACATAAATGCTAAAAAAGACAAGTTGAGGCCACTTACCCGTGAATAGCTGAGCCGGATGTGTCGAAGAGTCCTGGATGTGTTGTGGGATGTCAAAAATCCAAGATCAATGTGAATGAATGAGCTCTGATGCGTCGAATAAATAAGTTTGGTTTCATGACGTGCATGCCACAAATTTAGGAAAAAGCAACACTTGGAGGGAAACTTCTAAAACAACTTTTCATTTAACCCTCGGTTGCTAAAAATAGCTCCCTAAATCATGGGATGTCTTTTTCATGTTGTCTCTTGCTATTCTAGGAAGAGCAAGTCATGCATGCATGCAAGTCAAGTTTCCTTGGTCTCGGGTGGAACTAGTCAACCACACTGTTCATGCATGCAACTGCTCAACTGCTTGAGAAAAATGCGCATTCCTAGCTGGGAGATGGGCTAACTACCCAGGAGGATTGCGTAATTTCCAGGCAGAGCAGCTGACTGCCACCTAGATTTACACAAATACTGGGTTGAGTAGCTCTGTTAGGGAAATTTGTGCAAATCCCGTTGGGAGTGTTAGTTGGTAGGATTGCACAATCCTGGAGCCCAATAGGCTACCAAATAGGATTGCGCAATTTATGGAGGGGAGGCTGGCTACCCTCCAGAAATGTACAATTTTCAAGGGGAATCTTCTCAGACTAAGGAAAATTTTTGGACAGTGGTTATAGCCGCTACAACACATTTCAACTTGATGTCTTTGTCTACGATTAACTTGGTGTCTTCGTAAATCAGAAAACTCATAGACACTCGCTCAACCGCTTCTCTAGTTGCGCTTCCATTGGTGTCCTTTGACCCTGCTCTCTTGGAGGCCATTGATCCAGAACTGTTGAGAGATGGATGAACACCTGCTATATCTGGAGACATGGCAACATGAATGGCAAGAAATCTGTCAGTTAAAACCAAAGCAAACTTGAGGACTAACATGTAACATGCTCAGGAGACTGCTAGTAAGGATTACACAATTTTCACTGGGAGGCCGAGAGATTCATTGTCAGAAATATGCAACAGGAAGTCTGAACCATCGGGAGGCTGGTTGACTGCAGGAATTGCGCAATGTGTAATCCATACTGGGCTGTTGGGTGCTGGATTGCTCAATGTGCAATTTTAGCTGGAAAGTCATGCAGGCCCAGGGACTGTATTGTGCGATTTTTTGGGCGAATAGACATTGCCTCTCAGAATTGTGCAAGGAAATACTGGAGGACACTATTTGGCCATGTTTGCGCATTTTCTGGGAGGAAGGGAGAGCCTTCCCTTTCAGAATTGTGCAATGTTTTTCGAGCAAGGCAGAGTCAGGGCCAAGGTTTCCTAGATGTATCGACGGGCAAATGAAGGCATATGAAGATGTGAATACATGGTGATACTAAATGTAAGCAGCAGTGAATGATCATGCATGAAAACAATGAATGCGAGATTCAGAAAATGGAACAACATGCATGTGTGTGAAACGAGTCACCAAATCAGCGAACGTTCGTGCAAAATAGTGTCATGCATGCGACAACAATGAGATGAAAATGAAAACTAAAACAATTCTTGTATAGGCTAACATGCATGCAAACGAAAAAAAGCGTTCAAAGAAATCAAGAAGACATCACTCACACAAGACAAAACATAAAAAGCGACAGAAATGCTGCAAAAGACAAGTAAAGTGGTCTTACCCTGAAATAGGTGAGCTGGATGTGCCGAAGACTCCTGGATGTGCTATGGGATGTAAGAGCTCCAATATCAATGTGAAGAATGAGCTATGAAGTGTTGAATAAATAAGTTTTAGGCTTATTATGCGCATGCAAAAAATCTGCGAAAAAGCGACACTTGGAGGGAAGCTTCTAAAACGATCTTTACATGTAACCTCTAGCTGCTAAAAAAAGAATCCTAAAATCTAGGGATGATTTTTGCATGTAGATCTTTTCTATTTTAAGAAAAAAAAACCCATGCATGCAAGTCAAGTCGCTGGGTCCCTGGTGGAATTGATCAACCTGAAGGCAAATGCAACAACCTTCTTGACTGAGAGGGATTCTTGTGCAATTTCTGGGAGGAGTTAGGCTAGCTATCCAAAGGGATTGCACAATTTCTGGGAGGAGCAGGTGACTATTAATCATAATTGTGCAATTTCTGGGCTAAGCTGCAGTGCCGAGCCAAATTACGCAACTTTCTTGAGGAAGGATATTTGACTACATTGCGCAATTTCTGGGCCCAACAGGCTACTAATTAGATTTGCGTACTTTCTGGAGGGAAGGCTGGTTCCCCTCCAAAATTGTGCAGTTTTTTGATAGATCTGCTCAACCAGTAGCTGGCCCAAGTCCGGAATGGTAGCCTATGAGGGGAGTGAACCAAACTAACATGCACAGGCTGGAAAGCTGCTGAAAAACCCATGAAGCCTATGTACTTGACAATGCAAGACATGCTACTAAGGATTGTTGGGAACGGGTCCCCTAGGGTCAATTTTGGGGTTAAAAGCCCAAGTTTCGGGGCAAAAAGCCCAAGTTTTTGTATAAAAAGTGTAAAGTCTCCGCATTTTGTGGTCACGGAGCACAAAAATGTGAAGTGTCATAAAGGGTTTCCACCCTTAGTTTATGTAATTCATGCGGCTTTAAGAGATCTATCCATGGTCCACAGACCATGGGATTGTATAAAAAGGGAAGTCTTAGAAGAGTCTAAGGCAGTTCGGTCTTGGTATGTTTTAAGTCATTAATGAATGTAATGGGTATGTGAGAGCTAAGAGAGAAGAGTCTTCGCATAGGAAAGAGGCTCTGCAACTGTGTGCACAGAGGCCTAGGGTAGAAGTACGCAGTTGAGTGTGCAGACCCCTGTAACTGTGTGCGCAGGGCGGTTAGAGTATGTAAAGAAGATCTGAAGCATCAATAAAGAGAGTTATTCTAGAATTATCTGTGTATGATCTATTTTACTTCTATTATAAATGCATATGATTATGTTACGATGAATACTGGATTTATGTTTTAATGTTGTATTGATGCGCAAATCCATGTGTTTTTCTTTGTTATACGAACACAAGTAAGAATATATGTTTATGCAAAGATCATCTTAATGCATGTTAAAGTTATCAGATACTTAAGCTAATGTAGGTAAATACAGAAGTAAGAGTAGTTATAGAGGCGCATAAGTGTTTGATCCACCTATCTAAGGTACGCAAAGGACAGTCATAGACCTTCGTGAAGGTTTAGAGGATGACTAAGAGGAGTATATCGATAAGCCCTTAAAGGCTGATTGACTTGCGTGAAGCAAGGTTTAGGGTATAAAATGATATCACTACCATCTCTGGGTGCGGAAACTTGGGTCCTGCATCCCCCCATACTGCTTCGGGTGAGACTTCAGTCTACGCTCTGTGAATTGATACCGAAAGGGCTAGTAGTGTAGGGATTTGCTTGGCTAATTAACGTTGAACCTGGGTTAGGGCCCATCAAGCCAACAAATGGTTCCGTTGCCAGGACCATGATCTGCATAAAGAGATGTGTGATGTCACATCACTGGAATCCAACTAAGAAGGAGATCAAAGGCTGGTTGGATAGAAAGATCCATTAATTCGCAGCGTAAGAAAACAGGAATCCATGATTGATGGAAGAACAGTGGCTGGACATATATCTATTGTTGGTTGGATAAGTCGTTCTTGCGGACAAGACCGACCTCCCTAGTATCTAATGATATCTAGCGATAATCAAACCAAACAAATTCTATCTTTCTCTAAATATGCAATTTGTAAATAAAGGCAAACATGTGTTTTAGGCCTACCTCGGGTCCAGTGCTAGTTTGTGGAAGCCACGCTCCATTGATCCAAATGAGCTCCCTTTTAAAGAATCTAAAAACACAAACAAGCACACACATTAAATAGCACCTGAAAAGCCAATATAATAAAGCATATTTATCATGATGATCAAGGAATTCATGAAATAAATCATAGAAGAGAACTTATTGAGAAAAATGAATCTGATTGTATTAACTTTAATCAAAGAAGAACTTTACAACCTTGGTGCCTTGATGTTGTACAAGCTCCTCCCGGGGTCCAGCAAGAATCTCCTCTACTTTGACAAGTTTCACTCTCTTCCCAAAGAAGCCAAAAGGTATGTAATCTCTCCTCTCAAGCTCAAATAGGAAGTCTCAATTCCAACAGCATTTATCCTCAAAAATGTTTAGCTTTCAACCCCCCTAGCAACCAGCCCAATGCCTCAATTTATAGTGCAGAGGAAGGAAGTTACCATGTCCACCTTCAAAGGGATAGAGTCCTCCTTCAAAGGGATAAGCTCCTCTCATCAAGGGGTTAGCTCCTTTAGTCATGGGATGCATGAACCACCTGGGAGCGAACTTGCCACCTCAAGATTCCTTCTAAAAGCGTCCATAATTAATCCAAAGTGAGTTTTTAATAATAAACTTGCACCTTTTTTGACTTTTACAGGGGTCCGCACCCATTCCTTTAGAGACAGAGCGGGCAGGTCTGCAGGTAACATGACCAAGGGGTGCGGGACCGCAGGTAATGGTAAGAGAAAGTGCGGAACCAGAGTTTTAGAGATTTTCAAGGACTTTCTCTCATTTTTAAGGCTTTGACATGAAGAGCTGAGGTTTAAGACTTGCATAAGAGGACAGTATGAGTGGTGATAGACTCACACTGATTACAGAAAGTCACGGTGACAATATTTTGTGTAACAAATTGCCCCCTAAAGTGCAAAGTCTATAGTAGATGAGGATTTCATTTATCATCTAAGAAGAGTGAAGTACTTTATCATTTCGAGGATCATCTTGTGGAGAGCCTGGTTGGAACCTGTAAAAACATTCAATGCAAAATATATATATGAGATCATATCATCGCTGAGGTAGGCATTCCCATACTCAGATCAAAACTGACTAGAAAACTAACTAAAATGCTCTGATATAGGAATGATCTTGTAATACATCACAAGTATAGACACATGTAGACACAGTATGGGCGCAGTCATCTGTTTATGAATAGTCCATTGTATAATGAATACAAAATTCCTCGCAGCCTGGATGGTGGAAACTAGATCCAGGGTCTTGATTTCTACTTCCTGAAATAGTACGATTCTATCCATGTGAATGAATGTGTTGAAGTTGAACATGGTAGAAACCACTTGATTACCAGTCAATGATGTAAACTGTTAACAAGTGTGAGAGAAACCACCATTAATGTCAATGGCTCTCAAAGTACTCAGTACAATCCATGAAATGTGAATAGATGTGTTGATGTTGAACATGTCACGGAATCCTTTGATCGAAGGTCAATGATGCAACCTATCGTCGAAGGCGAGAAACCTACCATTGAGGCATGCAGATCCCAAGGTACTGACGATTCCTAGATCATCTTTCTAGATAATGAGCTGAAGTCGATAGAAAGCGATCCGTCGTAGGCAAGCCCACAACACGAAATCATAGATCAAGTTTGAAGAAATATAGTTGCAAGGACTGACTCAGGGATGGTCAAGATGGATGACAGGTATTTTGCAGATGAATGGTTTATTTTCACTAACCTCTTGAACACATAACAACACTGCAGATGGTTTGGTGACAATTGACCCAAAGCTAATACCTAGAAACCGGCTGAAGACTTTCAATTATGGTTTGATTAACTATTAGGCAAAGGATTTCCCAACCCAGGTGAACAAAAAGTGTCGTGTTCAAGAGTGGTTAAATGTTTTTTTGAGACACAAAGTATGACAAACAGGTTCATTTTTCTCTCTTTTCCCCCACCATTTTTGGCAAGTACCTCTTTATTTTTGACAAGCTTGAGGAGGATAACATTTGCTTGGTTGTAACCTCATCCTTCGGATGAGTCCAACTTAGTTTAAATTCGAACCCTAAGAAGGAGTGGTCCGTTCCTCTTTGTAATTGAACAGGTCCTTTACTGTTAAATATTAACGAGTCCAGTATAGGAGAAACTCGGCGTTTTTCATTTTTAGGGAGTCAGAAGAAAAACTTAAGAAAACTCCATGGTTGTCCTTTTTTGTAAATTTGTGTCTCCCAAGCCTGAAAAAGTATAAAATAATACTTAAGAGAACCGCTTGACCATTACAATCAAGGAGTCCTTTTCATAATTAGTGTCTCTGATCTGAAAAAGTAAAAAAGCGATTAACGACACGTCGTTTTATAACTAATATCGAATTTGAAATGACAAAAATCTAGAAATCTTTTCATGTTTATACGGTCAGAAAAGAGCTCTAAGTGGACCGTCTTTTTAATTCCGTTTTAACGAGCTTAAAAAGAAAAACTCGGCAATCTTTTCATATTTTATGAGTCACAAAAGAGCTTAAAGAGGACTCGTCCTAGAGGAATGAGTGGTATAAAGGGTAGAAACTGGTTTTGGCAATGGAGGAACTGCTCAAAAAATGTAATGGTTAAAAGGTTGGCTAATAAAACCACTCATAGTTGCGGTCCCTTAGGAAGGGTAAAAAACCAAGTGAAAGCATATGATCAGCCAAAGAGATGGTGGCGATGGAATGAAAACAACCAAGGCTCATCTATCAAAATTTAGCAGATAAAGACAACAATCACGAGATGTAAACCAGGTATAGGTTCATTTTTACACAAGCTTGAACCATAGAGAACTCTACTTGAATTCGGTTTCATGTTTACGCAAGATTGAAACAAAAAACTATGCTTGTTGTAGTTCGCATGCCCCCAGCATAATGACACAAAATGAGGTACATGCCCCCCAAGCTTCATTGCATTCAACCAGGTGGATGGAATGAAGCTTTACTTTCAAGATCTTGAAAAGACTCGACTTGAAAAGGGAGCTGTTTCATTTTTTCATGAGGTTAACACAGGAAAAGAACTATCCTCAAAACCCTTGTTTCATTTTTTAAACGCACTTGACACAAGGAACTATGCTCATGACTCCTTGTTTCATTTTTTAACAAGCTTGACACAAGACAAGGAACTATGCTCATAAAATGCTTGATTCATTTTTTTAATGAGCTTGACACAAGACAAGGAACTATGCTCAAGTATACTCTCTACAATCTACCGAACAAGGAACTATGCTCTAAAATCCATGATTCATTTTTTAACGAGCTTGACACAAGACAAGGAACTATGCTCTAAAATCCTTGATTCATTTTTTAACGAGCTTGACACAAGACAAGGAACTATGCTCTAAAATCCTTGATTCATTTTTTAACGAGCTTGACACAATACAAGGAACTATGCTCTAAATTCCTTGATTCATTTTTTAACGAGCGTGACATAAGACAAGGAACTATGCTCTAAAATCCTTGATTCATTTTTTAATGAGCTTGACACAAGACAAGGAACTATGCTCTAAAATCCTTGATTCATTTTTTAACGAGCTTGACACAAGACAAGGAACTATGCTCTAAAATCCTTGATTCATTTTTAATGAGCTTGACACAAGACAAGGAACTATGCTCTAAAATCCTTGATTCATTTTTTAACGAGCTTGACACAAGAAAAGAACTATCCTCATAGACACTTGTTTCATTTTTTAACAAGGTTGGCACAGGAAAAGGAACTATCCTCGCTAACTGCCTGTTTCATTTTTTAACGAGGTTGATACAGGAAAAAACTATCCTCAAACTCACTGATCATGGCTTCCAACTGGAAGAAAGACATGTCAATGGACACACCTTGATCATGGCTTCCAAGAGGTCTTCATCAGAAGGAAGAATAGTTCTCTGGAAGGAACACATGTCAAGGGACTCAAAAGGGATAAGAACATCGTGTTCAAGTAATCCCATAGAGTTTTCCATGTCAATTACCGGATCTAAATCAAAGGAAGATGAGAAAATAGTGAGAGGCTCACGTACATCGGTAACTGAAAACATGGGACCAGTTGCCACTTAATTAACCCGTGGCGGGGTAGATACCACTTTAGAATTAGGAACATTTAGGGGTGTCATATTATTGGTAGTTGAAACAAGACTAGGGAACGAAAGTTGGTCTACAGTCACAATATTTCCATTGTGAGGGAAAGACATCACGCGAAAGAGTGTCGATACGATAGCTTTCATTGCATAAACATAGTCTCACCCAAGGAGTAAATTGAAATCCAAGGGACCTTGAACTACCATAAGATCAATACAGACAGTTTTACCTTCCAAGGTAATAGAAAACTTAGGAAGGATCCCTAAAGGTTCACTAATGGTTGTATTAAAAGCTTTCAGATTCTGCGTAATAGGCGCAAGCTGAGGGGAACCCAAAGCTTTCCAAGCAGTTGAGGATAAAATACTAATAGAAGCACCTTCATCTACCTCTGTGCGGTGTATGTCCCTACCACCAGCCTTGAAAATGATTTGGAAAGGGATGGAGGAGGGAAGACGAGGGTCTGTCAGTCTATTCCAATCAAAGGAAAAGACCTCAATACTTGGAGGGGGTTCTGTAGAAACAGGTGAAATGCCCCCCGGCGTAGAAGAATCTGATGTAACAAGAAGAACCTGAGCGGTATGAAGTTCACTCTCTAAAGGGAGAGTGGGATCGATTGAATGTGAAATTGAATCGACCACTTGATCAACTAATGGATCATCAACCTGAGTGATATGAGTTTCACTCTCCAAAGGAAGAGTGGGATCGATTGTACTTGAAATTAGATCAATCACTCCGTCAGTTGACGGTAGGTTGGGAGAAAGTTTATGGTAACTAGTTGGAAATTCTTGCTGTGGAACAGTAAGGTTTTCCAACAATTTTGAGGCTTCATCCATGTGAGGGCAAATGTGAGTTTTATGTCTCCCTTTGCATAACTTACAAGGAAACCTAACTTTACCCTTTTTCCTAGGAACTTGACTATCACTGGTTGATGGATCAATGGAAAGTTGATGAGATTTTTCTGACTACTTCCAAGACCTTTGGAATACTAGGACAATTGATAAGGAAGTGGTCACCCTTACAAAGCCTGCACGGGTATTTGGGTTTACGATGCATGTTGGAGGTCTCCTCAACACAAGTAACACTTACAGCCATGGTTGGTTGGTTGACTTCTTTCTTATCTTGCTTCTTCTTCTTCTTCTTCCCTTTCTTCTTCTTCTTAGCCACCTGGTTACTAGCGTCAAGACTTTTACCAAGCAAAGAGGAAAAAATGGAGGAAGAAAAATTAGGCGAAGAAGGTAAAGGGTCAATAGAAGGTTGGTGATGTTGAGATGGTGAACTCTGTTGAGGGGAAGCATTCGGTTGATGTGGAACAATTGGAGTATTTGGGGCCAACAAAGTTGAAAATAACCATATCGGTAAACCTATTGTAAATCCAAGTAATGAAAAAGTAGCCATATAAGGAGGACCAACATTTCCAAAGTAAGGAAAAGTACTAGGATTCTTGTTAAGAGGGGTTCCTTGGTTGGTAAATTCCGGAACAGTTTCCATTATATTCAACTTCAGTGAATTTTATTAACAATTTAAAACTAAAATTAACAATTAACAATTCACACCTAACAATTAAAATTCACAATTCACACCTATGGTCTCTAAAAGTAAAAGCAAACAAATTAACATGCACTATCAAATCTAGGAGTCAAAACACACACAAACAGTAACTTCCCATACTAAAAACACTAGTTGGTGATGAAATCCAACGTCGCATAATTCAATACAGAAAGGGCAGTTGGAACAGTTACCTCGACAACCTGCTTAATGAAACAGACTGGCACAAGTTTCTTCACAAAACTGTCTTGAGTGAAGAGAACCCCCCAGAGAGTCCAAGTGAGTCTAGTCGACGTCTGCTCCAGGTATAGTGGGATGTTCCCTCCACCGTCACCTTAGGAAAGAATCCTATAGATTATGGCCACTAAGGTTACCAACAGAAACAAATATACCTGGGGGAACAGTCTACGATCCGATACACATGCAAGGGTAGAGTAACAAAACTCAATCCCCTTGAAGGCTCCTTGACATAATCCAAGGTTTACCAACAAGTGACCCCAGGCTCCTCGATAATGGTTAATCTGAGGTTTACCGTTTTTAATATGTGTATATCTACTATCGTTCCCAATGAGGAAGGATTGATTACCTCATTGGTTCAGATATGATCTTGTGCTTGACTCCTTTAAGAGGAGCTTCCTAGAGCATATATGTAACAATTGGAATTTATTTCCTACCGCAAGATCGACTACTTGTTTGTTTTACTGTCTTGGAGAGTTAACTAAAACCTATTCCAAGACACTAGCCTAAGCTAGATTGGTGGAAAGAGCCCTAAAAATGTAAAAATTACTAGATGAATTTTAATTAAGTGCTGTGTTATTTAGGCTATTATTACTCAAAAGGGTAAATGGATATGAAACCAATGGTGTTATGACCCGACCCAAAACTGAATGCAATCGAATATGATAATGTAATATTTTCAATTCGATGAATCCTAACTAAAGTAAGGAGAGAGTTTCCATTCACTTCCAACAATGCAAAAAATTGATTACTAAGAGAAAATATAACAAATTCTCTAATGCACTAATTTCATCAAGAAAAACTAATGCAAATCAATTCCAAAACAGTTTTTATTTTTATTTTTATGTGTTAAAAACAAGCATAAAAATATGCAAATTCAAATCAAAGAAAGCTAATCTAAATCTACGATTGATTTTTCAGAATGTAAATTATGCAATTGTAATCTATGCACAATTCACTTGAAAAGTATGCAAATGTAATCTATGCACATTTTTCATTCATATTCTGAAAATGAGAATTCTAATTATGCAAATGTGATCTATGCAAGAGAATTCTCAAACACAAGATGATTCTAATGTAATCTAAGAACCAATCAAGTGCAAGTCAAGAAAATTGGGTGAGAGTTCCAAAGGTCAAAAAATAAAAACACTCAAAGGTGATTAAAACTCATACAAAATGAAAAGACTGAGACAAACCTCCAAGTAATGACCAAAGGAAATCAAATTAAGAATTTCTCAAAAAAGAGACTCAAAACACCCAATTAACTTAATGGAGATTAATGAGATGAGGAATTCGCTGAAAGAAACTCATAAACAAGGCTTTTTGACAGAACACATGCAGATCTGGGTAGAGGCTAAAAAATGTAAACAAATCCTAAGCTTAACTGGATGAAAAGATTTTAGTTTTTTCAAAAATTTGACAGGGTCCGCAGCGCCCCGGTATAACCAGGTGCGGTACCGCACTGTGTAGTAAAGAAACATGCAGGTATGTCCGCACTGTGTTACAAACAACAGGTGCGGTCCACTCTAAAAAACGTGAAAAAACAAAAAACAATTCAAAAACTAAAAACCTACCCAATCCCACACACAACAATAAAAAACCAGAAATAGAGGAACAATTTCTCAAGTCAAAGTAAAAGCAAAGGTAAAAACCAAAAATTCAAGTCCCCAGTGGAGTCACCATTTTGTCAGGCGGATAAATCGTTCTTGTGGACAAGACTAATCTCCCTAGTATCTAATGATATCTAGCGACAAGCAAACCAAACAAATTCTATCTTTCTCTAAATATGTGATTTATAACTAAAGGCTAATAGATGTTTTAGGCCTACCTCGAGTCCATTGCTAGTTTGTGGAAGCCATGCTCCGTTTGTCCAAATGAGATCCTTTTTAAAGAATCTTGGTGCCTTGATGCTGTGCAAGCTCCTCCCAGGGTCCAGCAAGAATCTCCTCTACTTTGACAAGTTTCACTCTCTTCCCAAAGAAGCCAAAAGGTATGTAATCTTTCCTCTCAAGATTAACTAGGAAGTCTCAATTCCAACAACATTTACCCTAAAAAATGTTCAGCTTTCAACCCCCCTAGCAACCAGCCCAATGCCTCAATTTATAGTGCAGATGAAAGAAGTTACCAGGTCCACCTTCAAAGGGATAGAGTCCTCCTTCAAAGGGATAAGCTCCTCTCATCAAGGGGTTAGCTCCTTTAGTCATGGGATGCATGAACCACCTGGGAACAAACTTGCCACCTCAAGATTCCTTCTAGAAGCTTCCAGAATTAATCCAAAGTGAGTTTTTAATAATAAACTTGCACCTTTTTTGACTTTTACAGGGGTCCGCACCCATTCCTTTAGATACAGAGCGAGCAAGTCCGCAGGTAACATGACCAAGGGGTGCGGGATCGCAGGTAATGGTAAGAGAAAGTGTGGAACCAGAGTTTTAGAGATTTTCAAGGAATTTCTCTCATTTTTAAGGCTTTGACATGAAGAGATGAGGTTTAAGACTTGCATAAGAGGACAGTATGAGTGGTGATAGACTCACACTGATTACAAAAAGTCATGGTGACAATATTTTGTGTAACATCTATACACAAAGATACACAAAATCTTCTTATGTTCCTTCCTGGTCGAATTATACGAGTGGATCGCGAAATTGGCAGACGACCAAGGAAGGTGGAGGCTTGATAGTCCAATACTCTAGACCCCATAGTTAGTGCGGAAGATAGAAGCCTCTGAAGATAATATCACACACATTGTCGATCATTGCCTCGATTGTATCCTCAGAGGATTCATGACAGAGTTTGCAGTCGATACTTCGGTCAGTTACAACGAAGCAGAGTGCAACTTCTTCAAGGGACCACAAGGTAAGTATTTAAGGTATTTAAATACTTGGATTAAGATGCTCTTGTGTGAAAAGCAGGTTATGCAGCTACCTTGATGTATGGAGCTACGTGAAGTGGAAAGATATTCAGGGATAGAGGGAAAACAGGCCCTGAATACAGCCCGCTGATTGGAACTCCTCTGAGTGATGACGAGGAAGTAGCACAAGCTTCTCCGCAGAGCGTTGTTCAACTGATAAGACAAGGGTTCCCGTGAATAACCCTTTCACCCACACCAACTCCATCTTCAATGCCACTGCATACGCCTTCACCCACACCACCGCCACCTCTGCCACCATCCAATATGGCAAATTCAGTAAAATTTCCTATGTTCAAGGGCTCGGGAACTGAGGACCCAGACCAATTTTGGTTCATCGTGAAGTTCGTATGGGAAGCTCAGAGTATTACAGATGATTAGATGAAGAAAGAAATTTTGGTTACTGCTTTGTAGGAACACGCGCTAACATGGTACATTAAGTATTGCACTGATAACCCGATGGATTCATTAGCAGATATTTAGACCGCGTTGAATATGGAATTCAGTAGGCCCAAATCTAAGGCTACGTCAATTGTGGGATTCAAGGAGATCATGATGAAGCCTGGCGAGAAACCCTGTAATTTGGATCAAAGGTTGAAGTGCACAATCTGTGAAGCCAACATGAATCTTACGTATGGGCAGTACCGCAAATGGTTTGTGGCTTCGCTCATGCATCCTCTAAGGGTTGTTTTGTCATAGTAAAAGATTGGAACCTAGGAGGAAGCCCTGGAAATTTCCATGAGATTGCACGAGACACCGATGCAAGATGTTAATTTAGGGGTTCAACAGATCCATGCGTAGTTTCAGAACTTGTGCCTAGAATTTTAGAGTCTGAATAAAGATAGAACAGTTCAGCCAGGGGTGCGTGAAGAAGTTTGGTGTGTGAAGTGCAAAAGTCAGGGGAATGAAAAAGATCATTGTCTAGTCTTCACGAATTATGTTGCAGCAGGGGGATTGATGCCTCTGAGGCCAAAAGCTCAAGCAGGGCCAAGTACAGGGCCCGCACTATGGTGTGCTATCTGTCAGGTAGCTGGAAAACATGTGACAGATAATTTCCATTTGCTGCAAAAATTTGTACAGACACTGCAGCAACTCTTCTGTAAATTCTATCAATCGGTGGGTCATGATGAGCATAATTGTCATAGTTATGAGCTAAAGATGGATAGAACACCCGCATATAGGGTGCAGGAAAAAACCCGGCCTCTGGACCAAGGTGCTGGGGGAACACGATGTGAATATTAGGAGCGAGGACAAGGCCGAGGTGGAGGAGGACTTAGTAGAGGTCGGGGACAGGTCATTTGTTACAACTATGGAGGACCGAGACACTACACGCGAGATTGCATGAACCCAACACATCTGTCATGCTGATATTATACTCAGTTTGACCATGCGACAAAGGATTTCCCTGTATTATTAGCTAAGATACGTGAAAAGGGGGTGCAGCCTCAACAACCAACTCAGAACCTATAGATGATGAGGGCTAAGCCTCTCGAGGAGGATCCTCAGGTAAATATTGTGCTGCAGAGTGGAATGACAACTGGCGAAGATAAGGGAAAGAAACATGAAGAAAGTGAATGGGTCTGCAAAGCTCCATAAAAGGAAATTGGGTTTGATCTAGAGCACACAAGGGAAACATTTATGGAAGCAAAGAAAAGCTTTGTTGAGGCCTCTACCTCAGGAAGTCAGGAGAAGCCAACTAAAGAGATGGACCCTTCCATGCTTAATAATTTCTTGGAGACCTGTATGAAGCTATTGCGTGATACTAGGGATGTGAAAGGACTACAACAGCTGATAAATAAGTGCGTCAGAAAATAAAACGCTCCTGATGGACCTCGCGTATTCAGGAAGATTGGTAAGCATAAGACAAGAATGGGGCATGAGATGAGGCTCACTGTGCAGATAGGAGAATATGAGATGGATCAAGTTATTCTAGATCTGGGGTTGGATGCGGATATTTTGCCTAAAAAAACATAGGAAAGGATGGGGAGACCTACACTGTAGTGGTCTTTGATTCAGTTAAGAATGGAAAATCAACAGAAAATCATCCCCATGGGAAGATTGCAGGGAGTGACAGTTGATATTGAGGGAGCGAGCGCATTGGATGATTTTGAAGTGATAGGGATTGTGGATGACAGCAATCCCTACCCTTCACTCCTTGGGATTTATTGGGCTATTGAAATGAATGGGTTAGTCAATTTGAGAAGAAATCTCTCTGCATAGTAGTGCCCCTAGATCCAACAGAATGACCACGCTATACTGAACCAGTCCGCGATTATGAAAGTGATGATGATTTGGATCCGATTTATAAGATAACGATGTGAGATCAGGATTGGGTGAATCTGATAGTAGATGGATGCATTACCCGGGAACACGAAAGTTCCTGCACATCAGATTTAGATGAGGAGTTGGAGCACTGGGAGAATTGATTGCATGAAGTATTTACGTTGCGTTGTAATATGATGACCAAGTCTCTACGCTATGTATCATCGGAGGTAAGGAGTCTGCCCCATTATGATGGTTTAATTGATGTCAATAAATTTTTGGATGCATTCGAAAGGGAAGTTCCAGAGAAGCATCGCTTCCAGGCTTTAGATTGGGCACTGCGCGCTACACCTGTGAGATGGTGGGGTACATACAAAGACAATTTTGATGATTAGCGCATGTACAAAAAGATGATGAGATTACAGTTTGGTCACCCACAAGTGCAACTAACAGAGAAATATGATGGAAGGGACGATCCACACGATCACTTGGCCAAATGGACTAAGGTTTATGGAGTAGAGCCTCAGCCTAAATGGGTGCATCCGTTTTTTCATACTTTGGATGTAATACAGATGAATTGGTACTTGGAAACAAAGCTTTGCCATGACATTGAAGAATGGGACATTTTGCAATACGGATACTTGATGACATTTAGCTTTGAGGATGGATTTGAAAGTATTGATGAGGCATTGCAGGAAGTCAAGGCAGCAATCTTCAGAGTACCACAAGATCCCTTGGACTTAATTCAATCGGATTGGACCACCCAGCTACACCACGCGTTTGAGTGCTACAACGTGACTGCCAAAGAAGAGGATGAGGATCTGAGGAACATTAATATCCCAGAGACTGAAGGTCACTGTGAAGTTGAAGGACCATAAATTGAAAATCCAGATATCACTGTGCTGCTGAAAACAAGACAAGTGAACATTGGAACAGAGGTGGAGCCGAAATTTGCAAAGGTTGGGGACTACTGGGATGATGCAACATTAGATAAGGTCGTTGAATTGCTTCGTGAATATCAAGATTTGTTCCCTACGAAGTTTTCATAGTTGAAAGGGATAATAGGGGACCTGGGAGTTATGAAAATTACATTGAAACCAGATGCAAAGCCGATCAAGTAGAGGCCTTACCGCCTCAATTTGAAGTATAAAGAAAGGGTTCACTTAGAGTTGGATAAAATGTTTGCAGCAGGTATTATTGAACCAGTAGAAGAGTCTGATTGGGTGATCCCAATAGTAGTTCAGGAAAAGAAGCAAAAGGATCAAATAAGGATATGGGTAGATCTTAGGAAGTTGAATGACACCTGCACACATGATCCCTTTCCAACTCCGTTCACTGACGAAGTGCTGGATAATGTAGGAGGACAGGAAGCATATTCATTCACGGATGGGTTCTCAGGGTACCATCAGATCAAGATCGTGCCAGAGGATATAAGTAAGAAAACCTTCACCACAGAGTGGGCGTGATTTCAGTATACCGTAATGCCTTTTGGACTGAAGAACATGCAGGTGATCTTTTCGCACGTAGTCATCGCGACGTTTAAGGACTTGATTCACAGGTTTCTGGAGGTATACTTTGATGATTGGACGGTGTTTGGGTTGGTGAAATGCCATGTAGACAACCTATGATTGATGCTGGATACATGCCGAAGGTATCAGATTGCACTCAATTTTAAGAAATGTTTGTTCTATGTTCCTTTGAGAATCTTGTTGGGCCATGTGGTGTGTAGACAAGGATTAATGGTTGACCCAACTAAGATAGCAATTATAATTAATTTAGAGGCACCAAGAAGTGTGAAACAGCTATGCACAATGTTGGGGCATACGAGATACTATAGAAAGTTCATTAAGAGTTATGCCCAGATTACCGTGCCGATGGAGAAGTTGCTAAAGAAGGATGCTACATTCTGTTGGAATGAAGAATGTCAGCAAAGCTTAGATGTGTTAAAGGAAAAGATGGTCACCGCACTGATCCTAGTCTTCCTGGATTGGAAGAAGGAATTTCATGTGCATGTGGATGTGTCATGTATTGCGCTTGGGACAGTACTAACACAGGCTGGTGAGGGAGAGTTGGATCACCCTATAACGTTTGCAAGTAGGAAGTTGTCTAAAGTTGAGAAGAACTATTCAATGATAGAGCGCGAAGGTTTGGCTATGGTGTACGTGCTCTAGAAGTTTAGACACTACTTGCTAGGTGGACACTTTAATATGTATACAGACCATTCTGCATTGAAGTACTTGGTTAACAAGCCTGTGTTGGGGGGGGGGGGGGGGGAGATATGCAGATGGCTGCTACTGTTTCAAGAATATGATTTCGAAGTTATTGTGAAGCCAGGACGATTGAATTCCAGGCCGGATCATCTGTCACACATTGAAACAAGAGAGGAGCCTACTAATTTGGAGGAAGGACTACCTGACGCGCAACTCTTTGCAGTGCTTGTCATAGACAATAACTTTGCAGATGTCATACACTTCTTGGGGTATACTAGTCAACAAAAGAAGGAGCTGGTAGTGCGTGCGTCAGACTTTTCTATCATTGCAGGGCATTTATATAAAATGGGCTTGGATGAAATACTGTGACGTTATGTGCCTAGGTTTGAAAGAAGTAGCATCCTCACTAAAGCTCATGGAGGAGCTGTAGGAGGACATTTTGCAGGAAAATCAATAGCGCAGAAGATTTTACGCGCTCGGTTGTGGTGGCCAACGCTGCATAAGGATTCCAAGGCTTATTATAAGGCATGTGATGCATGTCAGAGGACAGTAGGCCATCGCGAAGGGATGAGCTACCTCTGAATCCACAACTATCATTACAGCCATTTTATAAGTAGGTGATTTATTTTGTAGGACCAATTCAACCTCTAGGAAAGAAGATAGGTGCACGTTACATCATCACTGCGACGGAGTATTTGACTAGATGGGCAGAGGCACAACCTGTGAAGGACTGTATAGGGGAAAAACAACAAAGTTCATCTTTAAGTATGTACTGACTAGGTCTGGTTGCCCGAAGATTTTGATGAGCGACCGTGGTATGCATTTCCTTATTGAGACAATCAACACGTTGACAAAGGAATTCCAAGTTTATCACCAAAAGAGTACAGTGTATCACCCACAAGCTAATGGGAAGATTGAAGCATTTAATAAGATATTGGAGAACGTGATAACAAAGGTTTGTAATGCACAAATAAATGAGTGGGATGTGCATGTATTCGTGGTCCTATGGGCTTATAAAGCGACTTGCAAAAAGCTGACTTGACAAACGCCTTTCAAGCTGGTTTATGGTGTAGAAGCTATGATGCCGATGGAGTACATTGTACCTAGTCTGCACATAGTGGCATCCACAGGAATGGCGGATCGAGGAGCCCTAGAAGAGAGGATCGTGTAGATGATAGAGCTAGAAGAGGATAGATTTTTGGCTGGATTCCATCAGCAAGTTCAAAAGGAGCACGAAAAGGCGTGGCATGATAAACACATCAAAATGCGCATCTTCAAGGTAAATGATTTAGCATTATTATATGACAACAAGTTTGATAAGTTTCCAGGAAAATTTCGGATGCATTGGCTGGGTCCCTATGTCATCAAAGAGATTGTCGATGGTGGAGCAGTTCAGCTGGTGAAGTTGAATGGAGACCCATTTCCAGGGAAGGTAAATGGCAGTCGATTGAAGCCATGCACTAGGGATCTAGCCAAATGACTATATGGTGGAAGCACAGCCTTAGTACTCCAGGCAATTGAAAGGAGGCACGGGACTATAAACTACACTGCCCGGGGTGTAGAGCTGCGCGACGGGGGGATTGCGTGGAAAGGAGGAACGCTACAATATCAACAAAGGCGTGAGGGGATCTGTGCTATAGGAGGAGAAACCACGCAAGGTAGCTAGAAAGTGATTGTTACGGTCACTATTCATGATTTGACAGTGAGAAAACGGCTAAGAGGAGTAGGTGGGGGGCGGAATTTAAGGTTGAATTTAAATGCGAGATCTTTGAAAATCTACTGCCAACCTAGCATTTATGAACAAATTTTTGGGGGAAAGGTCAAATTTGAATTTGAATTTGCCTATAAACTACAGATGGTTGCCCAACGAAAAACACTTTGCATTTTGAGAATTGAGGTGTTGAGCTATTAGTTGCGCATGAACCCTGAGAGTTTTAAGGCTTTGGTGGTCAGCTCAGTGTTTGACAGATTTCCTAAAGCAACCCAGGAGCTTCTTACTAGCCTTGTGTCGACGCCCATGGAAACCGCAAGTGCTGGAGGATTGATGGCCCTTGAGGGACCTAACCCTGAGGTTGCAAGTGTAGAGGTGCCCGCAGAAGTGCCAAAATCACTGAGGTCACCCAGGCCAAGGCCTACGTTGACCAGAGAGGGTCCTAAGACAAAGAAGGACAAGCAAAAATCGACACAGTCGGTGTGCAAGTCGCCAAGGAAGCACCAGAAGAAAGAGAAGCCTACCGTGTAGGAGAAAGGCAAGGTGGTAGACCTAGAATCTGATGAGGGCATGGAAGAAACTGCCATGGGTGTAGAGGATATCAATGTTGAGGGGGTAGACCCTATTTCCAAGTTACGAAAATACATCCCTCTGCGCCAAGGCAAGGTGAAGGTCCCAAAGGACCTAGATGAGGGAAAAGTTTTACTTAACACACCATTGCTTCCAGAACAGATCAAATTCGAAGGTTCGCACTTGGCGTGCATGCCACATCTGAAGTTAGAGGATTGGGACTTGGAAAATACTGAGCAATTCCCTAACTTGGCAATTGATACATTTATGACCTATGTCTTTTATAAATATTCTGGTGTGACTGCGTTGGAGCAGAGGAAGTGGATTAAAGGGGTGGTGGACAAGGCAGGATGGTTGAACTTGTTATGGGTGCCTCATTACAACTGCGCACCCATTACTTTGATAGTGATTAAACAATTGTTATGCTTGGTGCATGACGGGCTTCTATGGTTAGGAGAACTGATACCAATCACCGATATGCTGATCCATAGGATCACATTGCTACTGAACTCAGGGATGAATCCATCCAAGGAATTTGGTGGAAAGATGGGTGAGCGCGACCTCACCAAGAGAATGAAGGATGAGTTTCAGCTTGTGAAGAAGCTACCTGGATACTCAATTTCCAACATAACTGACCCCACGGTTAAGGTAGCCACCCAGGACCTCGCTGGGAAAATAATGAGGAAGTGTCATGCAGATGAAGTGCCGGAACCATTTATGTCATTAGCAACCCAGTGCGCGAAGGGCGTACAATTCAATTGGTTGCACTACCTCTGTAGCAAGTTCCTCGTGAACTACAAAGAAGCACAAGACCAGAGTAAGACCTTCCATTATGTATGGCTTCTGCTATCAATTTTACTAGTGACGTGGGAATTACCAGAGGACAGTCAGTTTCCTCTGATCACATTAGATCTACCAGAAGAAGCAAAGTTCGCTTCGCTTTGAGCCACAAAGGACCCTGAAAGGGTCAAGGACAGTAAGATCTTTTGGGTGATGATGGAGGCAAGAATCTGCACCATGATAAACTGCAAGCCGTGGCTCTCACCAACTGTCTTTGAGCAGTTGTCGGGATATGTGGAGTTCAATGAGGACTTCCACTGTGTCTCCATACGGGCAAAAAAGGACCCTAAGCAGAAGTGGTATGATATCCCATACCTTGCGACAGACGATGAAATCGCAGCGGTCCTTGAGCGTTGGTCAGCAGAGTGGCGCACAGCCTCATATTTGTTAGTTAGGTCCAGTAAGTCCAAAGGAAAGAAGAAGAAGGAAGAGGCTCGGTTGAAGATGCAGTAGTTGGCTGATAAGAGGAAAAAGGAGGCTAATGAAAAAGCCAGAGTAGCGTGCACTGCAAAGGAGCAGGCCACAGAGAAGGATGGGGAGGAGAGCACAAATCTGAAAAAAGTCAGAGGTCCCCTTTTCGCAGACAGAGGACGACGAGTTGCAATCGAAACAGGGTGGTGGAGACTAGGAGAGTACTTTGTTCCAGATAAAGCACACTCGAGAGCAGGAAAAGGAAGGGCCGCAGAAGAAGTCCAAGGTCAGTAAATCATTGCTTGACCCGAGTACCTTGACAAAAGGTTACATGGATGACATCAAAGATAAGGTATGGGATGCAACTGCGGAGCTGTTGAAGCAGTTTGAGTAGCAGAAGAAGTAAGCAATAGTTTCTATTCAGACAAGTCTACGTGAGCTGCAGATCCAAACTACTAAACTGCAGACTAGTGTTGGGCGAGGCAGCACAACATCAACTAGTTTGGCACCAGGGACCTCTGAAGCAGCGAAGATGGTCCGCTCCTTAGATCCCCGGGCCATCACATTGCCAGATGGAGCTTTGACTGCTGAAGCAGAAGCTGATAGGGCTACTTTCAACACTCTCAAGAACTTTAGGCTCGAGAGCAGCGCGCGCTGAGTGTGATCAACGAAAAAAAGGTGAAAAATGTGCAGTTGTTTGGTGAGAATACTTTAGTAATTGAAACATGGAAGAAGGTGTAGCAGAATAATGAGCACACTGCAGCAGTAGTCACTGAATCATGCAGAACCATTCCAGAGCTACATATCCCAGAGGAAGCATCGGTGGAGGCCAAAATTCGGAAGCTCGCTGCAGGTGTGTGTGACACAAAGACAGAGTTGGCCAAGGTTCAGTTTGAGATGAACCTTAAGATCACAAAGCTTGAGTTAAAGGCCCAACCTTCAACTCCACTAGAGGTCAAAGAGCAGCGCGAGGTAGCTGTCAAGGATGAATTTGCTACCGTGGATGCCTTGGTAACATATTGCATTGCACTCTCTGAGCAGTTGTTGGAGGTCCTTACCAGTTTGCAGGAAGATCCCAACCTACATAGGTTAACAACAAAGGTGATGGAATTACATTAGTATTATGGTGAGGTTAGAGCGACGACACGCACCATTTCCATCACATAAAGGTTGGCCAAGCTACAGGAAGCAAAGGGACTGAAGGAACATGTGGATGCAACACAACGAAGAGAGGTAGTACTAAAGGCCAGATTGGGGCCTTAGCTAGATGAGGCTTATGTGCTCACTGCCACCATTGAGGGAAAATTGGCTAGCCTATAGGCAACACAACAGCAAGTCAAGGCAGATGGCGCAGGACCAACAATGGAGAAGTGAATGGAATGGGTTAAGCAGGCGGCAACGTAGTGTGCCGCTGAAGTTGCAGTGGTACAAGTGGAGCTGAGAGGTCTTCGTGACAAGATCTCCATGCCAGCAAAGTGACTCAGGGGCGAGTCACCATATTTGTGTTGGGGGCCTGTTGGGAACGAGTCACCTAGGGTCAATTTTGGGGTTAAAAGCCCAAATTTTGGGGCAGAAAGACCAAGTTTTTGTATAAAAAGTGTAAAGTCTCCGCATTTTGTGGTCGCAGAGCATGAAGATGTGAAGTGTCATAAAGGGTTTCCACCCTTAGTTTATGTAAGTCATGTTGGCTTTAGGAGATGTACCCATGGTCTGTGGACCATGGGATATATAAAAAGAGAAGTCTTAGAAGAGTCTAAGGCAGTTTGGTCTTGGTACGTTTTGAGTCATTAATGAATGTAATGGGCATGTGAGAGATAAGAGCGAAGAGTTGTAGCGTAGGAAAGAGGCTCTGCATCTATGTGAACAGAGGCCTAGGGTAGAAGTCCACAAATGAGTGCGCGGACCCCTACAACTGTGTGCGCAGGGCGGTTAGAGTCTGTAAAGAAGATCTAAAGCATCAATAAAGAGAATTATTCTGGAATTATCTGTGTATGATCTATTTTACTTCTGTTATAAATGCATATGATTATGTTATGATGAATACTAGATTTATGTTCTAATGTTGTATTGATGCGCGAATTCAAATGTTTTTCTTTGTTATACGAAAGCAAGTAAGAATATCTATTTACGCGAAGATCATCTTAATTCATGTTGAAGTTCTCACATACTTAAGCTAATATGGGTAAATACAGAAGTAAGAGTAGTTATAGAGGTGTGTAAGTGTTTGATCTGCCTATCTAGGGTATGGGAAGGATAGTCGTAGATCTTCACGGAGGTTTAGAGGATGACTAAGAGGAGTTTATTGATAAGACCTAAAAGGCTAATTGACCTATGCGAAGGAAGGTTTAGGGTATAAAACAACATCACTACCATCTCTGGGTGTGGAAACTTGGTTCCTGCATCCCCCCATACTGCTTCGGGTAAGACTTTAGTCCACGCTCCGTGGATTGATGCCGAAAGGGCCAGTAGTGTAGGGATTTTCTTGGCTAATTAACACTGAACCTAGGTCAAGGCCCATCAAGCCAACAAGGATGGTTGGTAGGGAGGATCCAAAATGAAGCTAAGGCAAAATTTTGGAGAGTGGTTGTAGCCGCTACAACAAAACCATCATTAATTTTCCTTACAACCCATCGGTATGGCCCAAATTCAACCTTTTCTCAGCATATATATGTGATGTGGTAAATAGATGGAAGATTTGGGCCAACTCCTATAACAAAAAGTAAATCACCAAATTTGGTAGTTCCAATGATGACATAATCACATCCTAAAATTGCTAAGATTGAGTTATCCTAAATTTAATATACTTAACCAAAAAATATAACAAAATATGAACAATACTCAGATAAATATAGGTGAAAAAAATAAAATACGAGAGAAAATTAAATGGGATATGAAGATTATAGTCTTTTATTGATAGTTCCAAATGAGAGCATTATTCACAAGCCTCTTCGATTGGGTAATATCCTAAAGCAATGATCCAATATAATAACCACTTAAGAAAAAATACCACAACCTTCTAGCTTTATGAATAGCTTCTTAATAACAAAAATACTAGCCATTTGTGCTCTTGTCAATAATGGATACCAACTACCTAGCAAGACTTATTAATCAAAATGATTCTATTTACATTATGTAACTACCCACTAACTATTTAATGATACTTAATCAAATAATATGGCCTTATACATTGATTGACTAACTACTAAGTACCCAAAGTAGAGAGGTCGTTAAGGTAGGAATCTAACCTCCCCCTCCACCCCCACTCCCACACTTCAAAAGTAGTGTTATGCTCAAGGATAGAGGTGTGGAAAGTATTATAAAATAGTTATTGATTCCTAAGTGGCATCTTCTAGCCACATATCTTTCCACTAGATAAAAACTTCCCAAGTGCCCAATACTACTTCAAGCTAGAACTAAGTGGACCCTTCTTCATCAAGTTCCAGAAGACTTCAACAAATGCGACAATTTTACCCCAAACCCTTCTTTAAACAAGAACCATAAGAGATTAGGTATATCTTAGAGTTGGTTGGAAGAGACAATCTGTAGATAAATTATCCAATGCCCTAGAGGAATTGTTAGCATCCATAGAATTGTGGCACATGCTTTTGCTGGACTTTATCCTTGAGAGAGGTTTGCTTGTAATGTTGAAAGTGAATACACAACTACTCTACTTTTGGAAAAGAATGCTCAAATCAATGTTGGTCATCTTGTTTCTTCATGTGATTTTGATCCATCACCATATTTTCCTAGAGGGTGCATAGAATGGCCTCTTTAGTGTAAAGCATGTGATCTATTGCTTGACCCTTATATGTTCCTGGTAAATATGAAGCCACCAAAGGGAATTTTTGACCACAAACTACCTCATATGGTTTCATTTCCTTAGTGCCGTGATAAGTCATATTCTACCACCATTCCACAAGGGGTAGCCACTATGCCCATTAGTGCTCCACCTTTGAAGAAAAGTATCTCAAATAGGTTTCTAGGAATTTGTTATTACTTCTATTTGAACCTTTTTTTAGGATGAAATGTTGTGCCCATGCTCAATTAAGCGCCCTGGATTTTAAATAATTGTTGTGAATTTTATTTTGGTGAAATTTGGTCACAAAAAAACACAATAGAAGTGTAAATACCATGTAACTTAAAAATTTGATCCATGAAAGCTACAACCACCATGGAGGGTGTAAATGGGTATGATAAGGCATAAAAATGAGCATATGCATAGAGGTGATAAACTACCACCATGATGATTTAATTGTTAACAGTTGCCTTAAGGCCCATAATAAAATCAATAGAAATGCATATCCATTTAATCACTAGTATAAAAATTGGAGCAATTATCTAAGAGTATTCACCATCTCCACCATATTCCTTTGACAAGAAACATTAGTCTACAAAGGCCTGGAATTTTCTTTCCATACCTTCCCAAAATAAATATTACTTAATGTGTGTATAGGTTTTGTGAAAGTAAGAATGACCCGTGGCCATAGATGAATGTAGTTCCTCTAACACAATTTATTTTAAAGTAGAATTCTACACCATAAAAACGTTCCTTTACAATACAAGGTCTTCTACTACCAAGTATATCCTTTAGGGATATTGGGGTCCATTTGAGGCTTATTTATGAGTTGAAATACCCTATTATATGCTAACTGTTATTGGTGAGATTCAACAAGATAACCAAGTACATGTAGGAATAGAGACAAGCGATATCTGTTGACCTTGTAGTTTGTACACAAAGCATCGATTACCACATTGTTTTTATCTTCTTATATATGATATCATAATTATACCTAAGAATATTAGTGAACCACTTGTGCTAAATTAGGGATGATAACATTTATTCCAGAAAATGCTTTAAAATATGATGATATGTCTTGATATGGAAGCACCTCCTAATGAGATATCAGTGTTAAGTATCAATGAAATGAAGGATGGACATCATCTCTTTCTCATAGGTTAACTTTCCTAAGCTTTTTTCACACAACTATTTATTGGAAAATGTCAAGGGTACCCTTCTTGCATCAATAAAATGCCAATGCCTCTTACTGAAACTTAACATTCCAAGAAAAAACAATTGGTGAAATATGACACAAATAAGTTTGAAGTCATACACATGACTTATTTTAAGGTGTAAAATGTCTAATCAGACACCTCATTTCATGCAAGGAAATCTTCTTGAGCAAGGTGATTAAGGGGGTTGCAATTAATCCATAATTTTTATTAATTTTCAATAGAAACTTTTATCGGTAATAATCACATAAGTCTTTTAAAGTATTTTTTCATTGCCAATCTTGCATATCTGCAATTTT